>CM071857.1:32614619-33814619 GCA_036507275.1 Sicyos edulis | reverse complement strand
CAGACGAACAAGGTGATGGAATTCAACTTAATGTGGAGCCTTCATCTTGTGAGAATCAGATGCAGCCAAAGCTGGTGTGCCCTTTGTGCCGAGGGAAGATAAAAAAGTGGGTTGTCAATGAGCATGCTCGTCAGTTCATGAATGAGAAATCTAGAAATTGTTCGTGTGAGACTTGTAACTTCAGTGGAACCTATACAGATCTTAGGAAGCATGCAAGGAAGGAACATCCTCTCGTGCGTCCATCAGAAGTAGATCCAGAACGGCAGCATAATTGGAGACGACTTGAGCGACAAAGGGACCTTGGAGACCTTCTTAGTACATTACAATCATCATTTGGAGAGGATATGGTTGATGACAGTATTTTGCCCATCGATGATGGGGGCTGGCTCACAGTTTTTTTCCTTATTCGAGTTTTTAGACCTGAATCCAGTCGAAGGAGCAGCAGTTGGTCTAATGTATCTAGATCCAGAGGCCAACCAAGTTTTAGGAGGAGAACAACCAGACTCTGGGGAGAGAGTTATGATGGGGAAATAGGTTCATCTTCCAGAGATGAAGATAACGACTCTTCAGATGATGGATCAGGTTCGTCGAGGCAACACGAACGCGTACAGAGACAGACAACACCAGATACTGCACCTTGATACTTATATTGTATTTGCTTTTCATTTTGATTCTCATGCTCTGAGGCTGGTTGAGTAAACAGGTTTGCTCAATCTCTGTGTGGCAGCAGGTAGCAATTTCCTACATGGCCACTGCTTTTGTGCCCTTTTGGTCTTTAAAACGTAAAGAAAGATGGAGGCTGTTCCTTGCTGCCTTCATCATGTGTTCCATCGATTCTGGTTCGAATCTTAGTAATTTACTGGACCTCGAGTCATATATTGTCTTTCTACGTCAGCTCTTGTACTCTTTACATATGTTGCTGCAGTTTCAACATAGATTCTCTCTCTCTCTCTCTATATATATATATATATATATTCAACTTTCAATCAAATTACTTTGATTTCACAGGAAGTGGTAAATTCAATCGAAGGCTCCTGGACCATCCATCTTGTATGCCAGCTTAATGGATATCCAGCCCCAAAGAAACAAACACGAAAAGAGGTTCTATCATTACTACTAACTGCTAAAGCAACCATTTTCTTAAGCATGGAATAAGTGATATTATCGAATATGTGATGGCATGTTTGGGAGTGATTTTGAAATGAAAATGTTTTTGTTGTATTAAAGAAGACTGAGTAATGGGAGCTAAAAAAAAGACTCAATAATCGACCACATGGAGTAGTCTAATAGCGAAGACCTTGGGGAACTAAAAGGTGAAAGGTTCCATCATAATACTACTTATCTAGGAATTAATTTCTTACGGATTTTCTTGACATGCAAATGTTATGGGGTCAGGTGGTATGTCTCGTGATAATAGTTGAGGCTCGCAAGCCGGTAAAAAAACTTGAATAATCATCGACATGTTTTAAAGTGATTTTAACAGTTTTCATAATCACTCTCAAGCATGCCCTAAACTTACCTAGGGTGTGTTTGGGCTCCCGTTTATGTAAACGGTCGAGTTGGTTATAATAATCCAATCGATGTTTGCCCCACCGTTTATTATAAATAGTGTTTACCAAAACCTCTGTGCTCGTTTATCTAAACTTATGTGGTTGTTTATCTAAACTTTACATATATTACTTTTTGTTACATAACCAGCTTTTCAAACACCGTTTATCATAATTCATGTTATAATAATTCGTCTCTCAAACACTATTCATAATATAACCCAATGTTTATCATAACCTTCCGTCTATCATAACTAAACCGGTGCTCCAAACGTACTCCTAAAAGTTAGTTCATATTATAGCTCTATGCTATATGAAGCTATATAAATGCAATCTGGTAGCTTGCCTATTAGTTGACCTCATACTAAGGTTTATGATAGTGAAGTGAGATATAGTCGACTATTTGAGCTTTAAGAATGATATTTTATTTTATTTTTTCCATTATGCTTTTAAAATAGTGGAAACCAACGAGAAAAAAGATCGCTCAGAACGAGGTTTATGTTACAGAATAAAATGTTAAAAAGGGAAGGGTTCACATGATTTCTGATTGGTAATTTGGATTTTCTTGGTTGCTTTTTTTTTTTTTTGAGAAAGATTTTATTGTTTGCTTGATTAAGCAATGATCCAAATAGTCTGTTCTATGTTTTTCTATAGTGACAACATGATGTGGGATTGGAAGTGGAGAGTGGCAAAGATTATACTTCTTGGTTATTGATTTATGTCTTGATCTAGTTGAACTATTTTATGATGACATTGTTTGTGTTCATATTTGCATAATTTGTGTTATGTTTATGTACCTTAATAGTTACCAGAGGTCTCCAAGAGGTGATATTGGTAGAAATTTGGGGTTTTCAAAGTATGTTCATTTGGATGTCTCAAGTTTGAAACTGACGGATAAACTTAATTATAAATTCTTTTATTGTGCCTTGAGTCTGAATGTAAGAACGGATATGATTGTGCCCGTATATATAGGACGTAGTCTAATTTCTAGTTATAAAAAAAACCTTAGATAAATTTCTAGATTTTTTCTTGGTTTGTGATTCTAGTGGAGAGGCGCTTGTTAGCTCTTCCTAGCTTTCTTAGGTGACATTTAGGTTTTGTTGGTAAGTTTATGATTTAATATGTGTGTGTAAAATAAAGGTATATTAGCAAGTCTAGGTGGGTGGCTTGTAAGGTGAATAAGTAGCTTGAAATAAACAAATTAACCTTGAATTACACAAATTAACGAATGATTTTCTTGACATTTAAATGTTGTAGAGTCGAGAAAGATACTTCATGAATATAGTTAAGATAGTGTGTAAGCCAGTTCAAATACTGCTTAATCATATCGAAAAAAACATAATTGATGACCATGCTTTTGAAGAACTTTGGTTTACTTCGAATTTGGAGGATGAGACAATATTGACACTACGTTTAAAGTTAATTCATACCCACCAATGGAGTGTCACATGCCTATACATGTTGAACCAACTATGTCTCACACATCTAACAACTTTGTTCAATTGGAGAAATTGAATAGCAATTATTTTGAGAAATTTAAGGCTGTCCACAAAGAGCATCTAAAATGTAAGATAAATGATACCACACAACAAAATTTCACCAAATTAAAGGTTGTCTCCACCATAGCCACAAGTATCCAATAGCACTTTCAAATTGTGTTGTTGATATCTTTCCCTTATGACTCATCATCTTTGGTTATGGGCTAATTATAAGTCAAAGCTCACTCATATTCTTTCAACGAAAGTTTATCAATAACATAATTTGAAGGAAAAAAAAAAAAGAAGTCTCTCCAACATATATAACATAAAAAATTGGTCACACGAATTTATTTTATTTTTTTTCAATTAAATTTGTTAAATTTTACATTCATTACAACATTTTGGAGAAGAATATTGGAACGTGTAATTTTACTTAGTTATACGATAGGTCACTAGAGTTATGCTATTATTTAAATATTAAGATTTATGTCTATTATAGAAATGTCAAAAATCTTTAAGTATAGTAGATTTATAAACTTTCAGTTTTGTGTTCGTTACATATTTGATAGATTCGAATATTTATTTTTACGGAAACTTATAAGATTAATCGAATCTATAAATATAGTCATTTAAAAAAAAAATAGTAAATATAGTCATTGGTATTTATAAATATTGTCACATACTTTCTTATAATACGATATTATTGTAATACGTTATTAAAATTTATTAATAATTATGTATATAAATACTTTAAAATTTGCCTACTTTTTTATTCTTGGATCAAATGGATACATTGAAGTTAATATAACTAACTTCTGAAAATATTACGGGTCACCTTCTTATAAGTTTTCTTAACATTCAAAGGATTGTAGGATTTTCATAAGAATAGTCGAGATGTATATAAGTTATTGTCTTTAACATTCACGGTTTTTAAAAAAAAATGAACTTTCAAAAATGTTAAAAAGTTCAATGACTTATTGACAAAATTCAAAGACATATTAAACACAAACCAAACGTTTATAAACTAACTTTTAAATGTAGAACTTAAAAAAAACTAACTTTTAAAAAATGTTCACTGAAACCAAACTTTTAAAAAAATGAAAAAAAAAAAGGTTTTGTAATTTAATCCTAAAAAACAAATAAAAGGTAAGGAGAACAAAAACTCAACTATATCAATGTACACTTGTAAATCAAAATATTGTAAGTTTTCACCCTATTGTTGAACTAAAAACACAAGACAAAACCACCCATATAATTAAAATATAGATACTAAAGTTTTATTTACCACCAATTTTCTTTTCTAAAATTTAGAGCTAAACCAAATTTATTATTTTAGCCTTTTTGTGTCTTCTACCAGAATGAGCCATTCTGTTAAAAAAAAAAGGCAGAGTTTTTTGAGTTCCAAAATGGGAACCATAACCGTTTGGTTTCTGTTCATCCACTTTTGTATCATTGATGCTTTTTATTTACAATTCTTCCAAAATCATAAGCTTTTTCTTTCTCTTTTTCTCGCCGGAGATCGACCCTCTTTTCTTATGTTCATGTTTGTTCTCCGATGGGTGGAGAAGGAAAAGGGAAGATAAGGTTTTGTTCTTAGATTTTTCAAATTCAGATTCATTTGTGGAACATTTTTGGGAGAAACATAGAAACGAAGATCGAATATGGGAGCCGGTAGCACGTCGAAAACGACCACGGTAACGAACGAGAAATGCGAAACCCAGGTGGTGTTGAACGTTTATGATCTAACCCCTGCCAACAATTATTCTTATTGGTTTGGTGTTGGGGTTTTTCATTCCGGTATTGAAGGTGATTTCTATTTCTTAATGCTAAATTTTTCTTTCTGTTTTGTGCACCCTTTATGTTTGTTAAAATGCCTCTGAAGTTTTTTTTTTTTTTTTTTTTTGATAATGATTGTCCGGGCTAGCTTATGCACACCTGGGAACATATCTTATGATCCTACAATATTTGGATATCGAGAAAACCTATCTAATATCAATTCATATGTAGGTGATCATTATATATTGATATCATTTCTCTTACTTATTTAAGGCCCTTATAGATTACTAGGTGACTTCATAATGGTTACCTCTAAAGAAAACTTATTGAAATGTTCATTTTCTTTTGGATTTTTTTTTTTTTGGAGGAATTTGGTTTAGAATGGAAACTTTGTTATGTGATTAAGAGAAGATAGAATTTAGACATCTTGGGGTGTTTGGAGCTAGGAGAATGAGAATTATCGAGGATGAGAATATGAAAGAGAGCGATTATCTATGTTTGGGGTAAAGAGAATGATTGTGGGGAGAACCATTGCTTATGTTTGGGGTGAAGAAAATAATTATAAGTAGAATGACAATAGTGTGGATGGAGAGAATAAAAAGTAGTCATAGGGAAATGAGATTAAGTAAGGAATAATTTTCGGTGGCTCAAACGTAGGTAAGAGGTGTAAATGTTAGAATGACGAAAAAGTCATCGTACTTTTATTCATGTTAGTCAAGTCTATATATAAGAATACATGTGCAAACCCTAGCTACGTCTAATGGGCCTAAATAAATAAATACAACAATATACAATAAATAAATAACTCTAACAAGAGGATCATTCTTCCATGGTCTAGATTAGTTGACCTGAAGCTGTTGTGGATATGTGAAACATTTTTAATGAGATGTAGCAAAATCTTTTCGTGTAGCTGCCATTGAATTATCTGAATCTTCAGTGTCAGCCAAACCATGTTTTATAATGTGGCTTTTTCTAGGCTAGCACAACCTGTTGTTTAATCTTGTGGCTGTTGTAGATCTTGTTCTTCTTCGGCTATTCATCGAATATTTGATTGATAATGTGTTTGTGTTGAGAAACATAATCACTCGATTTCCCCACGTGCGCGTGTGCATGCATGCGTGTTTTAGAAAGGTGTTGGTCTGAGATCTCACCATTAAGTTTTATTTTACTATTGTGAATCTAATGTGTGAATTCATTCAAGTATCTTTCATGTTGCACACAGTCCATGGCAAAGAGTACGGGTTCGGAGCTCACGACTTCGCGGCTAGTGGAGTTTTCGAAGTAGAACCAAGGACATGTCCAGGTTTTATATACAGATCTTCTGTTACATTGGGAAAACTTGCTATGTCTCCCTCTGAGTTCAGAAAGTTTATTGAAACAATTGCCTCTGAATACCATGGAGATACATATCATCTTATTTACAAGAACTGTAATCATTTTACGGATGATGTCTCGAGCAAATTGACTGGGAAAAGGATACCGGGATGGGTTAATCGGCTCGCTCGGATGGGTAATTTCTAACCAGCACCATTGTTCACTTTCCTTGCATTCATCTTTTAGTTGAATTCCTTTTGCCATTACAGTATGATATATATATCCATTATGTTGATGTCATTGAATATAGCCACTTCTTTATACCTTCATCTGTGATCTTAAATAGAAACTCAGTTATTTCGTACTTTTCACTTTAATAGTTGTCTAGTTGTCTATAACTCTACCTGTAACTCGCTACGCGCACCTCGACTATTCTCATGGGACATATCCTACAACATTTGGATGTCAAAGAAACCCGTAGAAAATTAATTTCTAGGCATGTGACAACTATGATTTAAATTCATCACCTCTTAGTTACTTAAGACCATCTTGACTACTACTTGGTCAATCCATGATGGTTTATATTGCCGGTTGTAAATCGAATGATTATGGTTTGTTCCTTCATTGATGCATTCTTAGTTTTCCCTAAGGGAGTGTTTGGAGCAATAAGAAGGAGAATGATTATGGAGCAATGAGATTAAGAGGGAGAATGAGATTATTGTATTTTCGGTGAATTAATGATTATGGGGAACCGTTACTTGCATTCGGGGTGTAGAGATTGATAATGAGGGAAACAAAATAGTGAATATGGAAGAATGAAAAGTAGTATGGAGAGAATAAAATTGGGAGTATGGGGGAATCAAAAGTGGTTATGAGGGAAGGGAAATGAGATTGTGAGAGGAATGAATAGTGATCATAGGGAGATGAATATTGAACCATTGATTATGGAGGGAATGATTATCGATGACCCAAACGTGGATAAGAAAATTATTCCCCATTAACCATTCACATTCTCTTTGCCCCATACACCCGTAAGATGAAATTACAAAAACCAGTGATGTTAGTTTACTGTTATGACCTTTACTCAAACACGTTCGATGGGCATGGATGTTGCCAGTCCGATGTCGAGTTCGATCACTGCATGCATTTGCACGCGTGAAATCGAATTCTGCTAACTTGTTTTTCTCATGAAAACTTCAGGTGCTATGTGGAGTTGTTTGCTACCTGAAAGTCTTAAAGAAACTACTGTCAAAGTGCCTGAATTCCACGAAGTAGCAGGTTTTTTGTCTTTAAACTCAGAATGCTTTTTCCTTCTTGAACTGATTTTGAACTTGAGGTCTGATCAAAATACGTATGTAGTTAAGACTTGAATCCAACGAAGAGTGCTGTTCTTAGCATCACCATTTGGGGTTTGTTTCCTCCGGAGGGAGGATGCACGTCCGAGTCTCTGGCACTCGACACTCGGCGAGTCATGGCAGGAATCGTTGATGACGAAGAAAGGCGGCTGCTGACACTATCGCCGACCGGAACCTCGCAGGGGAAAGAGCAGGCTGTCTTGTCTCTTCTATTGCTCACAAACCTCATCCCATGCACTCAATGATCTTGTCTCCAGTGCAAAAGTAGACTGATAGATAGGCTTCTTTGCATTAGAATTTAGACGTTTGTAAATAGAATATTGTTTGTATTACAATTTAGACGTTTGTAAATAGAATACTGTTTTCATCAAGCAGCTAATTTTACTTACAAGCTTTCATTGACCCAAAAAAGTAGAGAGATCAATTTTAATTTTCATTTAGCAGGCAGAATATTGTATCTTTAATTGAGTTTCATATTGTATTATTGGTTAAAGTACACGCTTGTGAAATATTATAGAGTGGCTTAGTGGTCAAGAGGGGCCTAGAAAAACTAAGAAATGATGAGTTTAATCCACGATGGTCATCTGTCTAAAAATTCATTTCCTACGGATTTTTTGGTGGTATGTCCAATGACATTAGTTGAGATGTGCGCAACTTGGCCCAGACAGTCACAGATATAATAATAATAATAAATAAATAAAGTAGCTTTAAAAAATTGTTTAAACGGATACTAAACTTTAATAGGTCATTAGTAAGAGTCTAACTTAACTAACATAAAATATGTATTTATGATTATAAGATTATGAGTTTGAATCTTCATACATACATACATCTTATGGTTATACTAAAAAAAAAAAAGTAGGCCCATAACTTTTAATTTTAAGAAAGAATCTTAACTGTTTATACTATTTGGTAAAACGAAAGATTTATTATTGTACAAAGAATTACTTTTTGCTTTTAGACTGAACTTCATAAAATATATCACATTTTACATTTTTTTATATATATTTATGAGTGTTTGGACTATCTCGTTTATTCTTACACGACAACCACCTATAACCTTTCATCTTGCTATCAAATAAATTAATAAAAAAATAATGAAATTAACTAACTCCAGAGTGATAACAGCCATGGATTATATTCGTTCTTTGTGAGCACTAAATCAATCCATGACAAATACATATCTAAAATTTATCCTTCCACATTTATTTTTATGTCTATTATATCTAGGGTGTACAAAAAAACCGGTAACCCGAGCTACCCGGACTACCCAACCCAAACCGTAAGGGTTGGGTTGGGTTATGTTTTTTAAAATTTGGGTTGGGTTAGATTTTTAGTAAACCCGAATTTTTGGGTCGGTTCGCGGGTTCGCTGGTTTTGGGTTGGGTTCAACCCGGAACCCGAACATAAATATATATTTCTTAACATATCTTTGTAGTGTAAAGTCGTTGATAGCTTAGTAGTTGTACATCTTTTCTTATTTTATGTTTTCTTTTTCTTTTTTTGCTTTTTCTTTTCTATGAGAAAGTAAACTTCAATCTTTCTCAAACCTTTTTTCCCTCAAGAATTTATCCAATCTTTTTATCTCTTATTAGGTTAAATACAATATTTTTTAAAATTTAAAATTAATTCTTATCTTTTTTAAAAAAATCTCATACTCTTTACAAAATTAGCTTTATATTTAGTCAAATTTTATACCGGTATTTGACTTTCAAATATTGAAATAATTAGTGTTTTCGTCGATTTTGTAATCTCGCCTTCAACTTTTAATTTTTTTGACCGATGAACCCAACCCAACCCAACCCGAAAATATAGGGTTGGATTGGGTTGGGTTGAATCTCTAATTGGGTTGGGTTGGGTTAAAAAGTTGATCGACCCAAATTTTTGGGTTGGTCCAAAAATTACCATTAACCCTACCCAACCCAATCCATGTACATATCTTATATCAATGATAAAAAAAAAATTATTCATTTATTATAACAATTATTTTTCTTGCATTCTCATCATAGATTAAAATAACATTACACAGAAAGTAATCATAATTTTTTTAAAATAATTATCTTCATGTCACCTCCTCGAGGCACAATTTTTATACAAATCTGCTTGATGGAGTATCAAAATGACAGCATCAAGTGTATGATTAAGTCATCCAAAAGGTTTCAATCTTAGTGTAAAATCCATATCAAATAATAATAATATCACATCAAACTTGTTTCCAATAAACTAACAGTAGGTAAAAGAATATGTCTAAACAGCAAACATTTCAGATTGAACAATTTGAAGAGTCTTCCTTCAACTCTATAGCCCCAGCTTTGAAGTTAGCCAGGCACAGACCTCATCCATCTCTTCAGGAACTGTGTAGTGACCAAGTCTGCAAACGAAAACACGAGTCGATATCAGACATGTTACTCGGTTTTTTCTCAATTTAGAAGGGGAACACACACACACACACGAAAATCGACAAATTTCCGGCCTCATGTAACATACGTGTTGTACGATTTGAATGTAACGTCTTGAAATCCGCTTGAATGCAATGCCTGTGAAGATTTCTCTCCAAATTTATAAAGAACAACATCATCAACTGCAAGATGTTTCACACCAAACCACTATCAGAATCAAACATTATCGTCCTTTCCCCGTATGCAGTTCCACGGTCGAGTATATTTAAGAATAGCATCCATCAATCTATGTTTAGAATAGAACGAATTGTATCGCTTGACGCTTCTTATCACATTACGCGTAACCATACTTGAAAGAGAACATATAAGTATTTGGACAACACAACAAGCTGAAATATGTATTGTAATATTCAATCCAAGCACAAAACAGGTGAAAAAAATGTCACCTTTTCCATGACAGAGCAAAATAGGCAATGTTCCAGCTTCACTATTGTTGGCTTTTATCTCTTCCATCTTGTTTTTCAAAGTCCTGGAATCACCATGATAACTCATCAAATAAAGCTTTCTTTTGATTGTAAAAGGATCAAAGGCTGTTCAGATGACAAAGTTAAGAAGCCAACTTTGAACATGGAAGCCAGCCACTAAGCCCAACAACTGCACTCAAGTTTGCTGGATAAGGACTTCCATTCCCATATTTTCCCAGTGAATGGCACGCTGCGGAGTAAAGCGCCGTAGCCGCTCCCATACTGAACCCTCCTACACCAAGCTTAACTGTAAAAAGATTACAGCAGAATTATGCCAACAATCAGTGAAAAAGCAAAAGAAACAGTAATCTAAAATGCTATTGAAACTGCATAGGTTTCAAAGAATGCGTTGGATCAACAATAGCCCCGGCATTAGATTGCAAGCGAAACGTACTGTCAGCTGGTTCTGTCGATAACAAATATGCAACGTGCGCGGCTGAAGCATCCAAACCCTCTTGATCCTCTGGACCGTTTTCGGAAAGATCTTCCACATCAAACCCTGGTTTCACAAGAACATGTCACTGTAACTTTTGTTTCACACTATAGTACATGTTTGTCCAAGTGAGTTTGCCTCTTTCAATAGAGTTTTTGGTTCAAGTCTAGGAGGGGGCAATGAGGTATTTCATGTTAGAGCAGGTAAAATACATAAATGAAAATTGAACTTTGCAGCAAAGAGATCCCAATTTTAACAACCTTAAATAATTAAAGAAAAAGGGTGTTATGAAAACGGAACAACAATTGTAAAAGAACGTAAGAGAAAACACACTGATTTACGTGGTTCACTAATGATGTGTTAGTTACATTATATCCATGGGCAGAGGATAGAACGGTTTATTAATTTGGAGATACAAGATTGCAGAATGTCAATCAAATGGAGCTAGGATTTTAAAAGATCTCCGCTCGCTGACCAGGCAGCGACACCTCCGACTAAGTAATCGTGGGACATCAAACAATTCAAAACATATCTCAACGCTTACATGCAGAGGAAGGAAAGCCACCAAATAAAGCTATTGGTCGAGTAGGTGCAGTCGGGCATATCCATTTAATCTGCATCAGTAACTTCAAGTTTATACATTGCTAGTAAATAAAAGATTTTACATTATTATTTTTAAAAAGTTGGAAATAAAAAAAAAGACTGTATAGAATAAAATTGGAATAGCTATATAAATGCTTCTAAATACTTAGATAAGCTTCATATTCTTACATTTGGCAAGGGAAGAGTCTCCAAGAGCTGCGACCAGCTGTCAAACAAAACCAAAACATTTCTAAATATGGGACTCCACTGAGTATCAAGAAAATGGCAAGGGATTATATAACAAAATAGTACGTTTCGGCCTCATTTGATAATCATTTTGGTTGTTTGTTTTTTGTTCTTAAAAATTAATATAAGGAGAATAAGGTCAAGAAACCATCCACACTCTTGCAGATCTAAAAGCTTTATTTTTTTGTAGTTCAACAACAATCGGAGGTAGGAGTATTCGAGCACATGAGTCATGACCTTTTGATCATAAGTACACATTTTAAGACAATAGAGCTATGCTCTAAGAAAGATCTAAAGGCTTTCTATTTATTGTACTTACTTAGGGTGTGTAAGGGCCCCCGTTTATGTAAACGGCCAGGTTGGTTATAATAACCCAACCGATATTTGCTAATAAACGGTGGTTACCTATACCTGCGTGCCGTTTATTTAAACCTTAAAAGTTATATATATTACTTTTTGTTACATAACCAGCCTCTCAAACACCGTTTATCATAATCTCTGTTATAATAACTTGCCCCTCAAACACCATTTATAATAGCTCACCGTTTATCATAACCCATCGTCTATCATAACCAAATTGGTGCTCCAAATATACCCTTAGAGATTGGACACATTAAACCAAAAGACTGTCTTAACCACCAATCAGAAACCACAAAACAAATCATATAAACAACTTCATCACACACAGAACACCTAGAGAAATGGAAAAATAGAATGATCTGCTTGCAGATAAGACAAGAGAAATGTTCCAAAAGATTTAAGGAAAATAAGAAAATAACAGAAGAACAAAAAGAAGGAACAATACCTTGAACCATCATCACCAAGACCATGAAGCCAGACAACAGTAGCTTGGTGTCTTCCCTTGGGCCTTACTACATAGGTTTTACCAAACTCAATTGCCTTTCTTGCAGAGTTACCAGCTGAAAAAGACCATATTACAATAAAATCAAGCAAGAAACTTCCCACAAAATAATATATATCTTAAGGGGTGTTTAGAACAAATAGGTCAAATGGGGAGAATGGGAAGGATGGTGATTCTTTGTGTTTGGGGACCACCGAGAATCATTCTCCCTATAATCTCATTTTCCCGTAACAACTTTTTTATTCTTCACATAACTACTTTTTACTTTCTCCACAACTACTTTTCACTCTCATCATACTCGCTATAATAATTCTCTTCATCACAAACACAGATAATCAATCATTCTCCTCTATATTCTCCCTCTAATTCTCATCCTCTCCATATTCATTTTCATTGCCCCAAAAACCCCGAGAAGGCAACATAAAACCTAGGGTACTCCCACAAATAGAAAACACACGATCACATAATGGAAGTTCCTTGAATAATATAAAAAAACATCTTTTTTTAAGGATGTATATAAGGGTGAAGAAGAATAAGATAAATCAAACAACAACAAAAACTGATCACCAGGAGAATGCTGAGGGATAAGAACACTGACCCGAAGCAATGGAAGAGCCAACGAAACTCATATTCGCAGTACGAACGGCCAAGTGAACGACAAGCTGAAGATACTGACTGAGAATTGATCCTATAATGGATAAGAAAAATTGCAATAAGCTACCTGTTATGAAAACGAAAATCAACAATCGATACGAAGATGTGAAAACAGATAATGATAAACGCAAAAGAAGAAGAAATAAGAACACACACGGATTTACGTAATTCACTAATGTAGTGTTAGCTAGTTCACGGGCAGAGAGGGTGACCAATTTTATCAAGGAGAGGTGAATTATAGAGTTACAGAATGAACGTCATGATACGGCTAGGGTTTAATTCGAGTTTATATATGCACTCTCATTAAACCCTATTACAGAATGTCTAAGCATTAAACAGAGTGTGGATGCACATACACATGCAGAACGCATTGCAGCAATATGATATGCATTTGCGCTTGCGGAGCGCGCAGCGGGATGCGCTAAGCGCAAGCAGATGCGTAAACGCATGCGAGATGCAGAATGCGTTTTCGCACCGCAGGACATTGGTGTGTTCAAGGCATATCTCAACATACCAACACCAAGATATAAGAGAAATGCTGAAATTGTTTTGAGAAAGGACAAAATGTGGTCAAACATCATCCAAGAACAAAGCTCTTTTGATTCAAGGATTTATAATTCATTTTACCCTTTAAACTAACATTTCCAGGATGGAATCAAGAATGGGCGAAGAGGAAATGTATGAATCACAGAAGCTATCTCCAATCCAATGCGACCTTAAGAAATACATACATTTCAAACCAACCCCACAAGATTAATCAGGGGGTGTTTGTTTGTCAATTTTCAAAGAAGGTTTGTATTGGATACGTAAAAACCACGTCCAAACAAATTATTGTCTCTGACACATCTACGAAAAAACCACATTTTAACAAGTTTTTTGGTGCAACTGCTCCATAATTTTCTAACTACTCAAAATAACTCCTCAAAATAACTCGTCGTCCAAACACCTCCAAATATTAAAATCTCAATTTTCCCTATAGCTAAAGCCCACGATTTCTTCAATCATCAACAAACCATCCCATCCCCAAAGAGAAACCCAAAAATAAAATGAAGAAAACAGATCAAAACAGGGGAAAACAAGAACAATCCATGAAGAAACAAGGAATCTAAGGACATAAATGAAAAGGGTAATGAGGAATTGAAAGAAAGAAATAGAACCTGGGGAGAAGCCAGAAATGAAAAAGGGGGTTTATTGCTGGCTGCCTATATGTTGTTGTTGTTGTTGTTGTGTATTAATTGTTGTGTTTAATTGCCATTGATAGATAGATAGATAGATAGCTGCCACTTGATTTATTTTCTGCAAGATCAAATTTTGTTGATCTCTTCACAATGTTTTTATTACAAATGTGATTTCATTTTGATACATATAAGAATTTACCCCCCAAGTTGACCAACTTGATTGGTGGGATACCCTATACATTGTCTCAATCCTTCCTATTTTAAAATAAAATTATTTTACTTTTTTTTCTCTTTTTTATTAATTTAATCCTTATATTTTTAGGTTAGGAATCTATTATCATTGGAAATCAATATAATTTTCCCTACAAAATACATATAAAGATCAACATTAGAAAAGGATAATTAAAGGATAATTTTTTTTAGTAACCCGATCCCCATCAATTCTCCTCGAAGAAATCTCGTCTCGATTCCCAAAAAAAAAATGGTAAATTTTCGTAAAAGGGATTTTATGTGATGGCAATGATAAAGTCATGAGGATGTATAAGTCATTTTCTGAGCCATCTCTTGTGGATATTTTTAGTCTTTTAAGATTTATAATCGAATATTTAAACGAGTGGTTACAACAATACTCATATTTAGATAAAGTTGTGCTAAAAGAAGGATGGTAAAAATATTTTGTGATAAATGCTGATGGATAACAATTTTTTTTAAGCTTGTATTTGTGGAGGTTATATGGTCTTTTTTTTTTTGGAATAATATATAATCATTTGACATTTTCTATATAAGATATATATATAAAAAATTATTTTCTATATAACTTATTTTCCACCTTAACAAAACAAATTATATGGTAGGGTCGGGTCGGGTCTCCATCAAAATCACAAGAAGAATAAATAAAATACACAGAGTTTGGGTCAAACTGGAAACTTTCAATGAAACAGACAGCAAGCGGATAAAACTCCGTTACAGAAGTTGAGCTATTGGCCTTATCTTGACTTTATCAGCACATTTAAACCAACATTTTCCCCATAATAACATGCATATTTTCTTTTCATATATTTGAGCATTCAAATAAACTTATAGATATTTTGTGGTCATTCCTTATGTGCAACTTAATTATTGCCACGAGATATATTATTTCACTTTACAACATTTGAATGTCAAGAAAATCTACAGAAAATTGTTAGATTTTGACAAAATATTAGAAGTGAATTGTCTCATGTCGCAAAGATGTAAGATAATGATGTATTTGGATTCAAAATAACCCGGTTAAAAACACTTTAAACTCAATATATTGACTTTAGTTAAACTTCGTTTGTATTCTCTTGTGGAGAGTTGCACAAATGGTATGAATATTTTAAGGTTCGAGAAAAGTGCTTATGTAATTAGGCTGGAGGAGAGAATTCTACAGAATTGTAGCAATTTTTTTCTATTGTGGAAATAATTTTTGTCTGTGTTTTTTTCTTTCCAACAAAAATGAATTCTATTAAATAATTGCCCGGTCAGGGTAATTAGTTGACATGATATATTTATTTATTTTATATAATTTCTTCTTTTTTAAAGAATCATAACACTACTTGCTTCAAACCAAAACAAAAAAAATCATAACACTACTAGTCAAATGGATGAAAAAAATGTTTTTGTTTACATAATAATGAAATTTTAATAACTAAAAAAGTAGTAGAGACATAATGTCAATGATATTATGGAATCCTCAAAATGATATCATGAAATTTAATAATTACGAAGTTACATATTTAAATTTGATTATGTTGGAATTAAATTCTTCCGATGTTCTAAACACGGTAGAAAAGAAATTAAATGTCAATACCAATGCCACTGATATCTTTAAGAATTTTCCCATTTTACTTTGAAATTCATGGAACTTCTTGTTCAAGTTTTGCAATGTAGCCGTGGAAATTTGAATACTAATTTTTTTTTTTTGTTGAAATACACAGCAACAAAAGATTAAAGCAGGAGATTACTAATTTTTAATAAAATTTGTAAACTGTTTTTTTTTTCTTTAACAGTAACATAAAACAACAGTAAACTAAGTGAGCAGGGCATATTTCTCAACAAAAAAAAAAAGTGAGCAGGGCAGAGTTTTATGATTATAATTAGTAAAACCATTTATACTTAAAAACTATTAATATATATATATATGGCTTTCTAAGTTAATTTACACCTCAATAATTCATACGTTTTTTAAAAGTTGGAGTCTCAAGCTTTTAATGTATTCTCTAAAAAAAAGAAAAAGAAAAAGAAGCTTTTAATGTATAGTTATTTACACTTTGACATTGAAATTCCTATCTTATAAAAAAAAGTTCTAAAATATTTGTTGCAATTTTTTTTTTAATGAAAGAATTTGTTGCTAAAAAAAACCCTTCAAAGTTAGTTACATGGTTTTTTTTTTGAAACAAGGTTAGTTTTAAATGGTTGAAAGAGTAGATTCGGGAAGAAAAAAAAATTGCAATTCAAATCTTTAAAATTTGTAAAAAAGAAAAGAAATAATAATAAATTAAGAACAAAAAGATGACGATTTTTTTTACGACGATTTTTTTTACTGTGGTTAGGAGAACCGAAGTGAAAGAGAGAGCGACGGCCGGAACCGCCGTCCGCCGTCGTGCACGGCCGTACCTCACCGGGCGGAGAGTACAGAAAACGCATAAGAGAACGTCGACGACGACGTAGCAAGATCTCGATCGTTCATCCGTTCCCCAAACGCAGCGACCTTCACCGGCCGCTCACAGCCGTTCATCGTCTCTTCATCAACGGCCAACAGATCAACAACGAGCATCTCAGTCTCCGGCGGCTCCTCCACCGCGACGCGGCCTTCAAGCAGATCCACCACTGTCGCCATCGTCGGCCGCAACCTCGCCTTCTCTTGAATACACCACAAACCAACGCAAACCAGATTCCGAACCTCCTTCTCATCGATCGATCCAGTTTCCAACAGTCTCTGATCCACAGCCTCCATTAATCTCCCTTCCTTCATCTTCGCACTCAAGATCCGTGGATAATACTGCCATTTCCTCTTAGCTCTGTCCTCGCCGGATTCGACTAAGCTCACATTCCGCCGCCCTCCGATTAGCTCCAGAACAACCATTCCGTAACTGAATACGTCCGATTTCTCTGAGATTCCGTTCTCCAGTAACCATTCCGGCGCCAAATATCCCTTCGTACCTCTCATCGACGTCATAATCCGGCTCTCCTCCTTCGCCATGAGCTTCGACAGTCCGAAATCGGAAACAATCGCTCTGTAATTTTCATCGAGGAGGATGTTCTCCGGCTTCACATCGAGATGCAGGATTCTAGATCTACAATCGTGATGAAGATACGCTAGGGCTTTCGCGACATCAATCGCGACTCTGAATCGCAGATCCCAAGCCAAACAGCCTCCAGAAATTCCAGATCTGTTCTGCTTCTTGCACCTAGGGTTTTGAGGAAAGATCCAGGAATTCAGAGATCCGTTCGAGACGAATTCGTAAACGAGAAACCTAGGTCCAGATGAGTTCGTGCAGTATCCAATTAGGCGAACGAGATTCGTGTGTTGAACACTGGCAATGGCGGAAACCTCCGCTCGGAACTCCTTTTCGCCGCGGATCTCGCACTCGATCCGCTTCACCGCCACCGCCGTGCCGTCCTTGAGGACTCCTTTGAAGACGGAGCCGGAGGATCCTTTGCCGATCACGGATCTGAAATAGTCCGTCGCCTCTTCAAGCTCTTTGAACCGGAACTTCGTCGGAACTCCGGCGACTTTTCGCAGGAAACTGTACTCGATTCGAAGCTCCCGACCTTCCGAAACTAACTGCGACACGATCTGGTTTCTTCTCCGGTTGAATCGCGTTCTGATGATCATGTAGGCGAGGATTGCGGCGGTGAGGGATACGTCGATGCCGCAGATGAGGAAGAACACGTTTGTGAGTTTGAAGAAAATTCGAGCGAGGATGAGAAGAGTGATGAGGAAGACGATCAACAAGAGTAGAGTCAGGTTAGCTTTCTTGTCCTCCATTGATATCTGTTCTTCAGGTTTCTGTACGCATAATGGATTCATCGTTTTCGGTTTTTTGTTTTTTGTTTTCCGGTATGAACTTTTTGAAGAATTTTGAATTGTCTTTTTCTTTAATTTTCAATTCAGAGTGTAGGGACTGCAACTAAATTTGCCAAGTCCATTCCGTTGACCTGATTTTATCCATTTTTTTCATTACAAAAATTGGCATCTGCTCAATTTGTTGTATTTTTTATGTTTGACTTCTTCAAAATGATTTTGTTACTCAACGTAAGGGTGTGTCTGAGAGAGGTAAAGGGAATGGTAATGAGGAGGAAAATAGGGGGAAAAATGATTATGAGAGTAATAGTTAATTGTGTTTGGGGTGAAGGTAATGATTATGGGGAGAATAATTATTTATGTTTGAAATAAAGGTAATGATTATGAGAAAAATAAAATAATGAATAAGATGTGAGTGAAAAATAGTGATTTGATGCATGAAAAGTTGTTAGAAAGAGAATAAAAAATAGTTAAGGGAGAATGAAAAAAATGATTTTTGGAAAACGTAATTATGAAGGGAATGATTCCCGGTGGTCCAACACATGGGGAAATCATCCCCATTCTCATTCTCTCCCTTATTCTTGGTGGCCTAAACACCCCTTAATTGAATTTCAAGTGTTCTTTCCATTTTTGTTTTTTCAAATTAAGAAGAAGACATAACTACTATGAAAGTCGAATACTTGTTGTTGGATTGTGAGAAACCAATAGTATTATAATCCAATTAACATAATTTAGGTGTATGATATCATACTACTTTAAAGTGTGGTTTATCATATAATACTGCCTAAAAATTGTGGTAAGAGAAATATTATTTTTAGACGATTTTACCTCTTAAGTCATACCCTAAATTACAAAAAATTCATTTATTTATAAAAAAAAAATTCAAATTAGGTAGAAGATATTTATAATATCATTTAGATTTTCATCCGTATAAGATAAGATATTTTTATCAAATCTCATAAATTTTATGACTAATTAGAAGAGAAAAGATTTCAACAGTCACATGAAGGTATTTACAGTATCATTTAAATTTTCAGGTAGAAAATAAGATATTTGTACCAAATCCCATAGATTTTATTTGACATTTTATATTTTAATTAAAATAATAAATTGAATTTTACAATCCTATAAATAGTTGTCTACATTTTGTTTACAATAACACCCTTCTTTGTTTTCTTGGATTTATTTTTCTTTATTTTTTTTGTTTTGTTTTTTGTTTTATAATAAGTTATGTTGGATTATTTACCTTAATTTTCATCTAATTTTTCTTTTGTGCAATAATTTTTGTAGGGATTTTTTTTTGCATAATTGTTGCCTTTCAAAAAAATACTTGGAGATCTGGAAAAAAAAAAGTTTGAAGAATTATAAGATTATCATCTGAGGTATGAATTCTTCAATTTCAAAAGTTTGGGATTTAGTGATATGTATATATATATAGATATCTATATTTTGTTTACAAACATATTTGAACTTTCTTTTTGCTTGGATTACTTTCTTGTTTTTTTTTATAATAAAAAATTTAATTATCTTATTTTTGTTGGATTATTTACTTAACTTTCATCTAACTTTTCTTTTGTTGCAATAATTTTTGTTGGGATCTTTTGTTGGTTAATTGTCGAGTTGGGGATGTGAAATTTTTTTTTTAAGAACGATAAAATTATCATTTGAGATTAAAGGTAAGTTCATAGATGTATACTGATAAATATATTTAGCTTATTTATATTTATAATTATAATAATGATATAACTCTTATAAATTTTATAATTCAAGAGTAATTGGTTTATTAATAGATAAATTGAAAAAAAAATTAAAGAGCATCGATTTTTAAAAATCAGAGATAAATTTTAATTTTAATTCAATAAATTTTATTAAGTTTTTTAAATAATAACACCTATTATTTTTTAAGCTCAAACTAAAAAATTAACTGTTTTTTAATATAAATGTGAATTTTAATAAATTTAACTAACGTGAAAAAATGGTCATAAAATTCAATATTATATTGAAATGATTATTTGATGATTTAAATTTAGCATAAAGGTAAGAAACAATTTATAATCATATATATATAATTTATTATTTAAGAAATTTTCACGTGCAACACCGTGCTAAAATTCTAGTATCGTTAAAAGGGGATGAATTTGAATTTTCTTATTTTTTTATTGTTGTTAACTTAAAAAAAATTATCTTTTCAAAAAAAAGAAATTGTTTATGTGAGGAGGTTCAAACTTCAAACCTCCAAACTCTTTTTTTAATGGACTTTCTTTTAATTAAACAATACGGTAAATTATATATTTAATTTATATAATCCAAAAAAAAAAGTTAGAATTTAGTTTTCGTTAATTCAAAAAGTATAATTTAGTTAAATAAAAAAGTTTATATTTAATCTTTATAGTTTTAAAAATTATATTTTAGTCCATATAATTTGATTGAATATAAAATATATTTTTTGTTGTTGGTAATTACTCATGAATCAACTAAGTGGAAACTCTTTTTCATATATAAATTGTGTCATTTTTTTTTGTTCAATTAATCAAATTGACACGCGATAAACTAACTGTACTTAATTCCATAACAATCAAGAACAAATAAATACTATTATAGTGATTAAGTTATAATTTTAAAATTATAGTGACTAAATTTTAATTTCTTCAAACTATTAAACTAAATTCTCATTTTTCAAATGATGAGAGCTAGATTTTTCTTCAAATTATAAAGACTAATTAATATGTATGAAGTTTACTAATACTTTATAGTTTGTGAATGTTAAAATTGCTTGATGTTTAACACCGAATGATCAGTGGTACAATAATTTCATTATTTCGTTGTAAACCAATTTAACATTAGTATCATAGGTTAGATTCCTATAATCGGTATTTATCCGGTCTTCCCATACTAAAAAAAATTACGTAACACAATTTTTTAATTTAATTCAATAACATTTTATGTCAGTTAAATTATATTTTTGTTTACTTGTAAAAAAGGAAATTGATTAAACATAATATAAATATATAACAAACATGTAGCATTACAAAATAATTATAGTTTTAGTAGTTAGGATTAAGAATTAAACGATTATAGTTCAATTTTTTAACATCAAATTACTATAGTTGGACAAATTTATGTTGTGGCAGTAAACTCACGATTAATTAAAAAAAAATCTAAAATTTCTATGCATATAGAATATAAAATATAGAGAAAAATTACAAAAAAAAAAGAAGCTAAAATGAAAGCTTTTTTGTAAGACTGAAATCAAAAGCTACGTAACCTATATATAAATGTTTAAAATAAGTTTTCAAAGAAAACAATTTAAAATAATTTTTGAAGCTGAATTGTTCAATTAACGCAAAAAGAAGAAAAATCTAAGAAATTACTTTGATATCGACGGTCTCTTTAAGAACAATATATATGTAGATGTAGTTTTTTTTTTTGGGAACAAATTACGAAGGAGTTAATATTTAGAAGTAAAAAATGTGTGATTTATAAAGGAACACTCAATTAACCGATAAAGTTTAGAAATGCAGCCAAAGCTGGAAAAATATAAAGAGTGTATTATTGAAAAATAATAAGTGGTGAACATATAATTGTCTCGTACAATATGAAACCCCAAAACATCAAATTTCTTACAATGTGGTCCATGTTTCCGACTATATATTTATTTTTTTCTTTAAAAAGTATATGAATACGAACCAAATCTAAAAAATAAAAATCAACTTTTGGAAGCTTTTTTTTTTTTTTCCAAAATTTTGTTTGGTTTCTAAGAATATATATGTAGGATGTGGATATCCGTACATGTGGTTAGAGAGTTAGTGTAGGCTTAAATTAAAAAAAAAAAAAAAAGTTATGGCCAAAAGAGATTACAATTTAATCCAAAACCCCTTTTGTGAAATTTAGTTGTTGTTTTCTTTTTAAATCATAAAAAAAGAGAAAAAAAATTTATATTAATAGACAAAATATATGGGGGGAGACTTACTATGGTACCGAGTACAGAGGATTAGAACTTGAAAGACGTTGCCCTAAATTCGAAACCTTCTCCTCCTAATTTATCGTCCTCGCGTTTTGTCCCAAAGTCATCGGCGTTGCTATGGGAAGCTCCTCAAACGCCGCCGCCGGGGACCGCAGCGCCGCCCGCAACGGCGGCGTGCAGGTCGACAAGGGCGTCGATTTCGCCCAGTATTTCTGCACCTACGCCTTCCTCTATCACCAGAAAGAGATGCTCTGCGACAGAGTCCGCATGGACGCTTACTTCAACGCCATTGTTCAGAACAAGCATCACTTCCAAGGAAAGGTTCGTCTCTTCCAATCCGTTCTTTCTTCTTACTTCACTTTCACTTCCTACTATTGTATTGTCTTGTTCAATCGAATGAGAATGATCATGGAACGAATGAAAATTAGGGAGATGATACTTAGGAAAATGATTATGGAGAGAATTTTTATTAGTATATTTTCGCTTATAAAGTATATTGTTTCTCATACAACAAATATATTTTTATTTGGGGTAAAATGAATATTTACCAGGAGAATGAGTATGATTAGAGTGCAAAACAATCATGTGGTGTATAAAAAGTTGTTAATGCTAAGAAAGTAGGGTAGTTACCGAAAGGGTTGGTAGCGTGTGTTGGTTTTATTGTTTGGTGTTAATCTAGTTCAAAACCACGATCACTAGTACCTACAGGTTTGTGGTCCCCCTCCATCAATTTGTACTAAAAAAAGAAAGAAAACAAAGTAGTTAAAGGCATTAAAAAGGTGATTTTGGCTAAATGTGATAACGGGTCAAATGATTCTTCGTGCCCGAACACTCGGGTAAAATGATTCTTCGTGCCCAAACAAAGAGATCCTTTTTCCCATTCTCTACATTTCATCCCGTCCCACCAACACTGTAGAATAAAAAGTTGCTATTAGGAAGAATAAAAAGTTGTTTGAAGAGAATAAAAATGTGATTTTGGGGAGAATGTGCACCAAGAATCATCCTATTTTCCATTCTCCCCATTTCATCCCCTTGCCACAAACACCCCGTAATAGTTATTGATTTTAATGCTTGTTTCTTGGAGCAGACCGTGTTAGATGTAGGGACCGGGAGTGGTATTCTGGCTATTTGGTCAGCACAAGCTGGTGCAAGGAAGGTATATGCAGTGGAAGCTACTAAGATGTCTGAACATGCTCGTGCTCTTGTTAAAGCTAACAATCTTGAGGACGTGATTGATGTGATTGAGGGATCTATGGAGGATGTTGTCCTTCCAGAGAAAGGTTTGCACCGTTGTTGTTTGATGCTTGATGTTTTTGTTCTCTTCGGTGGAACATAGTTTGAACTTTGAGGCTTTTATTATTATCAATTGTTGTACTAATCTTCTAGCAGCAGAGTATTGTAGCAGGCAACATTTGGCTTGTGGTCTAACTTTGTTTATTTGTTGATGATCAGTTGATGTCATAATCTCTGAGTGGATGGGATATTTTCTCTTGCGGGAATCTATGTTTGATTCTGTGATCTATGCTCGTGATCACTGGTTGAAGCCAACCGGGGTGATGTAAGTTTATGGTTTTATAATTTTATTTACTTTAGTAACTTCTTATTAATTTTATTTCTCTGGCCCTTTCGTGGTTAAAACATTCATCTTGTTTTCCATGTCTCGATGTGGTAAATTTTCTAATCTTATGGGAAAAGGTGAAATCTTTATTCCTACTAATACTACCAACCAGTTAGAGATGTGTATTGCATGGTTTTTTCAAATAGGTGTTAGTAACTATTGGCCTATTATATGATGGTAAAACTTAAAAGGTTTGATTATTTACAACCCATTGAAGACGGATCAAGATAACAGTAGTAAATACTTTACTATTTTAAGCGAATTGATGGTAAAGTTAGTAAGGTACGTAGATGCATAGATTTTTATCTATATGTATGACTGTTTTTGATGAGCTCTCTCTGTGACTGAAAAAAAAACTGATTGTGTTACCTACAAGATTTGTCTGTCATACTGTACAGACCAGACCATCTAAAACAAGCATTGATTTATCCAGGTACCCAAGTCATGCACGCATGTGGGTGGCACCAATCAGGTCGAAGTTGGGAGATCAAAAGATGAACGATTATGAAGGAGCTATGGATGATTGGTATAATTTCGTTTCTGATACCAAAGCGGAATATGGAGTTGACATGTCTGTTCTGACAAAACCATTCTCTGAAGAGCAGAGAAAATACTATCTTCAGGTGAGAATCATATTTTGGAATGGAAGTTTTTTGAGTTTCTCACATTTCTCTCTCTCTCTCTCTCTTTTTTTTTTAAAAAAAAATTTATAGAACAAAGTGATTTATTATTGGGAGAAGTATACAAATAAGGGGAGGTGAGATATCCCCACGACGATGATGAAGGGTTACGAAAAAGACTCCTAATTAGCCATAATATGAACAAGATCATAATTACAAAAAAGAAATGCATTGAGTACACCAGATGGATACAAAGTGTTCTATGGAGTCTCATAACTCTGATGAAACTGCACTCTTTCGCTTTGAAGGTCTGCTTTCTTTCACCTCATAACTTCTACGGGGATACCAACCACTAGTCCTGAATCTCAAAATCAGCTGTTCAACTACCTCATTCACTCTCTTGTGGAGACACCGGTACAACCCAAACATTGAAAATAACTTGGCCCAAATGGAACCGTGGCGGAAAGATTTAAACAGATGGGGCTGGTTTTCCTTCTTTGTTTTGCACAATACACAATGTCCTTGCACTTTTTTAATTGCTATTGTTCATGTTGTCTCTTAGCCAAATATCTCGGTTGATTTTGAACTTTCACAATCATAGCCAATATAGGACGAACAATTTCACATAGGTTAACAAAATGTGTCATTGACAAATCCTCGTTGTTTTTCCAATTGTATGTCTATTTTATTTTCAAGTGTCAAGAAAATGTGCATTTGGATAGTATTAAATGGTCATTGACAAGTTGCTTGGGTGCGAATGTTTGTTGTATCTTGTTTTTAGTTGCCTTTTTTGTATATTGTTCCTATGCACTTATTTTTCATCATTGATGGGAAAATGTTTTATTAATATCTATAGACATCTTTGTGGAACAACCTGCATCCTCATCAAGTTATTGGGACAGCAGCCGTTTTAAAAGATATTGATTGTTTGACTGTAACCGTTGATGACATTCTTGAAGTCAGATCAAGCGTTAAATCATCAATCAGTTCAGAGAACACACGGTTTTGTGGATACGGTGGATGGTTTGATGTTCATTTTCGAGTAAGTCAAGCTTCCATTTTCTTTCTTTGATTGGTAAAAGCAAGCTGTGATGGCACCTTTGATGTTAAAAAAGGAAAGAAAATATATATATATATATATAAGCTTTGCTTACTCCAAGCTTTTGCTATTGGTTTTATAACCTTTTCAATTTGGGTGTACTAGGGAAGAAACGAGGATCCAGCTCAATTAGAGATCGAGCTGACTACTGCTCCCAGCGTTGGCAATGGCACTCACTGGGGACAACAGGTCTGTATTATCTAGAAATAAAAAAATATGTAATGTTGAAATCTTTAGCATTTTATAGTCTATGCCTCTGGCACATTCTCAGTAACCCAGTTCTTTGTTTATCCTCCAGTCCAATTGGTAATATTGCTCCAAGAAATGTTATTTCAGTTTGATATTTTCTTCATTTGACAGGTCTTCCTCTTGCAATCCCCCATTTGGGTCAATGAAGGAGATGAATTGAAGGTTTCCTTCTATATGAAGCGCTCTAAAGAAAATCATCGGCTAATGGAGGTTGAATTTGGCTGTGAAATCAACAAACCATCTAGCAAGCTGCATCAGCCACCATTCACGAATAAGTTTTTCATCGAGTGAGGATGCAATTAGTTGCAGCAATTGGAAGAATATACACACAAGTAGTAGGTATGTGCACAAACCTTTTATGTATAAGCCAGTTTTTAATTATAAACCTGCTTTTCTGTAAATTGGTGCCTAGTGACAAATTATCCATGTTTTTTTACTAGCATTTGGACTTCTTATTTCTTGGTTCATTTTCTGGTTCTAGTTCAGAACTGAGGTTTATCTAAATGGATGAACTAAGCTATTATATCAAGATTGGATATTGTATCTTATTTAATTTTCGATACCATGGCAAACATCATCATCACTAATAATAATGAATAAAGTCTAGCACATATGGTTTCAAATCTTAGTGCATTGCATAATAATGTCTAGCACATAAGGTTTCGATGGTTTCGAACTTGGTGCATCGATAAAGGGTATTGTGCTCACAGCGTCCAAACTCTTAATAACTTGATACAGAAGAAACAAGCTCGCTTGATTTATTCAATATCCTTATTGCTAACTGTTGAATCCCATTTATAGGTGTGATTGTGAAAGCAGCTGATTGCTTTTCTGGGAGGAGGAAGTTTTATATGACCAGATCTTAGCAACTCCAAGAAGACATTTTTTGCGCTAGTATTGTATTTTTATTTTATAAGACTTGGTCATTTTGCACATGGAAATGTCAAGGGTTGCGCCTTTAAATTATAATATTTGGCGTGTAGAACCGTTTTTTGTACACGAGACATCGATGAAATATGAAGATGTAAGGATAATTGTCCGTGCAATTCTTTGATGAAAATTAGTGTAATATTGAATTAAATTATTTTGTTTTTCAAACAAGAGTTTGTTCTTAGTTCCACCGTGCACAAAAATGATGTAGGGCTGGTTTCCCTTTTAGCTATCTCATGGATTTTGCCTGTCTAATCACAGGGAGTTCATGGTTGCTGGTTTTTCTCCTACTTTACAACAGTAGTTGATTTGTTTTCCTTTTTATTTTCTGATATCTGAAATTCTCATGATACAGGGTCTGACTCTATAGTTGACTTTTGTGTGCCTCAATTGATTTCAGCTTGGAACAATTGCCAAGGAACTTCAAATTGTTGCTGAAGATGTTTTTGGATACATGACGGTATCGAACAAGTCGAAACTTTGGCATTCCATGTTCGATACCTCAAGTGGAGTCTACTCACTCGTATTTGAGTACGTACCTTCATCTCGACCTTGAGTTATTTTGATTCTATAAACTAGATACACAATCCAGAGCCTTTATTTGCCCTTCAAGCTGCTTTTCAATCAAGCTACCACCCCAACTTGGTTTATTCATCAATAAAAATTCTGAAATCCTCATTTTTGTAAACTCTTGGGATTTTAAATCTGTTCTCCCACACAATTTTTGGCTCCGAGAAAAGAGTGAAGAAAAGATATAACTTTGGCCTTTTTTTTTACCCCACCCATAGTACTTTTCCTTCAGAATGCAAATGCCTTCAAGCACGGCTCTGAACTTTGACGAGTTCTCGGTTGACTTGCCTCCGGGTTTCATCAGCTCCCCACCATCGAACTTTGATGAATTCTCGGTTGACTCGCCACCGGGTTTTATCAGCTCGACACCATTGAACAATGAAGCTCCTGATCTTTTGCCGGTCTTTAAATCTTCAGGAGAAAATTGTGTTCATCTAATTCCTCTTATTCTGTTTCTTTCTGCTTTAATACTTTGGCTTTGTTCGTCCACCTGAATCTTTATTACACATCCTTAACAATTAAATTGTCAATTTATAAATCATTAATTAATAGATAGATAACTGTTATGTATTAGATTTGTTCTCTCTCATTACTAATAGGAATTCCATATTATCAAATAATACTAACTTAATTTGCGAAAAAAAAAAATACTAACTTAACAATTAAATGTTATCAAGAAAGCACCAAAACACTCACCAATACTAAAAAATTAGTCCCATTTTTTTGCCTCTTTTGTTTTAAGGTTTTTTCACATTTTCACCTTGAAAAGGAGATATCTTAGCATTTGTAAGATATATAAATTATTTCTTTCATCACCTAATGAATTTTAAGATGAAACTCATACTACATAATATCTTAATTAAGATGCTAAGTACAAAGTTGGTTCAACCTTTAACACAACAACCAACAAACATAAAAATTGTCTAACAAATGAAAATGTGTATGATACAAGGAGTTGTTGGCTTGTAAGCAACACACCAAAAAAGGCAAAATAAATGGATCCGAATAGTAATAAAATGTGTGTGAACTGGCTATTTGTTTGGCATATTTAGGAAGGATTTAATAACTTCCCCTAAAAATTTTATATCTGAACTAGTTTTTATTAACTTCTTATCATTTTTATTTTTAAAAATAATTCTTATTTCTAACCATTTGTTTTCAATCATTCATTTATACTCAATCATTTTTAACAACTCATTTTTAATTATTCATTTCAAATCAATCAAAATAACTTATTTTTAATCATTTCTTTTTTAACTATTAAAAATAACTACTCATTTTAAATTTACATCAAAACAAGGTTTTGACTCTAACTCCTCTACACCTACCTAAATATGTCAAACATACAACCCCTAACAAATTTAGGATAATTTTTTTCTAAAATTATTATTATTATTATTATTATAATAGTACAAATGGGAGGAGAGGACCACAAACTATAAGTACTATACCGATTTTTAGATCGTGTGATAAACTGGATAACTATCGAATAATGATTATGATATAAGAAAATTGGTAGAAAGGAGAGAAATTAACGTGTATCCGAAGGGTTATATATAAAAAGCTTTAAAGCCACACATCTCCAAACTTTGCCATTTCAACAACTCCTTAATTTGCCCTTTTTTTTTTCTTTTTCTTTCAATTCCACCTTTCACCCTACTCAACCTCTAGATCAGAGAACTAGTTGCTTTATTCAATTTTGCATTTTTTTTTTTTTTTTTAATTTAAGCACGTCGTGTTCTAATGTCGACTTTTCGCTATCTTGGTAGATCATACATGACAAGTTGTGTTGGTAATTTTGTTTGGAAAGATATTGAATTTTTTGTACCCCATATATCATATGGAAAGATTAGCAAATCTTGAGGGTTGATGCCTTTAAGAGGGATTTAGTCTACTAATATGTTACTTTGACAAATTTGTTTTTAGTAAAAATATAAATCAAATATGAGTAATATATTATGGAAATTGGTTATGTACAAAATGAATAGTGATTATGAGAGATAACTTTTCCTTGAGAATGAGAGATTTCAAACTTAGACTTTTTAATTAATAGATCATACAAAATGTTATGGAATTGTGCTAATAGGCTGTTTGCATATTTAGAATGCTTGTCAAAGAAAGAAAATGATAAATCTTAAAAACATTGAAAAGGGAAAGAAAGTGTGCAATGGATTTAACTATAGTAATATTCTTTGTTTAAAATCTTTCTCTTGTTTCTCTTTCTAATTTTAGATCTCAAATTGCTGATCTGAGCACAAAAGTTAATCATTCATAAGAGCCAACATTACAAACTCTTTTGAATTGTCTTAGCATTTTTTTAGCATTCAACTATTCTCATATAGGATAATTATTTGACTCTATTATTGAATGTTTATAGTCAAATACCTAGTTCATCTATTTGTTTTTACATATTAAATTGTTTTTAGTAATACGTAAGCTTATTTATAAGGTAAATTTAGGATTATCGTACTAAGAATAAAGTATGCCTACTAAATTTATAGATTCCACAAAAAAAACAAAAAATCAACTAAAATAATATTTACAAGATATGTATATATTAAATAATAGGATTGATGAGTGATTTTACATAAAAATAACAATTACCTTAAGTTTTTTCATAAAATTGAACATCCTTGTTAAGATTAAATATGGTTGGTGGTTTCTTATTTGTTTGGTTTCCATTGTGAAAATTAAAATCTAAAAAGAGTAATTTTAAAGAACTCTCTCTTCTCAATAGAGACTTTTTCCTATAAATATTTGCCAAATTATTTGGTACATGACTTCTTTCTACTGAAATTTGATTAGACAACACATGTAAAATTTTAATTCTTCCACCCACACCCTATTATATAAGTTGAAGTTTAATTTGCTCTAAAAAAACTAATTTAAAATCATTTTTCTTAAAAAATTTAAAAAGATTTTTTTTTTCTATAAAAAATAGAAAACTTTGAAGAACTATGATGAAACTAAAAAGAATATTAAGGGTCATGTTAGTTACAATCCCAAATATTATTAGGTTAAAAAAAAATTAAAATAAGATGAATGCAATTCATCTTTGTCATCATTCTAAAAAAAACAAAAAAATCATCTTTGTCATCTATTCAAAGATTAATTTTTTACTAATTTTCTTAAATATAGTGAGAAAATAATATATATATATATATATATATATATATATATATATATAAATTTTGCATAATGCTTGCTTTGAAGGAGTAACAGGTAATTCCCAACTCAACAAGCTATTCTTAGGTTGTTTGTTGGCTTGGCATAAAAACCATACCATTATTCTTTATTTATTAATTAAGTTATTTTTAATTATTTATATATATATATATTTTTTAAATTTAAAAACTCCATTCTTTTTCTGGGCCTTCTTGTAAAGGCCTAAATATTAAAAGCAAATCACGCTTAATTATCCAATTATAAGAACCGACACAAACCCTTAACACAACAAATTACATAAACACAAATTAGATACAGAAAAAAAAAAAAAAAGCTTTGTAACGATCGTGGGATAACAAAATTTCTCTCTGCAATTGAAAAAAAAGGGTTAGTGAAATTCGTTCCCTTTTTCTTTTCTTTGTTCAATTCGATCTTCTTTTCGGTGTATTTGCATTTTGAGCAGTTCCTTAATTCTTGATGTTCTTATTTTTCTTCACTATTTCCTGAATTTTGTTCTGTTTTTTGGGCGATTTTGTGTCTGATTTCCCATTTGTTGCTTCTAATTTTCTTTTGTTCTTTGCATTTTCTTGTTTGGGGATTATTTGTTTCTTTGCCTGGTGTTTGGTTGCTATGAAGACAGTTGAAAATGTGAGGGGAAATTAATGGGGTTTGGGTAATTTGGTACAGAAATTTGATAAACAAACCAATCAGTTTTATGAACTTGTTTTTTATGAAGATTTTGTGTGATTATGGTATGATCAAGGATGTATTCAAGATTTTGTTTGATTTTTCTTCTCTTTTCCCCCTTTAGGGCAAGCAACCTAACTGAAATTAGTTTGTGTTCTTTTCTTACATTTTCTAATCAATCCCAGAGAGTGCTTTTGGCTATGGTTTTTTTTTTTTTTTTTTTTAAATTTTTAATTTTATTTGTTGTTCTGAAGAATGTTTCTATGAACAGTGGCGTTGATGGTACTGCTTGATGTTTGATTTTTTTTAGCTATAACAAAAAGGAAATAGTATAATTAACCACAAAAAGAAAGAAATCTGATTGGATTGGAGGTTGGTGTTGTTTTCGATTGGATCAAGACCTGAAAAGATTAAGCTATTCATGATTTTGACATTCGAATTATATAATTATATATGATAAATGGCTTAAACATTTGGTATACTTTCCCTTTTGATGTGTGTTGGTTGTTATAATTATATTTATCTCAATCCATTTTAAATTTTTGGATTGATTGGTGATTTAACATGATTCAATATGTTATCAGATCAAGAGGTCATGAGTTTGAACCCTTGTGAAATTGTTTCCTCCCAAATAATATTACTTTCCACTTGTTGGGTATTTCTCAAATATTCAAGCCTACATTGGAGTGTTAGTTGATATAATTAAGTCTATTCCAACCATCAAGCTTATTTAAACTTTTGGGTTGATTGATGATTTAACACGAATCAGTAAATAGACTTAAATATTTCATGTTGATATGTTATTCCATTTCTCTTTTCATTAACTTTTTGGAGAGCGATTTTTTTTGGGAAATAAAAATTCTTAAGAGAAAGAGTTCTTAATTATCGTTCTTGTAGTTTTGAACCCTCCTACATTGAATGTTTGAATAGTGGGGGTAGGTTTTCTACTATTTTGTTACCATTCATTTGAGTGTATAACTTTTTTTATATTATAAATTTCTGTCTTTCTTCAACTTTAGAAGTATTTTGGAGTGTATTTTTGTTTCAACTCATGTTTTCATTAACCATGAATTACAGATTTCTGAGTTGTAGTTTGGGATACACATCATGACATTAAAAAGAGGGAGTAAGCTGAAAATATTGAGCAAAAAAAAGGTGCCATTAGGAGCACAATGTTCTATGGAAGCTATAAGAAGCAAGGGCTCAAACTATATGGTTAGACATGTTAAGTCTAAGGGTGCCAACAACCATGCCATGGTGGAGCAGGTGTCTCAAAAGGTTGGCATACCCTGCCGCACTCGTTTAGACGATGCTGAGGCTTGGGCTCCCGGTGATGTTGTAGAGGTGTTTGATAACAACTCATGGAAAATGGCCACAGTCTCAGAGGTTTTGGGGAAAATGCACATTCTTGTCAGATTACTTGGATCCTCTCAGGAGTTTAAAGTTAGAAAAACCGATATTAGGGTTAGACAGCCGTGGAATGATGACGGTGCAAGGGTTATGGTTGGAAAGGTAAATATCATGTATCTTCTTTGTTTCAACAATATTACTTTTAGTTCTATTAGGGATAGGGGTGTTCATAGGTCGGTCGGGATCAATTTTCGGGGAATGTATGAACACCCCTAATTTAGAGATACAAATTTGAAAATTTATCATGTGTGGTGGTGAGGAACTTGTGGTCGAGCTGTCACCTCTTTAAGCAACATTCAGTTTTATGCCTCACTTGGGTGTTATGAACTTGTATTAGGCTTTAGATTACTATACATTTAATGTACTCAATTGGAGGCTTTCAATGATATATTCAGCTTATTATTAAAGCATTGAAATTCAAACAGAAAAATACCATCCACTTAGCTTGCAAAGGAAAAAACCACAGAGAAATTTTCATATCATATTCTCTTGCAGTTTTAATGTGTTGATAAAATTATAAGTGAAGAAACGACATCTTTTGCTTGTAGGGAAATAAAAATTGTAATGGTGGGAAGCTCCCTGCAACTCAACTTTTGAACCACAGTCAGAATTCAACCTCTCAAGTTGAGAAGATAAACTCGAGGACAACTTTGTGGAAAAAAGATGACTGTTTTGCTATTAGGAACAAAAACTTTGAAGATAGCTACAATGTTAGAATTCTGAAGAGATCAACCAATTGCTCGTCTGGAGCGTTTTATGGAGCTAGCCATAATAAAGTTCGATTGATTGAGAAAGAAGGCAGATATGTTAAGGGGGTTCCTGCAAATCCAACAGAACTGCAGATAGACCCTGCTTCATATCTTAGAGATTCGCTGGGTGAAAGACATGGGCCTGCATCTCTGAATCAAAGACTTGGTGGGAATTTGAAACTGGATGTCATGCGTAAGGAACCAATTAGTTCGGTTCGAGAACTGAATGATGTCGATAGCATTATGTGCTCTGTTGGTAGTTGCAGTATCAGCAATGAGAGTGACAACTCAAGTGAGATGCCTTGTGATGTGTCTGCTGGTGTGACAGAACAAATTTATAGTCATTTTCGTGATGATCGATCACCTCATGATTCGGGACATGAAGGACATTGTCTCTGTACAAAAGAAGAATTGGCAGCTAAAATTCATAGGTTAGAGTTACATGCCTACCGTTGCACTATCGAGGCATTGCATGCATCGGGACCTTTGAGTTGGGAACAAGAAGTATTGATTACGAATCTTCGACTTTCGCTTAACATATCGAATGATGAACATTTAAAGCAGCTAAAATGTTTAATTTCTGCAAATACCAGTATTTCAGTTATATGATTGAGAAATATATTCATAAGCTTCTCTTACGTATATATTCTCCAGCTCTATTCTCATAGTGATTCCTTCTCATGTTTTTATAGTAGGCATAGTTTATAGGCATTTCTGATATAAGCTGAATGTACAAGTTAGTGAACAATTAAATCTGTTTAAAATGCCATTAGTCCAGTTGAGTTTGGATTTCACTTCTGCAATTGTGTGATGATATTGTTTGCAAAAAGCTGAGATATGAACAGAATAAGAATCATTCTCATTCTGTCTCTTAGTTTCAATTGTGTGATGATATTTGTCCCCAATGGGTGACACAGTGGTTGAAAACTTGGGCTTTGAAGGTGTGCTTTCCTCGAGGTCCCAAGTTCAAAACTCATCTATGACATTAATTTGTAGACACCTCCTATGTCTTCTTCCTTCGATGTCTTTCAGTGCCTGGCCTATGGATGAGCGTGGTTACCCCGGGTATAGTGGAGCAAAACTCCAATTTTCCGGTTTCAAAAAAACAAAAATTGTGTGATGATGTTTTACAGGCATTTCTGATAGAATTAGATTATGTAATAAATTATTGTCATCTCTTCTAATATGCATGAATGGAGATTGTGGACTTCTGCTGAGCTTTGAGAAATCCTTTATTACCATAGACTCATTATGTAGTAATCTTGTTGAGAGAACTTGTTATCTCAAAGCAATTTGATACTGTGAGCTATGTTAATTAGGGCTTTTTTTGTATGACTGATGAGCCAATGTTTTCATTACATGGTCTCACTACAATTCTCCATTTCAGGCTGGTTAAGATCGAGACTGCAGTCCTCTCGATGCCAAGCGATGGAAAATTATGCTGGAGAGGTTATTACTTTAAACCTTTGTCACTTTGTATATTCAACTTGGTATACAAAACCAACTCTATTACCACCACACCACATCACAGTCCACAACAAATATTTGGCTTTATATTTCAACTTGGTGGTATAATTCACTTGATTGTGTCTCAGATACATGGAATTCAACCATTTCTTTTCAAATTCTTTTACTGTTGGATATTGTTATTACCTGAGATTTGTTTAGACTGTACTGTACTTGGTTTTTTTATGGTTTTTGCCTGCTGAAGACAGCATCTAAACAAAAGGTCTTGCCTTTTTAAAGAGGTTCAGGCAGTGGCCACACTGGAGGGCCCCATCTCTAACAGCAGCTGAGATTCAAGTACCAAATGAAACAGAGAAGCTCTTTCCACACACCAACCAGTAGCCCTATTTGATGACCCCTCTTCCAAAATTAAAACTCCATCATTAAGATGATTTCTCTCTCTTAATTCTTAAAACAGAAGAAAATAAACCAACCCACAACCCCCTTTTTTGCCAAATATTTTATTCTTAAACCCTTAAAAAGATACCATGGTCTAAAATCTCACAGCTCAAGATAAATGTCAATTGTTTTTCCTTTTACAAAAGAACAAACTGTCAAGAGAGAGAGTGAGAGAGAGAGAGAAAGAAAAGATTGGCATCTTGAAAAGTGGCAAAGTAGTCTTCTTTTTCTTTTTTGCAGACACATACCCTGCATTTTAATAAAACAAACAAAATAGAAAGATAGTGAGAGAAAGATGGGGTTTGTTGATGGGAAAGTGAATTGGTTTTTATTTTGTCTTTAAGATCTTAAGAAAGAAGGGAGTTGATGGGTATGAACCCTACAAGAAAGGCCACAGCATTTATGGGGCTCCACCAAATCCTCTTCTATTGTCTCATTAGCAACTCTTCATGATTAGCATTCCCATGTGATCTTGCTCCCTCCTTTGTCACATAGACACACTTAAGAGAGAGATGGATCAAATGTGTCACCTTCCAACATCTTCTAATCTCTTCTTCATTCATTAATCACAACTTATCCTCAACAAAAAAACTCAACCAACCCCCCTTTTTTATCCATATACAAATTAAGCAAATCCCTTAATTGGTATTGACAAGGAATTCTAAGCTTGCATCTTTTTTTGTTATTTTTTTGACATAATTTGATTCTTTGAAGCAAGGAAGAAGTCAGGAGGAAGTCCCATCAACATGTTGGTATCTCTCTTTCTCTTTCTCTATCTTTATCTGTGTGAAAGTGAGAAGCTGATGGCCAAATATGTGCTTGTATTTTAGTAACAGCTATAGATTCTTGTTTGGAGAGAGAAATGGTTGTTGCTGTTGTTGTCACCTTTATCTCATCATACAGTGTTTCTGTTGAAAAGCTTAGTTGAAAGTACATTTGGCAGATTACAGAGCTCAACTAAAGTCTTCTCAGTAATGCACATATATGTAAATATATATGCAAGTAATCATATGATTCATATGGCAGTTAAAATAAAGTGTATCAGCTGCCTGTGAACTGCAGCACTACTGAGATATGGTGGATCAACTTTTTGTTCAGAAGAAAGATAAATAAATTAGTGCATTTGATCCAAAGGGCAGACATTTAGCCAGCTCTTTTGCTTTGGCATAAGAGCTAATTTTGGGAAACAGTTAATTAGGGATTAATGTTGATGCTCCCAAGGGATCCTTTTCAGTTAATTTATGTATAACAAATCTCTTTTTCTCTGTTTATTTGTGTCTGAACACACACAATCATGGCTTGGTGGTGAGATAGAGACATATCATATGTAAAATAGTACACATGAATTTGTTTCCCTGTCTTATTATAGGAGGGGCAGCGCCTCCCTACTTTTTTTCCCCTTCCCCAATTGATTCAAAATTGATAACATTTTTAACAGATAATTGTTGAGATCAATTTACGCACACCTCGATCATTCTAATGGAACAAAGAGTCTAATCGTACGATATTTGAAGGTAAAGAAAATTTGACAACTTCAAGTTGATAACTTGTTAAAATAATTTCGTACTTCAAATTTTGCTATTTTTTATGACAGGATATTGTTAAGGTTTAGAGAGAGAAGGAAAACAACAGAAGAAGACAGTGCCTTTTTTTAACTTTTGCTCATGTAAGTATCTGATGAAAAGTTGAGTTGTCTTGTGAAGTGTAGAATTGTTAATAATGTTATTATTTTTTCATTATGTGTTCATGGAACACAAGACACAAGACAATTCTTTATTGGGGATTGATTAATGAGAGAGCATGTAATTGCATTAAAAATAAAGTAGATTTGGGGATTGGAGATCACAGACATGAAGCAATCATAGCTTCCACCACATGCTTGGAAGCATGCTTTGTTATTTAATTCCTTCACTAAAAAACTAAAGTTTTGATTAAACAAAAATATACTAAAGATCTAAAGTAAAAAAGAAAAAAAAGAAAGATTACATTGAATCTAATATAAATTTACATAGTAACAAAAATTTAGTAGGCACAAACAATATATCTTATATGAACTAATTTTAATGTCATATAATTTTTTTAAAGTTATAATTTATCTTATTAACCTAAGATAAAAATAAAAGTCTCTTCCATTGTGGTCCATGGATGGGACCCATATGATCCTCAAGTGTTTGTTTCGAAATGAATAATTAAACGAAAGAGATTAGATTAAAGAAAAAGATTAATTCTCCTATTCCTTTATTGAAAATGGAGATTAATTATTAACAACTAACAAATTTCTATGAAATCTTGAAAGTGAAAATGTGTGGTATTTTCTTGGAAGAATTAAAGGAAATGAGATTTCCCATAGAAAATGCAGGCTAGAGAGGTGACAAAGGAAGCGCAGTCATGGAAGAAATTGCTCCTTTTTGTTTTGTTTTTATTTTTATTTATATTTTTTTGAGTGTTTTTTTTTTGCTTTGAGGAAAATCTTTGTCTCATTGCTTAAAAACTTCTCATTCTTCTTCTTTTGGATATTCCAATGCAAAATCCCACCTTTTTTTTTACTTTCTTCATAGGGTTTCTCAATCTTAACTAGATTCTATATTTATTTATAAATTTTTATTTTTACAATGCTTGGTTATGTTGTGAGGTGAAGTTTTAATTCTCAATTATAAAAATATTGTTTTATACCATGACTGGAATATTTTTCATCTTAACATTGCAAATTGTTGTGACTAGGCAAATAGGTTATTATTATTTTTTTTTTTTAATTCTTATTATTGATGGAGGACAGAGGAATTTGGTTGGATAATCATGTTCTTTAACACAAATTATTGGAAACTAAGTCCAAGCATAAGACCATATTATAATAAATCATAGAGTTAATGTGACAGCACTTAACCAAGCAATAAAAAAACTAATTAGTACATATACGAAAAACTGTATAACACACACATATATATATATATCTTTCGAAAGTATACAAAGTAGAGATAGCTTAAGGAATAAACATTGAGAAACTAAATAACCCTTCAATAATTTGAAGGGACATTTTAGAGAGAAGCTACCTATATGTTAGTCATATTACTAAATATAGATGGTCCTGTATCTTTAATCAACCACTGAATTCGATATCTTTTTAAAAATGACGGGTGCTCCGTATTGTGGATAGAGAAGCAACAACACAGTTGGTGCATGCTGATAGGTGGGAGCCAATGTAAAAGAGAATCGTTGAAGTATGATTGCCATCGTCAACTTTACTTGCAAAAGAGCTAAGTTTTTGCCAATGCAAGTACGAACTCCGAGCCCAAACGGAATGAACCCTGTTGGATGATTTCCAGCACGACCTATTCCCTCTGAAAATCGCCATGGATTGAATTCATTCACATCACTACCCCAAATATTTTGATCATGATGGACGCCTATAATTGGAATCAAAAGCTCCGTCCCACGCGGGATCATCCGCCCTCCTACCTCCACGTTGGCTTTTGCACGTCGAATCGTAGCCACCGTAGGTGAATACAATCGCAACGACTCGTTTAATATCATGCTCATCTGCCACATCCAAATCATTCCCACCATAAACATAACAAATAATTTAATCGTTAATATAAACAAATCTCACGTCATCATAATTAACTAATGAATCACTTTGTGGGTATTGTTTTAATGCTATTAATATTTTAAATTTTTTTTAATAAAGAATAAAAATAGGATGATTAAGGAAAAGAGCCCTTACGATCTTCAACTTAGAAATATCATCTTTAGAAGGAAGGGCACGTGGACCGCACACGCTAAGAACCTCGTCACGTGCCTGAGTTTGCCACTGTGGATGCATTGCCAGCAAGACAGTAGTCCACGTCAGCAGACTTGACGTGGTCTGTTTGCCAGCAAAGAAAAAGGTTTTGCACTCTTCCACGATGTCGTGGACAGTAAAATCGTTATTTAATGCTGACGTGGAAGCGTGAATCAGCAGCCCCAATAAATCTTTTGGCCCTTTTTCATCCATGCCCCCAATTTTCTCTGAATTTCCTTTTCGAACCTCAATCAATTTCTTCAATGATTTCCTTATTTCTTTGTCTAATTTCCATGAATTTATATTCGTTCTTGTCGGCAAAAACCTGATAATTAATCCCCAAAAATTAGAATTTTTTTTTCTTTTTTTCATGAAAAAATTCAGTTACATGAGGATTTATTTGTATTTGGAATAAAATTGAATTAAGATGATAAGTATCAAAAATAAAAAAGGTAATTATTTGAAATTGGAATTTTAATTACCTATAGCCAGGAATGGAGACCTTTTGAAAAGCATCCGATGCTAACATCATTTGTTGAGTTTGAAGCTTGAAAATGGCTTTACCATCTTCATAGCTTCTTCCGAAGACGGTTTTCGTTATGACGTCTTCGGTTAGGGTTTGGAAACAATCGAAAACCTCGATCTCGACCTCGTTGGAGGCGTTGGCGTCCGCCGTGACCGTCCATTTCTCCACCATATCCACCACACTTTCCTCCACCGCCGGAATCAACAACTACATAACAACCAAAACCCCACATAAAATAACATATCATATAATCATATAGTTACCGTTTTCAATTTCTATAGCATATTTAGTTTAATAATTAAATTCATTCGTAAGTTTCGAACATGTGGCAATATCTTAAAAATCAAAGTTGTTTCAATGCAATGAAGAAGAAAAAAACCATTGTAAATAATTTTATGGTTAAAAGGGTTTTAAAAGATGAAAATATGAGAGAAAAACATTAACTTTTTACTATTTTTTTTACATCCAATTATTGTAGAGCTTATATCTCTAAAAATAATTGAAATGTATGAAAAATTTGACGAAACAGTCACAAATATATATAAATAAAAACATAATTTACCTAAAAAAAAGCAAATTCTTACTTTGAGATTGTCGATATGGAAAGTGGGGGAGATAATTTGACGATGAAGAGACCATTTTTTATCCTTGAGAGCAAGAAGGCCATCACCTTCAAGCCTTTTAACGAGATGAGGAGCTTCATTTTTCTCATAGAATTTGGAGTTTGTGGTAAAGATTTCTCGGATCATGTCCGGGTCCGACACCGCCACCCGCCCGATGGGTCCGAACCAGACCAAAAATGTCGAACCTAACAAAACACCAACCACGAGTCAACTCCCTCATTTATTACAAATAATAAAAAAAGAACACACAAACCAAGAGGTCACAGATTCAAATTATTCTACGTACCGTAAATCTTCTTCCAATGATGGTAGAAAGCGAGAACACGGGGGAGAATGTTGTGGGAGAAATCGGGCAACGGGCGAGAAGACGCGGCGAGCGACATCGAGACGAGCTCTTTGAAGTTTCCGATGAAGAAGCGATACCGCGGGCCGGGGATACCTTGGGCGAGGAAGTGCTGTTCGATTCTTCTCGGATTCCACCATAGCGCCACCGCGATTTTTGAGGCTAAAATAATTGCCACGGCGGCGCAGAGCAATGGGAATTTGAGTGATTCGTTAAACCACGGCGGCGGCGGATCGGAGTTCATTGGGTTTGATCGGTGTTTTTGGGGTGTTTGGGAGAAGGAATAAAAGAAAAAAAATGGTGTGTTTTTGTAGTTTTGAAGAGTTTGGGGTTTTAAATAAATAGAAGAGTATGAGGGAGTGAAATAGCAACGAACCCAACGCCGTAGGGGCCGCAGTTGCAAATCTAAAGGGTCAACGACTTTTTTTTTTTTTTTTTTTCAATCAAACAAAACAAATAACAATTTTATTATTATTATTATTATTTTAGTTATATGTTTGTATTATTGATATTTTTATATATATTATATATACTTTTGTTTTGGAGGGCAATGCTACTCTTGTCATTTTTCTTTATTATTGTTACTAGGGGAAAATGGCTGGCCTTTCTTATTTATTTTATTATAAGTGGGCCCACCTGCCAAATAAAGAAAAATAAAAGTGGTGATGGATGAGTTATAGAGTTTGTAAATGGACAAGGTTTGGATTGTTTTGGAATCTTTTCAATACTCATGGAGAATTTATTTACTCAAAATTCATTGAGAAGGGAAAGTAGTCTATAATTTTATGATGATTTTGAAACTTTTTCACATTTTTTTTTGAGATTTTAGGATGATCCATTGAAATATTGTCTCCTTTTAAACTTCATGAATTTTTGGATAAATATTCGATTGAATTTAAAAGTTAGGGTACTATGTTAGATAATATTAAGTTTCATCTCGAATTAATTGACTATGAAATAGTCTACAATTTTTTTTAAGAAAATGGTAAGTACATGTATAAATGTGTGTGTGTGCTTTTTTTTTTTTTTTTGAGAATAAGTATAAATGTGTTATTGTAGTTATTAGGGGATGAAATATTGAAATGGTAAATTTTCACATGTTTGTGTGTGATTAAATTTATATAAAAGAGAAGCTAATAAGAGATGTAGCTAAAATGATATAAGTATATCTATGACTAAAAGATTATAAATTTCATATATTTTTTTAACAAGTTATGAGTTCAAATTATTATTTTTATTGATTTTAAACCAAAAAAAAAAAAAAAAAAGGTTTTATGGAAGAAAGGAGGGAGTTAATACATTTAGGCTTAAGGTGAATTTAAAGCAACTTTTTTGACATAAAATTTACAGCAATTAGCAATAGCATAATGTAACGATTATATTAGAAATTATTTGAAAAATGAATGACAATTATGATTTTATATATTTTTTTGGTATGTGGTTTAAAGTTAATGACATCAACATTAAGGTTGACAATGGAGGACGACGTAATCAAGGTTCATGCCAGGATTTGCCGCTCGAGGATCTTCATAGATATATTTATTATCATTTCGTGTATTTTTAGAGGAAATAAATAGTTTTTAATTAATAATTTAATCAGAGCTTCTTACATATTTATAATGATTAAGTTAAAAATTAGATCTTCTACCTAAAAAAACCATTTCAAAAACTAAAATTTAATTTACATAATCCGATAAATTTTAATACATATTGAATATCACTAAGAATTAAGTATATGAAAACAATTAACTATTATATATAAATAATGATCAATAGTATCCTCTATATAAAACGAGTCTCCTAAAAAATTGATATATATATATATTTTTTTATTTTGTGAATATTATAATGAAATAGTTACATGGATTAAAAAAAACAACACTTCTAAAAAAACATATGTTAAATTGCTAATTTTTTAATTTATTTTAATCTTATTATTTTTTTAAGGCAATTTTAATCTTGTTTAACTTGCAACATCAACAAATATAAAATACCATATCATTAATATATTAAAATTTAATTGTCACACACTTATTTAATTGGTTTAAATTCATGGCAAGTTGTTGGAAAGTGATTACTCAGGATTTTGACTTTATGCAGGCAAGGTATGAAGATTAATATATAAATTAATGAGTTTTTATTCTCAAAAAAAAAAAAATTAATGACTTTTTAGACTTATTCGTCCTCCTGGGATCACAACCGTTTGCCTTGTTACCTAAGGGCATAACGGTCATTGTGGTCACTTGATTTATTTATTTATTTAATTTTTAATATTGAGATGTATTAATCAAATAATTAAATTTGTGATTTTGTAGGAAAGAAAAAAAAACTGAAATTCCAATTTTTGTAAATTATTTATATTTGAGGATTATGTCTATATTTGAATTATAAAAAAATATAATGTTACCAATAAGAACATAATTTTGTCATCTTATACAACTCAATAATTATGAGATTACAAGTTTGAATTATTCTTGTCACTTAATATTGTTGCCTAAAAAAAGTTAGTATCATATTTTTCTAATTTTGTTAAAAACGGTCCAATATTGATGAATATGTAAATCCAAATATCTTTGTAAATAAAACCAAAATAAGTAAACTACTGATTATGAATTCTATAAAAGACAATAAAATAATATTTATTATTATGAATTTATACCATTTTTAGTGCATTTTAATTAGGAGTTATATTAATAGAAGACTTTTCTTAAAAAATAAAATCACAATTGAAAAGTCTTTTCGAAACTGATTCAATAAACCAAATTTCTTTTTTTTAAGAATGGAAAAATAATTAATAAAAAGCCATATAAATTATATCTAATTTTGTTTGTAAAGTAACCTTTTACCATAGTGTTACCTTTTTTATGCAAGGTAACTATCAAACAACTAGCATCTCCTTCCTAATGTAAAAGGCTATTCTTTTATATAATTTAATCCGATTGAAACTTGTCTCCTATCCTTTTTTAAGTTCTTTATAATAACTTTTTGTAAATTTCTTGGTCATGATCGGACAGGTTGGACTTAAAAAAAAATGGTATAATTTTTGGTTTGGGGTTTTTGCTTGTCTATTAAAAAAAAACAAACAATTTCATGTATAACACAATTCTCAAACTTATTCATTTGTGGCACAAAAGTGATTGAAGTTTATCAGTTTGTCAATTGAAGTGTAACAGTTGAATTGATAGAAGTCTAAAGCATATCAGTTTAACTGATACAAGCCTATTAGTTGACTGATAGAAGTCTATCAATTGAATTGATAAAAGTCTAAAGTCTATCAGTTGGACTGATAGAAATCTAAAATATATCAGTTAAATTGATAGAAGTCTAAATAGGAATTTTGGACAAAATGTACGGTGAATGAAACTATTTTAAAAAAATGGGCTACAATTGTAATGAAGAGCCAAAATATGCTATGGAAGATAAATTCTCAAAGTATTATTATAAGGGGATTTTGCATGTATATTAAAAAAAACAAAATAATTCCATGTATAACACAATTTCCAAACTTATTCATTTGTAGCACAAAATTATTGAAGTCTATCAATTTGCATTGTTCAATCACTTAAAATCGATTGAAGTACAACAGTTGAACTGATAAAAGTTTAAAATCGACTAATAGAAGTCTATTAGTTGAAGCGATAGAAGTCTATCAATTGAATTGATAGAAGTCTAAAGTCTATCAGTTGAACTGATAGAAGTCTGATGATGTTAGAATAACAATTTTGGAAAAAATGTGCTATGGATGAAATTATTTTGAAAAATGTGCTATGAATGAAATTATTTTATGATTATAATGAAGAGCAAAAAATGTACTATGGATGATAAATTCTCTTTTGGTTTCTACATTAACGAAGTATTTTGATTATTAAAAAAAAGAGAGACATCTAGTTCCAAATTTATAAGTAACAAAATTCAAATTACAAGTGTTAAAAGATTAACCACCATGTCATGACAATGCCAATAAAATTAATTAATTGAAGCATAAAGGCAAATTTTAAAAATGAAAACATATAACAAAAATTTAAATCCACAAATTTTAAATTTCTCGTTTAGATGTTTTGACATCATACCTAATCAGTGCCAAGTCGTGACCATGCATTAATAAATTGGAGTATAAAGATAAAATTTTAGAATTTAAACAAATAAAAACAAAGTAGACATAAATGATGAAAATAAGGATATATAAAGTATAATTTAATCCCATTTCAAATTTCTATAGCTTGCGTTGGCAAATTAAAAATGATTTTGTTTTATCATATAGAAACAAAAATATCATACCTTTTTTATTATCTTTTACTCTAATAGTTGTCGAACTAAAACAAAAAAAATTATCTTTTAAGTCTATTCAAAATTAATTATAAATATATAGTATTTCTATCTATAGACTAAGTATACGTTGAATAAATTATAGTTTTTTGGAGGCAAGATGACAGAAGGTGGTGGCAAATGAATGTCCATATTCATATTATATAAACATATATTGTTTTTATTTATTTTTATTTTAAGATAGAAAACGAGAGAATAACCTTTCCATTATATTAATTTATCCTTTTATTTATAAACGACATACATTTTAGTGGTTGATAAAATAATTCATTTCAAATTCAATATAAGAAAGTAAAATTATATTCTTTTATATATATATATATATATTCCAAATAGCTTTATACATGAAAAAGAAAGCTTTCAATAATAATAAATAAATACATACATATATGTGTGTGAAAAAGGTTTGAGAAACTAATTCTTTACCATTAAAAAAAAAAAAAAAAACTCTATAGCTATTTTGAAGTTACACGTAATAGAAAAAGTCCAGCTTTCATCTCTAAAATGTATTTTTCTCCTATAATAATACTCAAAATCAAATTTTATACTTCAAACCCATTAATAAGTAATAACAATCTCCCTTCGAATTAAGATTAAATTACAAGTTTAACCCTTGAATCTTTTTAATTTAAATGTTTTAAAAAAAATATCCAACCAATCTTAACTTGCAATTTGTTTGTATTTACTAAGTTTCTATTTGGTCTTTTTGAAAGCTAACAATAAAAATTACACAAACTTATCGTTCAAAATTAATAAACTAAACTCCTTTCATAACTATTTAATTTTTTATTTTTAAAATTCAAGTTTTCTTAAACAAATTTTCTACCAAAGTCTATTTGATTCCTAATTAAATTTCAAAAACTAAAATAAATTAAAATTTTTACATAGTTTTAAAAACATAAATAAATTGTAGATATAAAGTAAGAAGAAAAAAAAATCATAGATTGGTGCAGAATTATTGTAGATAAAATTTAAAAAATTTAATATATAAAATAAAATTATTATCGAAAGAGTCTATTGCATTAAATTTGTGATTTAACATTTGAATTAATGTCAATTTTTCACTCACACAAAGATGTAATATTTCATCTTCAATTATACCCTTTTCAAAATGAACAAACCATTCCTTAAAGTACTAATCCCAACAACCAAAACAAAAATTGTAAGAAATATTTTCTTTTCTTTCCTTTTTTTTTTTTTTGGTGAGTGGCTGTCAAATGCAACAAGAAGGTGCCACACAAAAGAAGCCAAACTTATCAGCAGAATTATCATTTTTATGGCAGCCCCAAAGTCCTCTAGCAGTCAAGTTCTACAAAGATATATAGAGATATATAGTTGTTCTTTTCTTGCTGAAAAGCCCTTCCCCTCTCTTTTTCTTTATCCTTCAACACCCTCCACTATTTTTCTCTGCCAAAAAGTCCTTTATCTCTAGTATCACCTTAAAATTCAAACATAACTTCTTCCCAGGCTATTAAATAATATGAACATCCATCTCAAAATTATCAATTGGTAATGAAGGCCCCGTTTGATGACAAGTTGATTTTTTGTTTTTGGTTTATGAAATTTAAGCTTATTTCTATTCAAATTTTCTACCATGTGCTCCATCTTTCCGACAATGTATCCATATTTTCCTAAGAAAGTAGGTGAATACTAACCAAATTTTAAAAACAAAAATAAGTATTTGGAAGCTACTTTTTTTTTTGTTTCCAAATTTTGGTTTTGTTCCTTAAAATACAGATAAGATGTAGATATCGAAATAAGGAAAAATGTACAATAAGGTAGTTGTTGCAGGCTTAAATTTCATAAACAAAAAACAAAAAATAAAATGGTTATCAAACACGGTCGAAATGATCATAACTCACCAATATTTATAGGTCACCCTACTTTTTCAATGTAAGATCCTCAACTCGTACTATAGCGGCCACTCTTTATATAGAGTGTAAAAATAACGAAATCGAACGACAAAATAGACAATATCATATCAGTGTGACATGGAATTTGAGTTAAGGGCAGACAAACAAAAAACGCCTTGTTGAATAAAGTTTTGTTTGGTTACACACATATGACATATTTTGATGTTGTGTAGATATTCAAAATTTAGACCAATTAGGGTTTAATATTGATCTTAGGATCATGTATCCTTGTACATTGAAGGGAATCAGAAAATTGACTGTCTCTCTCTCCATCCTTTTCTTGTTCCAAAAACATGATCATGATTCATTGGGGAAGAAAAAGAGAGAAACAAAAAGGAAGTTGTTGTTTTGGAATGTTGCTCTTAAATTTGTGCACATGGGAACAATAGTGTCTATAAGAGTTTGTTAGTGGGGGAAATATGCTTTAGTTGCCCAACATTGGGTGCCCACAAGTAGCCCTCCATTGCCAAACTTTGTCCCAATACACCTTAGACAACTTGGGTCATCTCTTGTCTCCTATAATTTATTTTTCCCACAAATATCCTCGCCAATTTACGTGCACTTCGACTCTTCATAAGAACATAAAATTAACCCTACATCATTTGGATACAAAAAAAAAATGTATAAAATTAATTTCTTAGTAGATACTCATTATATATAGATCGAACGACATCACATCTTAATTCTCCAAAGATCATTTTAACCACTAAACCAACATTGGACTATAATTCTCGTCTCCCCAATTTTAAACCCCACGTTTTTTTTATTTTACCATAACCTACTAAATTTTTTTTTAATACCCATCTCTTTTAGCCTATGTTTATATATATTAGCATAAATTGAGAAAAAAAAGGACAAAAGTGAGAACATAACAAGCCATGGAGTTATTGAAAATGACCAAAAGAATCCAACCAACAAAAGCCTGCAGCTGATGATGTACCAAGCCTTCATTTCATTTTATAAAATGCTAGTTTTTTTTTTTTTTTTTTTTTGGTGAGCCATTTTAATTTATAATATAAACTATTTAAATAATGATCCATCAAAGCCTGCCAATTTTTTTTTTCTAATGTATTTTTTGTCTTGAGAAACACTGAGAACAAAAAGGGAAATAAATAGTTACATTTTTTTGTCAGTCGTCTATAAAAAAAAAAAAAAAAAAAATTGCAGTTGTATTTATTGGCATTTGGTTTATGTGATAATGCCATCCAAACGAATTTTCCCATAATTGTTTTATTACAAAAAAAAAAAAAAAAATCACCCCATAATTGTTTCTATCTAAAATGAAATTTATATTTTCAATAAAGAAGGCGTAAGTTTGATTTTTCACTCTATAGCTTTTCATTTTCCTCCATATTTTCCTGTTTTTTATTTTAAAAAAGTTTTTTTTTTTTTTTTTTTTTTAATATGGAGTAACATCAAATGGCTAGCTGTTTATAGTTGAAAAATAAATTTATAAAAAAAGTAAGTGCCTGCGTTTGTTTTTAAGTGAATAAAATAAATTGGGTTGGTGCAAAGTGTTGGAGGAGAAATGGTATTATAAAACTAATTTGAGATATTATTTTTCTTTTTCAAACATTAGTTGATTTTTAGTTCAAGAAAAGCTTGCGGAGCAAAGAGTGGGATATGCTAATTATATGATTTTCAATAAATTCTTTGATTAAACTTCTAATTTAATAAAACTTAGCTCATTTTAACTCATTTTATTTGATTCCATCTGATCCATTAATTAAAACCTAAAAAATAAATTCTTTTTTTAGAATTAGACGACATGTAAAGTCTCATCTCAATTATACAAGAAATTCGTCCTAAATAGAGTTGCATTAACCTTTTAAAACATCTCTCAATTTATTATAACTTTATGATTTTTTTTTTTTTTGTATATATGTATATGTTTATATATAATGCAACTACAATTGGAAATGAGGATTTGAATCCAAAAGATTTTAGTTATGGAAACATGCACTAATGCACCTAGGCAATTGGTCTTGTTGGTTTTTAGAAATATATTAATTACTTGTATTCTTCTTATCCTAAATAAAATGACTTCTCTCTTCTTATGATGAACGTAACTAATACAATATTAGTGAAAATAAAAAACATGTGTTCTTTGTCTTGATCTCTTCAATTTTTTATTGTTATTTACAAAAAAAAATTTATAACAATATGTGTTACTCCAATAATAAAAATCTTGCATTATTTCTTAGTTCAACCGTTAAACAAATAGAAAAAGACAACTTCATTCTTTAAATTATAAATATATATTTTGATTAGTTAAATGATGCCTAAGATGGACTAAAATAAATATCCTCTAAACTAGTTTTATCATAAATTTATTTTAATCTCTTTCACTCAATCATGTGAATCGAACGATTGAATTTAACAATATTAGAAAATCCAGTATTAGCTATGCCATTAATTTGATGTTAATGTGAGAATAGAGTACCAAAATTTTAAAACATTAAAATGCATGATCAACTTCTCAACAAATTAATACTAATTTAATAAGTTAACATATTAGTAACCTTGAATTTATATTTGTTGTTTAAAAAGTAATTAAAAAAAAGTCAAATTCTTCTTATGAAGATATAGCAAATGGAAAATAAGAATGCCAACTCATATAGAAAGTGGAAAATGAGAATGCCAACTCAGTAGCACATTTTATGGTTAATCAACAAATCTTTTGCCAGAGCTACAAAAGAATCCTTCTTGGTTTCTAGTGTTTTTATAAAAATTTCAAAACAATTTAGGGTTATAATTCTCTTCCCATCTCTTTCTTTTAATATTAATTAATACTTATATTTTTAATTGCTCTCTATAATTAAAGGAGACTTTATTTGGGATATTTTAATTTTGAAGTTATATTATTTTGTTTCACCATTGTATGTGATATTAGAGGTATCTTTAGCAATATCCTCTTCTACAAAAATCCATATTGTGTAGTAACATCAATTCTGAATTTTAGCATTTCACATTTCAACCAGTTCCTTTTTCTCTTAATCTCAAAAAACAAATCATTTTTCTCTTTATATATCATTTGTTCTTTATTTTGAAATAATATATCATTTGCTCTTTTTCACTTTTTATAATATTATAAAATGAAATTGATTGCAATTGTCGTTTTTTGCCCAACATTCTGTCCTTTACTTTTTTGGATTTTTTAAATAAATTATATATATATATATATATATATATCTAAATTATCTTGCATTTATCTATAAAGTTTTTTTTTTTGAAGTAATTTAAAATATCAAAATTATCTTGCATTTATCTATTAAAGTTTTTTTTTTTGAAGAAATTTATTTATTAAAGTTATTATTTGAATCCTCACTTCAAATGGTTGAATTCAATAATAAAAATAAACTTTAAAAAAATCTCATATATATATGCTTTTCATTTATATTCCTTTTTAATCTAATAGCATCAAATTTAACTTTCAATAAACTAATTCTCCTAAGTAGTATATGACACTAGTTTTAGGAACTTGACGTCAATTTGGCATATCATGTTTAATAACTAGTCTTAGAAGTATGTCATACAATTATTTAGTTAATAATAATAGTTTAATTATAAGCTTAAATTTAAATTTGTGTTTTATGTCTTTAATGTTGAAAGTAAACCTATTTTTTTTGTTCATCCAATAAATTTGGGATGCAAAAAAAGTGTCTCATAAGGAGAATATCATAGATATATAAATGGTGACAACTATCTCAATTGGTATGAAATTTTTTGGATCAAACAACAAATAAAATTATGAGAATGGTGATATGTCTAAGGTGGATAACATCATAATAATGTAGAAATTTGAGTAGAATCACTGGAGCCCAAAGAGGAAAGTTTTTGGTAACTTTTACCAAACTATTTGAAGGTAGGGCTCTTTGTTTGAAGGGGAGGGTAAAACAAAGTCATGAGGTGTATATTGAAAGTGAACAATATTGTAGCAATATAAAAATTCATGTAGATTTATTAAGCTTTCCATCTTGAATGCAAAAGGGTCTATAATCTATTTGCAATTTTTATTAAAAAAAAATAAATAATAATAATTGTCTCTGAATCCACTATTGTATTAAAACTCTGTATCTAATATCTATGAATAATTATTGAAAAGGTTGATGACATGTTTATTTCATTTTTTAGCGGTTATCCAATTTAACACTTTGGTCACAGATGCAATTCTAAAAATCGATATTTTATATTTCAGAGTTGTAATACCATTTATGTAACGTCCATGGTTTCCCTTCCCTAATATATGCTAAAAAAAGGAAAATTGTATGAAATCTATTATTTTCACAAATAATAATAAATGTAGGCAATTTTTTTTGAACAAGGCAATTATTTATATCTATAATAAATATTCATTAATACGATATTATATATTATTAATAGATTACTTGTGCCCATGATAATTATAATTACTAAAAAAAAATTTAAAAGTGATTATATTTATAATTATTATTTTTTATTACACTTTTCAAAAAAAAATTATTATTTTTCTATTATACCTCTTCTAAAAAAATAGCTATGTTCAAATCATGTCAGCCACGTGCCACCTAATGATTGAATATGGAAGTCGAAATCAGAAAGTGTTTGGTTACATCAACTCGATGGTTTGGCAGACTCTTATTATTTTTCTACCCTTCTTCCCCCAATAATTGTTTTTTTTTCTTCTTTTCTTCACAATTATTATTATTACTTTTTAATCCATGATAGTCTTATTCATGTAGTAAACAAATGAGTCTTATTTATGTTCAAAATAACTTTGTGGAATAAAGTTTTTTAAAATCATATATTAATGATCAAATTCATCATACATTTATATATATATATATAAATCCACCATAAATTAGTTTGGTGACTTCATGTTTGTAGTTTTAGCTATTAGAATAAATTATAGAATACAATTATAGGCTCTATTTCTTTTAAAACAAAGTTGAGGTTCAATGTTTCTCTGTTTTAATAAGCTTAAGTTAATTTATATAATAGTTTATCATAAATTGAAATTTTTCTCATTTTAGTTTGTTTTATGAATAATGAGAGGAACACAAAAATCAATATTCATTTGTTAACATAGTTAAGTCTCGAGAGTATAGTTTAGTGGTTAACTTTATTCATTAATAAAAATAGTATAGTTCAACTAATATGAGGTGTGTAGTACTTATGACTAAAAATCATTACTAGATTGAATAGTAATCACTTTCAATTGTTTGTTAAACTTTGAAAATGGTTAAATTGATTTATATGAACTTACATCAAAGTTGAATTTTAACAATTTACATTTATACCTATTAATACAATGTTAAAGAATTAACCTCATCTGTCAACTTATTTAAAACCCATGTATTTATGTTAACATGAACCTAATTCAACAATTGAGATAAGATTTATTCTCTTTACAAGTATGTAAGTTTAAAGTTTTCTCTAAATATGTGATGTGATATTATTTTAAAAGGAAACTATATTTACAGCTTTTAAAATAATGCCATTATTCTATTTTTAGAAGACTTATTTCAAAGTTTTATTAGTTTTTTTTTCTTTTCTTTTTTTTCTGAAATCAAGTTCTATTAGTATTTAGTATAATGTAACAATTATAAAAGAACATTTATATTGGTTTGTGACTTTCATAAAAAAAGACAAAATTTATATATATATCTCTAAATAATTCACATAACTTTCGAATTTATTGTTGTTCCTGTTTTGTTTTTCATTTAATTTTTTTTTTTTGGGATAAAATCAAGAGAGAACCTTGAGCAAAAGGCAAAGCTTGTATAATTAAATAATGTAATGTAATCTTACTCAAAACAAAGTAATAATTTGGTCAAATCAAAGGTTGAATAAATGGTTGGTAGCTTTTTTAGCTTTAGAAAGCACGAGGGATTCAAAAAGTTAAAAATATATATATTTTTTTCCTAATAATTATGAAGAGTTAAGAATTAGTTAATTAATTAATATTAGAGAAACTAATCTAAGATTAGATAGGCATGAAGGAGATTTCAAAAAAAAAAAAGAAAAAAGATAGGCATGAAGGAGCTACAAAAGCAAGTGGGCCAAAAAGATATTCATCAATTAAATATAAAACAATAATATAAAATCTATTCCTCTTTTAATTGTGATTTTGAAATGGGGCAGACCTAGAAAGGCAAAACAAATATGTAGGCCTAAACATTAACATTGTCTTTTATTTTTATCTTTCTATCTTCCAAATCATCGATTTAAATTAGCCAATATTAATCAAGATTGTACTCAATTTATATCATCATTTTTTTAAAAATAATAATCATTTTTTTTTATAAACTTTTCACATATATCTCTTACAAAGCTAAGGTATCATATAAATAACATAGTAAATCGTGAAATGAAATTCGCATGCACTTTTATTGTAGATATAATAAATTTGTACCTACAAAATATATTTTTAACCAATGCATTTGGTGATTTGTTAGATATAAGATATGTTGATGTTATTGGTAGTTAAGTTCTTAAGATGTTATATCTTGGTTTTGGATTCTCACTCCTCATTTGTTAAACTCGAAAAAAAAAAATTATTAATATATATGTTTAAGATAATTATACTCTTTTTTTTCTTTTATTAACTAAAACAGATTATAATCCATACTCATTATAAGAAATTTGAACTCTCTTTCAAAAGTAATGTCATTGAAATATAAAGATTATGTCATCATTCTTTTATTGTCCTTGAGTGATAAATAAAATTTAAACTTTCATGACTTTTAAATTAATAAAAAATAAAAATAAATTTAAAGGTAAAAGATTTCAACTTATAACCTTTTGTTATAAAAATTATATATTTAAATTAGTTAAATCAAACTACTTTCTTGATTTTTATTTTTGATTTTTCCTTTTACCATATTGAAAGGGGGTTGATCCCACTTAGACAAAAAAAAGAAAAGAAAAAAAAAAGCTCTTGGGAATGGGAGAATGAACAGGGAAATAAATAGGGAGAAATATGCATATAACAAACTCTGACACTGATAGTTTTTTTTAAATAAACATTAAAAATATTAAATAATAACTTTTTAAAAAATACAACCATCTTCCATTGGAATTGGAGCTTTTCACTTTTACAGTTAAATCTCTCTCTCTATTTCTCTGAATTTCAGGCTTTCACTGCCATCTATGAACATCATCTCACTGGTTCTCCTTTATCCCACTTCATTAATATGCCATAAACCAAAAATATATTCATTTTTTTTAATGTAATTTTCATATCCATTTGGCTAGAATGTTATGAGAATTAGGGGTGTACAAAAAAACCGGTAACCCGAGCTATCCGGACTACCCAACCCAAACCGTAAGGGTTGGGTTGGGTTATGCTTTTTAAAATTTGGGTTGGGTTAGATTTTTAGTAAACCCGGATTTTTTGGTCGGTTCGCGGGTTCACGGGTTTTGGGTTGGGTTCAACCTGGAACCCGAATATAAATATATATTTCTTAACTTATCTTTGTAGTGTAAAGTCGTTGATAGTCTAGTGGTTGTATATCTTTTCTTATTTTATGTTTTCTTTTTCTTTTTTTTCTTTTTTTTTTCTTCACAAGTAAACTTCAATCTTTCTCAAACTTTTTTTCCTCACGAATTTATCCAATCTTTTTATCTCTTATTAGGTTAAATACAATATTTTTTAAATTTTAAAATTAATTCTTATCTTTTTTAAGAAAATCTCATACTCTTTACAAAATTAGTTTTATATTTAGTCAAATTTTATACCGGTATTTGACTTTCAAATATTGAAATAATTAGTGCTTTCGTCGAATTTGTAATCTCGCCTTCAAATTTTAATTCTTCTGAACCGATGAACCCAACCCAACCCAACCCGAAAATATAGGGTTGGGTTGGGTTGGGATGAAACTCTAATTGGGTTGGGTTGGGTTAAAAAGTTAATCGACCCAAATTTTTGGGTTGGTCCAAAAATTACCCTTAACCCTACCCAACCCAACCCATGTACACCCCTAATGAGAATGAGCAATTCTCTCCTCTAATAAAAATTATCGTGAAAGACCAAACTTCTTCTCAAATATTTAATTTGTCTAGTTGAGATCTAAACCTAAGTTTTTGTTTTTGAGTCCATCGATAGTTTAAATTTCTCGAGGCTCTTAACTTTTTTGTGCTATAGAGAGAATTCTACGGATATAACTAAGTTAGGAATATGATTATGCTATAAATTAATAAGGATGAGAACTCGCTAATCTTTTTTTACTTAAAATGTCTTATACCAATAAAGATAGTTGTCACAATTCATATAGTCATGATATTCCCATTTACCGGGACAACTTTGTCTATATCCAAACAACCTTTAAAAAGAAAAAAAAATCATATCCATGAATGTCACTACCCCACCTCGACTATTCTTAACAAGACAAGGACTTAACCTTATTACATTTATATATATGATTAGACTGATAACCTTTAATTGGTCGAGACTTTCTTGAATATTAAATCATTCCATGATGGTTGGTTGAAGCTTAAATCTAGGTTACGTTACCTACCTTAAATAGCAGAGACAAAGATAGGTGCTATCCAATTTAATGCTATTAGCTTTAGACAAACATGGTTCCTTTACAGAACATGTCCTGTTTGGAGTTCATTACATTTTGAATAATATGCTCAATGTTCCCTCTCCAATTCCATTTTTTTCATCTAAATTCATTTGGGGTGTTATGGATTCTATAAAGTCCCACTCTTTTTTATATCACTAACAATCTCCACTATCTTTTTCCCACCATTAATGAAAAATATGGTTTGGAGCTAATAAATTCAGCATTCAAAGTTTGACATCTTAAATGGAGGAACCAGAATCTGAGTTTGGTTTGTTGGCAATAAATATATAAATATATATTTTGTAAATCAAGAATAACTCTGAGGTTGAAAATTTATTAATATATTTGGATGAAAAGTCAACATTTTACATAACATCGTTCTTTGGGACTTAATCCATGCAAGTGTCTCATAATCATCGCAACATTTCACATTAGCAGTGTATTGGTTTTTTTGTTTTTGGTCCAATATTTCAACGAAATTTTTACTCTTTTGAAAAGGGTGAGAACCTAAATAATTTGACTAATCAAATCCGAATTGACCGGTTGAGTTGGATTTAAATAAATGGAATTTGATAGGTCGAGTTACATTTAAATAATCTGAATTTATTATTTATGTACTATATATTTATTTTATTTTATTTGACTTTTATTTCTCAAAATTATTTAAAATGGTTTTAAGTCTTTAAAATGTATACTTCATGATATAAATTGAAGTTGTATGGTTAATGAAAGATATTATGTTAATTTTTAAAAATAAAAAAAATAAAATAATATATATATATATATTTGAATTAAAAATAAAAATAATAACTTGTTTATCCAACCTTACCCAATCCAAAATATATAGATTGGGTCTAGTTACACAAATACCAAATTTTGAGTTGGTCAAAAAACAAATGCAATATTAGAATATTTTTTTAAATGACAAATTTCAAATGCATTTTTGTATAACTTAACCATTAAGAGTATGTTTGGAGGATCGGTTTGATTATGATAGACGAAAATTTATGATAAACAGTGGGTTATAATAAACAGTCGGTTATCATAAATGGTGTTTGAAGAGTAAGTTATTATAACATGGATTATGATAAACAGTGTTTGAGGGGTTGGTTATGTAACAAAAAGTAATATTTGTAAGATTTAGATAAACATGCACACTAGTTTAGGTAACCACCGTTTATAATAAATGGTGGGACAAACATCGGTTGGATTATTATAACCAACCCGATCGTTTACATAAACGAGACCTAAACACACTCTAATTTGAAGAACTTTCACATATATTCAACGATGCAACACTGTGTATCATTTTGTGGTGACCTCATCAAATAATTTATCGAGAAAGAGAGAAGAAGGTGGGCTCGGAGTTAACAAGTCAGGAACTCCGGGCCCAACGAACCACCCAACGACATCGAAAAAGCCACTCGATCTTTAGGTGTGTTTCGAGCAACAAAACCAGGGCCCGTTGCCCCCCATTCACGAGGGGTTTGTGTAACAATGGACAGTGTCGTTTTTAAAAGGTGGCCCACATTTAGTAGACATCTTGGCCAGATGAGATGATACTTCTCACATGCTTTATTTTTATTTTTATTTTTATTTTTGTTGAGGTTGATGTTTAATCCTTTTGTTACTGTGGGGATTTTTTTTAAGGAAAGGAAAAAAGAAAACAGAGAATATGATTATTTGGACAAAGATAGGTGAAATGGGGTTTGTGTTTGGTTTAGTCCGACATGGACAAAGACAAGTCCTATTGCGATGGGAAATAGTAGGAAGAATTGAATGTCACCTACTTGATGTTGTTGCAACAATTGAGGCTGAGTGAGAGAACACGCGTTTGCATCGGTGCAATCGAGTAACTAACTCGATGTATGGTGTTTGGGTGGTGGTTTCGAGAGAGTCTTTGTTGTGCCCGCTCTCTAATCTAAGAAACATGGGCTTTTAATTTTTCTTGTCGGATACAGATACTTAAAACACGTATCGAACGCGTAAAATTTTGTGCCCTTTTTTTATTTCAAACATGTCACGAGCACTCTATACAGACATTTAACGAATACACCATTTAACACCTACACTTTTCTAGTGGTCGATGACAAAACGGCATGGCAATGAAGGTGGAGGCGAACAACGGCGATGTCCATCAAAAGTAGATGGGAAAAAGTAGAAAGGGGAGAAAAAGAAGAAATAAAATGGGGAGATGAAAAAAAGAGGGTAAAATAAAAATATTTTGGGATTGTTAAAACCTGTTTGATGACCATCTTCCTACAATCTATTTACTTTCCCTAAGAAAGTAGGCGAATACTTTTCTACCAAATATAAGTATATGTTAAGATAGTTGTAGACTTTAATTAAAAAAAAACGATTTTCTTATAAACTTTGTTTTGAGAACTTTTAGTAGGCATTTAAATGATAATGAGATTTGATTCGAACTTAAATGAATTCATATAATTATGCCTAAATTTCAAAAGCTAATTAAAATTTGGTAAAGATTATTTTTCCTAGTTAGTAAAATAATTAAAATAACTTAAAGCTTGATATCTCAATATTATACAACATAAATAAATAAGTGGTGTGTCCCAACAAATCCGTGTCCTATATTTACAGAGCAAGAAGAAATTGGATTTGGGTGGCAAAATTTGATACTTTGGGTTTTTTGTCCAATTTGAAATGGCTACACGCCAGGGCTAGGCTGGGCCGAATTTCGCATGATGGGCCCGTTAATATTGTTACTATTTTCAGCCCATCATATATGAGTAAAAAAGATCGATAGCTATTCAGTTTTATTTTGTCATCATATTATTATTGTGTTTTGAATAGGGGTAAAGAATGTTTATATTATAGTCCTCAGAATGCTGCTAAACAATGTCTACCAAGTCTTAGTTCTATATCTCATATGACTAGTAACGTATAAGACCCCAAAGTTCCAAGGGATCCTCTTGTGTGCTTGTACCGAGAGGAGAGGTTCAATCTTATTTTAAGTAAAATCAAGAGGTTACGAGTTTAAACCCAAGATAGACGTAGGCTACCCACAAGAATGCCGTAGATAAGGTCCACAGGAGGGGTCTAAATCGATATCCATCATCGGATTGTTGAACTTAAACAATAATTAACCATGACACTTTTTTTCCAAATTACTTGATAAGTAGCTAATATGAATATCTCTGGTGATCCCCACAAGACGTCAACTAAACAAATCCCAAGAATAAGGTTGAAGAAAGGAATTAACCCAACTAAAATACTGAAAAAGTTTAATCCACACGGTTTACATCAACCAATACACAAACTCACTCAAGAAGAAAAAACAAACAATCATCAACCACCAAATTCCATTTTTATCCGGGAAAACTTTAAAAGTTTCCAAAACTCAAATCTCTTGCCTCCTGTCTTCTAGCAACAAGATTATCACATGGGGGGAAAAGGAGGATAAAAATATCTGTTAAAATGCGTCACCAGATGATTACTCGAAAGCATCGTCGTCGTCATCGGGCAGAGGTTGATTGGCAGCTTGTTGCAGCTCAGCTTCGTGCCTGCAGAAAAAACCAAGCAATGTATGATCAATGTAGATTATCCAAATGAATGCAAATGGTTCATTGGTTATGAGTTGTGGATAAGAACTTACTGTGCCTGCACTGCTAAGTCAATCTGCACTTCTGGAGGAGCTAGGGCAGGGGACTCCACAAAATGAATGTTTGCATCACTAGAAACATCAACCAAAAGAAAAGTAAACCACTTGTCATGAATGAACCAACAATTTTTTTTGAAAACAGAAAAATCAGAATTTTGCACCCCTATACCCAAGAGGTAACCACACACCCATCCCTTAGCAAGGAAGTGTAACCACACCCCACCCATCCCTAGCCAAGGCATCGGGAGACAACATAGATCGTAGGAATAATTTGGAATCGCCTGAAAAATTAATCCTCACAGCTGCCTCGAACCTAGGAGGTCAAGGAGAGCACACCCCCCACACGCTTGACCAGTACACCAACAAACCTCCCTAGGGAACGAATGAACCAACATTTTAAAGATAACGTTAGAGCAAACAATCAAATTGAATTACCCAGCTAACTTCCTGGCCAGGTACAAGAATGGTTTCTCAAAGTTGTAGTTACTCTTCGCAGATATTTCATAGTATTGAAGGTTCTTCTTCCTGTGGAAAGTGACCTGCTTGGCCTTAACCTGCCTGTTTTTCACATCAACCTTGTTTCCGCATAGAACAATTGGAATATTCTCACAAACCCTGCAAATTAATGAAGTGGTTAATTAATGGTAAGTAAGTTCCAGGACGGTGCGCCAACAACTCTATTCATATACAACATATATTGTGCACTCAAATGTTAAATCACCTGCAAAGATCACGGTGCCATGTAGGAACGTTTTTGTAGGTCAATCTGGCAGTAACGTCAAACATGATGATCGCACATTGTCCATGAATGCTGCAATCATGAAACAAAATACGCTACATTAGAAATTCTAATAATAGCAAGAGGAAATTTGACTCTAGAAAGATCATGAGGGGAAATGTAAGTCCAATGTCTATCATAGAAAAAATAAAGACATCTAGCAGCATCATATATATAACCACACAAGACTTAGAGCAGTTCAAAAAACAAGGTAACAAGATACATAAATGAAACAGATCTGGCATACGAGAGTACTGAAGATTCAAAAACATCAAATAATGAACTCCTACAATTGGTTACATAGGATTTCAATTCAAGTTCAGGATAAACATAAAAGTCCTATCTTAGAGGATAGATAAAAATATAATCATTAATAGTAAGCAGACTCTAGAAAACAGGGACCTGTAAAATGCATTCAAATATAAGACATCATTCTAAACTTTAACTTACTAGTAACCATCACGCAGACCACCAAACTTCTCTTGACCAGCAGTATCCCAGCAATAAAATCTAATTTTTCCACAGTTAGTGAAGAAGTCCAGTGGGTGCACCTCCACACCAATGGTAGCTAATTTCATAAAAATAACATAATCATCAATACACCAGGAAAAAAAACACCCAGACAACCCAAAAAAACATAAACCATCAAATTGATAACAAATTGCTGAAATACATACGTTCATATTTCTTTTCAAACTCCCCAGTGACATGTCTCTTCACAAAAGTGGTCTTTCCTGGTAAACAAATATACAAACAAGTCAGTGAAGCATTCACTATAAATCAAGTCCACTGAAATGAAAAAGAAAGCATCTTCCATCCCAATGTATGATAACTTCTCACGTTTATCTTCCTTTTCGTATATCTTCTAATATGTATTATACAGGTTCGGAAATTACAAGGATCAATCCCACAGCTTTTAAGAGTTGCCAAATTTTAATCCACCCCAAATACTAGACAAACTTAGAGTGACGTGTGAGTTGAGAGAACTCAATCTTATTTAAACCAAGGAAGCAACTAGTCGCTTCTAGCCAGGCTTCTATCCGACCGATTAGTACATAGATAAAGGCAGAGCCTTCTGAGTTTTTATAGAAAAACCACGCTTCATTTTTTCAAGATTGTGAAATTCATTGTTTCAAACTGGCGAAAACTCTCGTGAAATTCCCTAGAGACTGACATAGAACACATGAACAAAAGAAACCATATTTTTTAGATAACACAGCCAATAACATAATCGGGACTCGTAAGATTTAAATCAACCTCATTCAGATCTTGCAGAACATATTAAACTATACAACCAAAACCCCGTAACAATGTACTCGATCTTCCATATACCGATTGACCGTTTCTCTCCACAACACATAAACAAGTTTCTTTCATCTCGCATCAAATCAAGGCTAAGTAACACCAAGAAAAGTACCATTTTCCCTAATGAATCGAGTAAATATCCATCCCTCTTCCGAACAATTAATGTAAAAGAAAACTTCAGAAACAAGAAAATACCAGTGCCGCCATCGCCAACAAGCACAAGCTTGAAGCTCGGGTAATCAACAGTCTGCTGATTCGGCAAAGCCTACAAAATCCGCAACAAAACGCAATCAAACAGACTGAAATTCAAGATCGATGAACAAACCATTGAACTGAGAAAGATCATCAAAACACAGAAAGATTTAACAGAAACTCGCCATTGAAACGCGTTGGAGAATCTGAAGCGGCAGAGATCGGAACTCAGATTAGAGAAAAATGCTATCGGCGATTTTAGGTCTCAAACTCGTTTGGGGTTTATATGGTAAACCCCTAACTGGCTTTGAAATGACGCTGCTTTCTTGGCCGTTGGATCTTTTCTACTTGGATCATCTGCACCGTTGCCTTTTCCTCTCGCGGAGTACCTTCTAGAATTTTTTTTTTTTTTTTTTATAATTATTATTAGTTTTTGGGCTCACCTCTTGCTGTAATTGCTTTATTATTATTTTTTTCTTCCAAAATTTTAGTTTTTTTTTTAATTGAGATTCAAACCTGAAATTTTAAAACTTGGGCTTAAATTTTTAAAATTTGAAAGTTCAAAAAGATAAGTTTGGGGCTGTTTGTTTGACATATTTAGTTAGGATTTAGTATCAGGAGTTATATTGAGGAATCATGTTGACTAGTTAAAAATTAAGAATTTTAGTAAAAAATTTGTTTAAATATAATATTTATGTATATGAATTAGAGTCAAAACTTTGTTTGGGTGTAGACTTAAAATAAATAGTTATTTTTTGTAGTAAGACAAGAAAGATTAAAAATAAGTTATTTAATTAATTTGAAAAAATGATTAAAAACGAGTGGTTAAAAATGATTGAATAATTATAAATGAATGGTTAAAATTGAAAGTTATTTTTAAAATAAAAAATGAGGAGATATTAGTAAAAAGTCTGTAATATAGATTTTTTAAGGAGAGTTAATAAATTTTAAAACTAAATCGTCCGTGAATATGTCAAACAAATAGCCCCTTTGTGATTTGTGATATTTGGAAAAAAAAAGTTTGTGATTTGGTTTAACCTTAATTTATTTCTTATTCATTTCAACAATTTAGGAGGAGTATCCATTCATTCAATTTTAAAATAATAACGGATGTATTTTTAATGCCTGAAATGACTTGAATGGCTGTCATTTCTCTTTAATAAATTTTTTTTACCAAACAATAATTGATGGTAAATTCATGATTTTTATATACAACAATATTGAAAAAAAATAATCGAATTTGTAATCTCATAGTTACAAGGTTATACCAAATGGCGTTAGAGCTATTTTCGAGAAAAAAAATGGCGTTAGAGCTCTACCGATTTATGAATACTTAGTTATGGACATATTTATGCTTCAATCTTTGATGATTATTTGGTTCTATTAATAAACTCTTTTTTTATGTGAGAACCTAAAATCACTCTCACACGTATTATTTAATAATGATGTATGAATTTACTTAGAAGTTATAGATTCAAATTGATATTTCAGTAAAAAAAAAAGATTCAAATTGATATTAGTAAATTGAGATGCTTAAACAAAATGATAATGATTAGTTAAATATTTAGTTATAGGCATATATAATAATAATTAATCCAGGTCAAATATTAAGCCAATTAATAACTTAATTGATATAAATAGGTAAAAATCTTATCTTGATTTCATTGGTCTAAAGAACAATAGATTAGTTATGAGAGGTTTTGAATGGTTATAAAGGGTTAGATAGATAAATAAACATTAATTCATGATTATTATTATTTTTTTTTTCTATTTAGATCATTTTGGTTTTGTTTGTTTGGTAATTGGGAATGAGGGATTCGAACCCTAGACCTCTGCTCTTTGGACATACACTAGTATCGCAGAACAACGACTTATGTTGGTTGTTGCTTTTGTTTGTTTAGTTTATGGTGATGTTACCCATGTCTAAGTCACACATTTTTGTTTTTTATTAAAAAAAAAGAAGCAAAAGTGAAATAAGATGTGTGCCAAAGTGCACTCTTAGTTTATTAGTTTACATCAAATCAAATTGTCAAATGATTATACTCATGTCTCAAACTTGCAATAAAACATTTTCTACTCCGTTTGATAACTATTTTATTTTTAGTTTTTAGTTTTTGAAATTTAAGCCTAAAAATCTCTTACCATATATTTTTTTTTACTTGAATATCTACATCTTACCTATAGATTAAGAAATCAAACCAAAATTTGAAAACAAAAAAATAGCTTCCAACAACTTATTTTTGTTTTTTAAATTTGGTTAACATTCACATACTTTCTTAATAAAATATGGAACAGATTATAGGGAATTTGAATACATATAAGCTTAAATTTCAAAAACTAAATAGTTATAAAACGCGCCCTTCGTTTTATGTTTTTGAATTGGGTAAGCTTTCTGCCAAAAAAAAATTGCTCAGTTTAAATCAAACTGTCAAATGATTATACTCATGTTGGTTTTGGTGTTCGTTGATAATTGATTGTTTATTTTGTATCGTGTCTTTGCTAATAATTCATGTGACTTTTTGCTTTTGTTTGTTTAGTTTATTATTCTAAAACAAACTGCTAGATGATTCTGCCCATGTCTCAAACTTGCAATAAGTCAATTTTGTTTAATGTTTTTGTATTTGTGTAATATTTTTGCAAAAAAGTTTTGTAACTTTTGTTATCCGCAGGGTTTAGGAGAAATTTCTACTGATTTTGGATTTTATACGGCAAGTGTTTTGCTCTTTGAGTTTGGATTTCTGCCAGTACTCTCAATTATAAACAATGTGGTTAATCGGGTTTTTTATATGGGTATTATCTGTACATTATTTGTAGCTTATCTCGATACAACCACCAATGTACTTGTCAATGAACCGAAGAAGATTGCTCTGAAGTATGCTAGGACATGGCTAATTATTAATATCACGTCTGTAATTCCCTTTGAACTTGTATACAAGATTTTTTCAACAACTCTTATTCCTAATGGATTCTTCAACATGCTTCGCCTATTCAGAAGAGTGGATGCTTTCTTTTCCAAGTACAAAAGACTTTAACTTATGCATGTATTAGCAGAATAAAACATGTGTTCAACATTGAAGTAATCTTCATTTTTCTTTATTTTGGACAGACTGGAAAAAGATATCAACTATAGTTAGGTTTGGGTTCGATGTACAAAAATCATTTGTGTAAGTATAGATATATGTTATCAAACTGCTTATTTTACTACCAAGTCATTCTCCTATTTGTGATCTACAAAAATCGTTTTGTGTTTGTGTAAATTACTCTCTTTGCGGTTCATTGCGCCACATGCTTCAATTGTTTCATTGTTGTTCAATATACTAACCCGAAAAGGACTTGAATTGCAACAGCTATGAAATAATTTCTTCACCAAAGTTTGGGATTTAGATATCTCACTTCCTTTAAATGGCCTATCATTACCCCAAATATTAACTATGGAAACTTGCCTCCAATGAATAGAGGGGAGATGATATATGTATATTCTAGCATACTTCATTTGAAGTATGATCAACTTAGTTATCAATTGGTAGTCTAAGTTTGATAACCAAGACATATTATTGACTTTATGGACATTAATATGGGTTGAGGAACTTCATCAACCAATATTTTCTCCAAGGCTTCCACATCATATAGACTATAAAAAGTTTCTGTCGGACATCCCAAATGAAGCCTTTTAAATCTTGTGTGTATAGAGAATTTGGTACACGTCTAAAGCTCTAACTTTTTTTTCCACTTCAAAATTTCATCTAGAAGTAACGCTTGGTAGAGTGTGGGTGAATAGAGATATGTGCAGAGTTTTGTTTGTTTCTTAATTTGAATTCTTAAATTCCATTCTTTTGATCTCTGCCACTCGAAATCTATAGTAAATAGATATATGTGTTAACTTTTGTTAGAGCGAGACTTAATAGTTCAATATAGGTATGCGCAGAGTTTTGTTTTTTTCTTCATTTGAGTTCTTAAATTCCATTCTTTTGATTTCTGCCCCCAAAATTTGTAGAAACACAGATATGTACATACTTTTGTTAGAGTGAGATTGAATAGTTCAATAAAGATATGTGCAGAGTTTTGTTTCTTTCTTTATTTGAGTTGTTAAATTTCATTATTTTGAACTCTGCCACCCGAAATCTGTAGTAAACAAAGATATGTGCAGACTTTTGTTAGAGTGAAACTGAATAGTTCAATAGAGATATGTATTGAGTTTTGTTTCTGTCTTAATTTGAGTTCTTAAATTTCATTCTTTTGATCTTCGCCACCCAAAATTTGTAGTAAATAGAGATATGTGCATACGTTTATTAGAGTGAGACTGAATAGTTCAATAAAGATATGTGCAGACTTTTGTTTTTTTCTTCGTTTGAGTTCTTAAATTCCATTCTTTTGATCTCTTCCACATAAGACTTGTAGTAAACAGAGATGTGTGCATACTTTTATTAGAATGAGAATGAATAGTTTAATAAAGATATGTGCAGAGTTTTGTACTCCATTCTTTTGATCTATGCCATCTGAAATCTATAGTAAATAGAGATATGTGCAGACTTTTGTTAGAGTGAGACTGAATAGTTCAATAGAGATATGTGCAGGGTTTTGTTTCTTTCTTCATTTGACTTCTTAAATTCCATTATTTTGATCTATGTCATCCAAAATCTTTAGTAAACAGAGATATGTGTTGACTTTTGTTAGAATGAGACTGAATAGTTCAATAAAGATGCTTGTAGAGTTTTGTTTCTTTCTTCATTTGAGTTGTTAAATTTCATACTTTTGATCTTTGTCACCTGAAATCTGTAGTAAATATGGATATGTGTAAACTTTTGTTAGAGTGAGATTTAATAGTTCAATAGAGATATGTGCTGAGTTTTGTTTCTTTCTTCATTTGAGTTCTTAAATTCCATTCTTTTGAACTTTTTCACCCGAAATCTATAGTAAACAGAGATATGTGCAGACTTTTGTTAGAGTAAGACTGAATAGTTCAATAGAGATATGTGTAGAGTTGTGTTTCTTTCTTCATTTGAGTTGTTAAATTCCATTATTTTGATCTCTGCCACCCAAAATCTGTAGTAAACAAAGATATGTGTAGAATTTTGATAGAGTGGGACTGAATAGTTCAATAAAGATGTGTGCAGACTTTTGTTTCTTTCTTCATTTTAGTTCTTAAATTCCATTATTTTGATCTCTGCCACCCGAAATCTGTAGTAAACAGAGATATGTGCAGACTTTTGTTTAAGTGAGACTGAATAGTTCAATAGAGATATGTTCTGAGCTTTGTTTCATTCTTCATTTGAGTTCTTAAATTCCATTCTTTTGATTTCTGCCACCCAAAATTTGTAGTGAAAAATATGTTTAAAAAAAAAAGGTTAAAATATCGTAAGAGTAAAAACACATATTGGTAAAAAACATGCTTTTAAAAAAAAGTTGAACCCAATAAAAGTTTAGGGACCAAAATGGTATTTTAATATCTATTTAAAAAAACATGTTTTTTTACTTATATGTTAAGAAAATACCTTATTAATTAATCTTGCACACATAGAACATAGATATAATCATATTCTAGTTCAAATTGTGTCGGATTGAACAAGTCAAATTCTTGTCAATCCAAGAATCGATCAAACTCAACAAAAATTATAAAATCACGATCCAACTCAACCCAACCTAACCTAAAAAAAAGTTATAACTCAACCCAATCTTTACGATTCTGGTTGGATAGTCCAAGTTACTTGGGTTGTCATTTTGTTTTAATATTCCCCTACCGAGAGCAATTTAGGTCATGTCTTACATGATCTATCTTTTCATGTGAAGTGTAAAAGGGAATCAAACTTCTAATTAAAAATCATTAGTACAAGATATCAATTGAGTTAAATTCATGATATCGATTGAGTTAAGTTCATTTTGGCTTAAATTTTACATTTATAACAGTTGTTTAACTCAAAAAAAAATTGTCATTTAAAAATGTGAAATAGATTACTGTCACATGTTGAAAGTAGTAATCTATCGAATTATCGATATGTCCCTTCAATAATCTATATCTTTGAACTCATTATTCTTGAATCAGATATTAATTTTGTAAAAAAAAAAAAAAAAATCTAATCTTGAACTTATTTTCATTCTATATATTTGAACAACATGACCTCTTATACCATATGATACATGTGAATTCATCTAAAACCAATTAATAACCAAAGAAATAACACATTCATCTTAAAAAGTTAGAAAAATGTTGAAAACTTTGGAGGCTTCATTTTCTTATTATTTTTTTAGTTCACTTTTTTTAAAAAAAAGTATCAGGACAAAAGACGTGTTTTAAAAATTACCGGTATAGGGGAGCAAACTTCAATTTTCCGATTTTGCAAAAAAAGAAAAATTGAAGTCTCAGTCATCATTTGGTCTTTGAAAAAAAATCGAAGTCCCAGTATGTTTGTTTCTATGGAAACAAAATTAATTTGTTGGTTTTGAAAACCACTTATGATTTAAAAAACACTAAACAGAATAAGTTATAAAATGAAAAATTGAAAAAAGAAAAAAAGAAAAACCAAAGTGGTTATCCAAACATTTATTTTTTGATAATTCACAATATACATTTTTCTGAGACTGATAAAAATAAAAGCCATTTCTCTGTATGGAAATGTTTCAATGAGATTTCATAGTTTTACTGTATAATTGAGAGAGCAAAGTCAATGCAATAATAGAGGCAGAGTTATGGCTGAGATTATTGGTACTGAGATTTGGTGTTCATAGAAACATGAAGCTCCATGTTCCTGCATCTGTGAACAAAATCAACAATGATCAAATGATTTACAACACCACACAATTTTCTACTAAGATATGTTTTTTTGACAGATCTTCATATTGGTATGATATTATCTACTTTGAACATAAACTCTTGTGACTTTATTCTTTGTTTCACCTAAACGGTCTCAGACCGGTGGGGATGGTTGTTCCCATTCATATATTTATGATCTACCTCTTATTTAATTAACGTGGGACTACATTTTTTTTTTGTAATCCCAACGATCCTTCTCTTGAACAAAGAGCCTCCTCACCGAATAGTCACCCCTTTGAATTACACTTGAGCCAATCGAAAAGCTCAAACACACACACACATATATATAAGAAGAACAATTAAACAGGGCACTGAAAGAAAGGTGATCTTCTGTGTTCCCGTTTTTTGACTTTGCAGTTTTAAGCAATTTTCAGCAATGGAAGGCGTTAGAAACAAAGGGGGTTTCTAGAGATGGCTACAGTTTGACCACCAGAATATTGCCGTCGATTAAGCTCCGGCCGTTCATCATTTCGCCCTATAATCGTCGTTACAGGTGGGTTTTGGTTTTCATTGATTATTTTGTGTTGGGTCTTTTTGTTTGGTTTCTTTATGTTCTTATTGGTTTTAGTTGACGTTCTTAAGCCATTTATGTATTGAATGGTGGGATTCTTTTTGTTTGTTTTGTTTCTGGTGTTTTTGGATTCCCCTATAAGTTTTGCACCTCTCTAAACACTGTCAGATGACTCCACTCATGTCTCAAAATTGCAATAAGACAAGCTCAAGTTTTGTAAATTTTTTTATCTGCAGAATTTGGGAGATATTTCTAGTTATTTTGGTTGTTTATATAGCATGGGTCTTGCCGTTCGAGTTTGGATTCCTAGGACATGGCTCATCTTTGATATCATATCTACAATTCGCTCTGAACTTGTACATAAGATTTTTAGTTCTTATGGATTCTTCGAACAGACTAGAAAAAGATAGGAACTATAACTACTTTTGAGTTCAATGTGTGAAACTCATTTGTGTAAGTATACATATGCAAATAAGAATTATTTTCAATCCGCTTATTTTATTGTCAAGCTCTTCTCTTATTTGTGACCTAGGTATTTTTAGGTTACTCTTTCTGCGGTTCACTGTGCATGCTCCTATTATCTTATTGTTGTTCGTTATCATGACCCGAAAAAGACGTGGAATGGAGCAACCTTTCTTAACCAAAGTTTGGGGCTTAGCTATATTACTTTCATTTACTGGTCCCTCACTACTCTTTAACAATTTCATCTATCCCCTGAATACAGGGGAGATGATTTTTGACATCTTCTACATGTTTTTCAATCTCGGTTTGACAGCATACTTGATTGGAAATATGGTCAATTTAGTTGCCCATGAGACTAATAAAACTAAAAAATTTGTAAGTAGAAATACTTCTTGCACAATACATAAATGGTACTTGATACTTCAAACATCTAGATAATTTGTTGGTTTGCTTAATTTCTTTCTAGTATAGAGTATTTTATACTGATCATTTTCTTCTTTTCAATCCATAGAGAGACACCCTACAAGCGGCTTCAAGACCAAATGCTTGCACATTTCTATCTAAAGTTTAGAACTGACTGTCAAGGATTCATATTTATCTCTGTTTATTTATTTATTTAACGTTACATCTCAAATACACAGTAAAATTCAAACTATCATGCATATAAACGGGAGAATAAAAGTTTTATTACTATTTATTTATTTATTGATATCTTATCCCGGCTAATCTAATAAATTAATTCTTAAGTAGATGATCACATAAATTAAACCTATGCCTTAAACATTCAATGTCCTCTTGAATAATCACTAGATTACCCCGTGATTTTGTAATTTTTTTTAATTATCTCTTATTAATCGCTAGATTACTCCATAATTTTGTTTTATTTTTATAACATACGAGAACTATTCTTATTTATGTTTTGATCCTTTTATTTAAAAAATAAATGAAAAATAAACATTAGTGTTGGCCAGAAGCCCATTTGATTCAAAATATTTATGTTTAAAAATACTTACTCAATCGTTGATTATGGAGATTTGATCATATGATATACAAAAGATGTTTTTTTAAAAAAAATATTAAACTTTACATTTTGTCATTTCCATCTTACAAATCATTGAAATAGTACAATAAATAAATAAATATATATATATATATATATATGAGAATTTATCATCAGCAGCACATTTTACCTTTTGTATTATATTTGCAGCACAATTTCTAAAATAATTTCGTCTATGTCATATTAATTTCTATCAATGATAAAACTTAACTAGTTATAGAACTCAATTTGAAATTCTATTGCTAGTAGAAAATTCAAGCAGTGATAGAAGAAGTCTTTCATTGATTGAATTCTATCACTTATAGAATTCAGCTAGTGATAGAATTTAATTTAAAATTCTTGCTACAAATGAATTAGTTTTAATTTTATGCTATACATTAAAATATTTTGTCTTTTTTTGTTATACATATAAAATCCCCTATATATATATATATACACACACTAAAGTACGTAGTGCAAAGCTTGAGGGAAGAGGTCTCCCGAGATAAATATACATAGTCCATAAAAAGTGTAGTTGTCTACCAACCTCGTATGGTTTGATGTACTTTGTTTGAGGGAAGAGGTCTTTCCGAGATAAATATACTAGGTAAGTTTTGAAAGGTTCAAAGTCCATATTTTGTTCAATAGGAATAATGTATGGGAACAAAAAATTCACATTATTAAGTTAATTGATAAGGAGGGAACAACCCCTATTGATATGAGACTTTTAAGGTAATGACCAAAAGCAAAATCATAAAAGGTTAATATATTAATTGTCGAAATGTATGTGGATATTTGTCGTCCCCAACAAAAGCTACTGCAACGTAATACCATAATCTTTTGTATTTTGCTATGCAGAGTTAAGCAAACAAGTTTGCAGATTTAAACGAAGCAACATTAAATTTCCAAATTTCAACTTCTTTTAATTAAATACTACTTCACTGTCCCATAACTTAACCCTCACTCTTCACATACTCTATCTATTTATTATCTAATGAAATAATTTATTTTACGAGGTTTTATCAAAGTATAAATATAAAATTCTAGTTTTGAAAATTATTGAGATTAAATTATAGTTTGAATGGGTTTGATGAAGATAAAACCTCGAAAGTTTGTCTTCATTTGAATTAAAAAATTATGAATAGTTCTAGCATAGAATTCGTGTTTGAATTGAGGAATAAGGACAGATTGGAGTAAAAAGTGATATTGAACTTGAATGAAGATTTATGAAAGGTTCTTTTAAAAAATTATACTATTTAAATATTCAAGTGGAAATTAAAATAATCTCTTCATCAATATATTCAAATTTAAAATTAGTCTAATTACCATTTTGGTGAACATTAGGTTATGTAACTAACGATTTTATTTTTGCAAGAACTAAAAATAGACATTATTGAACTTTTAAAAGCAAAAAATGTTTTACCTTTGAATTATGGGGATCAAATTAAAATTAGATTTCAAACTTAATAACTAAAAAGATTTTTTTTTCTAGAAATTTCTATGATGGACTTTTGACAAAAATGTCCACGGAGATGAGAAATACATTTTCTAACTCCATTTAGCCTGCAAAGAATTTTCTTTCTCTCTTCCCTACCTCGTTCTTCACCTAAATGGAGATTCCTCGAAAAATAAACTAACTTTTTTTTTTTTTTTGTATCTTTCTTGAGGTTGGTCCATTCCCTAAAGAAACCCTCGTAATCCGTCTATTCAAACACACCACCCGGGTCAACACCTACTATTTTATATGGGCCTAAGAAGTCGATGGCATAGTTCCAAACTGCATAATATCACCACAACTGCACAAGTGGGTCTCCCATGTCGCTAACCATAGAATCACATTATCATCTTAACAAAATAATTAGGGTGTGTTTGGAACACTGGTTTGATTATGATACACGTAAAGTTATTATAAATAGTGGATTATGATAAACGGTGAGTTATTATAAATGGTATTTGAGGGGCAAGATATTATAACATGGATTGTAATAAACGGTGTTTGAGAATCAGAGTATGTAACAAAAAGTAATATACGTAAGGTTTAAATAAACATGCACATAGGTTTAGATAAAATAACACATAAATTTAGACCCCGTTTGATAACTATTTTGTTTTTCGTTTTTTGTTTATGAAATTTAAGCCTACAACAACTGTCTTACTATACATTTTTTCTTATTTTGATATCTACATCTTACTTAGATTTTAATAAACAAAACCAAAATTTGTAAACAAAAAAAGTAGCTTCCAAAAGTTTGTTTTTGTTTTTGAAATTGGATTAGTATTCACTTACTTTCTTAAGAAAATATGGATACATTGTAGGAAAGATGGAGCATATGGTAAAAAATTTGAGTAAAAATAAGTTTAAATTTCATAAACCAAAAACAAAAACCAAATGATTATCAAACGAGACCTTAGATAACCACCATTTATAATAAACGGCGGGACAAGAATCAATTGGGTTATTATAATCAACCTAGGCTGTTTACATAAACGAGGCCCAAACACACCCTTAACAACAACAACATCAACCAGATTTTCATCCCTTTCAGAAGTGGGGCTTGACAAAAACTTTGAATCTAAGTCTAATTTAGAGCCATTCCTAGTGGGATAATCTTCATTCTCACTACTTAGAAGGAAAAAAAAAACACCTTTTGGCCACAATTTCCAATTAGTACCAATTCAAAGAATTTCCACATAAAAATCCGAAGTGTAGTTACGGGACTTACCGAGAAAGAGAGATTGATGAATCACTGGAAAATCCCCATTGGTGCAAAGTTTTTTTTTTTTTTTTTTTTCATTTGGGCATTTCGTCGAACAGTTGGTAGGCAACTACACAAATCCAAAATATCTGTCACATTAAAGTAAGAGAAACAAATAGGGGAAGATTCAGATTCTGAAGATTCACAAATGGAACAAACAAGAAGCAAGCATTGAATTTTGCTTACAGGAAATGGACCAATGTGTTGTTCCACATGGGCAATGGTGGTCCAGTGAAGAAATTAAGGCACAAGTTGAAGTAATAGACCCAAAATGAAATTATGGTCCCAAGAGCTAAGGGTGCAGATAGTTCGGATTAAATTTGATTAGAACATTTTTTAAATCGATCCAAATTTTTGGATTGGTCAATTATTCGAACATCAAATTCTATATATTAGAGGGCACCGAATATATGGGGCTGTTTGTTTGACATATTTAGGTAGAAGTTGGTAAAAGAAGTTATCAACTCCTCCCTAAAATCTACATCCAAACGAATTTTTATTAACTCCTCCTCATTTATACGTTTAAAAATAACTCTCATGTCTAACCATTCATTTATAACTACTCAATCATTTCTAACCACTTATTTTTAATCTTTTTTTTTTCAAATCAATCAAAATAACTCATTTTTAACTGCTCATTTTTAATAATTTCTTTTTTAACTACTAAAAATAACTACTCATTTTTAAATTACATCCAAACAAGATTTTGACTCTAACTCCTCTACACAAAAATTATATCCAAACGAATTTTTGACACAACTCTCAATTTTTAACTACTTAATACAACTTCTCAATATAACTCCTTAACCCTAAAACTACCTAAATATGTCAAACAAACAGTCCCTATATATTTTGGATTGGGTTCTCTAGTTATGCTTTTAATCTCATTTTCTCCTCTAAAATTCAACTAAATGGTATTAATAAAAAAAAATTATCTATATTATTAGGTTATGTTTCATCTTTTTTAATATGTTAAGAAAATATCTTTTGTACCTATAAATAAAAATACTATTTTAGTTTGAATTAGGTTGAACAAGCTCAATTTTGATCGATCTAATCTAACCAAAACTATAAAATCATAATCAAATTCAACCTAAAAAAATTATAGCTCAACTTAACTCTTACAATTATAATTTGATGATCTTAGAATCCTTAGGTTGTCGGTTTTTTTGTACATCCTCCTAAACAATTTAGGTCATGTCTTACATGATCATATAAGTGGGCTAACTTAAACCACATTTTGTTGTTCTTTTAATAAAAGATAATAAAATGTGACAATAAGAAGATACGTGAGCATACAAATGATAGATCATAACAAGATATGACCTAAACTTTTTTTCAATCGGTCTCGATGACCATAAATGGATAGCAAAATGTTGGATGGATAATGGTCCACACTTCAACTGAGCTTCGGCTGATAACGTGATTTGTGGAAGGAGCAACACAAGTGACCGGCCCGTGGGGTTACTCACTCAATCATTGAGTTTCAAATTTTATTCATTATTTTGCAATTTGTGTACCAAATTTTATAAATAAATCTGATTTTGGATTTATTTATATTTTAGTAAATATACATTTTTGTTGAATTTGAAAAAAATTGTCATCATCTAAAAATGTGAAATTAATTGTTGTCATGGGTTGAAAATAATTTTATTTTGAAAATGTTATTTTAAGAATGAATGTAGTTCATCATTCATGAATTATATCTTAATTTTATTAAAAAAACTAATCTTTATATATATTTATTTATTTTGATTCTATATGTTTGACCAACATCAACTCTTATACCATATGTTACATAAGATTTCATCTAAAATCAATTAATAACCAAAGAAATAACACTAAAAACTCTAGAAAAATGTTGAAAACTTTGAAGGCTTCTTCTTCTTAATGTTGACAAAAGACATGTTTTAAAAAATTGGAAGTCCGTAGTCCTACTTTGAACTTTGAAAAGTAAGATTATATACCATACTTTCAACTATAAGTGATTTTTTTTAAGTGGTTAATCTTTGAAAAGCAAGACATGTTTTAAGTGATTTGTTCTAAAAAAAAAAGCTATAAGTGATTTGTTTTACTATCTATTTTTCTAATACCATTTTTCAAAATTCATGCTCAAGTTTTGAAGTTTTAAATTTTAATTTAATTTTATATATTTTTTGTTTTGATTGGTCTAAAAATTTGATCATTGCTTATAAATGGTAAAATTAATTATAAGAAAATAATTGAATTTTTAGAAAAATTTAAAATAAAATAATTTATCAAAATGAAATTGTCTCTATTAGTGTGTTTGAAATTTAGGTTATGGGTTCGTATTTCTTCATCACTAATTATGGTAAATCTGAAAACAAAGAATAAATAATTTTTTTTGCCAGTGAATATGTATTAATTATCTCGAAGTTGTCTAAAAAAAAAAATTATCTCGAAGTCATCTTTTTTACTTCACATTTATTGTACCGATTTTTTAAAATCAAGTTAAAGAAACTAAATCAAATTTCTTAAGAAAAACCATCTTGCTATTGCCATTAAGCATCTTTTTGTAAAAGATACTATATATATATATATATATATATATATATATATATATATATTGGTGTTAAATCTTATTTGATTTATATTTTATGTTAGCTCTTATATTTATTAGATTATTTATGTTCATTTACTCTTTTTATATAAAGAATACGTATAAATATTAAATTTAGAAAGCTATTCATCATTTCTAAAACACACATTTAAGTTGAGGAAAAAAATATTGTTTTTTTTTTTTATAAATATATATATATATATTGTTGATATTAAATATAAACGTTGATATATATATATATATGAGTACGATTATTAAAAATAGTCAAGCGCGGAAGAAATTTATACATCATAGCACAAGTTTATATATTATTTTAATAAAATTTCTTTAATCTAAAAAATAAAAATCAAAGCCTAAGGTTGGTAGCATGCGGGATCAAGGCTCTAGCTAAGTTACAATTAATAGGCAACAATTTCACATGGAAGTCGATAAAATTTCTTTCCACTTATTATATATATTATACCATATTAAATTGTTTTAAATAGTTAATTCAATTACTTCTTTTGTCCTTAACCTCTCATGTTGCATATAAAAGCTTAGGAACACAAAAAATTATAGCCCACACATGATGTTCTATTGAATAGTGAATAAGCATAGCTCATAATTAATTTGAATTGTTTTATTTTAAATTTATTTTTCATTGATTCTTGCTATTAGTTTCGGGATAAATTCCATAGTATGGTTACAAATAAAGCTCAAATGTTTTGTTTGGGGTCGTTTGGAGATATTATGCATGTGCTTTGGTTAATCTTCAAATTGGAGAAAAATAACTCACAAGTTGTTTAAAAAAAAAATCAATAAAAACATGCTTTGAATGATTATTTTGTTTTTTTTTTTTGTATTGTTTTTTTAAATCTAGAGTAAAGACGTGTAAGAGAAAATTAAGATGGAATAGAATTAGAAATAATTAAATAAATACATTTAAGTTTTTTGTAATGACCTAGAGTGGAAGGTTGGTTTTCATATATTTGAGGTCACTTGCCCACCGAAACTCATCAGAAGAATAAGACAAAATTGAGAGTGTCTACAAGTTAATGTCATAGATAGGTCTCAAACTCATATGACCTTAAGGAGAACATTCTTACATACCCTATATCTTTGACTAACGTCATCACTTCTGGCGACTATGCATCAAATTTGAAGGTTTGATGCCCACTAAATATAATTAGTGACGTTAATTGATTGATGAGGAACATGAGATGAATAAATTCAATGGTATATTTATCATACATTTAATATTGATACTCATATGTTCAACTATATGTAGAGCTGTCAACAAGAACATATTTCAAGTAAAATGGTGTATTTAGTGATAAAAAACAACATCTCAAATAAAATAAAATAAAAAAAATCTAAGATTAGAGATCCAAATAGCTAATATATTGAAATTGTATGTACTAGACTCACACTTTTAAATGAGAAGATCTCATACCCATAAATTTAAACAAGACTCATAAGCACTTTTATTATTTGTTGAAGTAAGAAAATTGTATATTATAATTTCCATCAAATAGCCTCAATATAGTTATTTTAATTTACTTCAACAAAACCATCAATTTTCAAGAGCAATTCTATGCTATATTCTAATTTAAAAGCATTAAAGTGTGGATAATAATTTTTCAAGGGCATGTGATCTAAAAAATCATTGTCCTATGTGTAACTCTTGATTTACAAAATTATTATATACTAATGCCCACATTTTTTTTTTGAGTATATATTAGGGGAAGGGGGGACAAATACCGATTTCGAGCTCGAACCTGTAACGGTGGTGTTAAACTGGTTTACAACTAAACAATGAAACTATTGTGTCACTAACTCATTCGGTTAATGCCCACATTTTTTGTTTCATTTGTTAATAAAATGTATATAGTTTCTCATTAATAATATAGAAATTAGTTAAGTTGAGTCAAAAGAATAAAAAGAGAGGCCTTTAGGTTTTGGCTCATCAATCATGAACTGCTTGCATTATAGCTAGAATCTAATTCCATATGGAAACCATATCACTTCATGTAAGCCACTATAATAAAGCAAATTAACCCATAAATAATTGAATGGTAGAGATATAAACCATTGGAAAAATTAAGCATATAATTAAAAATTGCCATTATATATATTGCAATCAGATGTACCTTAGTACGAATAGACCTTACATGATTAATAATAAACTTTAATATAATTGAAAGAACATGTGCCGACATGATTCTTTATATTATTTGTCACAAATATACCTTCTTTCACAATTAAGCACCTAATTAAGTTTTTTGTTTAGATTGACAAAATAAAAGGAGGACAATACCAAAGTGTTGGTTGTAGAATTTTCAAAAGAGCTTTTAGGACCCCATCAAATCAAAATGGGGCCTGATATCTTTTTTTAAGAAAATATTTGTCAAGTTGAAATATATTAACTTTACAATATTTGAATGTCAAAAAAATTTATAAAAATTTAATTTTTAGATAAGTAAAGATCATACATCAAACTTGTTAATTTTCTAAAATCATCTAACAATTAGATTATTAAAAATGACCATAATATTAAATTGGATTAATTTTAAAAAAACAACGCCATTGACCTATTCATTATCATTTAATAATCGTTAATTAAGCTACCTTCTAGCAAATCACCTCATTAGTGCTCGATTTTTTTAATGTTTATTTTGATTTTCTAAATCATTTATTAATTGCAATGATTTTTTTTTCTTTTTTGAGAACATTATTGTAATGATTTTAAGAGATTCGTTCAAAATATGTTTTGAGAGTAAGTATAAATTTTTTTAAAAAAAATCAAAATTTAAGATGATATCGGTAATTAGTTTTTTTTAGTACAAGTCGGAGGGGGAGGGAACTACAAACCCTATGAAAATATTATCGTTCTCTATTTGAGAAATTAAGATTAGTATAGTATTAATATATTTATGTTAATGTTAATATATTAATATATTGTTGCGTAAAGCTCGTTGAGCTCACTAGGTTAGGGCTATAATTTTCTACATATAGTTAAAATTTTAGAGTGTGTGGCACAATGTGTCTCTATATCTTCTTTTCCATTCTCATCAATAATACTATTCTCTCTCAACCTTCTTCAATGACTTACACATCTTGTTGTGTAAATCATGATACTCTCAAATAAATAAGAGTTAAATTTCGATTCTCGAGATGAACTCGTAAATATGATGTCAAACTGAATTATCACAACAACAACAAAAAACATCAGGCACCATCCTTTCGATAATATAGGTAATTAGTTAAGGTAATTAGTTAAGGAAAGGCATGTTTAAAGAAAATTTAGATTTTTTTTAGATAAGAGAAAATTTAGATTTGAAATTTAAATAATACATAAATGGGAAATCGTAGGAAATTTTCGTATTAAAAATATTTAAAATTTGACTACTTTTCTTACTATTTTTCCAAAAGTGAATTGCATATTTTCTTATTAAAAAAAAAGGTTTATAAAAGGAAAAAAAAAATCGGGAATATTTACTATATATAAATGAAATTCACAAACGTTATTATCTCCAAAATGGAATTTTAAGAGGATAGACACAAGTCCTCTCTACAAAGTTCTTGAATAAATTAGCCAACATCTTAAAAAAAAATTACATTGCAAAAAAAAAAAATTAAATTAAACCTATTATTTCTGATATATAGAGAGAGGGGCTAGTATTGACATAGACATTCAAATTCACTTTTGAATTATTGATTATCTAATTTGGTGTTAATTCATTTTATTTTATGATGATAAATTTGATTCTTAAAATTGATATTTATAATTCTCTTCCTATGATTTATACTATATATATGTATGTATATTAATATTTTAACCGATATACCTATGTTGAGATAAGTATATCTGTTGTTTTACTACGTTATGCAAATTTAAACAATTTTGACTAAAAATAATGAATATATATTACTATTGCTAAGTTTTGTATACATGGATATATTTATTAGTTTCACTTATAAAATATTCATCTCGTCCTGAATATGTTGTAGTTTTTTTTTAAGCTTAAAAAAGTTAAAAATAAATAAATTTAAATTTTTTAAAAATAAAAAATCAAACAAATATCAATATAGATAATATACTATAATTAATTAAATCCGTCCAAAGCATTCGAATAATATAACGTTTGAGTTGCACTGGAAATTGCAAAAATTCCCAAAAAAAGAATTTTAGAAAGAGGAATATTTTCATCATGTCCGGGTACAATATATAATTTGATGTTCACTCGTGTGGTTTGATATGTATCACAATTTATTTGATTTTGAATTTAAAAGATAAAAAAAAATAATAAAAATAAATTGTGTCTCATATTAAATCACATAAATGTGCATTATTATATACGTCATGCCCGAGCATGGAACTATTTCTCTTTTAGAAAATGGTGGTCCTCGATTAATTGTAAGTACATATTTGGACAATTATTAATATGCATTAAAAGTGAGTTTTATTATATAGTTAATGGAAGGATAAAAATAAGCGGGTCCCACAGATGCGGTTTGGCCAATCACTTCTCGACGAATTTGACCGATAATGGTAACGCAATTATGTATTCGTATTTAAATCGTTGAATGTAATGCCATCTTGTCTGAATAATTTTTAATTCCACCATATATATATAACAATCAAGAAAAAGTTTTTTTTTTTAAGAATGTTTTTTTTTTAAATGGATTAAGAAAGTGACTTTTTTTTAGAAAAGATTAAGAAAGTGATTTAAATCAACCATTTAGATATAAATATATTGATTGGGTTATATCTTTGATAGACATTTAACATTAATATATCTTTAAATAACTCATATTTCTCCTGGCCTTTATCACCTTAGTTTTTTTTTTTATTGCCTTAGTTAAACTTTTTATTTTTCTAGTGATTTATATAGTCATGTCTTCTATATATAATTTATTAGTCCCCTTTCAATTTGTACTAAAAAAAATTAAGGAAAAAAAAAACATTACTTCAACATATATAGTTTAACAAGATAGATGAAATAAATCGAAAACAATTAATGACCTGATGATTTCATTGTTGTAGTAGTGACCAAGAGAAATATCGAATTAATATTTAATAAAAAAAATTAAATTATTGATTTGATTTCTCTAAGTTTGGTTCTATGTTTTTTTTATTAAAAAATTGGTTATTTTATTGTGAGCTCATAATTTATATTCATATTCCTCAAAAATAATTTATATTCATATTTATGTCTATAATTTCTCAAAATTCATTCAACTAAACAAAAATAAGTATTTATTAAAATAAAAGTCAACAATAACACAACTAATTAAGATGTAAAACTAACCTCTAAAATAAATATTAAAGCTAATAATTCAATATATATTTTCTACCAGTTTTTTATTTATTTTTTGGGTTGAAAGATAAGCTAAATATATAATTTAATTTGCATTATATACATATTATGCTTTTTTCTTCTTATATCCTATATTATATGTCGAGTATGAACATTTTGGAAAATAGCGTCATATTTACAAACTTGTCACAAAATATTTAACATTTAACATTTTTTAGAAAAAAATTAAATATAAATTGAGCGTTTATTTATTAGATCTTTTTACATTTATTCATAATAAATATTTCCTAAATATATAATCTTGAATATCATATGAGGAACATTAAAAAAAAAAGTAATAATGATGGATTGAAAAATTCATTGTCATAATAAAATTTAAAAAAAAAAACATTGTCATATTTACAAATTTGTCACCAAAATATTTGTTAAAAAAATGCATTTAACCATTAGATATTCTTACATTTGCTCACAAAAAAACAATTTCCTAGACCTAAAAGCAATAATAATATTTCAGCGGTATAAATATAAACTCAGGAATATTATAAATGGTTGTTTATAGTTCAAAATAGAGATATATTAATAGGATGATAAATTTAAATTACTTATATGGGTATAGATGCACATAGAAGTCCAACTATTATAAATGTGTGTTTCATTCAATATACATATATATATATACATACATATATATATACATTATATATATATATATATATATATATATATACACGCACATATATACATATACACATATATACATATACATATACACATATATACATATACACATGTACACATATACACATATACACATGTACACATATATATATACATATACATATACACATATATATATATATATTTATTTATTTATTTAAGTGCATGTTATGTCTAAAAGGTCAAATTCCTTCACTTGATTGTAGTGGCGACAAATGTTAATTCCTTTAGTAAAAAAATAAATTCAACACTAACATTTAAGTAATTATAAATACTTTAACTTAATTTTTTTAGTATATAGAATTCAAACTTTAAGACCTATTAATCATGAATACAACTTTTTATAGGGATGAACTATATGCCCTAATTACCCTTCAAAGCTTTCAACTTTTTACATTTGTATGGATCAAAAGTTTTTAATTAAAAACTCATCTCATAAAACTATTAGTTTGTTAATAGACATGTCAACATATATTACCATGGACTTTGAGATTCGTTTCATTTTCGTTCTTAAATTTTCAAAAGTTCAATTTTAATTATTAAACATTGAGATTTGTGCCATTTTGGTTCTTTAAAGAAAAAAAAGTTAAAATTATCCTTAGAAAGTAAATTATTTATCTTTCTTAAAATAATTTTATCATTTTTCTCTATAGAATTTAGAAATATATTCTTGTTTTTATCTTTAGTTATATTAAAATTACTAACATTGAACCAATTTTGGTCAATATCAACTTCAAATTTATTGTGGGACTAGTTTTAAGTTTTTTTTTTTTAAATATAAGGACTAAAATTTGATTTTTGAAAATTAATGGACTAAAACGAAATAAATCTAAAAATTTAAGATTTAAAATTGAATTTTTGGAAAGTTTAAAAACTAAAATATAACAAAATTCAAAAGTTAATGACCAAAATGGTACTTTATCCTAAATTTTAATAGTAATTAGTATGTATCATATGTTTTAATTATGTCAATTAAACTTTTTTTTGTGGGTGTTAATTCCTGTAATAATATCGATCACGGGCATCAATTGATAATAAAAACAAATCTTGAATTGGATTTCCAACTCTAATTACCGTTGGAAAGAAAAACATATTTTGGCAGGATTTAGTCTTAGAATTTATTAAATCATTCTCGAAAGTTTACATCAATTGAGTTTTTACTAACTCTTCCTTATTTTTATTTTTAAAAATAATATCATTTTTAATTACTTAATCATTTATAACCATTCATTTTTAATCATTTTTTAAAATCAATTAAAATAATTCATTTTTAATCATTTTTTTTTTTTGAGTTACTCATTTTAAATCTATATTTAAATAAGATTTTAACTCTAATTGCTTTACAAAAAAATCACACTCAAACGATTTTTTGATTACCAACTATTAATTTCTCTAAATATGTCAAACAAACAGCCCCCAATGTTTTATTTGTGAGTCTAAATATATTAATAAAACAAAAATTTAAGAGTCAATCATGTAACAGACTATGTGAATAAATAAATAATATTTTAGGCTGGGCCTGAAAGTCAGTGACATGCAGGGTAGGTTGTTGAGGCGAGTCGTTTCACGCGCATGCGATGCGCGTGAGATTATTTTCTTCCGTTTTATTTATTTATTCTTTTTAATGTAAATCACGGATTTGAAGAGTTTAATTGGAAATTGGAATATCGGGATTTTCCTCTGCCAGCTCGGCATGGCGGTGACTCCTTTTCCTACTGGCAATTTTGACTTTTCTTTTCTCTTTAAATGGTTCAAAATTCTACTTCCTAAATTTAACTATTCTTTTTTAAATGTCTAAGATTTCTTTCTTTTTTTGTACTTAATTTGATTTCATCTTGTTAAGTTCCATTCCAATTTAGTTATATGCTTTCAAATATCAATATATATTCAATGAGCCAATAGAACAGTAGTTCAAGCGGCATTGTTGTACACCTAATGATCTTGAAGTCTTAGGTTTGAGTCTTTCCCACTTCCAATTGTTGTAATCTCAAAAAAAAAATATATTCAATGAACTCTAATATAATATATTTTCAAATGTTTAATTTCAATTTTTCTATTTTCTTAAAAAAAAATTAAAAAATCTAAATTCATTAATGTAGGTTGAACCTAACAATAGTATTATATTTGCAGCATAATTTTTAAAATAATTCATCTATTTTTGAAATTACAACAATTGGGGGTGGGGAGACTCAAACCTAAAACCTGGAGGTCTTTAGGTGTACAACGATGCCGCTTGAGCTACTGCTCTATTAGCTAAAATAATTCATCTATAACACATTAATTTCTATCACTCAATTAATTATAGAACTCAATCTGAATTTCCTACTACAAATGAATTAATTTTGATTTTATGTTATAGATGAAAATATTTTGCCATTTTTTTTGTTATACATGCAAAATCCAAAAAAAAACTATTCATATTATTAGTTTGAAGTGAATTTTTTAATTTAATTTTATTAAACATTTAATAATATATTTCATGTACTTTTAAAATTTTAAATTTATAATAAACTGAAATTAGAAATCAATTTCAAGTTTTATTGTAGGTATATGAATTAAAAAAAGAAACATATACTCAAATAGAATTAAAAGAGTGTGTAAACACTGCTTCTAAAAGAAAAAGAGCGTGTAAACAAACTTAATATTTTAAAAAGCTATATTCGATTATTTAGTACAACAAACTTATATTCGTATAGTTTTTTTTAAACAATTCGTATAGTTTTCTTTAAAAGGCTACTTTGATATATTTTGTGTTATATTTTAAATTTAACCTTTAAAAAACCTAATAGAATTACACTAATATAAAAAAGTAAGTATTGAACATAGTAGCATATTGTCTTCATTGTTTAGTTATAAATAATTTCAAATCACAGATTTGATCCCGAGATTTGACTTTCATTTATATGAAAATAGTGATTCTATGTAGAAGGTGGACTAAACAAAAAGAAACTAATGAAATTATTAAGAGAAATAATTGCATGCAATCACTTACATGTCAAAATTTGGACTACTCTTTTCCTCTTTTTTTTATCTTTTAAAAAAAATTAAAAATTAAAAATAAAACAAATGGTTTAGATTTTGCCCCATAAGCGGTAGCATGCAATTATTTCTCAATTATTAATAGAAATAAGAGAATTTACCATCTGCAGTACATTCTACCTCTTGTATTATATTTGCAGCAGAATTTTAAAAATAACTCATCTATAACACATTATTTTCTATCACTCAATAGTGATAGAACTCATTTTAGATTTCTATCACTTATAGAAAACTCAAGCAGTGATAAAATGAGTCTATCATTGATTAAATTCTATCACTAATAGAACTGAATTTGAATTTTCTGCTACAAATGAATTAATTTTAATTTTGTGGTATGAATGGAAATATTTTGTCATTTATTTTTGTTATATAGGAAATTTCGAAATCCCAATTGAAAAGGGAAAAAAGAATGGATAAAAAGAAAAGTTGCTGAAAATTAAGCTAATGAGTCAAAGCCCATACAAACGAAGAAGAAGAAGCGGCTATATAAGAAGAGGAAAGCAAAATAGGGCACTCAAAGAAAGAAAGGTCATCATCCATCATCTTCTCTGTTCCCGTCTTTTGAATTTGCAGGTTTAAGCAAATTGAGGAATGGAAGGCGTTAGAAACAGAGGGGGTTTCGGAGTTTCCGTTTGCGGCCAAGAAGAGCTCGAGCAAATTTCTAGAGATGGCAGTCAGTACAGCTTGACCACCGGAATATTGCCGTCGCTCGGCGCTCGGAGCAACCGGCGAGTTAAGCTCCGGCAATTCATCATTTCGCCATATGATCGTCGTTACAGGTGGATTTTGGTTTTCATTCATGGCTTTTTTGTATTGGGTTTTTGGAGATTTTGTTTTTGAGTTTTGTACACTTTTTTTAATAAAATAAGATCTTATTGGGGTTTGTGAACTTTTGTGTTGGGTTTGTTTATTGTTTTTATTGGTTTTGGTTTACTTTCTTAATCCATTTATGTTTTGAATTGTGAGATTCTTTTTGTTTGTTTTGTTTATAATGTTTTTGGATTTTGTGGAGTATGTTGCTTGGTATTGGTTTGTTTATATTGTTTTAGTTCACTTTCTTAATCTATTTTATGCATTCAATGATGGGATTCTTTTTGTTTGTATTGTTTCTTGAACTTTTTGGATTCCCCTGCTTGTAAGTTTTTCATGATGCACAAATGTGCAAGTACGAATATTTTTTTTTTTTAGTTTTATACACTTTTTTTTTTGAATTCGGATTTGAGAAAAAGAAAATCCTCTTGGGTTTGTTTAAGTTCTTATTGTTGTAGTCCATTTTCTTAATCCATTCATGTAATGAGGTTGGATTTTTTTCTCATTTTTTTGGATTTTTTAAACTATATTGTTTGGTTTTTTTAATGTTTTTATCGATTTTAGTTGACTTTCTTAAAAATGGTGGGATTCTTTTTGTTTTTTTTTTGTATCTTAAATTTTTGGATTCCCCGGCTCGTAAGTTTTGCACCTCTCAAATTGGTTTTGTTAATCATATGTTTGTCTTGTTGCTTTTGTTTGTTTAGTTTATTCTAAAACATGATGGTTCTACTCATGTCTCAATTGCAATAAGATAATTTGGTTTTATGTTTGCGTTTGTGTAAGCTTTCTGCAAAAAAAGTCGCTAAAGTTATGTTATCTGCAGGGTTTGGGAGACATTTTTGGTTATTTTGGTTGCTTATACGGCATGGGTCTCGCCGTTCGAGTTTGGATTCCTCATGAAACCTCAATGGCCACTCTCAATTACAGACAATGTGGTTAATGGGTTTTTTGCTGTGGATATTATCCTCACGTTCTTTGTAGCTTATCTCGATACAGCCGCCTATTTACTTGTCGATGAACCGAAGAAGATTGCTCTAAAGTATGCTAGGACATGGCTCATCTTTGATGTCATATCTACAATTCCCTCTGAACTTGTACATAAGATTTCCTCAACAACACTTAGTTCTTATGGATTCTTCAATATGCTTCGTCTGTGGCGTCTCAGAAGAGTCAGTGCTCTCTTTTCCAGGTGCAAAAGACTTTTATCTACGCATGTATTAGTCGGATCAAACATTGAGTTAATTTTCATTTCCTTTCTTTGGAACAGACTTGAAAAGGATAGGAACTACAACTACTTTTGGGTTCGATGTGCGAAACTCATTTGTGTAAGTATGGGTATGCAAATTAGATTGTGTTTCCAATCAGCTTATCCACAATGCCTTCTCTTATTTGTGATCTATGTATTTTGTAGGTTACTCTCTTTGCGGTTCACTGTGCTGCATGCTTCTATTATCTTATTGCCGCTCGTTATCATGACCCGAAAAGGACTTGGATTGGAGCATCTATGGAAAACTTTCTTGAGCAAAGTTTGGGGCTTAGATATATCACATCCATTTATTGGTCCATCACTACCCTAACCACTGTCGGCTATGGCGACTTGCATCCAGTAAATACAGGGGAGATGATTTTTGACATTTTCTACATGCTTTTCAATCTTGGTTTGACCGCATACTTGATTGGAAATATGACCAACTTAGTTGTCCATGGGACTAGTAGAACTAGAAAATTTGTAAGTAATTCTTTCACTATGCACAAGTGGTACTTAATACTTTAAATATCTATATAACTCATTGGTTTTGATTAATTTCTTACTAGTTTAGAGTATCTTATACTGATTTTCTTCCACAGAGAGATACCATACAAGCGGCTTCAAGTTTTTCCCATAGGAATCAACTTCCTCCTCGTTTGCAAGACCAAATGCTTGCACATTTGTGTCTAAAGTTTCGAACTGACTCTGAAGGATTGCAGCAGCAGGAAACTCTCGACTCCTTGCCGAAAGCCATCCGATCAAGCATTTCACATTATCTTTTCTATTCTCTAGTGGACAAGGCTTACTTGTTTCATGGTGTTTCAAATGACCTACTTTTTCAACTGGTACGTAGTTACACAAGTCCTCGAGCATTTAACCTTCTGCGAATCCACGATTATACCTTTTATTGTGAGCTTATTGTATGTTCTTACTTTGATACTAATTGATCTTCTGAATGTTATAGGTTTCAGAAATGAAGGCAGAGTATTTTCCTCCAAAAGAAGATGTGATTTTACAAAATGAAGCCCCAACAGATTTCTACATCCTTGTCACCGGTGCTGTGGTAATGAATTAAGTACCTAAAGTATTCACTAAATATTAATGAGTTCTGTTTAACCCAAGCCTAATGTTTGCTTTATTCACAGGATTTGCTGGTGCTCAAGAATGGAGTTGAAAATGCAAGTATACTTATTGAAGCCTTTTGGTTATTTATATTGCAAGTCGAAGACAACTAATTTACTGACTAACTGCTCCAATATTTGCAGGTTGTTGGGGAGGCTAAAACCGGCGAGCTTTGTGGTGAGGTTGGGGTGTTATGTTACAGGCCACAACTATTTACCGTGCGCACGAAGCGATTGAGTCAGTTGCTGCGTCTGAATCGTACTGTTTTCCTGAATATTGTTCAATCTAATGTTGGAGATGGGACCATAATCATGAACAATCTTCTTCAGGTCTACTTCCTTGTTACATTTATGTTGTGGGTTGTCTTTAGACTTGATAAACAAGCATGCTTTTGTCAACAACATTTCCTAAACAAAACAAAACTGAGTTTTAATGGCCTTGTGAAAGTTAGAAAGAGATGTAATGATTTGCACGTTTAAGTCTTAGCAAGGTGATGTTTTAACTTAAACTTATCTAGAATGGCCTTTTTATTTTCTTGATTGGCAGCATTTGAAAGACCAAAAAGACAAGGACCCCATCATGGAAGGTGTTTTGTTGGAGACAGAGAACATGCTAGCTAGAGGCAGAATGGACCTACCACTCAGTCTTTGTTTTGCAACACTTAGAGGAGATGACTTGCTTTTACACCAACTTTTGAAACGGGGTCTCGATCCAAACGAATCCGACACCAACGGGAGGACTTCACTTGTGAGCTAGATTTCCTTCACTTTATATAACTGAATCGTTTTCGATAAGATTTATGCGTTTCTGCATTCTCGTATCTTCTTTTCCTTTTCTTATTTTCCCCATTCATGCAATTCCAGCATATAGCAGCATCAAAAGGAAATGAGAACTGTGTGCTTCTCTTGCTAGACTATGAAGCCGATCCCAATTGCAGAGGTACTATTCTACTGTTCTTTGTTGTTTACTTTACAGTCATATCTTGTCTTACTGATATTAGTGTATACCGAACAACCGAGTATCAACTAATGAATTCGGAGTAATCATTGTCTATATCTAAAATGCAGATAATGGTTAGTAGGAAAGGTTTAGAGAAAGATGAAAGTAATAAGATTAAAATGAATAGTGATTAGTATTCATTATGTGGATGATAATTGTTGTCTTCAAGGAGTCTAAATGGCCCCTTAGAGATAAATTTCTATATAACTATTTTTAATTGCTATGCATGTTGTACTTGTTATTTAATGTTTGCAAGTCAGGCTATAACTTTTCCATGCAAGGGAAATAACTTGGCACATTACACACCCCTGCAACAGTATTTTCTGACACATTATTAGCATTTATGGCCCCCCATAATTCTATTTCAAGTCAACTATCTTCTTCGATTTATTTGGTATCTTTTTAAAATGTATGATTTATAAGTGAAAACATACTCAAAACAGTGTGTTTTCCCACAGTGGTATTGTATTTAATGGCCAAGTTGACCTTTTGATATTCTTATCTGAAAGTCTCTGTTTCAAGACACGTTTGGAACCCGTAAGAAAATCTATTCCAATTGTCTCATTTCCAATTATAATAGGTGTCTTGGTAGTGTTGTCATAACTTGATAAATAGAGATCATATATGCTTTTAGCATGTGGTTCATGTCTGTTTACTTTATATTTTTGTAAGTTTAATTTATGATGAACACATCTATCTCGAAATTAAATTTCTATGAGTTGCCTTAAGAACCAAGAAGGGTCAAACGGTTGTTCTGCGAGATGCATATAACCTGATTCAGACACTCCTACATTAAAAGAAAGCGAGATTATTTCTATTTTGAAGAACTTATTAGAATCAAATAGCATTGAAAATGTTGTCCACAAGAGGTGCTCTCTTCAAGGCTTTAGGTTCGAAACTCACATATGACATTAATTTGTAGACACCTCTAATGTTTTCCTTTCTTTCTCTCAATGACTGGCCTAAGTCCAAACCTATCAAATTATGTCTAATTTGAAGAACGTTTTAGAATAATAGTAGTGAAAATATTGACAGAAACTGACAAACATGTGGAATTGTTTAAGATGGAGATCTATCTATCTTAAGAAATTCAATAGCTATATTTGATTTAATGAATCATAAAGGATAGGAAAATTGATAAATTTCTATGTTTCTACAGATTCTGATGGGAGTGTGCCATTGTGGGAGGCGATACTAGGTGGCCACGAGCCGATAGTTCAGCTACTTAAAGACAATGGTGCTAATCTCCAACTGGGAGATGTCGGTCACTTTGCGTGTACTGCTGCAGAGAAAAACAACCTCCCATTGCTTAAGGAGATCGTCCGATACGGAGGAGACGTTACGAGTGTCAAGGACAATGGAACAACAGCCTTACATGTTGCTGTTTGTGAAGAGAACATAGAGATTGTCAAGTTTCTTCTTAAACAGGGAGCTGACATAGACAAACCAGGTGTCGATGGATGGACACCAAGAGATCTAGCAGACCAACAGGGACATGAAGAAATAAAAAACCTCTTCCAGACAACGAAAGAGGCAAAGACTCAATCTGTCGTTGCTATTCCCGAGAAGCAGACTGGTGTTCCCTTCCTTGGAAGATTTACAAGCGAGCCTATGATTCGCCCTCTACCTCAGGAAGGAAATGATGGTTCACGGCACGGTGAATCTCGCCCCCGACGTAGGACTAATAACTTCAACAACTCATTATTTGGTATCATGTCAGCAACACACTCAGACGAGAAAGATACTCTTTTCCACGATAACCAAACCAGAAGAGAGAACTCTCAAACCAACCCAGCAAGGGTAATAATCAGCTGTTCGAAGATCGGCAAAGCTTCCAGGAAGTTGGTGCTGCTTCCGGGAAGCTTCAACGAGTTACTCGAGATTGGAGCCAAGAAATTTGGGATTATAGTTTTGAAGGTATTGAATGAAGATGATGAGGCTGCTATAGAAGATATAGAGGTCATTAGAGATGGTGATCATCTTATTTTTGTTAGCGATGAACAAACCACATAATTGTTTCCTTTTGTTTTGTTTTCCGTTTCATTTTTGAATCAGTGAAGCCAATTATAAACGAAAGAGAAGCATTACTAGATAGACAGGAAGGTTTGCAAAGTGCAGATCATGTATATACAGAGCAATTTTAAATGCATTGGTTATTTCATGCCACAAAAACTGGTGGTAATAGATAATGTTCACAGTTTTGTAGCTTCTCTTTGATAAATCCAACAATTTACTTGTTAATAAGATTGCTCTGAAACACACAAGTTCATGTCTTATGCCTTTTGATGCAAAGAAGTAGCTATCTAAATTTGACAAAAAATATATTTCTCAATGATTTCATCCAAACCAAAATATGTACACGAAATCTGAGTACAATCCTATTCTTTTCATTAACACTAGCACTGTTTTAACTTTTGAGAAGCCATCCAAGTTGATGATTACGACAATGCCTAAAAACAGAAACAGATGCTCACAAGAGTCATTGACAAATTAGTTAAAATCTATTTTCCAGATTGCTCATTTACAACAACGGAGTCAAGCAAAAGAACAACAGAAACAAAATGACAGAAATTTAACACCTGATCTGCAAATCATTACAGAAGCTGTAGCATTTTCAAGTGTTGTTCATGTTCGGGATCCAATTTTGGAGGGGTATAACAACCGTGAAGATCCTCCACCACGTATTCCTACGCGAAAGTCAAGTATAAAAAGTAAGAACCAGCAACAGGTAGTGTATCCACTAACAAAAAGCATTAACAGGTTTAAAACCTTACTTTAGTCAGCTCCCTTTTGGTGAGAATGTGGTAATGCCTTTGCCAGATCCTTTGAATAGCCATAGTAGCAGCAAGGAAGCCATAAGCTATGCCAAGGATTACAAAGATAACGACGAAAACGATGACAAGTGCAAAGCAGGCCTCCATAGAGGCAGGGAAACAATCCAAAATACCCCATCCATAGCAACAGTTGTGACACCCCGCAACTCGCGGATCGTTACTATTCAGGGAGGAACAATGTAGTATGATCCCGAAAAATCCAAGCAGAACAAAGAAGGCCAAAACCCCTGTTATAAGAAAAATAAGCATAATGAAAGACACCAATAAATCAAAACCATGAAACAAGTACTGTCTATGCATAATTAATGCAATAGCTCTTCAAACCATGGAATTTAGAAAAAGAAAAATTGTCAGAAAAAAAATGAGCACAGTGGATTTATCCATTGATAGTACATCAATTTCTTATTTTTCTTATACTAAGAAGCAAGGAACACCAAAACTGCAAGACAAGCCATGGCAGTACATCAATTTCTAAATGCCTAGAACACGAACACGTTGGAGATACAAATGATTTTTTTTATATAAAATGATAACAATTCACAACAAAGTCTGAATTTATCAATAAAAGAATATGTACTTGATAATCTAACAAATCTCACATCCAGTTTTAAAGAAAAAACTGAGCAGTTTAGACAAAAGTAGTTTACCAATACAGTAATAAAATGGAATAGGATGTTTGGACAAAATACGATCCCATCCATCACTGAAAGAATTCCTGAACGACCCGTCTTTGTCCATAATATATGCATAACCACCCATTGCAGCTATTAACTGCAAAAAGGATAAACCCTCCATTATCAGAGTGGAGACAAAGATTTTCAATAAAAGTTTCATTTCTTTCGGACTAATTTGACACCTAAAGAACGAGACATGCTTAAAATGAAATAAAGTACTATAAATCCTCACGAAGTTCTTGTACGCTTGAAAAACTAAAAGTCTGCCTTGTTTGATAACCATTTAATTTTAGTTTTTGGTTTTTGAAATTTAAGCCCATAACTATTACCACATATGATTTTCATTACTTTAATATCTACATTTAACCAAAATTTGAAAACTAAAAATAAGCATTCCAACTAATTGTTTTGGTTGATGAAATTTAGTTAGGATTCTGATACTTTCTTAAGGGAATGAAAACTATATGTAGAGAATTTGAGTAAATACAAGTTCCTGAAGCGAAAAATCAAATCTATCAAACGGGACCTGAATAACTAAATAGCAGTTTGATGCAAATTAAAGTTCCTTACAGTTCAGAAAAAGATAATACTGAATAGTTATGATTTTTCTTGATAACAAAACTCAGATCTCAAGACTTCTACGATGAAAGAAAAAGGTTTGATGGATTTCTTAAAGGCATCTTCAATAATATTCTATGAAAGATGAGAATCATAGAAATTTTTAAAGTAAACTCACAGTTTGTACAGCTAGAAATACAAGGATAACATCCCTTGCCACGAAAAGCCTGAATTTAAGTTTACGCCAAGAGGTGTCCTCCAATATGGAAACTTTCAGGTGAAATTGGGCTTTGCATGTTGTGCAATGCGAGAAAGCAAACCCCTCCTGTACACTTAAAACTTTAAGAGAATAAACAGAAAACAACCAATGCCTTCATAGTCGTAAGCAGGAACAGCATAGAAGAACTAAAATAAAGAAATTTGCCTTAACGGAGCGCCAATGATCAAGACAAGATCGATGAACAAACTGCTGTGTGCCTTTGCACATGCATGGAGAAATCAGTTCATCTTCTGTAAAATGGAAAATTGTATTTGAGCCAAGTTGAAGAATGTATTATACCCAGCTATGACAACAAAACTTTATAAGATTGTGTACATCAATAAAGAACGAAATTCACTTTGCAGCAAAAAAAAAAAAAAAAAACGACAGGGAAGATAAAAATTGAAATGAATCTTCAGTTCTTGTCACAACGAGAGAAGTAAGCCATACAAAACTCCAGTGGACTAATAATCAATGATATTACCCTCAAGATACAATGAAGCTATATTTTTTTAAAATCCATGAGCGTCTTAAGCAGCTTATGTGCACTTTGACTAATCTTAAGTAAGTAATCACTATGAATTGAAATCATTAACTTTTTTGTTCTTAAGAATCTCTTGACTACTAGACTAACCTACCATGGTTACAATAAAGCTAAAATTCAACATAATTGCATCAACATCTAAGACCCCGTTTGATAATCGTTTTCGTTTTTTGTTTTTGGTTTTTGAAATCTAAGCCTACAACTATTACTTTGATGTCTACATTTTACTTTTTTTTAACTGAGAAATTGGAAGTTTGCTCCAGTCTCTACAATAACCAGGGTAACCACGCTTGTCCTTAGACCAGGCACAAAGAGTGGAGACACGAGAAGCGTCTACAAATTATTGTCACATGTGATTCTCGTTCCTAGACCTTAAAGAAGCTTTTGACCAGTGCACCACCCTTGAAGACAGATGTCTACATTTTACTTATGTTAGTGAAAACCAAACAAAAATTTGAAAGCTAAAGAAAATACTTTGTTTTGATTGATGAAATTAGGTTAGGATTCACCTACTTCCTCAAATTTGAGTAAATCCAAGCTTAAATTTCAAAAACAAAAAGCGAAAACTTAAATAATTATCAAACGGGTCCTAAATTGTTTAACCGAGCATAAACTTAAGAGAACGAAAACAAGACGATGAAATCCACCTGGTTCAGCATCGCTCTCTAAGCAAATACGACAACAAGGAATGGAACCAGCTTCAGTATCATCATCATCGTCATCGTCATCCTTGATTTCATCGGAGGTTCCACCATGGGACGAAGAATCGGGCTGATTCTCAAGCAGGGGATCAGAATCAGTAGGGTTTTGCTCAATTAACGATACCAATTGCACTTCCTCTTTCATTCTTATCCGAATCAAAAACACGGAAGCTTTGAGAGCCCTAGAACAAACTGAATCGCAAATTCACAGAGATCCAAAACCCATACATAGAAATAGAATCAAATATCTGAAAGAAAATCGATTGTTCAACAAAATTAGAATCGAAAGAAACAAAGATGAGTTGAGAGTTCGAAATTTTGAGTACCTGAAATTGAGGAAAGATTCGGACTGGACTTTTTGCAGATGATGATGATGAATATTAATTCCAAGTATGATAATAATAATAATACAAATGTTAAAGAAAGAAAATGAATCATTAATTATCCATAATCCTGATTATAATTTTAAGATTTTCAGATATATCCTCTGGCCGACTTATCATTTCAAACTTGCCCCTCCTAACTTTGCACTTTGCTACTTCGTCCCTGCAAAATTGGGAAATAAAGGGAAAAAAAAGTTTTTTTTTTTTGAGGATGGGGACAAATACCGATATTCATGATTATATTGCTTTTGGTTTTCAAATTTCACATTTGGATTTTTTTAGTTTTTTAGTTTTTATTCTTTATTTTTTCATACTTTTTTTTAAAAAAACAAAAACTTGTTTTTAAAAGCTATTCCTTTTTAGTTTTTAGAATTCCTTCAATATTTTAAAAATGTTTTTAAAATTTGAAAAATCAAAATCAAAATTGGTTATCAAACAAACCTGTTTAAACAAAAATAAAAAATAAAAAACGAAATAATTATCAAACGGGCTTTCATTTTCAAGTTTGCTACCAACCTATTAAAAAGTGTAATAGTTTTTAAATTTTTAATTTTGTGTCAATGATAATTTATTCAAAATCTTTAAAAGTTGATAGATATAAAATTTGTCAACAAAAACAATATTTCAACGATATCAATATATATATATATATATATATATATATATATATATTCATGGATTAAAAAGTCATGAGTTCGAATTTTCTGCCCACTTTCATGCATAGTAGCTATTGAATCTTAGAAAGTGTCTTTAGATTAAGGTAAACTTGACACAATTAAAAATTAAAAATATATTGGACATAAAGTTCAAAGTTGAAAGATTAATTAACTTGATGGTTCAAATAACTATTTTAGATTATTTTAAAACTTAAAGAGGTAATGAGCAAGAATCCTTGTACAATTAATATATATACATATACATATATATATATATATATATATTAGACACAAATATCAAATAAAAATATTATATCAACTTCAAAATTCAACTTTTTTTTAGTGCAATCAAGAAACTCAAATCATAAATCTCGTGGTTGTAATACTTTTTTAGCGAATAAATTCAATTAAACTAGAATAAACTTAAAAAATATCCAAACAGAAAGGCAGAAGAACGAAATTAAGTAATTGCAGAACAAACTTCCAAATACCAGCCAATCGATAATTTCTTATCAGCTACAGTCAAACTTGTCAACACATGGTGAAAGAAATGACCTGAAGTTACAAAATAGATAAAACAGTTGACGACTAGAAACCATCATTTAAGGTAAATAATTATGTTCAACAACGTTATCCAAGCACAGCTGCTTGCCCGAGGCAATGAATCCGAAAACAAATTCGTAAACAATATTGAAACTTGCAGTGCCCGTGCTGCTGCTCGGTATGATGATTCTACTTCCAGAGCTTTCGCAACGACATGTTCTTCTCTGAATCCTTCTTCATTACCTTGGCAACAGCCATCTCGAAATCTTCCTGCGTTACGTGAACCCTTCTTTCCCTCAAAGCAAACATTCCAGCTTCTGTGCACACGGCCTGCATTATAACACAAAATATGCCAGCATATCAGTGTAAACGCTCAACTGTTATGATTTCCAATGCTATCTTTTAAATAAACCTAGCAATAGATTGAGAGAACAATTTCTTAATATCTGCTAAGACAACTGTGTGTTAACATATACAGAGAAACATTAAATCCAAGAGCATTTTTCGTTGAAGCATAGGAGGCGTAGCGCCTAATCTGTTGGCCGGCCACAAGGTTAGCTAATCGTACACGTCTAAACAAGCTTATTTGCAGGTTTTTTTTTTCCGTGAGTGGGCCGATAAAATTTACTCGAGATTATTGTCCATCTAGTTATCACCGAAGTACATGTACAAAACATCAACATTTTTTGAAGTATATATGATCTATCTAGTCATCGTCAAAAGATATGTAGAGGACATCAAGATTGAGCATAGCATTTATATCATACACAGGTATAACAGATATACCTTGAGCTCTGCACCAGATGCGCCATTCATTTTCTCTGCAATTTTCTTCAAATCAATCCCACGCATCAAGTTCATTTTCCGTGAATGTATTTTCAAGATATCACACCGGGACTGCATTTCATATGAATTGAATGTCAGAGATATAGTAACGCCCCCCATGATCGATAACCACTCCTAACAACTTTTATTTTTTTTTCTTATATCCATGAGTGTCAAAGTCAGCTTATGCACACCTTGACTATTCTCACAGGACATACCAACTAACCTTACAACATCTGGATGTTAAGAAAATCCGTAAATGGCCACCATGGATTAATTCCATCACCTTTTAGTTACTTAAGATCCTTCTTGACTACTAGGTCACTCCATCGTGGTTCTCCTACCAGGCGACCAGCTAATAAATTGCAAGTCTTATAAGGGGTTGAAGAAAGGCCCGTAGATTAGATGAGAAAAATATAATGGCAGCTTCAAATACTCTCAAATCAAATGAGTTTTTTCATAGGAAACGTAACAATTTCATTGATGTGAGATAAGTACAAAAGGTAACAAATCAAATCAAATGAGTATTAAAGCATAAATGAACCAACAAGATTTTTTTTTTAAGTGCAAACAAGGAATAATTCCTTTTGGGCCAAGAGTGCCACAGAAGAGGTCACAAAGTTAATTCAAGAGCAATAGCCATCAGTATACACCAATTGATTAGGGTTCAAATCCCCCACCCCAATTGTTGTAATCTCAAAAAAATTAAAGAAATATTCATTGTATTCCGATGATAAACTTTGAATAGCAGTATATACTGAAACAAGTGGAACTTACATCCTCGTTAGGATTAGGGAATTCAATTTTCCTGTCAATTCGTCCTGGCCTTAGGAGAGCTTGATCCAGAATATCAATCCTGTTGGTGGCCATCAAGACCTGCAATAAGTCCAAGCAGTTAGGCCTTTAATGAAAAATCTTACAAGTTACACCATGATAGCGTTGGGTGAAGAGAAATTTTTAAGACCTATCAAATCTTGGTTTATCTTGTATTCTTTTACCTTTTTATATAATCTAGATCCTGGACCATATCACACCCAATAATCAGTAATCAGATTACTTTAAGTCAGGTGACAGTTAACTGCGTCAATAAGTTTCCTTGAATTGCATGAACTTTAATACAAATGGGAATAGATATTTCAATATCTTAAAGGCCTTGCTCCATTAATTCACAAGAAACATATACAATATAAGAATGCATGGAATGGAATCTTTATATCTCGTGTGAAGACTAGAGGAATGAAATCAATATATAGTTTTCTTTTTTTAAAACAAGGGTAACCACGCCCGTCCCTAGGCCAGGCACGGCACCGGGAGACATCGAAAGAGTAATATCACAGCTGAGTCTCGAACCTGAGACCTTAAGGGAAGCATACCCTCAAAGCCCAAATCTTCAGCCACTATACCACCCTTTGGGGACAATATATAGTACTTGAAAATGAAAAAGTTCTACTTATGTTTGCAATACCAATAAAACATGAGCTGCAATCATTTAAACCTCGACAATGCAATGATGTATAGTCTCTAAAATCCTTAAAGAAAGATGTACTTTTCCCTTTCCACAAATCATTAGTTTTGTAAAAGATGGTTACACACTTTTATTACTCGCCTTTTGTGCCTCACACATCAAGAGAATAAGCCTCAAGGCAACATCTAACATTTTAAATATTGGTTGATTGAAAAAGCTAGAGTACGGTTGATTGAAAAGTCATAAAATTTTTAAGTGTCATGTTCACCATTCTCTACAAATAGAGTTTATGTACCTTGATCTTATTTGATGCTTCAAATCCATCAAGCTGGTTAAGAAGTTCCAACATAGTACGCTGCACCTCGCTATCACCATTACCACTCCCCGATTCCATTCTAGCAGACCCAATGCTATCGATTTCATCCATGAAAATAATAGAAGGTGCATGCTCCCTGCAGAGAAGAATCAAGAAATGATTGCACTAGGAACTAGGAACAATAAAAATACGCATAAGATTAAGGAGTGTCACAACTTAAGTTATATTATATATATTTTCCAGGTTTGGTTACTGCCATTATTTTTCCGGGCTGTTCGGTTGAACCTTTCGTGGGTGAAAAATTGAAATCCTAGACTACTCATTTTCCCTCAATAAAATTTTGGCACCAAAAGGTCCACTCCTGATTTGGATTCTTGTTATTAGTGGTAGTCAAGGAAATAACCATATATACATAAAAGCAAAGAGGTTAGGGTCAACAAACACACAGAGGAAGAATTAAAAATGAAACACAGAAGGAACTATGACAACAAACCTGGCCATGACGAAAAGCTCTCTGACCATTCTAGAACCTTCTCCGATATATTTCTGGACCAATTCAGAGCCAGATACCCTGATGAAAGTACAATCTGTATGGTGAGCCACTGCTCTAGCCAATAGTGTCTTCCCTGTACCAGGTGGTCCATATAGCAGGACTCCCTGTTAAAGTGCACGGTGAGCGATATGTATTTGATAGGACCAACATATTTGCATCTGCAAACAAGTGTTGCATGTAATATTATCATTACCTTTGGTTGAGCTATTCCAAGACTCTCAAATAGTTCAGGATGCTTAATAGGGAGTTCAATAACCTGCATTATTGGAAATAGTATTTCAGAACTTGCAGATTATTGACTATCAAGTAGTTAGTATAAATACGAAAACCATTTGCAACATACAAACCTCTTTCATTTCCTTTATTTGCTGGTCAAGACCACCAATCATATCATAAGTAGAATCAGGCACCTTTTCAACTTTCATAAGATTAACAAGAGGATCTACTTTGCTTGGCAAGACTAAATGAAGAACATAGCTGTCATTACGGAGAGCAACTCTAGTTGAAGGAGTGATTTTTGTGATATCAATACTTTTGTCAATATCAACCACATATTTGCCTTCTGGATGAACCTGTGCAGGTGAACAAACGAAGTTGGGAAAATAAAACTTCCAATATGCTATTAACTATTTGAGATTGAATGTTCTGGAATCAAACTTCTAAGACTGTATTATATATGTAATAGTTGAATCACTGAATAGTAATAGGACACCAACTCTAATTATTTGAAGCATTACAATGCCATTTCTGTTTCCAGCAAGTATCAGAAGTCAAGTCTCAGTCAGAATGTTAATGATATGGACTCGATGATATGAAGATAATTCCATTTTCACCTTTTAATTCAAGAATATTGAGCTTTACATAAGAGGAGTTTCTGAAAACGAGTTATAATGTACTATCTGACATACGTACCAATGCGTGGGAAAGAAGGAAAGTGGTAATAATCTGCAATTTATTTATTTGTTCTTTTTTTTATAAGAAACTATTTCTTTTTTTGTTTTTTTTTTTGGATAAGAAACTATATCATTTGTGGTTGAAATTACAAGAGATGAGAGCCCCATGGGGCATCTTACAAAAAACTTCTCCAATTGATCTATTTATATTTGTTACTATCTTTTTCCCGAAATAAAGAATAAAGAACGAGAATGACTCTTTCAAGTTTCAACAAGTAAAGATCACTCACCTTAACTAAAACTTTGTTCTTCCCCATGACTTTAACAACTTCACCAACATAGGATCCTGGCTCCTGAAGCAGCTGCAGCTCTTCCCGGAGCATGCGCACTGTAAACAATGATGAGCTATAAATGCAATAACCTCAAATAATCATAAGTCTAACATACTAATGTTGAAACTTCCCAGGAAATAAAAGTAAAGCTTAGATTAAGCAGACTCAAAAATGAAGGGAAGAAACACATGAACTAATACCTTGTTTGAGCACCATATGAGTACTTGATAAACAGTCAGATTAGTTTGTTAGTTTTGTTGCTTTTGGCTGTTTCAAGTTTATTTGGTTTCTGTAATAGCTCTCTGTTATTGGATTGTTCAATCTTAGGTTGCCATGTGTCTCCTTGTAAATAAAGACTATATATTGCAGCCTTGCTTATTGCTTTCAATAATACAGAATTATTCTCTCCTGTCTTTTCTTACTTTCTTCAAGGGTTTTGACACCCTTCTAATACAAAACCGCTGTTTCTATGCTATAATAATAAAAAAAAATTCTCTTCTCTCCTTTCTAATTGAAAAGGTATTATGTAATATTTTCTAACTCTGTATTTGTCCCCTGGACATCATATTTCATCCTTTAATGAAATTGCTTCTTCAACCAAAATAATAATATAAAAAATTAAATGGTTCTGGTTCATCTCATTTTTAAACTAGCGAAGTAGATCCAATGGTGAAGTCATAAGTAAACTTCTTACAAAAGCCCAGCAGAAATTTTGTTCCCAAGGTTCCATGATAAGGTTACAGAATTCCAATGTCTAAAGCAGAAGATAGGCAGAGATATTTACTCAGATAGTAAGTTGAAGAGGACAATTAAATATGAAAAGGTAAAGAGTAATATTACAAAATAATAGTAGGATCAGTTAAATATGAAAAGGTAAAGAGTAATATTAATAATTCCACCACTCATCAAGTACCAGTCTTAACTGCTCTCCTGAAAACAAAGTTGGTCATGGCCATAGAGTATTACAATTCCAAGTGTCCCAGATCAAGACATATGGCTTCTTCTCCCACATATTTCAGATTCTAAGGCTCCACAAAGCGGTTTCCAATCATTTATAATTAAACCAAATCACATTGAGAAATAGAATCTCAATCCCAAGAACACTTCATTCGCTGAAGGAAGGGAGTGGGAAGTATTAGATAGTATGAACATTCACCGGATGATGAGAGGAGTAGCCTACCTATTTTATAATAGCTAGGAGTCCTCAAAGGGTGGCACGGTGGTCAAAAGCTTGAGTTTTGAAGGTGTGTTCCCCTCAAGGTTTCAGGTTCGAGATGTACTAGTGACATTAATTTGTAGACACCTCCCCATATCTCCATTTCTTTGAAGTCTCCCGGTGTCTGGCCTTGGGTATAGTTGAGCGAAGCTCCTTTCTCGATTTCCAAAAGAAAAAAAAACTACTAGGAAGTCTCCTCAATGTAGAAAAAGAAAAAAACTACTAGAAAGTCTCCTCAACGTAGGATTCTCAACCTGTCCCCTCAACATGATGCCACTTTGGACTAACCAATCTTGCACCAGATCCCAATTTAATTTTTTTGGACTTAATAGTTAATACCCAATTGAGAGAAAACAAACCTCACAAACCCTAAAGGTAAATTAAAAACAAAATTCAAAACCGATTGGTACCTTTGGAATTCAGCTCGTTCCGCTGAGCTTCGAGACGATTAAGATTATGGGTTTTTTGACGGACCTGGAGCTGGAGATCATGAATATGTTGCAGATAGTACTGCCGGAGACCCTCGCCTTGTTTCGCCGCCTGCTTCGCCGAGCAACCATCCATCGACGCCGACAACACTTGCTGGGTTTCGACCTCCATTGACGCCATAGAAAATAACCCTTTAGAAATCGAAGTTTGTTCAACTAGAAGATCGAGATATGAGCAAAGATCAGTAAGAACCAGATTGAGATTTCAAATTTATCGATCTATCAATGCCCTGAAATGAAGGTGGATGTTCCAGTTTCTTGCGCTTTCGGCAAAGAAAATAATAAGGGCTAGATTTATTTTGAGGCAAAGAATGATTTTTTTGGACGATTAAAAAGAAAAACAATTTAACCACTCACCACACTCATATAAAAAACGGTATTTCTTTTTTTTTTTTAGTATATATTGGGGGAGGGAGACAGATACCGATTCTCGGACTCGAACCTATAAAGCTGGTGTTGGATTAGTTTAGAACCAAACAATGTAATAATAAAATCAATTTTATGATATTTTGATTCTTTTTTTAAGTTCCACTCCGATTGAGAATGGGAGATTAGTACTCAACCAAAAAAAAAAGTTATGAATGCCATTTACGGCTCTTTTTGACGTATATTAGAACAATTTAAGTTGATTTAATTTATATAATTTTAGGTTAAGTTATATTGAGGTAGATTTTGTTTATTACATATTTTGTCTTTATGGCTGCCTATAATTTATGATCTGAAAAAAAAAATTGTATATACTAAATTTAAATTTAAGTTATCATATCGTTAATATATGCTCTTTACCAACTTGTGTTAAGAATATATGTTGTTAATTAATTTTACCTATATCTACAATATTATTTTTCATTTGGATTGGAAAGAGTCGAAAGAATGAAAAATTGGTCAACCTTAAAATGACCAAAATCAAACAAAAATGATAAAACTATAGTTTCATTAATCTAAATTCAAAGAAAATTATAAAATTGTAATCGAATACAACCTTAGGTAAAGAAAATTATATAATTTTTTTTCTTTTTTGAAGTAAAAAATTATAATTTTATAGTCCAACACAACTGAACGTTGGATAGTCCGGATTGGTTGAAACGGACCTCGGCGTCTTAATGGGCCGGGCTTAAACGAAAGCCCATATAAAAAAAGGCCAAGCCCAAAACAAAAAAGATTAAAAATAAAAAATAAAAAAAGGAGTTGTTTCAGAATTATATAAGATGAGGTGTGAAGCCAGTTATGGTTGCGCCTAGCCCTTCTTTTGGAAGCTCTGTTTTGTTTGTTAGATTTTTCCATTTTCAAGATTTTTGTTTCCTTTTTTGTTAGATTTTTGAGTTCTTCATCAGAGCCATTTCAGAGGGTTAGGAGGTGTGAGAATTTAGCTCATCAGTTGTTGTTGTTAGCGTCTCTCACCTGTGTTATATACCGCCATTTCTTGCTCCAATTTCCCCTTTCGATCACTATTCAAACCACGTCTTACCTTGATTCTACTCATCGCCGGTGGATTTCTCTAGATTTTCGGCTTTTGGGTTTTGATTTTCGTTATTTGATCTTGAAATACAGGTTCAAAAGAATCGATAAACAGCAAATCTGTAGGTTTTTTTTTGTTGGGTTTGTTGAATTTGTTGGGTATTTGAAGGTTTTGAGCGATGGATAAGAAGAGGGTGGCTATTCCTCTTGTCTGCCATGGCCATTCTCGACCGGTGGTGGATCTATTTTATAGCCCTGTTACGCCCGATGGATTCTTCCTCATTAGTGCCAGCAAGGGTACGTACGACTCCATACAAACACATTTTTGTTTTTGTTTTTGTTTTTTGAATCGTGAATATTATGCATATTGTTAATTTGGGTATTCATCAGTTTATGAGATTGTTGAAAGATTTTGGATCATGTTTGGTCAGTGTCAGTTTTGTTAATTTGGGCATTTTCTATTTTAGCCTTTCTTGATGTAAAATTGGTTGAACCCTTTTGTGCGTCTGTTTCCTCATAGCTTAATTCATCAGTTTATGATTGCTGAAAGATTTTGGATCATGTTTGGTCAGTGTCAGTCATGTTAATTTGGGCATTTTATATTTTAGCCTTTCTTGATGTGAAATTCTTTGAGCCCCTTTGGTTGTTGGTTGTTTCCTCAAATCATAATTCATCCCTTTGTGAGATTGCTGAAAGATTTTGGATCATGTTTGCTCAGTGTCAGTCATGTTAATTTGGGCATTTTCTATTTTAGCCTTTCTTGATGTAAATTTTTTTTAGCCCTTTTGTGTGTTGGTTGTTTTCTCAAATCATAATTCATCAGTTCATGATTGCTGAATTTTTTTGGATCATGTTAGTTGAGTGTCGTGTCACTGTGTTAGTCTTGTTAATTTGGGCATTTTCTATTGTAGCCTTTCTTGATGTGAAATTTGTTGAACCCTTTTGTGTGTTGGTTGTTTGCTCAAATCATAATTCGCACTTTGTTAGCCAGATTCCAATCCAATGCTTAGAAATGGAGAAACTGGCGATTGGGTTGGTACATTTGAAGGTCATAAAGGCGCAGTTTGGAGTTGTTGCCTGGATACCAATGCTTTACGTGCTGCCACTGGTTCCGCTGATTTTTCAGCGTATGTCTTTTTAACTGGTTTTCCTTATATGTTTCCTGGGTTATAACATTTTATGCAGTATATGATTAGATGGGAATTGGGAAGTAGGGATTTACCCATCTTTTCTTGGATCTTATATATGTCCTTATATTTTCTTGTTTCAATTTTCAAGTATTCTTACTTTGATTCCTATGCTTCTGCTCTATGGTCCGTACTTGTATAATTGACATTTTTTATATCTTATACATTTCCTCTTTGTGGTTGGCAATTGCTAGCATTTTAGTTGTGTTGGTCATCAGACCAACTTTGTTTTTGAAAAATATAGACGAATTAATGTTTGATGCAGAGTAGCATTTGAAATGAAAAAAATGAAAGGGTTCAGTGACCAATAGTGGTTAGAGTACTCAATGATTTTAGTGTTATGTATATATAAATGAAAATATGATTATGAAATATCTCTCTGGCTAGAATTTTTAGCAAAAAAACAGTAGTTATTATCAGACAAAATTTACTTATTTTAAGCATATTTATATGCATATTATGAACTGTCTCTTTATGTAGATTTTTTCCTAATTTTTTTATTCTGCAAACATAGTATATAATTACAACCAACCATGCCCCTGTTTTTTATGAACATTACATTAATTGGCAATGTATGTGATAGTTTGTATTTTATCATCATATTTTAAGCACTTTTTCTTTTGAATTGTTTTGAATGATAATTATTAGAAACTACTAGATTTCTGCTATTTGAGCATTTGCATTATTTATTAATTTAAGTTATTATGCATTTTTATCTTGCTGGAAAATTTGTTAATTGTGCTATCAGACACGGTCTGCAGGTGCTGGCTGTAGTAGCCTTACCCAAATACACTTTTGGTTCTCGTACATGCTGAATTGTTCCTGCCTCATTCTTGATTCTTGTAATTTAGTGGTATAAAGTAACCATCATGGGCTACCTTTTGGTTGTCTTGTAAGGATACTCGAGATGTGGGTTAGCTGGCACAAACACTCATCGATATAAAAAAAAAATGATGGTTCAAAGTTGTAGTAATATATTATTGTATTTTTGAATATCTGCTATAATCTAGTCGGTTATAATCATCAATTATTGTATTTATTGGGAAGTTAAACATTTCTTTCAAGTAGTTTTGTGAACAATGATGATGATTGATATCATTCGTAGAATCCTTCATATTTGTGATTAAACTTACAGGAAAGTATGGGATGCATTAACTGGAGATGTACTGCACTCATTTGAGCACAAGCATATTGTTCGTGCCTGTGCCTTTTCGGAGGTAATTTAATCATGATCTTAAAGGTCACATCTGTTATCACGTTTGGTACACACACACTTTGATGATGTGGCATATATGATCTTGTCCTAAGAACTAGCATAGGAATCCACTATCCGAATATGGTGAATCTTTTGGCATTACCAATGAATTTAGAATCCCATGGTACCTCCTACTATCCGAACATGGCAAATCTTTTGACAATACTCGAGTTTCTTGGCAATTTGTAAATAGTAGTCCCATGTGAGATTAGTCGGGCTGCACTGACTACATATAGTATTGTAAAGTAAAAAGGAAAAAAAATGAAAATTCACTGCTGGTTGGTGTGTGGGCTTGATTAAGTTAATGCCATGTATTCTTGTTAGTTGTTACCCTTGGTTTTTGAGTTAATTTGTCTTGATATGAGTAAATCTGAAATTTACTTTACATGATTAGATTTATTAATTGTTTCTTTGACTTTCTAACTTCTGTTGTTCTCCGTACTTCCTCATGTGGAAATGATTGTGGCATATTTTTAAAAATGTATCAGGATACACACCTTCTATTGACTGGCGGTCTGGAGAAAGTATTACGGATATATGATCTGAATCGTCCAGATGCACCTCCAAGAGAAGTCAATAAATCCCCCGGTTCAGTAAGAACTGTTACATGGCTTCATAGTGATCAGACGATATTGAGTTCCTGCACCGACATGGGCGGTGTCAGGTATGGATTGCTGGCGGTTCTCTGCCTTCTCCAACTGCACAGAAACGTGTATATACGTTATTATTTAACCGTATCCATGCAGGTTATGGGATGTAAGAAGTGGACAAATAGTTCAAACGCTTGAAACCGAGTCATCGGTTACCAGTGCAGAAGTAAGCCAGGATGGTCGGTATATCACCACTGCTGACGGATCTACTGTTAAATTCTGGGATGCAAATCAGTAAGTGCAATGCTTAAGGCTGTGCTACTGCTAAATTATATGCTCTACTTCTGATTTTTCTTTCATTAACAGCTTTGGCTTAGTCAAGAGCTACAACATGCCTTGCACTGTAGAATCTGCTTCATTGGAACCAAAGTATGGGATGAAGTTCATTGCGGGTGGAGAGGACATGTGGATCCATGTATTTGATTTTCATACTGGTGATGAGATTGGTAAGCTCAATCAACTTCAGATGCTCATTGAATCATTCTAATTGCTGAAGAATGCTTCATTTTAACTGTGAATGCAGCGTGTAATAAGGGTCACCACGGACCCGTACATTGCTTGCGCTTTGCACCCGGAGGGGAATCCTACGCCTCTGGATCTGAGGATGGAACCATTAGGATATGGCAGACCGGTCCTCTAACAAACGACGACTCGGATGAAGCCTTGGTCAATGGATCTATTGAGAAAGTGAAGGTAAGTGCAGATGAGGTCGCACAGAAGATCGAGGGGTTCAACATCGCAGACGAGGAGAAAGCCAGAGAGAAGGAGAAGGAGGAGATGGGGAGTGTGTGAAATCGTTTCTCCGCTGCTTGATGATGGGAAGACGCAGAGCGTTTGAGCTAATCCTATACAGTTCATCATTTGTGAGATATGGACTTTGCTGATTTTTGTATACAGTGTTTAGTCAATTCTGCAGATATGGGTGTGTGAACTTGTCAGCCTCAAGTGAACTCTGTTTTTGTTATGGGATTGTCTTTATGGCTTTATATTGTTAATAATTTTTTTTCTTAGATTTTTAAGGACCATGCTGATGAACAACTACATGAAGAAAGCTGGTCAGTGACTTACCCAATTCAGGACCAAACTATCAGAATTGGCAATCCAACTTTTGGAGCCTAATTCAGTTGCACTTCCTTGTAGTACAAGCTAAGTCCAATAAAACTGGAAACTTCTAAGATTCTTATTTTGAATCTTTCTTCTTGATCTTGGAAGATTTATAGACACCCCAAACATGTGCTCAATCAAAATATAGGGGTTATATACTGGACAGTAGTTAGGGCTTGAACGTCAGTATCACATAAAATTTTAATGCATGAACAAAAATAGGATGATAAAAGAGAAAACTGAGTTTTTTAAGAGAGAGCCCCAAGTAAGGGTGTACGTGGTCGATTGGATTGGGTTGAAGAAATTTTTTGGACCAATTTGAACTTTGAAGTTAGTTTTTTTTTTTTAGTACATATTGGGAGAGGGAGACAAATACCGATTTTCGGGCTCGAACCTGAGACGCTGGTGGTGAACTGGTTTACAACAAAACAATAAAATCATTGCGTCACTGACGCATTCAATAACTTTGAAGTTAATTACTCCATCAATATGTCTATATTAGAGCAATCCTACACAAATTGCAAATTAGACTTAGTTTAGGTTGAATTGAGTTATTGGGTTGAAAACATCTCCATCTTTCTTATGCTTCAAATCAAATAGATATCTTTCTTTCTGAAAATAAAATAAAAAATAAAAAAAATTCATCAAGAACAATATATTCATCGAGTTGATAAGTTTGGTTTTGTTTTGCTTTTTTTTTTTTTTTTAATATTCATCAAGAACAAGTAATATCTGAGTGAAGTGGAAATTCCTCCACAGACAAAAATAGTTAAGATAAGATCAATAACTCGATTACTAGCCCTACCATTAAAATTAAAAGATATACTCCTAAATAGAATTGTGATAATTCCATACATCCCAAAAGAATTCACTTAATCTAAGGACCAAAAAAAAAAAAAGTCAAAGTTAGTCAAACTAAAATAAACTTCCAAACCTTGACCGTAGAGGAATTGTTTGCGGTAAATAAAGATAAACATAAAGTATCCATGACATTTTATGGGTAGACTCCTCAGTCATGGCTCAAAAATGAGATCAGGTAGATTAATATATTCTCATTTTTTCGTACTTTGATACCAACAAAGCTTTTGAAGATAGATTAATATAATCGAGTTTCTTGCGTTTAAACATCAATGCAAAAAAGAAAAGTTTAAACTTTTGAGCTTAATTTTGATTCACGACGGAGGAAAGAAAATTAAAGATCACCAAAGCTTCTGAAGATCAAACTAATATGTAAGACGGTTTTAATAGAGAGTTACTTTTAAAACATTAAAAAACAACTCATTTCATGTTTTAATGTGTTTCGTATACATAAGTCAATTAAGAAAGAAATTTGTTCCATTTAATTTTTTTTTATCAATGTTCATTTTCCTATTTTTGGCAAGCATAGATAATTTTCCATTTTTGTTTAAAATTAAAACGTATTAATTGTGTTTTTTAGAAGTTATATCACATTTTAAAAATATTTGTGTGAATAAATTGAATTGGAAATATATTTTTTTATGTATAAGAGGGACAGACCAGTCTCACATAGATATTGTGCAAAGGTGGTTGATTTTTAAGTATTCAATTTGAATTCCATATCTAAATCAATATTTGATGGTATTCTAACTCTTTAAAATAATTTTAATTATTTTTAATTTATAATTTAAACAAACATCAATTTACTTTTATAGATAAGAACAAAGTTTCCCATCACATAAATCAATGGTATCATTTTTTATAATCATTTTTAAGAAGATACACAATTATATAATTACCATACTTCTATAACTATGAATGAAAATATTATTGTTCTCCATTTTTCATTTAAAAAAAATAAAAGTACAATTTTTTATATTTGTTTCTTGACAATACAATAAATGGTATTAAGCTTTTGAAATTAATGAGAATGAAAGCTAAACCAGCTTATTCTTCTAATTCTTGGTGTGCAATTGTTTTTATGTAGAGTTATCTACTTTTAATGATTAAAAACTAACTTGTTTAATATTTTAATACGTGTTTTTCAAGACATGAATTAAATATTCAGTCATTTTGAAGATTTTTATGAGTATTGAATTTGCTACTTCCTTGTCGGTAAGCAAGTTACATAATTTACCAATTTTGTTTTAAATTAAAACGTGTTCAATATCACATTTTGAATATATTTGGGTAAATAAGTTGATTTGAAAGTACGTATTATTAGGGGAAAGAGGGACAGACTAGCCTCGACACAAATATTGTATATGGTTGTCATTGTATTTGCAAATCAAATATTTATTACTTTATATCTTCATAATATATATATATATATATATATATATATATATATATATATGTGCATATATAGCTCACTTCAGTACAACTATGGCATTTTATAGAGAAGAATTCACATAAATAGCTCAAAATAAGTATCGATTTTATAAATAAATTTCTAATATTATTGGATTGTAGATATTGGATCAATGAATTGTAATATTTATTTCTTCCTGTTAATATCCACTATAAGAGTCATCTAACATAAAGAACTCCTCATTTGGTATGGTATTGTGAGAATTGTGGGTTTTCCATTAAGAGAGATTGGGGTCGATTTTATAAATAAATTTCTAATATTATTGGATTGTAGATATTGGATCAATGAATTGTAATATTTATTTCTTCCTGTTAACATCCACTATAAGAGTCATCTAACATAAAGAACTCCTCATTTGGTATGGTATTGTGAGAATTGTGGGTTTTCCATTAAGAGAGATTGGGGTTTGTGACATTGTTTTATCTCATATATTATAAGATAAATTGATTCCATAAATTGTTTTTACAAGTTTCAACATTTTCATCATCGAATTTGCAATACTATTATACCATATCCAGTTAACTATATTTTTCATAATTTAACATGTAATCAGAGATTATAAGAGGAAGAGAAATGAATGATCCATCCAAATTGTCTGCTAAATTAAACAGTTTCAGTCCCCAATACAAATCCAACACATCACAAAGATGCAATATTCAGATATCAACAAAGCAACTACCTCTATTTTCAAAAAAACTAACATAAAATAAAATAGAGCAACTGCTTAAAATGTAAATTATTAAATATCAGCACATGAAAATCAATGACAAACAACCCCAAATTTAGGAGACTAACATGAATAAAAGCCTAAAGAGTTAATAATAATAAGTTTTCACATGAATGAAATTTTTGGTACATCAACTGGAAACTGGTTGATCTCATTCATCCATGGGTTCTTTTCTTTAGCTGGATTTATGGTCCTTAGAGCTTTCCAAACTGCACTATTACACTTAAATCCTGAACCAAATGCTATTTGCCATGTTCTATCTCCTTTCTTCATTCTCCCTTTCCCTTCTGTATATGCCAATTCATACCAAAGAGAACTACTCGAAGTATTACCGAATCGGTACAGCGTCATTCTTGATGGTTCCATATGCCAATCCGACAGCTGCAAGTTCTTCTCCAGTTCGTCCAAAACTGCTCTTCCCCCAGCGTGAATGCAGAAATGTTCAAAAGCTAGTTTGAAGTCAGGGATGTAAGGCTTGATCTTCATTTTGAAGAGTTTCTTTCCGACTAGTGTACAGAAGAAGAGAAGCTGTTCGGACATTGGCAGCACGAGAGGCCCCAACGTCGTGATGTTCGTCTTCAACGCATCACCAGCAACTGCCATCAAGTCTTTTGATAAAGTAACACCGATTTTCCCTGTTGAGTCCTCTTCCTGAGTAACACAGCTAAAGCACTTGTCATCTGCTCCCTTGTGGGTACGAACCGTATGTACTAATTGGTATTTCGATCTCCTTCTCTCGGATCTTCTGTTTGAAAGCAGTATCGCAGCTCCACCCATCCGAAACAAGCAATTAGAGACGAGCTTCGATCGGTCATTCCCGAAGTACCAGTTCAATGTTATGTTCTCCATGCTAATTACAAGAGCATAAGAATTAGGGATGACCTGAAGCAACTGTTTTGCAAGATCAATAGAAATTAGGCCTGCACTGCAACCCATCCCACCAAGATTGTAACTAACAATGTTCCCTCTAAGCTTGTAGTGGTTGATGACCATTGCAGAAAGCGACGGCGTCGGATTGAACAAGCTACAATTCACGATCAAGATACCAATATCTTTCGGTTTCACACTCGTCTTAGCCAGAAGCTCATCAATGGCACCAAACATCACAAGTTCAGCTTCTTTTCTAGCTTCTGCCATGGAGGGGTTTGGAGGAATATTGAGAACAGCCTCAGGAAGATAGGTTGAATCCCCAAGGCCAGATCTCTCAAGGATTTTCCTTTGGAACTGAAGATTCTCCTCCGTAAATGTACCCGTCATCTGAGATTGATCCACGAAAATCTTCTTAGTGCATTTACGAGCTTCATCAGGTTTGTAGCACGAAAAGTCAACGAGGTACACAGGGCGAGGACGGGTAAGAAAGAACAAGGTAGACAAGAAAACAAGGAGGGTGGAACAAAGGATCACTGAAACCAAGTTATATTGGAGATGCCCCCAAACTTCATAAAGATCTTGAAGCGAAAATGTCGAAAGCTGAGCCGCAATCACAACAACCAGAGGAGAAAGGAAGAGGTACATTCCATGGGTGATGAGGTAGTGATAACCAAGCTTTACATATTTCAGTTTGACAGACTTTTTAAAATCAGGAAGGCTTCTTGAGGATGATGTTGTTGTGCTGAGCAAGGGAGTGGTTGGCTTTGGCTCCGTCATTTCCCCTGATAAATTCTCAACCAACTTAATATACTCGGTCGAAACATGTTAAACCACTGATCAATCTATTAAATTACATCAACTACACTCTAAAACCTCCAACTCTGATATCAGGCTGAATCATGTTAAATCCCCAATCAACTCAAAAACATAAGCCGGTGGTCAATAAGTTGAGATAAATTTAATTATAACAGCACTCCTCTCACTTGAGCGAGTTTACAGGGGTTAGAGGTTGGGTCCAAAACCTCCTACTCTAACAACATAGTGAATCATGATAAATCATCAATCAATCTAAAAGCATGGATCGTGGTAAATTTAATTATATCAACTAACATAACTATATATATTAAACATAATGTGCAGCAACCAACTCCATAACAAAGTAAACTGAAGAAATATACAAGGATCTAACTCTAATATAACTACGAACAAGAAATCCTAAAGCTGGTGCAAGAAACAATAAATCTCACCCACAAATGATCTATGTTAGAGTAGAAAAGAAGCATCCCCTTCTAGAAGAGGGCATTAATAAGCAATCTCAAATTCAAAAACAGCACAACCCCAAAAAGAAAGAAGAATAAGATGAATTGTCCCAACAGGTAGCATGGTGGTCGAAAGTTTAAGCTTTGAAGGTCTGCTCCACCAAGGTCCATGGTTGAGACTCATCTGTGACATTAATTTGTAAATAACTCTAGTGTCTTCATAAGTTCGACATATCCCGGTCCCTAGTCTAAAGATGGGCGTGGTTACAGCAGGTATAGTGGATCCGATTTCCCATATTAAAAAAAATGCAGAAGAAGAATAGATTGCACTGAAGAACATACACATGACTTTTTTAAAAAAACAAGGGCAATCAAGCCGTCCCTAGGCCAGGTACCAGAGACATCGAATGAGTAATATGTCATAGATGTCAAACCCGAGACCTCAAAGAGAACATTCTCTCAAAACCCAAAGTCTTCAACCAATGCGCCACCTCTCTGCGCTATGACTAAAACCACTAATTCGTTTATTATAAGGAAAACCCACAATATATACAAACAACCCCAGAAAGATGATCACATAATACATCAAGTTGGCAATGAAAAAAACAGCAATGAGGCAGTAAATCCACAAGAAAAACCAGATCAAGGGTCAAATACAAGACATTAAACAAAAACAAGAAAAGGGTATTCAAAAATTGAAGTAAAAAAGAGAAACCCAGAAAGAAAAACAAACCTGAGAACTCAAATCCCTGGTGGAAAGGGGCCAAAGATTCAGAGAAATGAGCGATAAACACAATGCGTTAATTAAGTAATGGAAATCAAAATTAGGATTAAAAGAAAGGGAAGATGGGATTAATGGAAGATTGAAGATCGGATGAAAGTGAAGACGGCGCTGATTTGTTTTGAATTTTTTCAATCTGCAATTGGAATTTTGGATTGTTCTCTCTGTTTCTTGTTCGTCTTCTTGTCTGTCTGATTTTTTTTTTTTGTTACTCTTAATTAATTCTCTGCTAATTTTGAATATATGATTCTCCACTCCACGCTGTTTATTTATTTATTTATTTTTATTATTTTTATTTTTTAATATAAGTTTCTAAAATCTATGCACTCTTCTCCATGAGCCAAAAGTATGCAAGTTTCTATTCTTATGCATTAGATTATAACATTATCATTTAATTATAAATAAGAAAACTTAACACACTACTCAAATCAAATCAATATTTAGTTTAATACCATGGTCAAAAGTTGGATTCTAAAATTTTATATTTAGCTCTCATTTTTCAATAATCACTAATATGTTTTATCATGATTATCGCCAAATAATGAAACCAACACGACACTAAATTTTTTTTTAGTGATAATTAGAGTGAATAAAAAGAAAATAATGAGAATTGTAACCACAAGATTGAAGTGGTGGATTCAATCTATAGTATTTACCTACCTTAAAATTAATATCATATAATTTTTTTTGTACTTTTTTCTTAGAATTTACAATAAATAGAATTGAGACATACAAATGCATAACCTCTTGATCATTAAATTTACAAAGTTGCTGAGATAATGCTCTTGATATCATATAAATTTTCTTGAATTTCAATTATTATACAATAATCAAATATCAAAGTATATCGAAGTTGATAGCAATATATTTTTTTGCTTAAAAATATATGTAAAGAAAACGTTTGATTTATAAATATAAGATAAATAAGAATGATTTTGGAGTCTTTTATTAATAGAACCTAAATATTGATGTAAGTTGATTCAGACATTCGCAATCGAAACCGGAAAAGTTGGCAGTGAATAAATGGGCACATGGGCGGCCGTTGTTTTTCCCTTGCCAGCCATTTAGGTTTGCAATCTTTGTTTATTTTATCTGTCCATTTCATTCTTTCTTCCTTTTTTTTTTTTTCCGTTATGCAAAGTCAAACTTGTCCAACTCTAATTGAATGTGCCAATTTATAATTTTGGATCGGTTAAAATACTATTTTGGTCCCTAGAGTATGGAGGAAATTCTATTTTTGTCTCTAAAGTATAAAAAGTCTAAATTTGGTCCTTCAACTTTGATAAAAGCTTAAAATTGGTCCCTACCATCCATCAAAGTTAAACTTCCGTTAAAATTGATTAAAAAATTAATTTCTCTTTAAATCTGTCATTTTTCTCACACCAAAACCTTCACCATTTTTTTTAATCAATTTTAACGGAAGTTTAACTTTGATGGATGGTAGGAACCAATTTTAAGCTTTTATCAAAGTTGAGGGACCAAATTTGGACTTTTCATACTTGAGGGACCAAAATAGAATTTCTTCCATACTCTAGGGACAAAAATGGTATTTTAACCTTTTGGATTTTTTGGTCAAGTTTAATATCATTAATCCACTCCATTTTTTTTTTTTTTTATTATTATTAGGATGAAATTTATGTTGGATTTTTTTGGAGTAGGGAAATTTGTTTACTTTTCTTATTTTTACTATAAAATCTGCATTTAATGCTAATTAATAGTGAACAAACTAATATATAGATGCACATAGTTTCAGCATTCAACTCAGCAGAGAACAAAAAAAAATCAAATTGAGTGGCAGAAGATCAAGAAAACAGAGAGGTAACAACAAACAAACAAACTTCATAATTTGGCAGTCCTTTTCAGTATCTCATATATATGTATATATTTAAAAAAAAAAAAAATTTTGAAATACCTGGGAACTTGAGGGGAGCATACACTCAAAACCCAAGTTTTCAATCACCGTACCACCTCTTGAGGGCATATATTTGGATTCTAATTCTGGCTTCTCATAATGATAAACTGGATACAGAAATACATCAAAATTTAATAACAAAACCTGCACTATCTATATAACAGAATTTATACCTGTTAAAATACAGGCCTCCAAATTTCATGAATAGTAAAGGTGCTTTATATTCATAAGAGATTTTTCTAGCAAATATATATATAGAAGGTTTATGGAAGTCAAAATTTCAGAAAAAAAATTCAAATTGAGCAAAATCTAATTCAATCAAATTAAACCCATGGCTTTAATCAACTTCATTAAAGTGAAATGGATGATTTCAATAAACTAAATCCATTGAAAGAATCAAGTAAAATTGATTGAAAATAATTAAATGAAATGTTTTTAAACAGATGCTATAATCAAAATAAGAATGCTAAAATTTGTTATAAATTACAAACCTCTGGTATACAATATAACTTAAAAGTTATTTTAAAAAAAAAAAAACTACTCAATTCAACTATGATATATGATTGGATAACCAAAATGTTACAAATTTGAATCTTTCACTCCAATTACTCTAGATTTTTTATTAAATGAAAAAAAAAATGTATACCACTATGACTTGCATGTAGTTATGCCTCCTCTAACCTAAATTTCTGGAGTACAAGAAAATGTAGATTATGTGTTTGAATCTTAAAAATTAATCAAGTATACCACTATGATCCAACAAAAACAAACCATAAGTCAAGACATAGCCAAATTGAAGACTGCAAATAATTATATACCCCTTTCAGGACATAACTGGCAGAGTTTACAAACAGAAAATTTTGTCCTTGAATAAAAGTTGTGGTTTCAACAAGGGGCATCCAAGAATTCAGGCTTGGACAGAGATGCAGGGCATAGCCAATAAGCGCTGTACAAAAGAGAAATAACACAAATATTAAAAGATATGCATCGTCTCCATTGTCGTCTTCGTCGACGTCATCACGACAATACTAAACGGAGGATTTCTCCCGAATGCTTAAATGATTTCTCAGTTTCCTCCAAGCAATGGTCCTTCTCCTCCCTGCTCCAGCTCTGACAAACACACATGACAACCAACATAGTATTGAGTACAGTTCTATCATATAACATAGTTTCAGTACAAGAGGAATAAGAGAAAGATGTTCTTGTAAGTTGGAATTCAATTTTTTTTTAAAAAAAAAATCTACAGGTTTTTTATAACAGGGAACAGGAGGTTCGGACCACCATATACTCTAGGGCACTCATGCCCATCCCAAGTTCCATACTCGAGAGACAACAAGAGATTATACAATTAAGTACAGTTGAGGGTCTCCAGCATAATTTTGAGGCTCTAAGCCTCTACGAGACCGGACTAAAAATGAAGTGAATCTGACACTTCTAAAACAAAGAGAATGACTTACTTCAGCAACTTTGTTCAGCTTCTCCCTTACATTTTGCAACAACTGGGAAAGGTCTCCGTCCCACTTGTAAAATTCCAGCTCCTTGTTATTAAGTATCTTTTCTGCTACCTGAAGTAGATGAATGTAAAGTGGAACTGAGTAAACTGATAATTACAAGGCAGGAGCTTACACTACATGAACACAAGACAAGGCCCAAACAAAATATAGAAAATCAAGTTGTCTTCTGTTAGGTTTCATTCCCTATTTTCCAGTATTTACTATAATTAGTGTATTCGGTTAGGAAACTCATGTATAAGTACTTTGCTCATATTCTCAATGAATGTCAATATTCTACCCACAAATTCATGGTATAAGTACTTCGCTCTACAATACCAGGATTAACCACGTCTGTCCCTAGACTAGACACCAGGAGACGTACAAGGAATGGAGACACGAGAAGTGTCTACAAATTAATATCACAAGTGAGTCTCGAACTTGGGACCATCGCACCACCCCTTGAGGACGGTATCGGAGAAATTAATTGATATCACCCTTTTCCCCTTTATTAGTTAAAGGTTAGTTACTCAATGACTAAATTAGTTAGTTGGAGGAGTTAGTCTTATAAATAGGTTGGCTTAGATCTTGTTAAGCCATATACTGAATACTTGTAATACTCGGTATGTATTGAATGAAGGGGTGGTTCCGTTGAGTGAATCATTTGTGTTCTTTGTTTGGTGTTGTTCTATCATTAATAGGCCAAATATAGATTATGCAATTAATCATCTACATGACAATGTGCAATTCCAACAAATATAATATTTTGGTACTTCCAAATAGTTAGGTTCATCTTTAGAACCAGTGACAGGAGTCAGGTCGATTTAGGTTCAAATCAAATACTACCCTCCGCCTTTCCAAAATAAAAGACAAAAATAAAAAACACTTTGCTTATAGTCAGAGATTACTGACTCGACAGATGCGTGCATCCACTTAGTGTCATGGGTTAAGAAATGTTTTCTCGACCTAAAATAACTAAGAGGTGATGGATTTAATCTATGGTGGACCTACCAAGGAAATAATTTCCTACGAGTTTTTTTTACATCAAAATATTATAAGATTGGACGGTATGTCTTGTGACAATAGTCGATATATGCATAAGCTGACCCAAACAATCACAAATATCAAGAATAAACTGTTATGTGGGAACTTCGATAGTTCAACAAGTACTTCATGCCGAATACACCAAAAACTCTCCAACGCATATTTAGTGAAAGAGTGAAATTAAGGAATCAGCAAGGCCATACGAGTTCGTATATATAAATCATAAGAAAAGTGAAAACACTGACCAAACTTTTCTTTTTTTATTATTGGTGAGTATTCGAGCAACAACTTGATGATAAACTAATATCCTAGGTAGGCAACTACCATGACATAAACACATTCCCTCCACGCATTTTACTATTACATTGACCATTGAGCCAACTTATGGTGGTTGACTTAACCAATTATGCAACCGGAAGAATGAAAATGAACATATGGGAATTTACATATAAATATAAAAACTGAGGCAGTTTTTCAAGAATGTGTTTGTTTACCTTTCTCCCAATCATCCGACCACCAGCAGTGTGGGCAAAGTATGTATTATAGAAATGGCAAATAAATGCTTGAGGATCCTTTTCCGATAACTCTTCGAGATAACGTGCATAGGTGACTCCAGGAGAAGAAGGTTCTGGAATGGCATAGCCTTGCTCTTTGAACCACTCCAAATCTTTTGTCAATGGTTCAGACCTTTCCAATCCTGTGTTACGAAACTCTGCATCTATTACCACATACAAAAGACTCCATCAATATCTTACCATTAGCTTTCCTGTGATACTTCATGCGTGAACTAGCAAAAAAAAAACCAATGCACAAAGCTTAATTTTCCCAAACACCCGTAAATAATTCATACCAATCTTCAAGCAAAGTATACTTTTTTTTTAATATCTATGAGTGTCCCAGCCAGCTTACGTGCACCTCAACTATTCTCATAGGACATACTTCCTGACACTGCAACATTTAAATGTCAAGAAAATCCGTAGGAAATTATTCCTTATGTAGATGGTCATCATGGATGGAACCCACCACCTCTTAGTTACTTATGGAATTCATGACCACTAGGCTACTCCACGATTGTTGATATTAATTTATCTACCCACCTATTTCTTGGGAAGAAAGATCTTCCATAGTGCTTAATGGAAATACAAACAAAATAGTAGTCTTACATCAGTTAGATAAGAGGTAGATGATGAATATATGAGTAAGGACATGGACAACCATCTCCATTGGTATGAAGTCTTTTGAGTGAAACCAATAGCAAAGTGATGAATACTTATGCCAAAACTCAAAGTAGACAATAACATGCCACTATGAAGACCTATCGAGGGTTGGTTGTCCCCGAATGGAACCTATCAACCAAAACACCCGTAAAATTCCCAACCATTTTTCTCAACATTCGCAAAATCATAGACGAAAAGGTTGGTTAGTGGAATCAGAATCAGAAGCAATATCAAACTATGAAAGTTCTTTCCTCTTCAAAGAAAACCAATAATAGCAAAATAGTGCAGTTCATTCGTTTGAAACCACAATATTCATAAAACTCAAAGAAGAACCTTACAACACCACTCCGCTAAAGGGGGGCCAAACATGAGGGTAAAATGTCCCCGATCAACTCCTAGATACCAATCCACAACTTCGACCAAGACCAAACAAACTCCAAAGATCCACCAATAAAGGAAACTCTAAATGGAGAGGATGCAAGCACCATGCGAAAACGGCCCTCTTACTAGAGGGATAACAAAATCTCAAACCGAGAGGCTAGCACACGCTTTGTGGATTAATCTTAAATCCATCAAGACTAGTGTGGTATACGAGTAATGAATCCATTAACGAAAGAAAGAAAGAGAAGCTTCACACCCGAAGAAGACTAAAACTTCCCTCGAAAAACATACCTATCCATAACCATAAAAGACCTACCTTCATCAACTAGCACAAAAAAACCCCCCCTAATAGTGCAATTCTACTTTTTATTCCCATTTGTTCTATAATGAGACAACAATGCATCAATTCAAAAAAGAGAAAAAGTTCAACTAACAAAACAAAAAAAAAAAAACAACACAACCCCCCAAACTTAAAGTAAAAAAACACATAGCCTCAGCAGTAAAATAGAAAATCCATAATGAAAAAACCAAACAAGTTATCAGAAAACAATAAAAGCAAAGCAACAGACTAAAACAAACAAAGGCACAAAGCATTAGAAGCAAGAATCATGACAACCAATGCAAAACCAGAATGAATCAATCTCACAAAACTCAATCCAAGAAATCAGCAACAAACTTACAAGACGGAAAAGCAGCGTTGGCAATAATTCTATCCAAAGTATCATACACCAATTTGCTATCAACAAGAAACCTCAAATACCCTTCAACGGTGGGCTCCCATTTAGCAATAGGACCCTCTTGGGGCTCCTTAGTTTCCTTCTCCCCCTCTCTAGCTTGATCCCTCGTATGCAATTTCATGGCCACAAACCTCATCTCCTCAACAAACCCCTTAGCTTCACCAGGGTACCGTTTCTTGGGTTTCTCAGCCGTGGTGGCGGAAACAGAGTACAGGGTTTTCATTCGAATCCCGGTAGGGTTCTTGTGAAATCTAAGAGAAGAGGGAACCCTTTTGGGTAAAAAGGCGGAATCGAAAGTGGGAATCGAAAGGGGTCTGAAATGGGGTTTGTTGAAGAGGGTCTGTGAAGGGGAAACTGGGGTTAGGGAAGCCATTGATGAAGAAATTGAGAAGTGGGGTTTTTGATTTAGTGGATTGTTGAGTGTAAGGAAGGTTGAAGACGAGAAAGAAGAGAAGAAATTGGGGTTTTGGATTGAATTGGGGATTTTCACGTAATCTTGAAGGAAAAGGTATGGAAGTTTGAAGAAGCAGGGGAAGCGAGCAAGCAAGGTTCAGGAATGGGGATGATGCAGCCCCGATGTTACATGTCATCATCGCTCTCCGGATAACTCTCTTTTTATTTTATTATTATTATTTTTTATTTGAAATCGAAAAATCGAAGTCTTGCTCTAATATATTAAGGGTAGTCATGTCTATTTTTAAGACTCGTAATGGAAATATTAAGGGTAGTCATGTCTATTTTTTGAGGAGTTAGTTATGTAGCAAAAAATAATATATGTAAAGTTTAGATAAATGGGCAAGCAAATTTAGTTTGAGTTATTATAACTAACTGGACCATTTATATAAACGGGACCTAAACACACCCTCGATAAATGAAAATACGAGAGGTGTCTATAATTTTTTTTTTTAATTCACCTATAATGAAGTCAAGAGGATTTGAATTTCTACCTATGAGTGAAAGAAAAAATGAACAAAACTGAATTAAACTAAATGGATTGAATTCTTAAAATAATATTGGATCAAATGGTCTAATATTTTAAAAAGAGAAATATCTCTCTACACATGAATAAGTAGAGTGACTCTACTTGTTCCTTATGTGGCATCACTTAGAGCCACAAATTTTTTTTTAACTTTTCTTGTTTGTTGATTTTTTTCTTTGAAATGAAATTTTTTTTGTGGACATAAGTGATGACACATAAGCAACAAGTAAAGTCACTCTACTTGTTCATGTGTAGAAAAGTATTTCTCTTTTAAAAAATCAAAATATATTTTATGTGGTTCAAAATTTTTTTATAAAAGAACCAATATAAAACTGAATAAGTGTATAATACTAAATAAAAACTCAAATATTTTAGTTTTGAAATTGGATGGAAAAAGTAATTTAAATATGAAATATTAAGCAAAATTCCAAAAATCAAATTGAAAGTAAGACAGAATTGAAAAATAAATCCAATTTTGATCGAAATCAAATTGATAATTGAACTTATGAACTCAACGAACCAACGGTCCCTCTTTTATGGTATAACTGAAAACTAATATCATTTATGAATAAAACTCAATTATATATACTCTACAATTTTTATAATCGAACCTATGATTGTAATGTTGAATTAGATCACCAAACAATAAAATCACTAATCAGCTGATTCTTTCATTTCTCAAAATTGTTTGAATTGTTGTACAACATGTATATAAATAGGATATTTAATATAATTATGCCATATATCAATTATTTGACATACGAAATATTTAAGCAATTAATATACCAAATTTGTATGTGTGTTTGTTGTTATTCGTGAACTTAATTTAAATTTAATATCCTTGATTTTGTATATAATGTTATCATATTGATTAGAGTTTTATAGACATTGTTCGACAAAAGCCTAAAAACAAATCCTAAGTTGCTCCACTTGTTTTTAGAAATACACATTTGAAGTGAAGTCCAAGTCACGGTGTTTCGAAGATATAAATAAAATTGTTTCTTTTGAGAAAGAAACAATTAAGTTAATTGAAAAGCCAATTTAGCACTTAAAATCATTATCGGTACCTATTTTATGAACTCTAATATTATGTCAGATAAATTTCTTTTTTTGAATCATTATATCAGATATATTTAGTCTTCCATTTCAAAATCAATATTGAGAATGATAATGAAAAAGAAAATTTCATACAATTGATCTTCTTACTTTTAAATATAATTATTATGTAGTCCAATAGTTAAAGAATGTCATAATTAACTAAAAAAAATGTCATGGTAGCAATTTTCTTGGAAATTAACTCTCTCCAAATTATTTTTATATCAAAATATTTCATGTAACTGGACAATATGCTACATGAAAATAGTCGAAGTGTGTGTAAACTAATTTATAAAAAAAATATTTTTCAATGTGTTAATCCTGATCCTTGTATGTTTTGATTGTCTATTTTTGTACTATGGTGATTGAATACCATGTTCAACACATTGGTTATAATATAAAGTGAAGAAAAAACAAATTTGTTACATATTGATTTTTTTTTTTTTTGGCTTAGTTGTAGTGTCAAGAAATATTTGAGAAATCAAAAGGTTATAAATTGAATCTGCCAACTTATCTAAAAATTAATTCCTTAGACAGTTTCTTCTAACAATTAAATGTTGTACGATCAACTATTGTCTAACTACTCACAAACTAAAAAAAAAGTATCAAACTACTTCCACTTATAATTTTAAGTGATTAGTAATTTTAATTTTAATAACAACTAGTTTAGATGTGATTATTTGTAGATGGGTTGTTATTAATAGCTCGTTTGGCTTATGATTTTTGTAGAAATGTTGCGTACAATAACTCATTTGGATATAGTTAGAAATGAATGATTATTTTGATAAATTAGAAATGAGTGCTTAATAATGAATTATTATACATAAATGATTATTTTGAATAGTTAAAAATGAGTGATTACTCCGAGTGATTCCAATAGCTCGTTTGAATGTGATTGTTTGAAGAGAAATTGTAAAATCTCATTTGTAATATCTCGTTAATTACATTAAACAAAAACCTCAAAAGATTTTTAAAATTTCTTAGCCTTTAAGTGAGTTAGAAAGTGTTTTTTTTTTTTTTTGAATAGGTTGGTTGATATAATTAAAACTACTCCAAAGTTTACCATTAATTTAAATTTTTTGGTTGATGGATGATTGAATGTATGAATATTAGAATTTAGATTCTTCTTCATTATCATTTTGATTTGCATCATCCCCACAAAGAAAGACAACACAAAATTATTACAAACACACATAAACCCACCAAGCTGATAAGATCATTTTTGCTTATTAAATTGAAAACACACATTTCTAATCTCCCCTTGATCCCCAGTCTTGACATCAAGGCTGCTCAACTTAACCATAGCTTTCTTAAACTCATAGTTAAACCTAAGGCCCAGCAAGCCCCTCAAGGACCCAGCATAGTTCTGCACGACGCCTCGAGTCGCTCGGTGGTTCCAGAGCCGCTGGTCCGACTCCAAGACGCCGTTGCCATCGATCAAGTTCTTGAAGAAGCTGTTGTCAAATTTCAAGGGGCTGTCCTTGTCCATGGCCACTCCTTTGAAGGGATCCCCATCCAAAGGGCATAGGTCTCTAAGCTGTGTCAAGAATGAGGGGTTTATGGTTGGGTCTGGATGGCCTAAGCTTGTGAAGTTTTGCAAACGGTAGCTGAATAGTTGGCAATCTGTTCGCCCAATTGTGTGAGCCCCTGTGATTTTATTTGTGAAAAGATTGGGAATCATTTGGTATATATATATATATATATATTTAGATATATATAATTAGATATTCGTGATTCTTACGCCCACTTCAACTATTGTTACGGGAAATATCGTCACACCTTACAACATTTGGATGTCAAAAAGATTTATAAGAAATTAATTCTTTGAAGAAGAATAGAAAGATGCATTAGTTGCGCTCTGATACCATATTAGATAATATGATATTTCACCTTAAAACCAATTGGCAATGAAGGAAGTATCTTATATCTCTTATAAACATGTTGAAGAATACTCACCTTGTAGCAATTGTCTCACATCGAAAAAAGTGAGGATTCTTCAACATATTTATAAGAGATATGGATACTCTCTTTATTGCCAATTAATTTTAAGGTGGAACCTCATATTATTGATATGGTATATTCACTGCTCAATATGGATAATCACTCCCATTTGATACCAGGTCAAATCAATATTAGGCCCAAAAAATCAGTTTTTCTTTTTATAGGCTATGAAGATCAAAATTTTTAATTCTTCATTATTAACATATAATAACTTTATTAAAAGTAAGAAATTATTCAAATGTCTAAACGGAAACTTCTAATATTTATAAGATAAATGAAATACTTCTCTTAACCCGATTTTCGTATCTAATTATGATGCAATTGAGAGAAGTTATAAATATAAGGTTTTTGATGTTTATAATTAGAAAATGAGAGATTACTATATATTTACCAACTAGGGTTACAAGATCTTCGACAGTTAGGCCTTTCTCTGCAAACTTTTGTATGTGAACATTGATGGGCTCGAATGGAGAAGGTAGATCTTCGGCTTGGGAACTTATAGAAACTTTCCCATCCTTTCGTCCCGTCGGCACCGACCAACTTGGACCTTCACTCTGTAACACTTAATACTTTTAAATCGATCTTAGGAGATAACCATTTATACAAAAAAGTAACATGTAAACGAGTTATGTAATAGCTCATTTAGATATGGATTGGATGAGTAGTTGCATGAGAAGTTATTTTGAGAGATTAAAAATTATCAATAGCTCATTTTGAAAGTGGATTTGTGTAGAGAAGTTGTATGTAATAGTTCGTTTGGATATAAATCTTTGTAGAGGAACTGGAGCTAATAGTTTGTTTGGATGTACATTTTGTAAAGGATATTGCAAAAATGAGTGCTTTCTAAATAAAGAGTTATTTTGAATGATTAGAAATTAGTAGTTATAATTTTGGGCTATAATAATTCGTTTAAATGTGTTTTTAGAGGAAGAGTTATAAATGCTCATGTGCAACTCCTCTCAAAACCAAAAACAAATGAAAAGTTAAGGCCCCGTTTAATAATCATTTTGTTTTTAGTTTTGGTTTTTGAAACTTAAGCTTACAACCATAGGTTTTTTCTTACTTGAATATCTATATCTTACTTATATTGTAAGAAACCAAACTAAAATTTGGAAACAAAAAAAGTAACTTCCAAAGACTTGTTTTTGTTTTTGAAATTTGGTTAGCAATGACCTATTTTTTCAAAGAAAAATAATACATTGTAAGAAAGATTGATACATTATTTTTGAAATCTGGTTAGCATTCATTTAAACTTTCAAAACCTATTATATTCTTCCAACATTCAAAAATAGATCTTTTAGCCTTTTTTTTTAGAAAAAAATACTTCATTAAATATGTTAGAGACGTACAAGGTAGGAAATTAGAAATTATAAACGAACTTCTCAATTTAAAGAAGTGAAAAAAAAAACATGTTGAATTTGTGTACTAACGCACCAAACTTGAGCATATAAAAGTCACATATACAGATTTATTTGAGATAATTATTAAGGTAGAACAATTCAAATCGTCTTATATGTTACTCTAACTTTAGAGTGTAGCTTGGCATATCTATTCTAGTATATTTATTTTTTACCATAAATCCTACATCAAAGATACTATAATCTAATCCATAATTACCGAATGGGTTAGTAGCTTAATAGTTTTATTATTTGATTGTAAACATTTCAACACTAGCGTCACAAATTCGATTCCAAGAATCAGTATTTGTTCTCCCTCCTTGTAAACTTGAATTAGATTACAATCAATCAACTAAATAATATGCTACCAACTCTTTCGGTTTTTTTTTCTTCTTGAACTTATTAGACTTAAAAAAAACGTTTTGCTATTGCATTTGGTTTCATTTTTAGCAATTTTCATCATCATATCCGTCAATCACTTTAAATTATTTTTATTAGCTAATTATCATTGTTTTTTTCAACTTAGACTATTAGAAGGTAGTTTATTTAAAGTGCATACTTTAATTTTTCTCAACTCGTCCTAAAAAAACACTATGTTTATAAACAATTTAATGCACTTAAAAATATTTTTAAGTACTTGAAAAATCATTAGAACAAAAAAAAAAAAAAGGATAAAAGCAAACCAACTGATTATAAAGGCGTATTAGAAAAGAAGAAAAAGAGATTTATGTTACCAAGTCAACAGCATCACGAGTAGCCAAAGCAAGTATATCAGCACAAGAAACCACACCGGGGCACAAATTTTCGAGCTGCGATTTCGCATCGTCGACTATTTCAAACCCTCTTAACCCCATGTTCGGCCCCGCATTTATTTCTGCTTCTTCGTTCATAATCAACACCGACCCATCGCACCCCTAACAACAAAAAGCTCAACAATATATTTATAAAATACATGAACTATTTCTCTCATTATTAATTAATTTTAAGATACCTGAACAAAACAATCGTGAAAGTGAAGCCTGAGCAAGCCCGCTGCAAGGGTGGGGTCGGCTTTCAAATGTGACTCGACCGTAGACCTGACAATGGACTCGGCCTTGGGACATGTTCTTGAATAGTATCCAACAGTTAGCTCACTTTTTACTGGGAAAACAATTGCTACAATTCCCACAAAAATCCACCAAATGGCTTTTATTTGCCTCATAATTTAATCTTGAACTTATTTTATGGGTTTCAAAGCTTCTAAGCTCTTGATGTTTCTAATGGATTTTGATGTGCATTTATAGGCATTTTGATTTGGCTATATGTGTTATCTTGAGTTTTGGGGTTTTTCCAATTCCTTAAAAAAAAAAAAATAAATAAAAAAGAATCTTAGTGGAAAACTGGCCTGTGTCCATAAAGTACTAGTGGGTGAGTTTGTGTTCTTTTTATCTTTTTAAAATCACAATTGGGTTTAGAATGATCTTCATGTGTGTTAATGAAAAAATATTTGGATCTTTACTTTTTCTAGGTTTTTTAGGTTAAGTTTATAATCTTTTTTGCATAAATTTGAGTTTTACTTAAGTCACATACAAGTACATGTTAAGGAATAATACAAAAATATTATTGTAGTTCAGCGACATCAACGTAGACTTGATGATCAAATATATTATAATCAAATATATAAAATATTTTCTTAATAATATTATATTAATAATACTTATAGTATTTATAATAGAGTATTAATGACTGTAAATGTAAATAATTTAAAATGTATCTATATTTATAATTGTTTTGTATAAAGAATAATAAATTATAATTAAATCTAATATACAAAAAGACAACTGTGACAATGATATCCTCCCAAAGATCATAAATGAGTCTTGATGGTTTCATTTAAAATATACATGTTCCACTCAAACCAAACAAGCCATAAAATAGCCACAAATAAAGTTTGAAGGAGAGCTTGTTAACTTGTACTCCTAAATTTTGGAAAATAAAAATTTCTAACTAGCAATTGTATCTATTAAATTTCTTGTTTTTTTTTCTTTTTTTTGAAAGAGTGTCTATTAAATTAATTTCTAAAAGGCAATTGTATCTATTAAATTTGTGTTTTTTTTAAGAGTATCTATTAAATTTCTACTTGTAATATGTAAATCCAATTTAGCCCTTCTATAATTATTGATACATATTTCTCATATGCATGTATAAGATTTCTTTAAATTCAACCAAAGTGAATATAGCTCAATTGATATTTTGATATATTAAAAGTTATAAAATTGTAGCTCGGGACTTTCTCAATCTCCTATAGTATACTTAAAAAAGAATTCTTTAAATTCAAGATGTTATTATATAAAAATAAAAAAAATAAAAATAAGAGGTTATAGAATGTTTTAAAATTAATTCAACCACATGGCTAAATTTGTTCCATTAATTTTCCCATAAAATAAAAAAGAGAGAAAATAACAATCCTATATTATATATTTTGTTATGCACTTTAGAGAAGATGGTGTTAAGACTAAAAAATAGATCATGAAGTACAAAGGAGATATAAATTGATTTTGTTATTTAAAAAAAAGGGAGAGATACAAATTGATTTTATTAAATTATGTATACAACTAGCAAGTTTTGAAATTGTGTGGTTGATTAGGTTTAGTTAGTGTATACAGTCAGAGAGCAATTTTGTACAAAAATTTTTAAAATACTTTTTCAAAAAATCTCGGCCGTCAACTTCATCTTACATTTGAAATTATTTATAATTGATAGTGCGCACGTTATATGGTTTCTTGACGCACACGTCTATTCATTTGCCATTGAAATAATCGAGAATTCGAAGAATATTTATTGATAATACTAGTAAATTGAATAAAGATGATTTGGGGCGTAAGAAAAAACAAAAAAATTGTCGATATAATTTTTATATTATTTTATTTTTAATGCACGAAGTAAATATAAAATCGAACCGAATTTAGGGTATCAATACTTTAAACAAAACCAAAATATATTAATATTGATTTTGATGAAATAAACGATTTAAATAAATAAATGGATCGGTGGTGGGATGGTTATCTGATTTGGTCTTCATCCATTTCTACGGTCATGAATTCGATCCCTCAAATTGATATTTGTAATATAAAACAAAAACAATACAAATGATATGTTGTTTATGAAAGAAAAATTAAAATAATAAATTCAATTTTCAGTAAAAACGAAACTGAAAATCAAACTATATCGAACTCAACTAAATAAAAATTGACTAAATAATTTTATTATTTATTGAATATTAAGTTCATACCCATTAAATAAAAAAACGAGTCCGTATTTTATATAGATCAAGTTGTTTACCTCATTCAACCGACAATTCAAATCAAACTAAAATAAATTTAGAATAATATCACTAGTAAAATAAATCTTACAATAATAATTATGAGTTGCTTGGTTTAACTCTTTTTCTTTTTTTTTTTGAATCCACTTAGATAATTATTTTGTTTTTAAAATTTAAGTCTATAGTAACTAGTTTATCATATGTATTTTCTACATGAATATCTATAAGTTAAAAGTAGCTTACAAAAAATTTTGTTTTTATTTTTATCTTTTAAATTTGGCGGTCATCTCCAGAGACTTTCCAAGAGGGTTTCACCATCCTAAATGGATTTTTAGAGTACACTGGTTTAGTTAATGATAGACAGACGGGTAGGTTTTAATAAAGTAGATTTTTATAAATGATGTTTAAATGACAAATTAATAAAAAATAATATATATAAAATTTAGATAAATGAACAAAAGAAATATTAAAGGTTTTATAGAATGTAACAAAACAAATAGGAAAACTTAATCTTAATTAGGAAATTAGTAATAGTGAAGGACTTAGGATAGAGGAGGGTCCACGCGCGGACGCACGCCCCCACTAGCATAATTATGACGTAGGCTCTGCCACTTTGGACAGATCTTAGGTGGGCGCCCCTCCCATCGTGCAATGGAGGTCACCCATCTTAGGCCATAGCCTCGTCCAGGTAAGTGAGCTACCACGTAGCCACTTCATCTCTTTTTATACACCACGCCCGCCTCTCATCTTTCAACGTCTCCGATGTGGGACATAAATCACACTTTACTTTCCTTTCCCTCTACACCTACACGCCCGGTTATTGTGCCCATTCATTTATTTACCATATGTTAGATTCTTTTTAACTATTATATATATATATATATATATATATTTTTTTTTTTTTTTTTTTATACCTCATTTGATCATTATTTTATTTTTTGAAATTTAAGGGTATAACTATAAGGACTATTTTATTATAAATTTTTTCTTATTTGTATATCTCCATCTTATCTATATTTGGAGAAACCAAATCAAAATTTGAAGGAAAAAAAAAGTAGTTTTACCTACTTTCTCTATAAAAGATGAATACATTGTAAAAAACTTTGAATAAAAATAACTTTAAATTTTAAAAATATAAAATATAAAAACAAAATAGTATCAAATGGAAATGGAGTCTTAGTGATTTGAGTGTATATTCTCTTAATAAAAAAAATATTCATCAATTTGTAATGTATTAGGTTTAAGATTTAGAATTTGGATTGGATTTTTCTTCTATCATCGTTGTGACGTTATCTACTCAATCATGAATTTTGGGGAATCATATTATGGTAGTTGGCTTCTTGAAAAATTTAAGACTATGGAAAATTTGGATTCCAATTAGCCATCTAAACGTGCCTTCAAAGTGAAGACTATTTAGAGATTAGCACATTTCTTTTAATCATGATTTTGTCCTCAGTTGCTAATTTAGGACTATTTTATATTAAGCACTCTAAATTTTGGAATTCATGATTGAGTCAATAAAAAATATATTTTGTTTTATATGTTGAAACTATTCATTATTTTGTACATTTTATAATTTTGTGACTAACATATTCTTATAATTTATTTTACCTTCTTAGGCTTGGGCATATTACAATATTGTTAAGCTTAAACACACTTTGGTCATTCTTTCAAGTTTCACAATTAGTTAAATTCATAAAAAAAAAATTCTTCAAGTGAGACATTATAGACTTCCTTAACTTGCATTTGAATTATTCCCCAATTATCCCATCTTTCAATATGCTCCTAATTTCTTCTTCAATTATGAAACAACAAACTCTATTTGCACCTATATATTGAATCCAATATAATATATATATATATATATATATATATATATATATATTATAATCATCAGTTGTAGTAAAAAAGATTGACAAAAGTTGACGATTATCTTTTAATTTATTTTGACGAGACATGTGGTATACATTAAATATGTATGAAGGAGTAGTTATGTGGCAGCTAATTTTAGGGTTTAAGTTCAAATGGGGTCTAATCAATGTGGTTGAAGGGCTACATGGACCCCAATAAGCTATTATCATATGTTCTACATAATGCATCCATACCCACATGCATTTTTAATATCATATAGAAACTTTATGGAATTAATTTATTACAGGCTTTTAAGATGTTTAGTGGGGTTTTTATTTTAATTAAAAGTATAGTTTACTAGGTGTAGCTGGTTAGCAAGATGGTGGCAATTTCCTAGTAATTATTCTACAACTACAAAACTTCAAAGTAAAGATTTAAATAACATTAGTTTTCTTTCATATTACCAAAACAATAACTCACAAGTAGTAGTGAGTATCCAATAACCAAAAAAAATATGCGTTTGTATTCTCTTCACTTAATTGTTGTAGAATAAAAAATTAAAAATTAAAAATTTCTATGTACAGTAGAATCTGCCGACCCAAACAGTCACGAATATTTTTAAAAAAATGCATAATAAAATGTATATTTTTTAGCCAGAAATTTTCTAGTTTTCTATTAACTTTAACTGAATACATGTGGAGACCTAAAAGAGCTATAGATTATCTTATATAGATTTTCATTGTTTATAGTACATTATTGCATGTTTCCTAAAGATTACAACTTAATTAACAACATTAAATTAGCCAATATTATCATTTTAGTTTCAAATTAACTATAGATTAACATACTTATCCTCTTGAATCTCAAACAGTTCGTTGGGATCATCATAGTTAATGTGAAGTAGTTCCTCCACCATCTGCAATGCCACCATTCTCTCTTCTTCATCCAACTCTGATTGAATCTCCGACACGCTCGCCGCCGCCCGTGACGGATCGTGATCGGTACCAACCCCAGCTGCCAAGAGAGAATCAGTACTATCATTGTCGTGGCTTCTCTTGTTTCCAAGCTCAACCGTCATGACCCAATTGGACGCGGACTGCTGCCCGGCGCGCTTCTGCCACACGCCAATGTTCGAGTTCTCGGTGTCGAGCCTCAAGCATGTCATCGAGGGCGATGGAGTTCTACAGCATTTCTTGAGCTTAGCCTGCAATATTTCAGCCAAGCCCTTTGGGGGATCCTTGGTTGTAATGTTGGGAGGTTGGGCGACAGGGAAGTTGGTTTTGGCGTTTCGACCGCTCATCAAAATCGCAGCTTGATCGTACGCGCTCGCTGCTTCCTCCGCCGTGTCGAACGTCCCCAACCATATCCTCTTCTTCCTGCATGAAATCAAACCACACATTTGAACAAAAACAAGTTGATGTATAACATATGATTATAGAAAAAGGATGATAATTACAGTAAAGGATGGCGAATTTCGGACACCCAAGAACCCCAATGGCGCTGCCTAACACCTCTGAACTTCTTAAGCTTAGCCATTGTCAGAGAAAAATCAACATAAAAGGGAAGTACACAAGAGAAGGGCACTGGGGAAACATATATAAGTAGGGCAAGATTTTTGTTGGGGCCCACATTAAAAATGCGAATAAATTGATAAACTATTCCTCTTATTATCAATTAATTTTGAGACGAAAGATCAAATCTATTTAGGGGGTGTTTGGAATCTGGGGTTGAGGAGAGGAGGGTAGGACATCAACTTCTCTTCAACTTCTCCTTAACCTCTCCTCCAACATTACATCAAATATTTTATTTAATTTTTTAAATGTCACATCAAACATTTTTTTTAATTCCCAACCATATAATATAATATAAAATATATTTTATCTAATCTTATCAACTACCGTACATCAAACTTTTTCTAATTTTCAACCACATAATATATAATAAAATTTATTAATTAATATAAAATATGTAATGATTACATTCAAAAATATAATATAAAAAATATATATTTTTTACAATATTTCCTCTCCAAAACATCAATATCCAAACAACTACTTCATATCTCTAAATAACTCAATTTTCTCTTCCTCTTCCACTTTCTCACTTCTCTTCTTTTCAACTCCAAAATTCAATCACTCTCTTAACATGATATCAAAGTCATTTCTAACTTAAATATATATTCTGTTTAATTAAATGAAATTCTGATTAAAAAATGGTGAGCTTAAAAAGGTATTATATTAAAAGAACATGTTAATCATCTCATTATTGAAAGGTGAGAGAATAATCTTTTAGTTTTTGTAAGATGTATGAGCTATTGTGCTCTCATTATCAAATAATTTTGTGATGAAATTTTCTGTTATTTAATAGTTTTAAGATAAAGTTAGGTTTTTATCCGAACTCATGAATATTCAAAAATAAAGATTAATTGTTTGTTGAAAAAATTTAAGCTACATACTTTTGTGTGTGTGTGTGTTTTTTTTTTTTTTTCAACTCGTTTTAAGATAAAAATTCATTTTTGTGTAATAGTTTTTGAGGTGAAGAAAAAGGCAATAATATTAACAGAGAGTACACTGTCGGCTAACTAAAAGTTCTTAGGACCGATTGATAATTAAATCCTTTTAGAGAATTTATCACTGACACCTAAATCTATCGCACAAAACAGTGGGAGAGGGACAGCATCATTAAATGAACCTTTTTCATTACTAATTAATTTCATGGCCATATTTTTCTTTTTCCTTTTTTTTTTTTTTGGCTAAAAAACAATAAAATGTTATTGATTTCAAAAAAATAATAAAATGTTTCCATTATTTGTAAATATAAAAAAATAGATCATGTAAAGATATAACCTAAATATTTTTATATAAAAAAAAATTGGCTTTATTTTGTGGTGATATTAAGCCAGAGTGTTGCTTCGTCTATAACCAAATCTTTGAACTTTATAATTCGTATTTTTTGCATGTGATGATAAAGTTAAAGAGTGTGTGGGGTGAGAAATTATTGATGAGATTTTGATTTGCAAATGGTATATTAGGTGAAAAGGGTTTTTTGAGGTCATTTGAGGGTCAAATCTAATTAATTGCATTCATGGATAAAGTTTAGGAGATTATTATTTGATCTATATCTAGGCTAGGTTATTATATGGCTATTGATTTTTATAATTAAGTATCTATAGCTAGGCTCCATAATATCTACATATATGTTTGGTCATTGAAGCTTGAGGGAAAGTTTAATTATCTGTTATATTACTCATAACTCTAGCGGTTGTTGGATTTAAACTTTAGCCTTTTTAATTAGAAACTTATAGGTCAAGCTTGTTTATATTGTGGTAGTAATTATTACATATATGTTTGGTTGAAACTTAATTAGATTGAATTCATCATGGGTTGCCTAATAATAAAGAGAGTTTTGAAGGATTTATATATTTAATTTATGATGACCAACTTACTTAGTGGATCGCACTCAAAGTGTGTAAATTAACCATGAATAAAAAAAAGTAAAAAAAAAAATTCTTAATCCACAATAATTGTGAAGTATGAATTATGTAATGATATGATAATCAAGTATATCTAGATTTGTCATGAAAAAGGTAAAATCATTAACTTCTATAGTCGAATAGGTTAGTGGCACAATAATTTTATTGTTTGATTGTAAATCAATTTAATACCAACGTCACATGTTTGATTCTTAGAATCGGTATTTTTCTCTCATCCTCTAATATGTACTCAAAAAATGAATACTCGCATTTGGGCTTAAATATTAAATAGAATCAATTGGTGACGAAAAAAGTAATTTACATTTCTTACATATATTATTATTAAGATCTCCACTATTTTAGACGTGAAACCTTAATAATGTTTTAATCTACCTTTACTCGTGCATAGTCCGGATATTCTTACTTTTTTCTTCCTCTGTTTTATGTTACAATAAAAATTAAAAGAAAAAAAGACATATTTCTTAGGTTTGATGATATACATGTAATATTCGTGGGTTTGTAAAGTATAATTTTCGTAATTAATGTGGGCAAATTTCCGCTCCTTTTCAATTTGAATCTATCAAATATATTTTTAATAATTATATTTGTGTGTAATTAAGGTTCATTACCCTTTTTCTTGTTTTCAAAAAACTTGTCAGGGAAAAAATTATGATAATGTTTTTCGAAATTAAGAAACATTGACTAGTATGTTCAATTTTTATAGTATTCATTTAAATTAAGAAAATGTTATTGACACATCAGAATTAATAGAATGATAGAGTTTGGCAAATGTTTCACAACGGTTGACTTCTTTCAATGTAGTTGGGAATTTGGGAGTAAAATAAGCCTAACTAATTATTATTATTATTATTATTATTATTATTATTATTATTTAACTTCTTTCATAGATATATTTTTTTTAATATAAATCGGGGAAAAAGAGATTACAAGTACCGATTTTATAGATCAAACTCATGAACATGGAAATGGATTATTTAACTTCTTTCATATTTTGTGGTTGATTTTAAGCTATAAATATATTATTGAAATTATTGGTGACATAATTTGTTTGATTGTAATTTAATTTAACTTTGTGATTATAGGTTTGATTCTAAAAATAGATAGGGAATTGTTTTTTTTTTTTTTTTTGAAGAAAAGATTTCATTAAGCACCAACCTCAAACCGGCCTCAAACAATCCGACTACATATAGGAGCCAACATTAGGGGGAGATTCCCTCTAAAAGTCCACTCTATCCTCCACATATGAGAAAGAGGAAAATCGACTAAAACCCATCGAACGAGTTTTTCTATCTAAAGTATCAGTCACACTATTACAAAACCTACTACAATGCAAAAAGTTAACAATCCATAAATAAGATATCAACTATTTGATATCAGCAATAATGTTGATAAATTCAGAAAAGTCAGAAACAACTCCATGAATGGAGTTTAAAACCTCAGAAGCATCGATCTCAACCAAAATAGGGGGAAGCCACGGAATACCAATCTCACGAATATGCATCAAGCCCTCCCTCAAAGCCAGTCCTTCCAAAGCCTTAATAGAGAGATTCTTGAACCCCGACTTCGAACCCATCAATTTGGGCCTTCCCAACCAATCGTGAACCACCCAATCAATACCTCCCAAGCCATGTGCCAAAGAGGCATCCACATTCAGCTTCGAGCAACTTTGAGGGGGCGCTTTCCACTGATCCATCTCACCTCGCCTGGGACGATTCTTCACCACCGAATTACCTGCAGCCATCAACAGATGGGAATTAATATGCCCAGAAAATAAAACACGGAGATTTTGGAACTCTAGCTTAATTTTATCGTGAAGGATTAAATTCCTAAAGTTCCATAAACTCCAAATAATAATAATGGCTTGAAAAAGTTCATCAATTAGGATTTTAATCGACATGCCCTTCCAGAAGTCAACACCCACTTTTAGCATTCCTAAAAAGTATTCAAAATCAGTAAAATGAGGAAAGAAAATTTTCCAAGCACGAATAGAAATTTTACAACTTTTCAGCAGGTGAATATTAGATTCACCATAACTCCCACAAAGGGTAGGAAATTGTATTTAATGGTAAGAATGGAAACAATTTAATAATAGAAAGATTATATGTTTAGGACCATACTTAAATATTATTAATCAAAAAAAAAAATTATAGGAGTGCTCCTACTTAATATTATACAAAGAAAGTACTACAAATTTGCATTTTTTTATGGCTACGTTAAAACCCAGAGTTTTTTTATTTTTTTTTCATTACCTTTTTCTATTTGGCAACATCCATTTGAAAAATAAAAACTTTAATGGCCAATGTTACTGAAAACAATTAAATAAAAACTTTCTCTAATATTATTATTATATAAAGAAAAATTAAAGCTGCGTGCAAAACAAATAACTAATAAGCACAGCACAAGGACAGGCATGGTCATATGGTCCATACATAGCTTAAATTTCTCTGTGTTTCAAACAGAATATTCCAAAAATAATAATTTCCCTCTTCTTTTCTTTCTTTCTGGACAGTTACCACCTAAAATAAAATCTACCCGTTTCATTATTAAAAGATAATAATAATAATAATAATAATAGTATGTACATGCTAACCAAATTTTTTGTGAATTACAATTTTGTTTTCAAATTTTGATTTAATTTTTAATAATATAGGCATCCAAGTGAGGCAATAATATATAACAAGGGACTTGTTGTATTGCTTAAATTTAAAAACATCAATAAAAAAAAAATTTAAAACAAAATGGTTATGAAGTATAGAGATTAAAACTTTTAAAAAAAAAATTATTAAGATTAAAAATTAGTTGGTTTGTCAGTTCAAATATTAGATTTTATTCTGTTTTTTTAGTTTTTTTTTTTTTTAATATTCCAATTTGATATTAGTTTTCAATTTCTGATATATTTAGGTTTACATTTTTTTTTTCTATAGGGCTGATTAATGAGGTGTTGCCAAAGTAAAACTGATTCCTAATGGATATATGTCTTGGACCAAAATGTTAAAAAAATAATATTAGTAAGTAATTAGGTGTTGGACTAAATCCAACAAAGGGCCTTTACATAGATTTTCAACAATTTGGGCCTTTCTTAATGGTCCATTGCAAATTGGTGTATGGGTGGGCTGGCCCATATATATATATATATATATTAATGTTAAGCATGAGTAAGTTAATCAAGGACCCAATGTAGAAATTTGATAGGGTAAACAACATTAATAGGAAACTTTTCTAGGGAAATGGTAGTGAACTCTCACAAACTAGCGTACACAAATTTTAAAACATTTGTATCTATAATCCTTAATACAATCTGTATTATTAATACAATATTATCATTATTCTAAAAAAAAAACAATATTATCATTAATACTGATTGATTTTAAGTTTAATGAACTCTAATATTATAAATTTATAAGAGATAATATGGAGTTTGACCTTGATTTTGATGTTCTTAATATCCAATATGATAATGAAACTCGTCATTTAATCCACCAAAAAAATAATGATAAAGTTATAAGGTAATAGCTTATACGAATTTGTAAATGAATTTGTGTAATACATCATGATCATACACTTTTATATTAAGTCAATTGTGTGGTGAAGTTGGATACGTCAATTTAAAAAAGGCTGAAGGTGACGGCAAGGAAGAAGAAGCGTGACAAACAAGTGGGAAAATGAGAGATAGTGATGTCAAAAGTATATTTTATATATATATATATATATATATATATATATATATACACACACACACAACCCTATATAAATATATATCAATCATTTTGAATGATAAACTTCAATCGATTTTGAATGATTGAACCGTGCAAATTGATATACTTTAATCATTTTTATGTCTGAGATGAATAAGTTTGAGAATTGTGATATATATAGAATTATTTTTATTTTTTTTAATATACATGGAAGATCTCCAAATATTAAAATTAAGTTACTAACATTTTAAAAAATTTGGAAAAAAAAAAAAAGTAGATTTGGGTTTCGGACTTGGGTCACCTCCAAAATTGGGGAGGCCAAAATCCACGTTGAAAAACTTTAATGTGAGAACTTGTAAAATGTTAAAATTAATATATCAATAAATCACTCATTTGTTAATATTTATTTTTTTTAATGACATTTGGAAGTATGGGAATTTATATTGGAACTTCAAATTTTATTATGTTTTTGTCGTAAATTCATATTTTATGTTAGTTAAATTATATTTTGGTTGACATCGATAATATATATAATAGGATTAATTATTATAAATGTAATATCAAAACTAAATTACTACAAATATAACATAGATTCGATATGGAATCTAGGGGTCTAACTTTCATGTAGGACCTTTAAGTGCCGTGGTTACATTTGACTAATTCTTCGGTCTATAGAATACGACCAAATTATGGAAGTGTAATCGAGACAATTCAAAATTGGAAGTTATCAAATTTGGAATTTAATCAAGTTGAGAACACACGTCACTTAAGATTCTCACATTGTACCACATTTCAACATATTTATAATGTAGGCTATTTTTCTCCTAACGAATAAATTTTGAAGTGAATCTCATGTTATCGAATATGATATCAAAGTTCCAAACAAGTATGTATATATATATATATATAAAAGTACATTCTTTTAGAAGATGAAATGAATACGGTTGTTATCGTTTTGGCTGGTGTCAGTCCTCGACAAAAATTGACATCAAACAGACTTATCGATTTGCTAAAAAATGAAAACGAAACATACCGGTTGGTTAAGTCCGTAGGTTAAAACAGGTTAATTCGTTTTTTTTTTCTCTTTTGAAAATGAAGAATATATTTATCACACACTCTTTTAATGAAATTTTAAGAATTAATTTTAAAAAATGAACATACATAATCATTTTCACAAACCCTTTTAAATTTAAATTATTTTTGCAACAATTTATAAGAAATCTAATTAATTATATAAAAACAGTTATTTTTTAGATAACCGGCTAACTAAATCAATCGATAAATTTTCGATTAACTAATTTCTTAACCGCCACCGATCGACATATAAGTAAAACTGACCGACTAACTCTAATCAATTTTAATCGATCGGTTTCAATTTTTGAAAAATGTATGAACCCTCCCAATTTCAATTTAAAGTGGAAAAGGTAGGAAGGGTAGAAATGGAAATCTAACATCATTGATGTTGAAAGTGAACGACGTCGTTTAAATGAATGTTCTGGACTTGATCTTAACTCCAGCCTACGAGGCTGTTTGTTTGACATATTTAGGTAGTTTTTGGGTTAAGGAGTTATATTGGAAAGTTATATTGAGTAGTTAAAAATTGAGAATTGTGTTAAAAACTCGTTTGGATGTAGTTTTTGTTTAGAGGAGTTAGAGTCAAAACCTTGTTTGGATGTGGAGTTAAAAATGAGTAGTTATTTTTAGTAGTTAGAAAAGAAATTATTAAAAATGAGTTATTTTGATTGATTTGAAATGAATGATTAAAAATAAGTGGTTAGAAATGATTGAGTAGTTATAAATGAATGGTTAGAAATGAGAGTTATTTTTAAAAGTAAAAATGAGGAGGAGTTAATAAAAACTCGTTTGGATGTAGGTTTTCGAAGAGGAGTTGATAACTCCCACTTCTAACTCCTACCTAAATATGTCAAACAAACACCCCCTTCGAGCTTTTGATTGGTCTAAGCGCGTGTGTTCACTTAATTTCTTTACCCTATTTTGAAAACTAATTTCACACTTAATTCTTTAGGTGTGTTTGAATTTGATTATAATATATGAAAGGTTATGATAAACAGTAAATTATTATAAATGGTGCTTGAGGGTACAATTATTATAATATAGATTATCATGATAAATGATGTTTGAGGGGTTGGTTATGTAATAAAAAGTAATATACGGGCACACAGATTTAGGTAACTACAGTTTATAATAAACGGTGCGGCAAACATCGGTTGAATTATTATAACCAACCCGGTCGTTTACATAAACGGGTCCTAAACATACCATTTGTCATTAGTCTTATAAAAATTGACTTAGACCCTCAATTTGCATTATTGACGGCTTTTTATTTTATAACTGGTTTGTGATGGGGCATTGATTAAAGCATCCTCTCATATTTTTATTTTTTCACTTCTCTTGATGGTATTTTGGATTAAAGTGAACTAAATAGTTATTAGTGAGTAAGAAATCGTTGATATGTAATCATTGTTTATGTGTGAGATGCAAATATTTGTTAGCTATTATTTATGTTGGAAGTAAAAATATTAATTAAAGAGTATTTACTTTTTGTAGATTTGAGGTCTAAGTAATAGTCATTATAAAAGATTTAGGTAATAATGAATTATTGAGTATAATAATGATTTTACTCCTCAATAATTATTGGACATTATAACAATAGTTAAAAGGCGATCGAAAATAATTATGATTGTTGTTTACTGATTCAATAGTAATTTTTTGTAGTGAGAAAGAAAAGGTTAACAATTAATATTTGAAATAATTATAAATATATCACATTTAAAAAAAATAAATCAACAACCATATTATTTATATAAATGAATATAGTCACATACTTTTTTATGATAAAGTAATCAAATGTATTATTAATCATGAATATACATATTTCAAAATTTGTCTATATTTATAATTATTTTGTAAGAATATTCTTTTCTCTCTCCTTCATGTTAGAGCCCAACAAATCAAAAAAATAAAATAAGCTAAAATATATAATTGATATGACAAAATCAAAACCCACAACCACAACGGTGTACCACCCATCCTCTCATTATTGCTTCAACTTGATCAAACATTATTCAATTTGGAGTTTACATAAAATGCTATCACATTCATTTATTCCCCGACCAATACGTACTTAAGGGTGGGTAAATATTTTGGAAATACTTACCTATTCTTACAACCATATGTTTTTATTCTTTTCCTTTTTTTTTCCACTTTAACATTCATCTCTTTATCAATAAAAGTCAATTTTTTAAAAAAAAAAGTAAAAATACATACTTCTAAAGTGAATAAATATTTTCAAAATACCTACCAACTCTTAAATAAGCATTACTCTTGTTGTCATAATATTTAGTTACCTTTAAAGTTTTTTTAAAAAATATATATATTACTTTTAAGGTTATCAATAAAGTTAATTATTCCATTAAAAACTTTTTTTTTCTTTTTTTGTGATTAGACAAATGTTGTTACAAAATTGTTCCAAAATTGTTCCAAAAGACAGAAATTTGGTCCACATCACACGTAAAATGAACATTCACAACTTGCACTGGTCTGTCCTTTGACGTGCCGTGCAGTCCAAACATCCCTAGCCACAAGAAAATTATCTTATCCCCATATTAACCCTCTGCCATTTTATAATTATAAAAAGGAATTATTGAAAATGACGTCTAATTTTTTTTTTTTTAAATTAAATGATTTTCTAGTCCCAAACTATTTATTCCATTTTGGTCTGAAAATTATCCATAGTTTAAGTTAAGTTTTTTAACTTTAAAATTTGTTATATTTTAACTTCTAAACTTTCAAAAGTTAAATTTTAGTCCATCAACTTTAAAATTTATTATATTTCAATTCCTAAACAAAAAATTGGTCTTAATTTTTTTTTCTTAAATTTTTAAAATGTGTTCACTCTTGTATTTGACTTTAATAAAATTAGGAGCATTATTGAACTAATTTTGATTAATATTGACTTTAAATTTATTATAAATTTTATTTTTGAGTATTTTCAATAGATTGACAAAAATTAAAATAAATTTCAAAGTTTATGGACTTAAATGGATCAAATACAAAATTCATGAATTAAAGTTGAAAATTTGAAAATTTTGAAACAAAAATGAACGACTAGAGACCAAAATACTATATCAAAAGAGTCGATGACGTATTGACTTAGTTGATTAATTATAATCCAATTTAGTTGTATTGCTATATGTTAACATTGTTATTTAACACTTATTTTATTTGAGAGTAACAATACTATGTTGGTAGGGTTTGTAGTCCTCCTCTTCAATCTATTTATTTTTTAAATTAAAATGTTATTGATTAAAATATCATTTTGGTATTTAGACTTTCGACTTTGTTTCATTTTAGTCTCTTAACTTTTAAATGTCCAATTTTAATTTTTAGACTTTCGCATGTTTGTTCAATTTCGATCTTTAAAATTTCTATAAAAAAAACGTACAATATCAAATATTAAAATTAGACGTTCGAAAGATTTTTGGACTAAAAATGGTAGTTTAACTATGGCTATTTTACTGTTTAAAAAACCAGTGTGAAACGGATAATTATTTTACTCTTTTTCTTTTTTTGCAATTTAATTTATTTAAAATAACTAAAAAAAGGATTCTCAAACGTCAACACATGCATTCAAGAAAAACCACATTCATCTCCTCAAACCCCCTCCCAATTTTGAGATTTTCTTTTTCGAGTAATGTTTTTAATGCAATCAACTTATAATTATATCTCTTTTAACCTTTTGTTTTATTTCAATAAAAGTAAAATTCCGACCGTCACAAAAAGACAAAAACACACAAACTGCCCCAAATGATTTTAACTCTTTTCTGCTATAGAATACATTGATGTTTCTGTAATATATAAATTACTATTTTACCAATATCGAAGATAATGCTAGAAAATATTTGAAAAAAACAAAAAAATGAAACGATAATTATGTTAATTAATAAATTATTTAATTTATATCAATATTTCTTTAAGAAAAAATGTGATTGCTAATTAATTTTTAAAAACAAAAAGTAGGTTTTTGAAAATTATTTTTTTATTTTCAAATTTTAGTTTAATTGTTTTTTATAAACATAGGTGAGATGTAGATATCAAAATAAGAAAAAATATATATAGTAAGATAATTGTTGTAGGTTTAAATTTAAAAAATTAAAAATTAAAATCAAATAATTATCAAACTGGTTCTAAACAATCTTACGATGAAAGAACTAATATGGAAAAAAATGGAGATGAAGAATAGGAACGAAAAAAAATCAACTAACCTTTTAAATGATTTTAATTTTTACCATCATCAGGTGTCATTCTTTTGTTAAAGAGAGGTAATAACTAACGATGTACAAGTTATGGATTCAATCTCTCATTCCTTAATTATTGTTGAATTAAAAAGAAGAAAAATTCCTCACCTTTTTTGTTTGCTTTGGTTTTTTTTTTGTTAAAAACAAACTCAACAATAGTGGAGTGATGAATATATATAAATAAATAAATAAATAAATATATATATAAATCATTATAAACACATAAAAACTTAAAACACCCTTTAATAACAATTTAATTTTATATTTTTAATTTTTTTAAAAAAAGTTTATAAATATAATTTTAACATACGAATTTTCTTAGTTTGTCGTCTACTTAATAAATATGTCCTTTAAGTAACTGTATGTAAATGAAAAAGAAGATAATTTTTTTTTTTTAACTAAATGACTATATTTTTTTGAAATAGAAAACTATATGACTTTTTTTTTTTGAGAAAAACTAAATGACTGTTATCAATTTACGATTTAGTTTTAAAAATTAATTTACTTCTCGAAATTTGTCGTTGTCTTTTGGAAGTATTTAAATTCGAAGCCCGCTTTCCAAAACAAAAGTTAATACTTTTGTAATTTTAAAATATAGGAAGTAAAAAAATGAAGTTTTCACTCTCAATTATCATATATTTCAATTAATAATAAAACTCGCACTTAAAAGTGGTGTTGAATGAATTTTTAGACAAGGAGTTAGCTTGAGTATTTATTTTGAGAAATTAAAAATTAAAGATATAAATTTGTAATCAAATTTTCTTTTTTTTTAATGTAGTTTTTTTAATAAAGGAGTTTGAGTCAATAACTTTAGATAAATATTTCCTCCAAAAAAAAAAACTTTAGATAAATATAAATCTCATGTGGTAGGTAACACAATTTTTTTTATAAAAGAAGTTGGTATCAACAAAAAAAAAATAATAATAAAAATAAGTATATATGTTTTTCTTATTTTAGAGTGGCTTCGATTACATCACCTTTATTCAGGCCCTCTTTTATTTGACCACTTCTTTTTTGAATTAAATTTATAAATAAATCCTCCCAATTTTGGATCACTTTGGTAAAGCAAAGCAAAGCAATATGTCTTCCATGATGAACTCGCCGGGAATGGCTCTGGCCACCGCCATGGCCGCCGTCTCCGGCACCGTAATTCTCCTCTCTTTTTGCATCCAAAAATCCACCCCAATTCGCGACTTCTCTCCTCCAACTCCCCGTTCTTGTATTTCCTCCGGTACCTTTCCAAAAACCCACCAAAACCCACAAATTACTTTTTTGAATTTTGGATTTTTTGAATTTTTTTTGAATTTTTTTGAATTTTTGAGCTAATGGTTTCTGTGATTGATCGTTTTTTTTTTTGCAGAGACGAGGAAGAACAAGAAGAAGAAGAACAAGAGGGTTCATTTTGCAGAGGACGTGGTGGATCCGATTGGCAACGGCGAGGATTTTCGAAGGCAGCACGAAATCGCCGCCGCGTCTCCGCCGCTCGCGGCTGCCGGAAACAGAGGTTCAATGCCGGCGAACAGAGTCGCTCTTTATAACGGGATTTTGAGAGATCGCTCCGTTCATCGATACGCTTACTCTTGATGATTGTTTCGGTTTTTTTTTTCTTTTAAAAAATTTGTACAAAATTCATGTTCCGGCGAAATTGTATATTCAATTTTATTTTCTCTCTAACCAACTTTCTCGTTGAATAAATCGAATGAATTTTGATTTTTGGGTGTTGATTAAATTATAATAATTTATTTTGTCAAATGGGTAATTTGAATGAATGGAGAACGAATCAGGAAAGGGTTTTTAATTTTTATTTTTTATTTTTGGGAAAAAGTAATGGTTGTGGATTTTGGGTTTTTTTTTTTTTTTTTGAAAGTATAGTTTATTCTTACTTGAAGAGAAATACTTGGGAATTCTTTTTTTTTTTCTGAAATTCTTGGGAGACAAATATTTCTCTAATTTGAAAATCATACCATTTTATACCTTTCAATAATGCTAAATTTTCTGATTCAAAAAAAAAAATAATGCTAAATTTTATCCTTTGTGAGGGGTTTTTAGTCTAATTCCTTTTTAATGGTTTTATTTTCAAAATCTATTCCGTTAAGACTAATAAATTATATATTTTTTAATATGTTATAATTTAAAATTAATGTAATCTTCATTATAATTTATATAGTATGAAAAAAGTTTAAGTCATATTAAAAAATGAACTAAATTTTCATGGTTACCTTCTTTTTAGTAATGCCTATTCGAGGGGAAAATTTGAAATTGTGACTTCTTGATCATTAGATGTATACTAATGTCGTTGAATTATTGCTATTGTTGACAAATTTTTATGGTTACTTACATGTTTATTTGAATTATATTTAATTTTATTTTAAATTTATAAAAAAATTAATGTAACTCAAATCAAATTAAGACACACAAGTGAATATAAAATAATATTATCATTCTACGAATCAAACTCAAAATTATAAAAGATGAATTGAATTTTAACTAATCAACTAAAGTAACACACCAACCATTCTTTGGACAAAAATATTTAGTTTTTAAATATAATAATCAAATAAAAAGTTTATTAAAAACCTAGACTAAAAATGTTTTTTTTTTAAATTTTTATAAATTGAGGGACAATAATTGGAGCTTGCTTGGTGGTACGAACAACTGTAAGCCAACGGTAACGGCTTTTTGGGAGTACTGACGAAGGGGCTGTCATCCAAACAAAAAATATTTATCTATTTATTTATTTCATTTAATTTGATTTGAATTTATTTTATGATTAGTGCAAAGTTTGGGCACGTTCGAGGATGCTTCCTTTTGGTAGCCCACACCCAATTTATTATTATTATTATTATTTTTGAAATCACCCAATTTATTATTTAATCCAAGCATGCTTCATTTTCATAATATTCCAATTCAAACTTTTTTTGTTTCGAGAATTCAAACTTTTCCACTTGGACCACACACTAAATTCATCCATTTAAAATATATATAATGTGCTTTTAATTAATCAATTTAACATCGCATCTTGTTTCGGCTTGTATTATTTGTTCTGCAAAGTCAATTATTAACTTTATTAGGGGTGTTTGGGGGAGGTATTAAGTTAATCCGGATTAATTTAATCCTTCTAATTCTTGTTTGGTGGAGGTATTAAGTTAATCCGGATTAATTTAATCCTTCTAATTCTTGTTTGGTGGACGGATTAACTTAATCTGGATTAACTTAATCCCTCAGATTAAGTTAATCCTTCACAAACTCCAACAATAATCTTCATATTTTCTCTCTGTCTCGTTTTCCGAAATTATCTTTAATTATATTTTTAAAACTATTTATTCAACTTTTAAAATTTAGATTTAAAAGTTTATTCAATTTTTTTTTTTTATGTTTTATAGTTCATTTAATATTTTTAAATTTAATATTAAATGTTAAATTATCTAAAGAAAAAAATGGTTCAAGAGAATAAAAGAAATATATTTCAATTTCAAGAGACAATTATTTGAATGGAACAAAAGAAATTCCTAAATTATAAAACTCATTTTTCTACTTAGAATATAATTAGTTTTATTATTATATACAAACAAATTTTATTTGTGTTATATTATGACTTGTTTTCTAAGCATCTAAATTGGTTGTTATATACACTTATTTGTGAATATACTTTTGTTATTACTGTATTGACTACAATTTTAATTCAAATGAGTATTAACCAATAAAATAGGTAGAATGATTTAAAAATACATGAAAATTAGGTTTATACTTTCATTATAACTTTCATCAAGATAGTATAGTCCAACATATTTGAACCACTTTAAAAATAGGGGATTTTGCATGTATAACAAAAAAAGATAAAATATTTTCATCTATAGCATAAAATCAAAACTAATTCATTTGTAGCAAAAAAATTAAATTGAATTCTATCACTAGCTGAGTTCTATTAGTGATAGAATTCAATCAATGAAAGACTTCTTCTATCACCGCTTGAATTTTCTACTAGTGATAGAATTTCAAATTGAGTTCTATCACTAGTTGAATTTTATCATTGATAGAAATTAATATGCTATAGATAAAATTATTTTAGAAATTGTGCTGCAAATGTAATACAAAAGGTAAAATATGCCGCTGACGGTAAATTCTCTTAAAAATATGAGTAAAATTGAATTTCAAACTTAATTACCATTCACACAAGTTAAGGTGTACTAAATAAATTAAATTAATTTTTTAAATTTTAAATTTATATAAATCTTGTAATTAAGTAATTAAAATGATTTTTTTATATATAATTTCCTATATCTTTCTAAATTTTTTTGAATGAAAATAAAGTTTTTTTATATTGTTTTTAATTAAATATAGATATTAAGTTAAAATTGAAATAAATAATAAAATATATATTCATCAAGCATATTTTATTTAAATTAATATTATTGCTACATTTTCAAATGAATGTCATTTTGTCATGAAACTATTGTCAAGAGAAAACAAATTAAAGAGTAGACATCTAAAAAAAATATAAAAAATGTTAAATAAAAATTCAGTTTAACTTAATCCCTCCACCAAACAACATTCTGCTTAACTTAATTCAGCTTAACATAATATGTCCACCAAACACAGATTAACTTAATCCTCAGCTTAACTTAATACCGACTAACTTAATCTAATCCCTGCACCAAACACCCTCTTAGTAATTAAGAGATCATTTGAAAAATTAAAAAAAATTTAATTAATTCAATTGATAGATAATTTCATTAAGAGTTTCAATACTGAAGGATGAAAATGATTTGTTCCAATGACAACCACAAATACAAGACCATCTTACAACACTGAGATGATATTCTTATTTCGGCGGCTTCTTGGTGTGTTAAATCGTCTTTATACAAACATTATGATATTTTTAATATTGCTCTTAATTGGAAGAATTTTATGTAAGATTTCTTTGTAAGTCTTTCTTATCTTTTGGATATGTTTCTTACCTACCATAATAAAGTATCTCCTTTCAAAAAAAAGAAAAAAAAAAAGATTTGTTGCATATAAAACAGGGTTTCATACTCCCTAATAAAAAAAAAAAGCAAGTTTATAGTCAGTCTCATTTTTTTAATTAAAAAAAAAACTCATATCCTTTAAAAAGGAAAAGGTAGAGTTTAGAATTTTGTGAAAAGGAACACTAAACCTTACCAATTAAGGGGCCAATAGAGCACTAGTTATCTGGTTATCTGGAATGGGTCGGTGGCGTGATTGGTTATCTGGTTTGCAGTTAATCTATTTTCACTCCACGGTCACGGGTTCGATCCTTGGAATCGGTATGCGGTATCGATGTACAGCTAATGACCTCGAGGTCTAAAGTTCGAGTCTCCCCCACCCTCCAATTGTTGTAATCTAAACAAAAAAAAAAAAAAAAAAACCTTACCAATTAAGGGTAACTAGATTTTACATTTGATTTTAATTTGTTTTTTATATTTAAAATTGAATACTCTTGTTTGTTTTTTATATTTAAAATTGAATACTCTTGTTTCTGTCATCTGAATAGTGTTCATTTTTGGTCTTATGTGTTTTTTTTAGTTTATTTATGTATTTATTTTTTTAAAAAAATTAAATTCACCTAAAAACTAAAATAATCATTTTATTACTATGGTAAAATTTAAAATTAGAATAATCATCATTTTATTCCATATTTCTTATATAACTAACAGTTTTGTTATCTCACTAAAGGGAAAGGTTATTAAAATATTTGGAGTAAAAGTATTATTATTATTTTTGTTTAATTCTTAGAAAAGGCCCCTGGAAAATATAGAAATTGTCGTTTCCAATCCCTCAACATTGTGCAAATTGTAGTTTTGGATTATGATTTATATAATTTATATGGGCAAGGCATGTGAGGTTTCTGCAACTTCGTGATAAGTTGAAATTGGGCAAAGATGGGGACACCAAAACAAAATATGGCCAAAGATTATTGATAAATAATTTTTTTTTTTTCAAACGATAGAGAAATTATAAAAAGCTTGAAAATTTTGTTTGAAACCAACATCTTTTTTTTTTTTATATATAAAATCATTACGTTACTGACCCATTTGATCCAATTAAAATTGTCATTAAATTTTCTTTTGATTATCTAAATTCCACCGGATAAAATTTTTTTTTTGTCGTAAAAATCTTCTAGTAACGAAATTTGAATTTTCTTCCACGAGTAAACTTTAATTACGAGTACAAGGAAGTTATAGAAAGTTGAAGTTGAAAATTTATATTTGAATATAAAAAAAAGTGCATGTGAAAAACGAATGTCAGAGTTTAAATGCGAAAAAAGAGAGAAGAATTCAAAACAAAAACGATGAAAAACAAAGAACTTTTTTCAAGAATTTCGATGAAATAAAATGTTGTAGATAGTAACATTAATACGCTAAAGTATGCAATTTCCAAAAGAAAAGGAAAAAAAAAGGGTTAATAATGCAATATAATAGTGTGAAAGCTAACTTATACCAACTGATATATATCTAGAACTTAAATATCCTTATCAAGATTAAATAAACAAAATAATAATGATTTCCCCCTTCCTTTATATGTACTAAAAAAACAAAATAATACAGTCATGATTTTTTTTAAAAAAACACAATAATATATGATGTTTATTGATAGAAATTAGAGTATAAATTTATTATAGGAACTTTTACATTTATACCCAATTACCTATTTTATCGATAATCAATAAATTATAAAAAGAGTGCTAATATATTAATTTCTTATTTTGTATTGACATCCAAATATCATAATATTTGTGTAAGAATAATCTGTACATATATCCGTTCACAATTTTGGGTTTATAATATATTTTCGACTAATATATGGCTGACCATAAATACAATTCTGTATCCCTTTTCAAAAAAAAAAAAAAAAAATACAATTCTGTATCACAATTATCAAAATTGTTCACTCTCTTTCTATAAAGTCATGATAATCATAATTCAAAATATTTATAGTTTTTAATATTTTTATTGCATTTATTTTCCCCACATTATTGTTCACATAATCTTTTTTTTTTTTTTTAAGTTACTCAATAATTGAATGGTAGACTCGAATCTTATATTTTAAAAACAAAGTACAACCAATTTGAACTCTTTAATTTCTTCGTTATTGAGTAATCAATTATGGGTTGATGTATTATTTGGCTCCTCACAATTTACCTAAAATGGAATATTCTTTTTTACATTTTTTGTTTGATGCATAAAATATTTTTAATTCGAAAATATTTATGAAAAGAAAAGTAAGATTGTAAAAAAGAAAAGAAAACAGTAGGATAGAAAAAGTAAATGCTTTACTTTAGAAAAAAAAATGAAAAAATGTTGGGATAGGGAAAGTTAGAGTTGGGCCACCAATCATGGAGGGAGTAGGTGGGTATATAACAATTAATTTAGGTATGTATTAAGAAATCTCTTTAAATTGGTGTCATTATGTTTTTTTTTAGCAGAAATTTATGTCATTATCATTCACAAAAAAGAAGAAAAAAACATACAACAACTAATCATAGAATTAGGGTCTCATTAGGCCTCCTCTAGACTTGCTTTAGGGAAAAATATATGTTAGAGATTGTATTTTAAAAATGACTTGATGATTATTTGTTTCTTGGGTAACATGATATTTTTTTTATAAAAAAATGTTATATGTATTATTTTAGTTATGTACTTTATTATTATTATTTATATATCTGTGATTGTATACGTTAACTTGCGCTCACATCTATCGAATAGTTTAGTGGCATAAATAAAAAATAGTATATATATACTATTTTGGTCGTTGGGTGTACACTGATATTGGCAACACAAAAACAAAATTAAAAGGGTTAAATTGAAACTCCAAAATCAATAATGACCATGTTTTAAAAAATTCCACTATTATTGGGATGAAAATTATCTTTTGATTTTTGAGTTTATACATTATGTTAAAGTAGCTCTGCACTTTTAATACCAAATTAAAATTAATTCAAAGTTAGAAACACTAATTAGAAACTTACGGTTGTAACATTATAGAGATTTAAAATTATGTGCGACTTGTGGAACATAATTTATTATTTAGCATATGCATTTTATCATATTTAAATTCATCACACAAACCATTTCACCCCTATTTCAAATTTATTATTAAAAAAAAAATACAGCAGCTGTAATCCCAGTGGAGTATGATAATACCCATTCAGTTGCATAAAATCACCATTCATCATCTAAAGTACATATTTGTTGATTCATCTATATACATTTCTCCAATTACATCCCTCCTTAATGACAAAAATAAGTAAAACTTTTTTACCAGTAATACTAAGTTTTTATTTATTCATTTATTAAATATTTAGTGACATGATTTCTAAGTTTTTATTTGTTCATTTATTAGATATTTATAACTTCTTCATTATCTTTTTTTTAGTACATAGTGGGGAAGGAGACCAACAAACCTTACATAGAGGGCACAACTACTCTAAAATAATAGAGTTGAAATGGATTAACACCAAACAAGATAACCAACTGCGTCACTGATCCTCGATATAACTTCTTCATCATCAAGTCATCTATGATGTAATTGTTTAACTTTTAATAACTCTAAGTAAGTATAATTTATGAATAGAGTAAAATAGTAGTTACATTTATTTTTATTTAAATATGGTTTAAACTTTTTTTTTTTTAAACAAAATATGGTTTAAACTTTTACTATATTATATTATATTTTACCAATGTATATTCCTTCTTATTTGAATTTGATTGGCTTTTCAATGATATTTAGTTTTTTTTTTTTTTTTTTGAGATTGTTTGTATTTGGGTCTTCTCACACGGATAGATTGTCCCAATTGGCACTTTTCACATCCAATTGAAGCTTTTCACATCTCAATTGACGCTTTTCTCACATTTCAATTGACCATTGGTTAGGGTCAGTGGTGCAGTTGATTATCTTGTCTGGTGTTAATTCATTTCAACTCCACGATCACGAGTTCGAGCCCGGAAATCGGTATTTGCCTCTCATATTATTTGAGAATAGTCGTGCCCTCTATATAGGGTTTGTTAAAAAATTGCCCTCTATAACGTCAACTTAAAGGACTATTAGATATATTCGATTAGTTTTAAATTACCAATTTAAAATTATTATTATGATTTTCATATTTAATTTGTCATGTATAAATAATTTCAAAAGAAAAAGAAAATTTAAATCAATTATTTTAAACATTTATCGATTTAATATATATACACACACACCAAATATCAGTTTGTTTGTTTAGTGGTTGGTAGAAATGTTTGAAATTTGAAAAAAAGAAGGGCTTTATTCATTGATTGGAGAAACTTTAACCTATTGAGATTAATCAATTTCTCGTTTGTTGATGGAATTTGTCTTAACATGTTTATCACTTTGTAATAAATAAATAATTTAGCTTGGAAATTTTATATCACTCCTCCACGTAATCCCAGCCACGTGTCTACACATAAATTCTCTTGCCATGGTTGTTTTATTTGAGTTTTTTAATTGGATTAGTGAAGAGATGATATAATGTCGAGAACCAAAATGTTATGAGATCAATTTATGTATTGGATTGATTGGTATTAGAATAAAGTTGCGTATTAGTAATTGAATTAAGTAGTGTAGTTAATGTGTTTGAACAATTCTTGACTTCGGTGAAATAATATAATAATATTTTCTCTCTCAATTTAGAGTCTTCATATGGTATCAGAAATATATTTTTCTTTTTCCACTTTTCACTTCTCTCTTCCTGCAATTTTCATTTTGCTATTTTTCAATTTTTCTCAAGATTTCTTCTCTTTGCAATGGCTGCAAATGTTGGAGATACTCAATTGTGGTGCAATTATCCCACGTTGATAAGGTGAAGATTCTTCAACACATTTATAAGGGATATGAGTTACTCCCCTCATTGTCAATTGGTTTTGAGGTGGAACCTCATATTCTCTAATATGGTATACGAGCCCATGTGGGTTATTGGTCCTCCCAAATTTTGATCCGACCCGAAAATGCTTTGAATTAAAAAAAGTGAGTGTGGACCCCACCCAAGCGGGCAAAGAGTAAGTCAAAGCGGGTATTTCGCCATCTTGAGGGGGCATGTGGTGCAATTATCCCACATTGATCAACACATTTATAAGGGATATGAGTTACTCCCCTCAACCTCATATTCTCTAATAGCAAATTCGATTGGTTCGTCTTTAATTTCATCGGCTCATGATCTTCCTCCACAATAACTCATGCATAAACCATATTACCTCAAGAATGATGATATGTTCAATCTTGTTATTCTTGTTTTTGAGCTTCTCTCTAATGATAACTACATATTTTATAATTCAGTATGATTCCCACTCTTTTGTTCTGTGATATACTCGGTTTTGTTAATGGTCCAACCACCAAACCAGTCGATGATCAACTGCCTCAATCGATTCGCTGTAACAATGTTGTCATTGCCACGATTTTAAATTCGATATGTAAAGGTATTTCATATAATATTTTGGTAATTTAGCATGATATCTAACAACCTTAAAATGTGGCTTAGAGAGTAAATTATTTTTAGACCATTCTACCCCTAAGCCGCATCAACAATTACAAATATATCTTTTAAAAAAAGAAAAACTCACATATATCTTTTATTACAATTAAAAGAGAGAAAAAACCAACAAAACTCCCACCCATACATCTTTTATTATGTAATTTTATTTAAATTTGTATTTTTTTTAAAAAAAAAGCTTCTATTGCTTTTAAATTCTTCTTTGAGAATTTGGAAAGTTGTAAACATTATTTGAATGTGTAACTTCCTTTGAATTTAAATGCAATAGAAGTTTTTATTTTAAATACTTTTATTACATTTATTACCATGATAAGAGTTTGAAAAGTTTTAACCTTATTACCTTATAATTGAAGTTTCAAATTTTATTTAATACTTGAATTTTAAGGGTTTGGTAACTTCTCACCTCTCAACTATATATAGGATTTTGTACACAATTTTTGTCCTCAATTGAGTTTTCCTTACTTCTTATGTCTAACTTTACATAATGTTGTTTTTGTTTTTGTTTTTATTTTTTTTTATGGTTGGATAGATTATTCTTTGCTTAGTTTTCTTTGTTGTTTACTTTTTTCCAACTTTTTGTTGGATGGCTTACTTTAACTTTTTTTTTTTTTTAATTCTTACAAATTTGATTATTTAGTAGTTTAAAAATAGATTTGAGGATGTGTAAAAAGAAAGAAGATTGATGATGATAACAATGTCATATGAAGGCACATGCAAACAAGAAAGCTTGAGGATAATGTATACTTCTAAATGAATGTATGTTTTAAAGTTAAATCCATAAATATGATTTCATACATGCCTTCTTTTATAATATTAGTAATGATAATATTTGTCAAAAATTGTATATACTATGATCATGTTCAAAGAGTAAATTAATATATTTGTATTTCTCGTTCAATTCATAATCTACAATCTTATTTTACCATCTTAAATGTGTTTAACATTAGAGTATTAAAATTTGACTATTTTATTTAAATGATAATTTCATAATTTTGACTATTTTAAGGTTGATTTTATTAAAGTTTGTTTGAGTTTTCTTAATCTTGATAGATTATTATTTATTTATTTATTTATTTTTTTGAGAAAAATCTTGATAGAATTGTAACATAAATATATGAATATGAGATATCAATACCTAATAATTTAGCACGAAAACTTGAACTTAGTTGGGAGTGAAGAATATCTAACATTAATCTGTATGCATTTTGTGCATCATTAGTTCAGTCCTTTTTTTTTAGAAGAAATGGTCTATCTTAAAAGCAAACAATTTAATTATTAATAGGAAAAAATTGTAAGGGACATAAGGTACTCTTTTTTCATTAGTATAAAAAATTGTATTTAATTTTAGTAATAAAGTTTACTAAACTTAAAAATATATTACAAAGTTGACGTTTCAATAATTAATGTTTAAAAACTTAAAAAAGGTTTAGAATTCAAACGAAAAAATGTAAAAGGTTTTTTATCATTTTTTCTCTTAACTATTACTATTATTTTTTAGATCAAATAACTTCATTAGATAATATCTAAGATCTTACAACACGAGAACTCCTAATAAAAGAAAATAAAAAATGAAAACCAAGAAAATCATACAAAAACTTCGACATTGATCCACAACTTAGACCAAGACCAAACAAAAGAATAAAAACTTTAAAGTTAGGAAATTCTAAAAAGATCTGAGATATCTTTCCGAACCAACTTTTTGATGATTGGTTTCAATATAAAAGGCGAGTATCAAATAGTCAGCATTACATTAGTTGATGTTAAAAGAAACTTAGGAAATATGTAATAACTTTTTTATTGTAAAAAAGTATGATAGATAATATATCATAATACACAATTCATACATTTAAAAAGAATTATCATTATTTTAAGGTAAATTAATGTTATAAATACAACTTTATTTATGTTTACATTTCTTTTAGATAAATATCGAACTTAGAGGGAAAGACTTTTGAAATTATATTCAGTTTTGTAGTAATGTCATTGTCAAGAATAAAGAAAAATATTATTATCATTAAAAAAGATTTTTTAACCAAACATATTTATTATTCATACATTTGTTTTTATAATATTATTCAAACATATTTAATTTTTATATTTAACCTATGATCATGGTGTTGAACTGGATTATCTCCAAAAAAAAAAAACCAACGCCCCACCAACTCTTTTGATATTAAAAAATTTATTAAATGGTAACTCATATATTCAATATCAATTCAAATATAGAAAAAAAAAAGTATAAACACAAAACCAACTATCTTATTTAACTTTTTATTAGTAGTTCTTTTTTTTTTACACTAATATTATTTAGTATTATTTTTACCAACTAAATTATGAATACATATATTTACACGTGGAACGCACGTCAATATTTTCTAGTAAGAACAAATATGTTGTGCTTGTGAGCTCACACTAATTTAAAATTGTTTAAGTAGTACTTGTATATATATACTAATCAAGTTAAGTTTATCATTTTACAAAGATACTGGACAAATATTATATACGTCGTTGTTATTGGAGTGTGTTCCTCGTTTGGGTATGGACCTTAATGGGCCGACCTAACAAAGCGGAATCACGTAGGTATGTGGGCCTCCATTTAAAGCCCATTAATTAATTTTTTTTTTTTTTGAAAAGCCGTTAAAGCTGAGATGGGATGGAATTTATCAATTTTTTTATTATACTAATTTTAACCTAAGCTTTGTAAATTTAGATCTCACAAGATCATTTTTCTTTTTAATGAAAATACCTCACAAGTTCTAATTTGATCCGCTAAACTTTTTAAACGGATTGGTTGTTACATGAACTTTGAATCTAAGTTTAATTTAAATGAATATTGCTCTTATAAAAAATGTCACAATCTTCCTTGAATCTTCATTATTGCCACAAATAAATTTTATAACTCTTAATTTCTCAATTTGGTTTGATTTGAATGATAATTTTAAAAAAAAGAGAAAGCTAATATAATTTTTAATAGAAACAACATCCTGTCCAATATAGTAATTAACAAGTTATGTACGGAATAAGTCAATGACACAATTAGTTATGTGTTGGTACACTTCAACTCTACAACCAAAAAAAGTTAATAAGTTATGCGTTTTATATTTATTAAATAATTAGCATTTAAATTAATAAAAATGAATAATATATAAAGGTCGAAACAATTTTCATCCAATATTTTTTTTAATCATATTATTTATCAGGAAACTATTTTTTAAACAATGCATCCAATATATTTTTTTTATTCAACTAACATTTGAGAGAGAGAGAAAAATCCAACATCTAATAACTTTTAAATTACACTTTTTTTTAAAAAAATTAGGAAATTAGAGCTTTGCTCCCCTATACCTGAGGCACTATTGGTCCGCCTTTAGACTGTGACATCCGGATACTTTGAATAGTATTTTAGTTTAAATGTTTTTCAACGGTCTCGAACCATTGATCTCTCAAACAAGCATGCTACTCTAATTTTAATAGTGTCAAAATTCCACGATTTTGACATTCGTTAAATTTTAGTTTTTAAACTTTCAAAAGTTTAATTTTAATTTTTTAATTTTGAAATTTATTCCGTTTTAGTCCATAAACTTTTCAAAGTTAAATTTTAATTCTTGAATTTTGAAGTTTGTTTCATTTCAGTTCGTGAACTTAAAAAAAAATTTAAAATTAGTACTTAGAAAAATAAATTATTTACTTCTATTTGAAAAGGTTACCATTTCTCTCCATAAATTCTAGAAATATATTCATATTTTGTCTCATAGGTTAGAGACGGGAGTAGTTACTCTTTGTTTTTTATAAAAAAAAGATCATATTTTATAATTTTATTAAGATTACTAACATTATCGAATCAATTTCGGTTCATATCAATTTATTATAAAAAATAATTTGAAATTTCGAGAGAATTTCAAAATTGAAAGACTAAAATTTATTTTTTTTTAAAGATGATAGAACTAAACTAATATAAACGACCAACAAATTTTTTTTTACCCAATAATAAAATGTGATCTAAAAAATGGGGAAAAAAGAAAAATGAAATTGAGGTGTGGTTTTTATATTTGTGTGAAAAGAGAATATATATATATATAGCTCAATTGCTGTGTGGTACTGTATTTTACGTTCACCGCAACTCAGCCGGCCGCCGTCGCTCCCGATTCGAAGGTATTATTATTGCTAACAAAAATCATTCATCTTCTCCGTTTAGATTTGCTTCATCAACAGTAGTTCTTGAACACGATTTTCTGTTTTTCATTGCTGAAATTTGATGTTGCCAGATTTTAGGGTTTTGTATAGATTTCTGTTTCAACATTTTTCAATTTCGGTAACAACAACTTTGCTGGAATGATTAAATTTCTGTTAATCACATCGACTTTTGTATAGTTATTTCATTGGCTTCTCTTTCTAGAAAGAGATGTGTGAGAAAAGGGGCGGCTGTGCAGAGAAATTAGGGTTTTTTGTTTACCTTTTAATAATAAAATAACGCATCTCTTTCTCTGCTGCTCTGTTTTTTGTTTTTGGGACAAAATCTCTGTATACAAAGAACGAATGATTTTTTTTTTTGAATCGTTTCGATATGCATGTGGATCGTTTCTTTTTCACTCTGAAAACTTCTGATTCGGGCTATTTGCGATTCGAAATTACGATGTGAATCGATTTTTAATGAATCGTAACGCACGTTTTTGATAACCTTGATGATATCAATGAAAATTGAGATTTGATTTAAGATTGGTGAATCCTAAAGAAGCACGATCTCGAGGGGATGTTAAGAATCCCACATTGGAAAGAGTGGAGAGCTCGCAACAATATATAAGAGTTATGAGTTAATTCCTTTCCAATTGATTTTGAGGTGGAATCCCATGTTATCTAATAGATTTTAACACATGTCTTTGATAATGGGATAAAAAAAGGGAGGGGTTGCTCATTGATTGATTTTCTGCAAAGATACGTGGTTCGGGTGGTTTTGGGGCTAACCCAAACTTTTTGTGGTTTGTCAATCAACTCGTTTAACCCTATTAGAGCAACGCAACACATGTATTTTTGGGTTGGATTGGATTGAGTCAAGTTATCGAGTTGTATTTCTCTCTTTTTTCCTCCTCTAAATCCCGCCCATAATCCATAATGTAAAAAATGCATGATATTAAAGTTGAATCCAAGATGTATCTCTCACTAGTATGCTCCCTACCCTACTAATATATCTCGTTAGTTAATCTTACACACTTAAACTTATAAAGTTTTATTCATTTTGAATTGGGTTGAATGAGTTAAAAATTGATCAATCCAAGAACCGACCCAATTCAAAGGAAATTATAAAATTTAACTCAATTCAAAGGAAATTATAACCCAACCCAACCCTTATAGTTTGAGTTGTGTCGTTCGAGTTACTTGGGTCGTGGTTCTTTTGTACATTACTTGTGGATCCATGTTTTTTCCATTTTGTACTGTACTATATTTTCAGTGTATCCGTTCACTTTTCATTAATTTCACTGTTGGAACTGGCGGTATTGAGGTATGATTTTAACATTGCATTTAAGTGCCGCTTCTTCATTTCTTAATTATTTTTTGTTTTCCTTCTTCCAGCCATGAAAGTTCGTTCTTCAGTGAAAAAGATGTGCGAGTTTTGTAGGACGGTGAAGCGTAAAGGTCGGGTATATGTATTATGCTCATCCAATCCCAAACACAAGCAACGCCAAGGCCTATCAACACTTGCAAGTGAAGCTCCTCCTCCTTCCTTGTAAGTACTTCCTTTTCTTTTGATTTGGGGTTTTTCTGTTATTAGTCTTTGAATGCACATTGTATCTATCTAATTAATCTGTTAAGATGGAAAACTTTTAAGAATTATGCCTTTTGCCTCTGAAATGGCTGAACAAGTTAAAGACTGACAATTTATTACCTGGGGGTAGTATATTAATGTAGTTTGAGTTCATCTGTTTTTGTAATAAAAAATGACCGAACTTGTACATGTAGAAATGAAGAATTTTTGTGTCCCCAAGAGGTGATGCAGTGGTTGAGGACTTAGGCTTTGAGGGTATGCTCCTCTCAAGGTCCTAGTTTCGAAACTCACTTATGACATTACTCCTTCGATGTTTCCGGTGCCTGGCCTAGGAACGGGCGTGGTTAACTTATATAAAAAAAAGAAATGAAGAGTTTTTGTGAGTTCTTCAGCATCGCAATGTACATTTCTTTATTGTTTCCGTACAAAGAAGAATTATGTTGAGGTTAGGTTAGGTTCCTGGAAATTGGTGGTTGCTTAAATTTGGCACCGTAAGTCTTCTTCGAGTTTCATGCTCTACGATGAAGCTAGAGATTGATTTTGTATTACTGGAAGTTGTTTTTCATATTCACGAGTTTTATGAATAATCAGAGCAACAATTAGGAAAACACGAGACATATAATACCACGATTTACATGGTTCATTAACATTGTGATAGCTACATTCACGGCCAAAGGAGAGAATTAGTTTATTAATTACACATGCTTGGTCAACATCTCTTTTTTTTTTTGATAGGAAACAATTTCATTAAAATATGAAATTAAGTCATACAGAGTCACCGACAATTACAAATGGCCTCTCAATTATTAAGGAGGGCAGAAAAGTCATAATCAATAAACAAAGAAGATGCTTGGTCAGCATCTCAACAATGAGTAATATGTTCAGTTATCTTCTTGTTCATATATGATATATCTATATATTGTATGATGGTATGCAGAGGTTTATGATAGAATCTGATCTAGAACAAGAACAATTTTAGGAATACAAGATAAGCCAAATTTTGATAGGAACTTGGAACCTCCTTTATTCATGAGAATCTCTCAAGCCCTAGAAGAATAACCAAATATTTGCATACCATATCACTGCCAAACCCCTCCTATTAAGTAATCCTCTCTAAGGCGAATCCTATCCTTTTCTACTTAGGATTAATCACATGGGTTGTGTCGCTAAATGCATTATATTTTCACTTATTTTCAGGTTCTCAAGAAGTGAGGTGAAGCAAGAGATTCTTCCCAGTTCGCGTATCGGTCTGGCTTCTCTCATCTCCCAAAAGCATCAGCCAACAATGTTGTTTGGTTGGAGAATGGGCCTCGCTTCAATCCTGTCGAGGAAACAAAATTAGCTTAGTAAACAAAAAGTACATCTGAACTCGACAATTATAAATGTCGCAATTTCGAGTGCCTTGGCAGCCCCTGCTACATTGATTTTTACTAGTTGTTTCCTCTTTGACCTTGTTTCATGATACCATATTTTCAAACATGATGCTGTTATGTCTAAATAGAAATAAGCACACTGATGGTCTCTGTTTTTTTTGAGTTGGTCTTGATAATATTAGAATGGGGAAGAGATGGTGTTACATTGGAATCATTTTGTTTTGCTTATTGTTTACTTTATAGACTCCGGTTTAGTTAGGCCGGAGTTGAACCAGCAATAATTTTCAGCTTCTGAAAATTGCCGGCAGAACTGTAAAATCTTCAGACCAGAGACAGCGACAGTAATCAGCTATCCAACCATTATGTTGGAGATTAGAAGTCAATTTTTCGTTCCTTAATTTCTTCTAAAGAATCCTCTTATCTTTTTTAATTTTTTTTTGAAACAATATCCTCTTATTTTCCACACTATGCCATGAATGAAGTTGCATGCAATCAAATTAAAAAAAGCTTAAATTCTATTTTCGTCTCAGTCTCCCTATTTATCCAACAATTTCTTTAAACTAGAGATGATGATGAGTTCAATTGATTGTGACTATCTAGCTTGAAATTAATTTTATATGAATTTACTTGACATCAAATGTTGTAGGATTGATATGTCTCATACAATAATTGAATTGCGTAGGTCATTTAAACTTGAAACTACGCTGTTAAGAATAGATGTTCATTATTACTAGGCTTGACTTATTTTAACTTGTTTTGTGGTAATTCTGTTCGGCATGAGTTTGATCATAAAAATTCGTATTTAACTCTTATTTATTTGAGGGCAACATCATCTTCTACGTAAAGTTAGTAATTTCCATCTCTAAACTTGTACAAAAAAAAAGGAATATATAATATAAAAATCAACATGCTTTTATCGATAAAATGTCTATTACTTATTTTAAAGTTGAAGATTCGATCTCCGTTGAAAAGCAAAAATTCCCATGAAGTAAAATGTGTTATTTGGGATATTAAATAACAAAAACCTTTTTTGTCTCTTTCTAGAGTAAAACTAATCACTATTCATTATGCTAATAAAATCATCCCATAATAAAAACTCAAATAATTCAAAATTAATTCCTTATTAAATTTCTTAATATCTAAATATTGTCGGCTCAAACGATAAAACTCATAAAAATAATCGAGATACACAACCTAATGAAGTCCAAAAATGATGCTAATAATGTGGGTAGCAAAGCAATGGGCAGTGGGGGCCCAGAGGCACAGAAAAAAAAGTGAGTAGTGAGAGTATAAACCACCAACAAAAATCCACCAATATTGAACTATCAATCCATCTACCATTATATTCCCATTTCTCTTCCCTGAATTTCCCAGAAACAACCCACCCATTTCCTTTTTTGGTATTTGCTTCTCATTTTCAGCTTTTTTGACCTTTTTCCACTCTTATCTTTTCCCAATTCCAGGCTTTTGCTTTTGGTCTTTGCCGTTCCTCAATCGATGCCCTTTTCTGCGTTTTTCAATCATCGCCGGCATGGTTAGCTCCTTCGCTGCCTGGATCAGCCGCTTCTTTGCCTGCATGGGGTAAGTTCTTCACTTTTCTCGCCAATTCATTCCATGCCCTTTTGTAATGGAGTTGTTGTTTTTGCTTCTAATGGAGTTCTGTGATGACCCTTTTGTGTAATCCATGGAATTGCTTCTGTTTTTCTCACTTATTCACTTGTGGGTATTGGCCCCTTTTGCTTCTTTTGCCTAGATTTTACTGTTTTGACTGTAATGTTGAGTTGGAACGAGAGAAAAAGGGTTTGGGGTCAAGTTTGGGATTTCTTTTAGTTCCTCAGCAATTGGGGGATTTGAACTCGTGATCTCTTATTCATTGTCATGCTGGTTAAGCTTTTTTTTTAGACTGAGTAATCGAAGTTTCCCTTTACTATAATAAGAGGCATCCATGCCTGCTTGGACCTGAGTGACAATAAGAGATTTTACAATTAAGTTCAGTCGTGGGTTTGAGACCTCCGAGGAAGTAAGCCTTGAAAGTCTCAATTCTCAATCAGCGAGGTTGTTCCTTTGGAGATTGGTTAAACTGTTTGTCTTGTTGGCTAGTTCTTTTTAGATTGTTAGGATTTGGCTTGCATATCATTAATTAAAATGAAAGGATTTTGATTGTTTGTTGGTATCCTGAACTTGTTGAGTTTTCAATTTTAATTGCCTATTCGAGCTTGTGCGGAAATGGTGGAAAGAGTATTAATAAGTTCATATTTCGTTTCTTTTAGTGTGTGAAGAAAGTGAAAAGGCTGAGTTTTATCCTTTTATATGGTTTCCATGAGAACTTTTTCTTCTATAAAAAAATGGCTAATACTAAAGAAAGACCTTTATCATCCATCTTAATATCTTATATTATTCAAATTTAGTTTATTTGGAAAGGAGATAGTTTTATGATTGCCAAGACCTAAGTTTTACTTTTAGTTCTAAGATGGCTAAGTATTACTTCTAAAACTTTTGTGTATTGCTTTCATATTGCACCACCCTTGTGCTTTGTGAACCCTAGTCAAGAGGGTGTTAGCCGCCTAATTGGTGTCTGTTGTTGATTGTAGTTTTTACTAAATATTACTGTTTTCTGGTGCTGATTTAGTAAAAATATTTGATAATATGGATCCTTGAATATAAAACTAAATTTATCAATATTCAAAGTTTATACTTTATACTCGGAAGTTTGAAACCATTCCAAGTTCTTAGTAATCTAGAAATTGAATTCTGATTTTGAAGAGAATAGTAGTCGCTCAAAATTTTCAATTGATGCACTGTTATTCCCAATTTCCACTTGGTTCTTCTTTCATTTTTCTCCCTGTTTAAATGGTATTACGCTGATAACTTCATTTCTTTTATACCTGTGAGTCTTTGAGCCAGCTTACACTCACTTTGACTATTTTCACGGGATGAGTTTATAACATTTGGATGTCAAACAAACCTGCTAGGGTAAGTAACCACCATGGATTGAACCTACAATTTTTTTGTTTCTTAAGACCCTTTTGACCACTAGACTACTCAAGGTGGTTGTTATGCTTATAACTTCATTATAGTCGCATAATCAATGTTGTCACCCATCCTATATATTATACTAAAAATTGGTTTACTTAAGGTTCTTAACATACTCAGTCTTCTTGCCAAAGTGTTCTCATTAATGGTGTTATCCGTCCTTATGATTATGAGAACTTCCCCAATTTAGAATTAATCAATATCAAACTATATTCATTTTAAAATATACATTTTTAAATTCGATTGTTAATAGTTATGTGTTCCTATCTTTTTATCATATATGATATATATGACAACTGCCTCGACATTATTGATGGCTGGTGCACGTGCTATGTTTTTTCTTTAGTTTTATAGTGTATATATATTGCTTTATTAGGTTTATAACAGTGCAGGGGTTGTTTTGGATGCTGCACTAAACCCACACCTATTACTGCTGTGGACGAGCCATCTAAGGGATTAAGAATTCAAGGACGAGTTGTTAAGAAACCTAGCATCTCTGACGGTTTTTGGAGCACGAGCACGTGCGATTTGGATAATAGCACCATTCAATCTCAACGAAGCATCTCGTCTATTAGTACATCAAACCTCACACTCAGTCATAGCAATGTTGGTTGCAGTGCGAGCAACCCTTCTGAATTTGTAAACCATGGCAAGTTTTCCTCTGTACTTATCAGCCCTTTGGTGAATAATTGATAACAAAATTGCATTGCCTTTATGGAGTTGTGGATGATAATCGAGATCGTTAATTAGGATGAATAGCCTATCGTTTCCTCATTAAAATCCAGTCAATATAGAGACGAGGGCGAGTCATTTACTTGTTTTCATTTCTTTCAGGTCTCCTTCTCTGGAATCAGAATAGGATGCAGTGGATTGGAAGTGGTAGTAGCAATACAGCGGATCAAACTCAACAAAGACGAAAGGAAAAGATCAGGTCAGTCCACCAAATCTCTCCTCCTTTTAAATATTGGATGCCATTTTTAATTGCTTTCGTTAAGCGATATAGATGTACAAAATTCCGAAGTCAAAAACCTCCTTGTAGATCATATTAATCTCCATACCGAGCGTAAATACGAATTTGTTTGCAGTTTGCGTGCAACATATGACAGTTTACTGGCTACAAGACAGCCTTTTCCCCATTCAATTCCTTTGTCTGTAAGTTTGCTGTTGAAAGTTTTGTCATTTCATTCTCCCCACTATTACATTCTATGAATAAGTTCAAAATCTTCATACAGGAAATGGTGAACTTTCTTGTGGAAGTATGGGAACAGGAGGGCCTATATGATTGAAAATGCTTTGTTTATTTTGGATAAATTCCTTGAATTGCAAAAAGAAAGGGAAAAAAAGGTGTTTTTTTTTTTCCTTCTTACCTTTATCAATCATCCTACATTTTTGGTCTGAAACAGCAGTAAAATCAGCTGCCTTTGGTTGTGTTAATTCAATGCATGTGCATTCTAAGTGTTATTTTCTTTGTAAATCTCCTTTCTTTTTCTTCATTGTTCATCCCATGAATAAGAGCTGGAAAATCACCATCATTCACTAGTTTCTGTATGCTGCCCAGATAAAAAGGAAACATTTTGATGTATTTATAGAGTGATGACTTGGGTTATACTGTGAATTTGTATCTATATTTTGATGACTTGGCTTTTTGTGCCTTTTTTTCCTTCTTTTTTGTTATTATTATATTATTATTTTGTAAAATAATGTTTGTATGATTTGCCATGTGTTGGATGCGGTAGAGATGAAAATTGTCATAACGTGATACAAGGCAGGAATCTTCAGGGAAAATAAGAGGGGTAGGAGGATAAAGATTCTGAGAGGAAAATATATTTTTCATCACGTTTGTCTCTTTTATTTATTTTGTTTAATTTAAATTAGTTTACATGTAAACAATTTAAATGGTTTTTTTTTACTTCATTAGAAACTAAAAACTAGCCTTGCAACAACCAATCCAAATGAGGGGAAACAACCCCAACCACCACTTTCGACTTGACCCACAAATCGTACCGAGATCAACCGTACTTCAAAGAGCCATCGATACAGAACAAGAAGAGGAAAATATTGAGTTCATAGAGGACCAATACTTCCCTTGAACCTGAATGACTTTTATCAACCAACCCAAAGAAGTTAATTCTATATATCCAATCCCAGTCCTTATATAAAGTAAATAAACCAATCTGTCATAATAAAACAACAACAAAAAACTGTAATTAAGAACTTTAATACTGAGCAGGGCCAGCTCAAAACAACCTTCTGAACTTAAATACTTGGTCCAACTGCCTGTTCAGGCCCCTCGGTTTAATGACATATGCTCAGCCTTCGTATGCCTCTTGGAGATCTCGATTGGAGCCTGCTCCTTGTCCACTCCAAGACTACCCAACCCGACCACCACGGTCGACATCGTGTTCTTAGCTTGCAACTTCAGAAATCTGCTAATCCTCTCATTGTCCAGGCTGTTGTGGGATAACAAGTAACTTCTGGGCAAGACTCTGGCTGTGATGAACCTTCAACAGCAGTTGCTCAGTTGAAGGGGTTGTAGAGACATCCTTGTACATAAAAAAGGGACCAAACAGACCATCGTCTGAATAAATGCAAAAAAGAAAATAGTTCTTGAGGGCTTTGTTGTTGTCCATTTTATGAACACAAATGCTTGTTTCTATCTTACCTTCCACTGATCAACTGCATCTTAACTTTCAGATGGTTTCCCTTCATTACAAACATGTTTTTGTTGGAAAACATTGTTTTTTTGGTGGGTTTGGTTATTCTTATCTTCAATCTTCTATTGTCCTTAATCATTTACTTGGAAAAGTATTTGAAGCATTGAATTGAAAACCACCATAGATCATTAAGAAGATGGGTTAGTTGTAACGCTCGAGCTGAGGAAGGGTACATGAATGAACCGTGACCACATCCAAATGAGAGGGATCTTGAGAATATACAAGTTATGGTTAAAAAAAGGCTACAAGAATTGATAGTACCTTCTTTTTCGGTTGCTCAATCGAAAGAACTTTGAATTTAAGTATGTCTAATCTAGCTTGGAGCAATTCTAAGTTAGGAGTTCTTGTAAGAATTTTCTTCGAAAGCATGTGAGTAAGGATCTGGGTTGGTCTATACGGATAGTCTTTACTCTTAAAAGTAGTCAAAACAAGTAAGTAACGTGATCTGATCATAGAGGATGTAAGAGAATACTAGGACCGAGAGAGGTCAAATCTTGATTCTAAATCGTGGTCGTGCCTATGACGTTACATTAGTTGGGAAGAATCAAGTCTCCACACATGATTCTTGTTCGAGCGATGTTGACACACTAATGAATAACACACGCCTCATTCAATTAGGTCAGTTCCTTGAAGCATTATTAGGTTTTGGTAATAAATGCTGTCCTTCTCTATGTCATCCATTTAGAGTTTGAGGTTCCATTGTATTGCAGAAGTGCCTGTACTAAGGTACATGTTGGTGCATTTGACAAAGGCTAAAAAGCAAGCAAGTTTAACAAATGGCTTCAAGATTTAACTGTGGGTAAGGGCAAGGGACAGAGAGAGGACCCTCCAAAGGGTAGGGTACCCTAAAATGATATGAAGATAACATGGGCTTGTAAAGTGGTTGCCCTGAAAATCTGAGTTTGCAGTTGCAGTTGCAGTTGCAGCAGCTTCCACTAGATTGGATAATTCAGCAGAGTGCCATATGCATATATCAACTCCACATCAGCCTTCTCTTCTTTTCAAGACAACTTATTATTTAAATAACCCCACCCATCATATTCTGTTTCTTTTTAGTACTGTTACAGTTAACATACCATGCTTTAAATATTCAAATTTTCATAGTCATAAACTCTTTTGGGGCATAGTCTTCAAATTTAATGACATTTTTTTTTGTAAGTTTAACAACTAAATGTGTAAGGTGACAGTGAAAATAATTTGAATTATGCGTAATGACTTAGACACTTATGAATATGTACAACCCCAACTTGTATCTTTTATCAAATACTATTCTTATGTTGGGCACAGTTTTGGAAGTTTTAATATCAGAACTAAAAGTGAAATTTAGTATAAAGTTGATAAAAACTAGATTTTAATCACTATGGGTAGTCTAGTGGTAAAAAATGACTTTAAGAAACTAAAAGATTATAGGTTCAATCTATGATGGTTACTTATTTGATATTAATTTCCTACAAATTTTCTTGACATCCAAATGTCATAAGTTCAGGTAATATGTCTCGTGAAATAGTCGAGATGCATGTAAACTAATATATAAAAATAATAATAATAAGTATGGAAAAAAGAGCGTAAGAAATTAATTTCTAAGTTGTCACAATAAATTGAATTTATCACCTATTACTAAAAAGCCTCTTTAATCCCTAGATCATTTCATGTAATTGTCATATATTATATAACTTACTTGATAGTTAGCTTCCGAAAATTGAATCAATTCAACTCATTTTAAAAACAAAAACAAGTTTTTGAATCTTTCTTTTAATAGATTTTGGAAAAGTCTAAAAAAAAATAGTAATGTAAAAATGTAGAATTCATGTTTATAATTTAAAATTTCAGAAATAGAATGTATAGATAACAAGATCTTAGAAATCAATTCTAAAGATGGAACCATTTCCCACCATCACATGATGTATTAAATGAATTGAAACATAACAAAACAAAAACAAAATTTTTGTGGTGTAATTTTTTTCTCTTATAAATATCAAGCATGCAAATATGAAATATGCATATATGATATGAAATATTTGCAAACCCCAAGTCCCAATATGTTTTAAAGAGGGGGGATAGAAGAAGGCCAATAATTGCAATTGTATAGGTATAGCTTTAAATGAAAGGGAGATAGAAAATTAAATAGGAACCAAACAAAAACATGAGTCCTTTTTGTAGCTAACTAGACCTCTGGTTTCTTTGTATCCTCCTGATGACTACATTTCTCACAAGTCTTATTCCTTCAAACATTATTTTTCATATTCTTTCAAACTTAAAAGGTGTGAGTGGAGTAAGAGTTAAGTCATTATAAACAGTGAATTATTATAAACATTTGTTATTATTGATATTACTATATATTTTTATAATTCTAAGAACTTAGAGTTTCGTTCCTTTAAATTTGGGAGCACTTCTAACCTATTTTAAGATTATGGTACCAAGATACATCAAATGTGGTTATTATTGTAACATGGAAAATCATTTATAAGTAATAACCTACGTCTGGATTATGATGTCCTTGCTTTCATCGCTTCTAATAGTGAAGACTATCTTCATAGACTAAGATAGTTTCTTTCAACATGATTTTGTCTATTATTATCACATGATTCTTAGAAAAATTCTAAATATATCACTCAATATACCATTGTGTCAAGTCAAATACTCTTTAACTTTAGAGTTCCTATAATTAAGTGGCAAAAAGAAAAATGTATATTGTTGATAGAGATAGTAACTAACAATTTTTTTAGATCTTTCTTAACAATGACTTGCATATTTTCATGGACTTTCTCATTCAGATATGGTCACAATTCATTCTTGATTCATGTATATCTCCTAAACTCAACGATACATTTAATATTTTCAGTCCTAGGGGGTGTTTGTTTGACATATTTAGGTAGGAGTTAGAAGTGGGAGTTATCAACTCCTCTTCGAAAACCTACATCCAAACAAATTTTTATTAGCTCCTCCTCATTTTTACTTTAAAAAATAACTCTCATTTCTAACCATTCATTTTTAATCATTCATTTATAACTACTCAATCATTTCTAACAACTTATTTTTAATCATTCCTTTCAAATCAATCAAAATAACTCATTTTTAACCATTCATTTTTAATCATTTCTTTTCTAACTACTAAAAATAACAACTCATTTTTAACTTCACATCCAAACAAGGTTTTGACTCTAACTCATCTACACAAAAACTACATCCAAACGAGTTTTTGACACAATTCTCAATTTTTAACTACTCAATATAACTTCTTAACTCAAAAACTACCTGACTATGTTTTTCATGAGTAGAAGTTAAATAAGGCATATAATAAGTTTTTGTAGCATATAACATTTAATGAGCTGAAAAGGGTCCAGAGAAATAATTAGGCCAAGGGAGGAAAATTAGTCATTCAAAATCCAAAAACAAATTTCTAGGAAGTTGACAAAAAAGGGACTCTCCCTCTCTTAGCTAGTTTAATTTATCATCCAAAATGGTATCTACTAAGAACTATGTATTAATTCAAACATAAGTTAAGGCATTATATATATTTTTTTTTCAACCAATCTCTATTCAATATCAGGCTTTCAAAATCTAAGTATCATGCCATACATTTACAATCCACAAACAATAGAGCTTCAAGTTGAAAACACCAAATCAAATGATACTAAAAACATATATATTTAGCCAGAAAAACATAATAAGAGATGTGTAACATCAATGGGTAAAAAGAAAAGGACAGGCTTTTGATTTATTCAATTGGGACCCTCCCAAAAAAAAAAAAAAAAAAACTGAGAGATGCACTCACTAGCAAAGACAGAGCCTATACCATTTCATTTCACTGTTTGCTATTTTGTCAACACTTCAAAACTCCACCACCACCACTTCTTTAAACCCCTTTTTTTCATCATTTGAATCTCCAATTTTTCTCTCAATCTCTCTCCAAACATGGCTTTAAAAAACTCTCTCTTTCTCATTCTCCCTCTCATATTTTGCCTTTCTCTATCTCACCCCACATCAGGTATTGATTATCCCAACATTAGTACTAATCCAACTTAGGGAACCATTTATGATATCATAATATGATTTTGTTGGGGTTTTTTGTCTTTGTAATCTCAGGGGATGAGGATTCAAAGCAGAAGGAATTGGTAATTGGGTCAAGGCCACCACAGTGTTTCAGTAAGTGCTTAAATTGCAGGCCATGTGTTGCTGCTTTGGTTATCTCTCAGCGCCATAAAGCTGATGATAATTATGGTGTTGCTGTTTCTAATTTGGAGTCTGCTCAAATCCCTAAAGATGATGCCTATTATCTTCTTTCATGGAAATGTAAGTGTAGAGATAAGTACTTTCAACCTTGAAAAAAACACATAGGGGTGTTTGGAGCAAAAGAATATAGGGTATAATGGTTAGTCGAGGTTGCGCACCCCCCCTTTAGATCGTTCTATTCGTGCTTGAAAAGGTTATATGTGTTTAGGATGAAGGAAATGATTATGCTGAGAGTGGGAACAAAATGTTATTTATGGCAGGTTGTATATTGGTTACGAGGATGAAAAGTAGTTATAGGGTAATGAAAAGTGATCGTGAAGGAATGAGATTATGAAAGGGAGGAATAGTGATTATGGAAAGAATGATTGTCAGTGGTACAAACGTAGGTAAGGGAATTATTCTCCATCTTTCCGATTTGATCCCCTTCCCCAAACACCCTTTTAATAACTTCCATCTGCTCATCTCCATGAATCAGAATATATTGATTCTCGAGAGAGATTTTTGTTGGTGTTTTTCTCTTTTCCTCTGTTTTTCTTGAGAAATTGAATAGACCAATGAATCTCTCTTTCTTGAGATATGAACATAAATTACTAGATTGTGTAATAAGTTAGTTGTTTTCTTGAATCAAATGCATGGTTTGTCCTAAATTGTCCATTGGACCACTCTACTTCTGTCTTTTTTCCTTGAGAAAACAATGATTGCTTTTGTAATTACCCAAAGTAATGCTGCTGAACATTCAGTAAAGTTGCACTTTTTTTTATCAAATTAGCTCTCAACCTGAAAAGGGTAAGCAACAGAATATTCAAAAAAACAGATTATTGGAGCTTTGTTTGATAATCATTTTGTTTTTTGAAATTTAAGCTTACGACAACTACTCCATCATATGGTTTTTCTTCCTTTAATATCTACATCTTACCTATATTTTTAAAAACCAACTCAAAGTTTTAGAAACAAAAAAAAGTAGCTTCCAAAAGCTTGTTTAAATTTTCGAAATTCGGTTAGCATTTACATACCTTCTAAAAGAAAGACGTAGTACATTGTAGTAAAATTGGGGTAAAAATAAGCTTACATTTCAAAAACCAGAAATAAAAAAACCAAATGGTTATCAAACGAGGCGAGGAAAATTGATTTTTGTTTCATTTACAAATATAGAGAAAGAAAGAGTTTGTGAGTTGAGACTAACTTTATGTGTTAATTTCTTTTAATCCTGTTGTTGAGTGGTCATATTCAAACTGTACTTGGCCCGACCAGTTTCTAAACCTGCACAGCAAAGGAAATCTGTAAATCAAAGCTCATATCTTCACAATCAAAAAATAATTCTTCAGCCATTGTTTATATTCAACTTAGACAAGATGAGCAGCAGCAAAAAGAAAACAATGTTTCTGCTGTATGTTCAAATTTTATGTTCCAAAACTTTGAGAGCTCTTTTAGAGTGAGTGAAGAAGATAAGAAAAGGCAAAACGATTTATATTGAAATGTTGTCAACTAGTCATCACATTGGCAAATTTAATATGATGGTGCGATATTAACAACCGTGTCGACAAGGACATCCGACATTTTACCTTATTTTTCGACATTATCATGTCGATGTCTATGTCTTTTCCTGTGGAAGGTAAGGTTAGTAGTTTAGCTATCAAGGTCTATTTATTGATATGGTGTTCTTAAAGCTTAAGAAAGGAAAAAGGAGAGCCTCAGATTCTGATATGCCCCAATATTCGTGTACTGACAAACTTATAATAATCTAAGATCATATAAGATAACATTTAAAATCACACGAATGATCCTTTATTACATTTTTAATGTTGGGAAAGGACTTCTTGAGATGTGCATAAATTTTATTGATATTCGTGAGTGTCCAAACCATGTTACTTGCACCTTAACTGTTCTCATGAAAAAATCGTCTAAATATATTACATTTTGTTGAGAATCCCACATTGATAAGTTGAGGATATCTCCAAGTGTTTAAAAGGTAGATGGACTACTCCTCTCATCACCAATTGGTTTTGAGATGGATGTCCACACTATTTCACATGGTATCAAAGCCTATTAAGCCCAAACGGGTATTCGGTCCAATAAAAATGAAATTGAGATCCGATTCAAGATGTCATTTCCCAATATATGACCCTCATCTTGAGGGGGCATGTTGGAGATACTCACTTGTGGTGCAATTATCCCACATTGATAAGGTAAGGATTCTTCAACATATGTATAAAGGATATGAGTTACTCCCCTCATTGCCAATTGGTTTTGAGGTGGAACCCCATATTCTCTAATACATTTAATACTTTTTTTTGAAACAAGGGTAACCACGTCCGTCCTTAGGCCAGACACCGGGAGATATCGAAGGAGTAATGTCACAGCTGAGTCTCGAATCTGGGACCTCGAAGGGAGCATACCCTCAAAGTCCAAGTCTTCAACTACTGTGTCACCCCTTGAGGACATACATTTAATAATATTAGAACCGTGGAATTCTGTGTAATTATTAACAAATTTACTTTGTCAAAACAGATTGTTTACATTTAGCAATGCCCTAAGGTGCCCTTTAAAACAAAATGAGGTCACTTAAGAGGTTGTGAGCTCAATCCATGTTGGTTATTTGCTTAGGAACTAATTTCTTAAGGGGTTTCCTTGATAGAAAAATATTATAGAAGTCAGACAGTTTGTCCTGTGAAATAATAGTTGAGGTGTGTAAGTTAATCCAGACACGCTGATATATAAAAAAATGTCAACCTAAGCAAGCTTAACTAGTTAAGACAAAAGTAAAAAATTCAAATCCTTTCCCCCAACAAACTAAAAATAAAGTTTTTCCCTTCCACAGAGACATTATTCTATTATCTATTCAAACACTAACATATCCGTAAATGCACTTTTAGCAGCACTAGGGAAAAAGATTCTAAAATTATTTTGATCGAATTTTGTACCATCCAAGGCAAATTTACCTATGGAAATCTTTTTCACCACAAGTTATTTCTTTTGCCTCTTTTTTTTTTTTTGGTGATGGAGCCTTTCAATACAAGGGTGATGAAAATATCAGGGGGTAATGAAAGAAATTAGACAAAAAACACATACCCTGTACATATTTCCAGTGTTGACAGCATATACAAAGTTCAGATTATGGAGAAAGTGAAACTTCATGATCATCTGCTACAACATTGATAAAAGCCTCTCATCATGATGAAAGGATTTAAGGCCAAAGGTCTACTTGCTCATGTTATGAAAACGGCAATCAACAATCAATGATATGAAAACAGATAACGATAAACGTGAAAGACGAAGAAGAAACAACACACAGAATTTATGTGGTTCACCAACGTTGTGTTGGCTAGGGTTTAATTCGAGTTTATATAGATACTTTCATTAAACCTTATTACAGAATGCGGATACGTGGACGCGCTGCGGAAACAAGATGCTTTGTGGAATGCAGTTAGCGGGTGCAGAATGCGCACATAGATGCGTTCGCGCAACAGAATGCTAAACGCGCAAATGCGTTTTCGCAACAGGGGCGTTGCCCTTGCACCCCTACTCGCTAACCGGACAGTGAGACCTCTGCTCGCTGACCGAGCAGCGAACCCACGACTGCTAATCGCATGACATTAATGCGTTCAAGGCATAATACAACAACTCATTTTCTCCAAAACCAGTTAGTGTCTACAAATTAATGTCACAGGTGAGTCTCAAACTTGAATCTTGAGAGAAGCATATCTTCAAAACCCAAGTTTTCGACTACTGTGCCACCCCTTGAAGAGTCGGGGACTGCATTGTGATATTCTAGAGTATCACCAGCAGCTTTGTGAACGTCCACCATAAAAGGCGATGGCGCCACTTCATAAACCTATTAAACTCAATTTCGTATCCTTAATCAGCTTTTCACGCTCATGAATCAGGAGCACAATATTCTTCTTGATTTCAACATAGATACCGAAATTGATCATAAACAACGGATACGACGATCCAAAACTATATTACCTATATATAAGAGCAGAAGAGATAACTATTTTTATTAAGGGGGTAATGAATGCACAATGCAGATCAACCGAGACTAGGATTTTAAGAGAGTTTATCTGCAGTAATTTCATAAATCTCTATTACAAAATGACTCAATTACATATTTTGTATGCCCCCGAAACCCCCAACATGGATCTCGCCCTTGGAATCCACAGTTGCTTATGGATCAGCCAGATCTCGACTAAGTAATCGTGGGATATCACACACTTCAAGACATATCTCAACAAAAAAATCCTCAATAAAATATAAACCCAATGCACAACCATCATTATTAGTCATGATCTACAACTTACTGCCTGTAAGTATCATGAATAGAATTGTTAGTTGTTAAGAAAATTAGTAAAAAAAATTAATTTATACTTGCGGAAAAGTATATGTTTCTTTATTTTTATGTGTTGAGAAAAAAGGTCATTTAAAGTAAATTGAAGAACTCAATCAATACCTAATTGAAGGATGTAAAAAAGAAAAAGAAATCATGTAAACAGCCTTAAAAAAAAAGCAAAACAATAAATAATAATTTATCTTATGAATGTAAAGAAAGTATTCTCACATTTAAATATGAAATTACATGCTACTACAAAATGGTACATCTTTAAATTTATCAATTTTAAATTATTATTATTATTATTTTGGAACCAAATAACCATGAATTAACATATCAGATAACATGTCACATAATTCGAGAAATTATAATTTAGAGGTTGTGTGTCACAAATTCCCAATGGGCCATTGTGGGATGGCTTTTAAATGGGCCGACTTTGGGCCATAACTTAAATGGGCCTTGAGGAATGGGCATGGACATTTGATGGAGAAAGAAACAACAATCTGAGTGGGGTCCATTTTATAAAGATTCCTCGTTCTAATTGGAAGATGAAAAAGGTTAATGGAAAAATGAACGGCCCTGATCGTCCGTATAAGCTTGTTGTGTATATTGACAACGACTGAATTGATCGACCACTCGAATTTAATAATTATTTGTCGATTTTTGGAAAGTTCCATATATGGCAACAATAAAATAATAGATCGATATCAATTTATAAATCATAACCTTGTTCACTCTACTATTATTTTTTTTAACCTTACAAAACAAAATTGAATTTTTTTAGTACATATACAATGAGGGAGACAAATACCAATTATCGAGATCAAACTTATGACGTTGGTGTTAAACTTAACCCATTTGGTAAAAAAAAAATGAATACTATGATCGTAGAATGAAAATAAATTCATTCCAAATCAAATAACCAATCGCACCACCGACCCAAAATGATATTTTGTTTATGAGAGCAAAACTTTTCGATCTTCAAACTTATGTGTAAAGTAAATAGTAAACACAGAGAAAATTGTAAGCAGAAGTAATGTCTATATTATGAAATACAAATATGCATAATTACAACAATAGCTTATAATTTTATGTGGACTTAAAAGAAAAATTTATATTCAAATCATTGTCAAATTGAAGATAAATTCAATTTAATGATATATCAAAGAGAGAAAGTGTTAAATTCAAACTTATCATTATTTTAGCTCAATAATAATTGAAGATGTGATATCTAAACATATCATTTAACTATACACAAATGTAATTCTCAATTTGTTTTTTTTTTTTTTAAACTATACACAAATGTAAAATCATGTATGCTTAAAAATTATTATTATTTTATGAATAAAAATAAATTTAAATTTAAAACAGAAAAAAAAATGCATATTTATTTACTAGGTTTGAGATCTAAATTATATTAATTTAAAATTTAAATGTATTGACGAATGTTTTAATTTTTAAAAGGAAATAGTATAAACTAAAAATCGACATTATTGACTTCTTTTTTTAGATTATAACAATACAAGATAGAAACAATGTATTGACATCGTGGAAGAATCGACTTAAAACGAATGGAACAAGGATCATTAAATTTTAAATTATATAAATTAAATCTTAAAATTTAATTTCCCTAATAAAACACAAAGGGAGGGACCATAACACATCAATTTCAATTGAAAAATGTGGTGGAAACTAAGACCCAAAAATTCCAGCCGCCAATATCAGTAACGAGGTACGGAGCACACACTTGGCCATCACCGCTAAAACCCCACATGAAATTACATAAATACCCCTGGCTTAATCACAATGGGCGATTCTTGTTTTCCTGGCCGTTGAACCGAGCCGTGTGGGCCCGCAAAAGCTGCGTCCAGCCACTCATGGACCGGAGTGACATAAACGTAAATTTGTTCAAATCTGGGGGCTTACTGTTTGGATGGTGGGCGTAGTTTTCTTGGTCACGTGACCGGTTTAACGCGAGTCGTTGAAAAATCTGACACCTGACAAATCGGACACTGCCCGTAGGTCCTTACGCACGTGATGAATTAACCAGTACTGGGCCCCGCTTTCTCCTTCCTGCGATGTTCCCCTCGTTTGGTAATTTTCACATTTTTGAAGGGCGGATTTGAAATGCCTACACCATATATGAAAATGGAAGTTTTTGTTCACTTATTTATTTTATATTGACTCATCAAAAATTATTCTTCCATAATCACTTTTTCAAAACTCATATTTTAATTTTCTTCGTAATTATTTTTATTATTTTATATTTTTTTTTTAATCATTTCATTATTTTTTTTCTTTCTTTGATTTTCATTTCTCTCACAATATTCTCGTTTCTTTTCCCTCAAACATCCACCGATAGGTGAATGTGACAATTGAATAAAATGAGAACAGAGATGATTGTGGTGTTCAAGTCATTTGAAATCATCTTTCATGATTACGGTTTTCAAAATCACATTCTATTCTTTTTACTATTATTTTTTATTCTCCTCGTAATTAATTTTCCACTTTCATCATATTTATTATTTATAATGATTTCATTCACTTCAAACACAAATAATTATTCACTCCATTATCAAGGCAAATAATGATTTTCATTTTTCTTTCCTTCCAACACCATAGGTTTTCATTCAAATTGCACAATTAAGTTTGAATTTGAATCGAATTCAGACTTAGAAGATTTTAAAAACCAAATGTATTCCCTCCATTTTATTCATGATTAAAATATCATAGTTTGATTAAAATAATTATTCACTCCATAATCATTCTCTATTTATAAATAAATAAAAACATAGTAATAGTTCATGTATTCTTATTATCGATAAAAGTATACTTAAAACTAAAGGTGTACAAAGAAACCGGCAACCCGAGCAACTTGAACTACCCCAAACCAAAGGTTGGGTTGTAATTTTTTTAGGTTGGATTGTATTATGATTTTATAGTTTTTGTTGGGTTGAGTTTGTTCTTGGGTTGGCTAATTTTTTGCTCGTTCAACCCAACTCAATCAAACCCGAACTAAGAATATATTATATATATTTATTTATATGTGTGTGTATATTTGTAAGATAAATTAATAAGATAAGTTCTTAACTTACTTATTAGCCAGGTTGAAGTACACTATCATTTTTTTTTTTACATATTTATGAGTCTATGCATTGAATCTTAAAGAGAAATAAAGTAATATAACTTAAGAACCCAATCCAACCCAACTCGAAAATATAACATTCGGTTGGGCTAATACATATGATTGAACGGATTGTCCAAAATTAGGTTGCTCTAAAAAATTCATCTAACCTTATTCAACCCCGACCATGAACACCCCTACTTAAAACTTAAAACTAACATTATACAATATCATTAATTCAAAACGTATGTGATTGTCCTTGAAAAAAAGAAAATTACTACCACCAAAACAAATTAAAATGTTTTGTTTGTTTGTTTTTCTATTTTTGAGTAAACAAATTGAAATTGAATTTGTGAATAGCATTTCATCATGTTCTTAGTTGTCACACAACTCAAATTAAATTCCCAATTTCCACAATCCTCTCCTATAAAAACCCCCCATTGCCACCATTGGTTTAGGTCAAATCTCAAGGAACCAACAATCTCATCCCTCTCGCTCTCAAAACTTCATTTCTGCAACAAAATCAAAACCTCCATTCATTCGAAACAATGATTATGAGAAGCCCTTCAACTCCTCTTCTCAATTCATGGCTACACCATTCAAGGGATTCTTCTCAGGAGCCCGAAATCGTGCACCGAATCCCAAGATCGCGTTCCATTGTGTTCTGTAACTCCTCGCCCAGTTGCTTTTCTCCGATAATCGACGATTCGCCGAGAAAGATGACTCGGGCGCTGTCGGAGACGGATCTTCGGGACCTTTCCATGAACAAGACGAAACCCTTTTGCAGAAATCTCTGTGGGTTTTCGGAGGTGGCCGAAGAGACGTTTAGCCGCTCCAAAACGGCGTCTTTGAGTTGTGGGTCGATTTCTGAAATGGGCGTTTTAGTTGGTGGTGGAGTTGGTGGTAGTGGTGGAAGAATCTACGGCGGTGGCGGTGGAGGATCGGACGGTGGCAACGATGGATGTTTTGGGCTTGGAGATTCGAATCATGGGAATGAGAGTACGGATTTGTATTATCGGAAAATGATCGAGGCGAATCCTGGGAATTCTATGCTTTTGAGCAATTATGCGCGGTTTTTGAAAGAGGTATGTGAAATTGCTATATGGGTATGTTTAATTTCGAACATTGTTGGGTTTTTGTGTGTTTATGATGATTTGTTGGGGTAAATAGGTTCGTGGGGATCTTGTTAAAGCTCAAGAGTATTGTGGGAGAGCGATTTTGAGCAATCCTGGTGATGGTAATGTATTGTCCATGTACGCTGATTTGATATGGGAAACTCAAAAGGACTCTCCAAGAGCTGAGAGTTACTTTAATCAAGCTGTTAAAGCTGCACCTGATGATTGGTAAGCCTTTAGATTGTTTGGTGATGAGGTTTTTACTTTTGTTTATGAGAGTTATGTTTGTTAATGGCATATTGATTGATTGACTGTATGTTGCAGTTATGTTCTAGCATCTTATGCAAGGTTTCTTTGGGATGCTGATGAAGAAGAAGAAGAAGAAGAGGAAGAAGAGGAAGTGGGGAGAGATTGTTTAGGCGAAAAGGCGGCATCGAGCTTCTTTCAAGGAGTTCACACTCCACCTCCTCTGGCTGCTGCTTCTTAATAGTAGTTCTTGGATTTCCCCTTGAACCCAGCTCTTTGTATCATAGCTTCAGAGATAACATCTCTTGACCACCCTGTTTATAATCCCTTCTTAACCTTAGTATTAGTTTTTTATATATTTTTATATAGTGAGTCATATTGAATTTCTTCCTATGTAATGAATTTTGTTCAAAGAAAATAAGATATATTTTGGCTTGATACATAGAGGAAACTCTCTCTCCCTCCCTCACTGTTTATGCACCATTCATTGATTCATGCATGTTTTGGTTCTGAGTTGCATTATAGAGCTAAATGAAATTGAGTCTTGTGTATTTTGATTCTATTAAACAAGGAAACTATTGCCGATATTTTATGTGGTCAGCTTGCAAGCCTAGAGTTTTTCAGGTTCTGATTTGATAAATCATTGGGGGGAGGGGAGATTACAGAGACCTGAAGGAGAGAAAATAGTTGGTGCCTGAATTTACCTTTAAGAAGTCTGTTACTACCACCCAAGATTGAACATGGAGAAAGATGTCACTTGAGTGGATAACTTTCTTGTCAGCTTCTTCTTCATGTCTTCCAGTTCAGTTTGCTTCTTTTAAGTAAACTCGTAGGAAATTAATTCCAATTCAGCTTGTTTCTTTCACAGTTTGAACCATGGAATGACTCAAGTAGTCAAAAAGGCCCCTTGAGGTGTATAGGGTGATGAGTTCAATCTATGGTGGTCACCTACTTAGGAATTAATTTCCTACGAGTTTATTTGATATCCAAATGTTGTAGGGTCAGACAATATGTCTCGTGACATTAGTCGAGGTGCACGTAAGTTGGCCCGGACAGTCATGGATATCAAAAAAAAAAAACATGTTGGTGGTTCGAATATTAGGTCTACTCTATGAAGGGTTGGCAAAAGGATCCAATCCAGACAATTTGGAGGATACAACATTTTATTAGCTTGTAGTACCCATTTGACAAAGTGTAGTTTACAGGGTACTAAATAATTTATTGAATTTGGTTCATCTTCAAAGGATCCAAAACCAGCCTAAAACTGAGCCACTAACCAACCCAATTCCCAGGAAAACAACCATTACAGTGGCAGATAGCTCTGCCTCTGATGCTGGTAACAACTTGGGAGTACTAATCATGATGACACTTGTCAGATATCCGTTGCTCAAGCCAAGCAAAAACGTCAGAAGAATCACTGGCGGTTCGGTTTTCAGCCACCTTGGTCCATGAATGCAGGCCATGAACAGTGGATAAAACATAAGCCTGGTGATGCAGAACCATGTTGCTCTCTTGATGTTTTTCAAGATATATATTGCCGTTAGAGATTTTCCAACTAAATCTGCAATGTTGTATACTGTGATCAGTATGATGGGATACCAATCCTGAAATAATTTGGATTCCAAGTCCTCTGCTATGAATCCTGGAAATATTGATAGCGTAACGACATAAGTTATGAAAATTCCGAATGCTGGCCAGCGGATTTTGCCCACCACTGCCCGTAACTTGGTCTTTGAACAGGGAGGTTCAGCAAGAACTCTGTAGTAATGCTGCATCACCGGCAGCTTGCACAACAGGTTACACGAGACAATGCAGCAAAAGAGAATCAACGCGCCAACGATGAAGTACAAATGCGCGCTCTTTTGAAGACCCTTTGGTGATTGTGTTAGCGAGGCCTTTGTAATAATCCTCAAGATTGAAACAAGAACACCTGATGCAGCCAATTCTCTCAATCAGGTACATAGCAATAAAGTCCCTCTAATTTTATGGAATCAAGCAGCAAAATGAGCTTCAAAACTTTATGTTTACTTGGTCAGTACAAACAGGTTTGGTGTTGACTTTTGTACTAGGATAGGATATGATTAATTATTTATCCATATAATCACTACCTGGGACCAGACTGAATCTTTTTGAGCTGGTTTAGTTTAACAAGGCATGACAATCATATGTGGTTTTCAATTTAGCACTATACACCAATACCTAGTTGCCACAACAATAAAGCTCATTAAAATATTTACACACTTTTCAGCCATCCAATTTACTACTATACCTTTTCAGTTTTCATGCAGTTGAATGGAGAAAGTACTTCTTTTGTTGCCCTTTCAGCCAACTGCTTTCTATGCACATGCTTTCTAGGATGCTAGATCATGTCTGGCGCTTTATATTTGTGTTAACGTTTTCATGATATTTTACTTTGAAGGATAAAAGAAGAAATATTGGGAACTAGAAGATTTGAACATAAATAGTACCTGAAGAAGCAGTCCCTGCAAACACAGCCTGCATAAATTGTTTCGGAAGCCTGCCAGCGGATCCTATCAAGCTTCCTGCTACTAAGCCATCAGCCAAACCGCAGGCAACAACCGATGCAACCGTCACTCCATAAGCTCCGTTTGGTTTCCAGTTCGAACCAGTCATGTTGGAAGCCCAGTCCATGATAGGAGACACCAAAACAGACAGGATGAACAAAGAAAATCCCAAGTTCATTCTAAATCTAAAGCTCATCATTTTCGACCATCCATCCCAAGCAATCATAAGAACCAGAAGGAGCACAGAAGAAGTCATGTAAGCCACGGAGAACACCTTCTCGACGTGTTTGGTCGGATACAGGTAGCCGAAGTAATCAACCGCAGTGATGCAGGCATTCCATGGGAGCAAATTGCCAACACCAAGCAAGAAATGGATTAGGTAGGCAATTTTGAAAGTATCTCTTGGTTCTAGCTGATCTCTCATAATAGCCTTTTCACCATCCATTTTCGTGTTCAAGCGTTCTTCTGAATTCTGCAGCCGTTGGGAATTTATGCATTGTGAAAACAGTAGCTTGGCATCCTGAAATGATGTGTTGATGAGATGAGCATATCCCTTTGAAAGAGTTGAAACTATTCAAAGCCTAGGCTAATAAGCAGCAATACTGCCACTTTTAAGATTGGTGGCTGTAATTTGCAGACATGTTTGATCTTTTTCAATGTCGATCACCATTAAAATCAGCTTCCATTAGTCACCATGGAGGGGACTGGCTCTGCTTTAGGCTTTGAAGCCCTTTATTGAAACAATTGACAGCTCAGTTTGTTTGGATCGCAGATGTGATTGATGGGTTGAACTTGGAATCAATATGACTCAAAAAAAAAAAAAAAAAAAAAAAAACTTCTGCTTCGTGTGGACAGAAAATGGATGGGTAATATTAGACTTCAAACCCCAATATTCTATACTACTGCTACACATGGGGTGTCAAACCAATTTGTTTCTTTTTTTAACTGGAAAATCGTAACTTCGCTCTACTATACCTGGAGCATCCACGTTTGTCTCAAGATCCGGACCTGGGAGTGCAGGGTTCGAACTTGGAACCTCCAAGGAAGTACGCCTTAAAAAGCATCAAGTCTCAACCAATGAAGCTGCCTCTCCTCATCAACCCCATCTCTAAACTTCAATTCCAATCCATAATTTTGGGGTTTAAGCATTAAATTTTAAGAGTGTGTTTGGGGCACCGGTTTGGTTATGATAGACGAAAATTATAAACGGTGAGTTATTATAAATGGTGTTTGAGGGGCAAGTTATTAGAATATGGATTATGATAAACGGTGTTTGAGGAGCTGGTTATGTAACAAAAAGTAACATATGTAAGATTTAGATAAACGGGCACGAAAGTTTAGATAAACGGGGACGCAGGTTTAAGTAACTACCGTTTATTGGGGCAAACATGAGTTGGATTATTATAACTAACTCAACCGTTTACATAAACGGGGGCCTAAACACACCCTAAGGATTGATCAAGCCATCCGCATGGGGAACTTGATTCTTTGTTTTTGAGCGAGGGAATTTTCATATTGGAGAAGGTTAGTTGCCCCTATCCATCCTTTATTTATTTTTTCTTCCTGTCATTTCGTACTATCTTCACTGAGTTTTTGTATTTCTTTCTCTCTTTTCTTTTTACTAGATTAGTCTTTTACAGGCTTTATTCATGGAGATGAGCTTTCATTTGTATGGAATTGCATATATTGCTTTAAATAGAGATATTACACAGTAGAAACTTCCTCCATAGACTGTCCTGAATTTAGATTCACTGGAAAAAATCCTCGTACTTTTACCTCATGAATAAACAGAAAATAATTGAGAAATTAAACGAAAAGAACAAAAAAAAAACACTAAAGTTTATGTAGAAAAACTCCAAAACAAGATAGAAAAAAAAACACGGACATAAAAAATTTCCGCTATGTGAAAAATTGGTAGAATCACAAAAAATTCTCTCACACACAAAAATACTCTTTTGAAACCTTTATATTATTACACTCTTTTCTCACTATCAAACAAGCGAATACGAATAGGAAATTTAACTAAAATTAATATACCAAACTTAGTGCTTTTTATTTTGAATCCAAAATTATATAATCCTTTTATACTCTTTGGAGTCACCACTTCTTTGCACCTTTTCGATTGAACTGTCTTCTTCCAATTATAGACGAACTACTAACAAATAAGTTTGGCTACCAATTTGTTAGTACATAGGAAGAGGATTTGAACCTTTCACCTCAATATTAGATGAACTTTGCGGGTTTTGTCGAGATATTACCACATGAATAAACTGATTTTGTATCATTTAAGTTTGTGTTCATATTTGTTTATACAACCTAGTTCTGTTCCAACATGCATATCAGCAACACGATATCGAGATTTAAGACTGCACGATAACGATTGTAGTTGAAGGAAACAGAATCCTTGTACCTAGTTACAAGACATGAGATATTTAATCATGTATGCATCCAATCTAGCTAATCTTTTTTACTTCTGCAAAATCAAACTGTAAGAGAAAGATGCATTTATTAGTGTTTGGTTTACATCAAATCCAAGCAGAATATATAAAGGGGTTGATGGCAAAAAAAAAAAAAGGCTACCCAAAGTGAAAGTTTGAACCACTCTTTTTAGAAGCTAATAAAATAACCCTTTTGTTTTTCAAGTCTTTTTCCATAGATAGTAGTGGAGAAGAAAGTATTTTTGACAGGAAATGCTATTCCTTGGTGCTGAAAATTGAGCATATATTTTCAACTAAAAACACATCAATAATATTCTCTCTTACTATTGACCAAAGTTTTTGGTACTATTTTGTTATCATAATTAGCAGATCTACATAAGACATACTCTCAAATAAGAGATTGCGTATTCAAACTCTCATGCTTTTATTGTGGGTGACTAGAAAACTGCGATTTGGAGTAAATTTAATTATATAGACTTGAACAATCAGATGACATTATGTAACGCAATTTTTAAAATTATAACTTTAGCATCCTATTTTTCCTTATGCATGCATCTCTATTTTTCCCTCTCTCTCCCCCATGATTATAACTTCCTTTAACATCATTGGGATTGAAAATGGAGGAAATTGGAGAATCTTGCTGTATGGGACTTTCTAGTTTCTTGTCTTATTTTTCAAATCTAAGAAAAAGAAAGGAAATCTAATTAAAGTGACATAATTGAGTGAAAATAGTTAAATCTAGCCTATTTTTTTTTTATAAAATAGTTCAAATGTGAAAATGTGTCACATTATATATCAAAATCAATAATTATGTTCTCGGCACGAATCAGATCTTAACACATTTTTCTTTTGTAACATACAATTTATTGTGTTTAGCCTTGATATAATTGTGATTCTAGCTTAATATGAGAATATATAAATAGTTGGATGTTGAGTACAATTTTCACATCTTATACCTATCTCTTAAAGTTATGTCCTATGCCACTACTTCCATTACCTATTATGAGAAAGAAGTGAATTGAGTATTTTATTGATGCCTTTTGAGTACTAGCAAACTAATATGGGTTTTGTTATATTATGTTGACAACACATTGATTTCTTAGGTATCTTGGTATTAATAGCTTGATTCTTGTCATAGAAGTCAATAATCTATCGAATAAGTTTTAGAATCTTCATTGGCTATATAATGTAAAGTAAGGACATCGAATTGATACTTTTTAATTTGACTTATAATTGACATCAAACGTATATTTTTGTTTGACTTCAACAAACTTTCATACTTCCAATAATATGATATAAGTGAGATTTTAATCATTATGGAATAACATAATGATCAAGAGTTTTTAGAGAGTTAAGAGTCGATGTGTAAATTCCATGGTGACCACCTCCTTGAAATTAATAGTTGAGATGTATGCAAACTAACCCGAATATATATATATATGCACGTGAGATTTTTATACCAATAATTGGCACAAGGTGGATTATTAAAACTAGGTAAAGAGTGGGCTACTTAGCCTAAACCAACCGAGGAAACCTAGTCCCACCAAGTGAGAGATTGCAAGGAGATATCCATGAGGTGTGATGGGGTCAAGAAATTACTTCTCCATTTTCGTCTCCCTCACCAAGTTTAATAAAATTCACACTTTTTTTCGTGAGGATTAAGACTCAAATTTTCCATGAGAAATTGGTAGATATCGAACTCCCAATAAAGAATTTTTCCTATTTAATTTATTTTTTCATTAATATTTTTTTTGATAATAATTTAAAATAATTAATTTTTCATAGAAAATATCTATTAAGTTTTAACTAATTATTAAAGAAAATACTAATTTGAATAAACGATTGTATCAACATTTTTTTAAATCTAAAAATTAAATATATAAAATAGAGAGAAAAAATTATTTAAAAAAAAAAAAAAAAAAAGTTGTAATCAAGATAGGAATAGGAGAAATGAAAATGATAATACATTTCCCATTCCCATTTGTAAGGTAAAAAAAAATTTTCCTGTCGTCTTCGTTTAAACAAGAACGATTTATGAGTAGAAAATAGACATCTCTAGATCACACAACTATGGATTAATAACTTCGTTTAACATAAGAAAAGCTATACTATCGAAATATCTTACCACACGTGCGGTTGGTACCTAGCTCACTCTAGTCGAAACATAATTTAACTAATGAAATATATATTCATGATCAAAATGATAAAAAATAAAATTGAACTTCTCATAATAAGAACGAAATAACCAATTTTCGAGCCAGTTTCACACACATTTATTTACTTTACTTAGCACATTTTACGACATGTCGTTTCAAGTAGAAACTAGACAAAATGTTCAACCAACATTTGGCTCGCAGTCGTCGTCATAAAGTCGACGCGACGGTGTTCTTACTGCGAGCAGCCACCGTTCACGGCGGAGCAGCCACAGGATAGGGCGGAGGAACGGATGTCGTCGACACCATATGGCGGAGTCGGAGGAAAAGTTCGGAAGCCAACCGCAAGAAACCCGCCGCCGACCCCTTACGCTCGGCCGGAGCAAAACCAATCGCGAAGGCGGTGGATTTCAAAGCTCGTCCATCCGGCTTACCGGCTTATCTCCGGCGGCGCCACCCGACTGCTTCCCTATTTGTTCTCGAAATCACTGCCAGGAGATGAAGATCAAGGTCATTTTCATCCTCCCCGATCTTCTCTCTCTCCTTGAATTCTCTATCTACTGCCATTTTTTTTTTCTAGGGTTTTGGAAATCGCATTCGAAATCTATCGTTTTATACTCTCTATTCATTTGGGGAAATTGATGGCTTTTCTGACGATAGTGATTCGTGAGGTTTCTGATTTTGCATTTGCAATGTGGCGTTTGTAATTCGCGTAAGTGAAATAAGATGTTGTAGCTACGTTTTGCAATGCTGGTTGCAATATATCTAATCGACATCGTTCACATCAGACCCCATAAACTGTCATTATTGGTTTTGTTTGTTCATTATCTTGTAAGTAGAGATGTCCACTGGGCCTGCTGGTGAATGCCTTCCCCATCCCCGTCCCTAAAATTTTCCGTTTTTTTCTCGGGAATTGGGGTGGGGATTTCCCGGAAGGGCACCGCCGGAGATCGGGTCCCATTTTTTTTTCACATTTTTTAATATTTTTTTTGGACAATACTTTTAAATAATTACATTTTTTTTTAAAAATAATTATAAATTTCAACTATAAAGCTAATTATTAAAGAAAAATACTCAATGGTTTTATTGTTTGGTTGTAAACCAGTTCAACACTAGGGGTGTACAAAAAACCCGGTAACCCGAGCTACCCGGACTACCCAACCCAAACCGTAAGAGTTGGGTTGGGTTAGATTTTTAGTAAACCCGAATTTTTGGGTCGGTTCGCGGGTTCACAGGTTTTGGGTTGGGTTCAACCCGGAACCCGAATATAAATATATATTTCTTAACATATCTTTGTAGTGTAAAGTCGTTGAGAGACTAGAGGTTGTACATCTTTTCTTACTTTATGTTTTCTTTTTCTTTTTTTGCTTTTTTTTTTTCCTTCTATGAACAAGTAAACCTCAATATTTCTCAAACATTTTTTCCCTCAAGAATTTATCCAATTTTTTAATAAAAAAATCTCATACTCTTTACAAAATTAGCTTTATATTTAGTCAAATTTTATACCGATATTTGACTTCCAAATATTGAAATAATTAGTGTTTTCGTCGAATTTGTAATCTCGTCTTCAACTTTTAATCCTTTTGAACCGATGAACCCAACCCACCCCGAAAATATAGGGTTGGGTTGGGTTGAAACTCTAATTGGGTTGGATTGGGTTAAAAAGTTGATTGACCTAAATTTTTGGGTTGGTCAAAAAATTACCCTTAACCCTACCCAACCCATGTACACCCCTGAATCAACACCAATGTCACATGTTCGAGCCCGCGAATCAGTATTTGTTCCCCTCCTCCAATATGTACTAAAAAAAAAAAAAAAAAAACTCATATGCATGCATAGATAATTTCATCAACAATTATATTTTTATTTGAAAATGAAAGGGTAAAGTATAGAAAAAAAATATATTTTTTTAAAAAATAGGGCAGGGATCCGGGAATCAGGGATGGGGAGCACATTCCCCGTCCCCGATTAACCCACGGAGAATTTTTTCACCCGTCCCCGTTAGGGAACCCTGCCCCGCAAGGAAAATGGACATCTCTGCTTGTAAGCAAGACTAGTTTGTTGATGATGAATTCTTTTTTAGCAGATCAAGTGGAGGCAGAGTTGGAGGTTAACGTCTCTCGAGAAGAACTTTGTAATGTAAATGTAATTTTTTTATTCATTTTTTGTTTACAGATAAATGATGTAACAACCCATTATTTAGACAGTAAAAAAGAAGAAGTTAGTTTTGTGGTGTTTGAAATTAAAAGTGGCATCTTTGTGATTTAACTAAAGATTAGGGGCATTTGGGTCTTTTGACAGGTATTTAAGTCAAATTGTGGATCCCTAGGTCTTAGTGGGTACTGTTCATCTTCATCCTTGAGCCTCCTTCCCTGTTTTTCCGACCAGCTTGTCTCTGCAGCTGGAGTCGAGCTTCATCCGCCGCATGGGTTCGATTTGCCATGGTTCAAGCAAAGACCGCCGCGTCGGGTTCGCGCGTGAGTCGTCGTGGAGCAGCGTCGCGGGTCCGTTCACCCGCGAGCTCGTGGGTTTGCACGCTTGTCGGTTTGTCGTTGCATGCGGTGTGCGAGTGTTGTTCTTCGACGGTGTGGGTTTTCGTGTTTCCGCCGTAGCCGCTGGTTCGCGTGGTTGCGTTCCGCCAGTTCGCGAGTCTTGAGCAACCGTCATCGCGAATCTTCGTGCGGCTTCAACCGTGGTGGGTCGGCGCATTGCGTCGTCAACGTTAAGCGCGTCGCGAAGAGCGGTATCGTGAGTCGTGGTCGCAGACCGCCCGCTCGATTCTAGTTGTGCGACGCCGTCGGGTGGAGTTTGCGACCATGGACCAGCTTTAGCTCGCCGTCGAGTTCTTCGCAGCGTGTGGGTCGAAGAGCGTCGGGGGAGTCGTAGGCGCCGCCGCGAGCAACAAGGGGGCGTCGTCGTGGTCGCCGGAGTGTAGGTGAGCCAATTCTTTCTTTTCCCATTTTTCTTAGGTTCCCAAATGGGTTTTGTCTCAAGGTTGAAGAAGAAGGTTGTTTGGGTTGTGTTAAATCATCTTAAAATGAGATTAAAGTCATTCTAAGTTGGGATAAGGTGATTCAAATGAGGGATATAGACGGTTTGGTTTTAGTGTTGGGATATTTAAATGAAGGATTAAGCATGTTTGTTTGTTGGATTATTGTCATTCAAATGGTGGATTAATGGTGTTTGGTTACATGTTCTAAGTTATTTAAGTTATGGATAAGTATGTTTGGCTACTAGTTTATGCTATTCAAGTTATGGTTAGGTGGTGTTTGTTTGTTGGTTTATGGTTATTTAAATAAGGAGTAAGGTTGTTTGTTTGCAAGTTTAAAGTCATTAAAATCATGGACGCTTGGTGTGTTCATCGGGTTATGGATATTTAAATATTGATTAAGCTTGTTTGGGTAGTGGTTCCATTTCATTTAAAATGTGGTTATGAGTGTATGGTTTGGAGTTTAAATGGGCTGGTTGAGGTTTTATGACACTTTGACTAGATTTTTACCTATTGACTTTTCTGTTGACCAGATTTGACCCGAACCATTTTCTGTTCATCGAGTCGAGTTTGTGAGGCACGTGTAGCTGTCGGATGTCTTCAGGACACGTTTTTCGAGGTTCTTCACTGTTTGATAATTTTGATATTCTGGATCCGGTTTTGATGGTCTGAGGTGCTAGTTTTGACCGATTTGTTCATTTCAGGGCTCAGAGCTGTGTTTGGCTGTTTGGGGCTTCTAAGTGTATTCGTGGAGAGCTGTAGTGGATTGACCAAGGTAAGGGACCCTTTACCCCTTCTCGAGGACCTGTGGTTAATACATGTGCCGGGTTACTTGCATTAGTTGATTTGTTTGATTGTAGCATAACCATGTGAATCGTATGTTGCATTTGATTGCATTGAGAGCATATACATTTCATGCTTGTCTCTTGTATGACTAGTGATGCATCAATCATGTATGTCTGCCTGATATGGTCGAGTTGCATGTGGTTGCATGATTGCTCTGATATGGACTTGCACATCTGTCCTGATATGGACTTGCGTGATGTTTGATGCACGGCTTGATGCCTCGTTTGGACCCAAACGAGTCATGGAGACCTGATAGAGGAGACTAGTAGGTGGGTGTGGACGATCATATTCGGGCGCACACCCTAGCTTGAGGTGATATTCTCTCGCTCCACAGGACTTCCGTGGATGGTCGGCCGGCCAGGCTCACGGCCCTAGGTGGTTTCTACTAGTAACCTAGGCTCTCTCCAGGTAGGTGGTATGAGCCTGTTATGGTTCCTTGGTGATTGGTGTGGCACCACCTCTCGCCGTGAGTACGAGGCCTGGGGCCAACAGGTTGCTCGGCTCACCGGTTCCCTCTGGAGTAGGATGCCAGATTGCTCTCGAGTCAGAGGACTCTTGTGAGCTTTTGGTCTTGAGGTCTACGATCTTAGACCGCTCTACGAGGTGCTCGTCAGGGATGAGGTTTCTTGACCTAGCACCCAGGAGCTTGGGTTCTATACACCCCTCGGTTATGTTGTTGATCATACTTGTTTGCTGATGTTTGTATCCTTGTGCATGTCTGTCCCCGAGCTGGGGAAGCCTTACTGAGTTTGCAAAAACTCACCCCTTCCACTGTGGAATCCCCACAGGTACTACTAGACTGTACCGAGATGGATGATCGATGGAGTTGGAGACGACCATGGGACTTGCTGCATTACTTTGTGTAGAGTCTTTTAATTTATTCTTTCTGCATGAACTATTTAGGGGCATGATAAGTGGAACATGTTATATCGAGCTTTTATGTTTTGATTTTTGGATACCCTATAACTGTTTTAATGAATTTATGATTTTATGAACTTGTTCTTCTTAGTTGTTTGAAAGGAGTTTTGTTTTAAATTTACATGCCCGAGATGTCAAGTACTATTTTCATGCATTTAGAGTTAAGGACTCAGGTTCAGACCCTGATTTAGCAGATCAAGTGGAGGCAGAGTTGGAGGTTAACGTCCCTGGAGAAAAACTTTGTAATGTAAATGTAATTTTTTTATTCATTTTTTGTTTACAGGATAAATGAACAATCGGTAATTATTGCTTTATGGGGTTTTATCATTAAATGAGATAGATGACAATAGAATTTAAGGCATAAGGGAAGGTTCGCCTAAAAATCATAGGTTGGCCTAATGGTCAAGAGGAACTTCGAGAATTAAGAGTAGTGGACCTTGGAGAATTAAGAGCCGATAGATTCTAGCCACATACCTAGGATTAATTTTTATGAGTTTTCTTGACAACCAAATGTATTAGGGTTAGATAGTTGTCTTGTGATATTAGTCGAGGTATGCGTAAGTTGATCCGAACACTCATACGTATAAAAAAAATGGTCGCTTACCCTTAACAATTACTCTTAGAAGGTTACGACAGTTTGATCTTGATCATGCTTCTCTGTTAGCTGAAGTTATCGATCTTCCATTAAACATGACATTTAATTTTATGTGTTGATCATTTTTTTCTAGAAAGAGTGTAGAAAAAAAAGTTGTTTTCTGGAAGGAATCTGATTGCTTATTTATTATTTTTTAATATATATTTTTTGAATCTGATTGTTTATCAGTTATTTTATTTATCTGGTATAGTTGTTGTTTCTCTTGTTTCCCTTTCATGTATAGCAATATTCTTATCCTGATCCTGATGGTTTGGAGTTACAAAATTGCATTTTCTTATCCATTCTTTCTATTACTTTCCACGGGAGTTATTTTCTATGTGCTGTTTTTTGTTTTTATTCCAATCAATTTTACATTTCATTTGAAGAATTATCTACATGAAGTAATGTGTTTCATTGACTTGACATGCATTTTCTTCATTTCTTGCAGCCAGTGACATCTTCCTTACCTGGTCCTAGTAGAAAGGCAAATAGATCAGAGAAATTTATTGATTTTGATGGCCACCAAAAGGGCAGAGAAAATGATGCATTATCTGGGAATGGGAATTTTAGCGTTGAGAAATGGATCCAAGGAAAAACGTTTTCAAGGTAAATTGCAGAGTTTGACTATTTTGTGTGTAAGGATGAAACTTTTAAGTGACGTGTCGTTTATTGTGTCTAAGAAGTATGGACATGGGGACAATCCAATGTGATATTGATTTAGATATGATGACTCGTTTTCTAAAAAAATCCAGAGACACGACAGGAACTTGTTTTTCTTTGCATCACAGACGCAAACTTGACATTTATTTTTAGATATAATGAATCAATTTTTAAAAATTCGTATGATGCTTAAATAACAGGTTCAATGGTCCCCAAGGGGTGGCATAGTGGTTGAAAATTTGGACTTTGAGGGTATGCTCCCCTCAAGGTTCTGAGTTTGAGTCTTTCCTGTGACAGACTGACAGTACTTCTTCATGTCTCTGGTGCCTGGCCTAGGGACGGGCGTGGTTACCCTTGTTTAAAAAAAACAGGTTCCATGTTTTGGTTTCTTAAATTTTTTTTTTCCTATCTTTTTTGTATCACAGACTTCAGTATTCAGCTGAAGTGTTCCCTCTTTGTTAAAGAAATGCAACAGGATGAAACATTACTGTTTAGGAACTTATTTATCCATGATTCCATGATGAAGATACTTTCTCTTGTACAGTGTTCTAAAAAGACAAGACTCCAACTTTTAGCCTCAAGATTTATGCTTTGTTTGGATCATAATAGGCTCGCACCCCTGCCCCTCACCAGAGAGGCTTAAATCTCGATAAAATGCACCGAGACTTAAAGTCTCTATGTCTTGTATAATGATTGGAAGAAATTAATTTTCTTCATTCTTTATAAATATAAGGGTTTGAAATATAATAATTTTAACGATTATGACTTTGCTACTTATGCTTTTAAAAACATTGTTGACAAAAATTTATAGAATAACTCAATCTTGTTAGTGCCCCGTGACAATAGTCGAGGGTATTTCAAAAACTCAATCCTATTAGTGATAATTGTAGTGATCTTAAATTGGCTGATTTACTATACAGGGATGAAGTGAGTCGTTTACTAGAGATAATACAGTCAAGGGCTCTTGAACCTTCTAATAAAGTGGAAGAAAATAAATTTTCACCACAAAGCATTGGAAAACAAGTTGAGCAGCTATCTGCCGCAAATAGAGTCTTAAAAAAGCCACGCAATGAAAAGCAAGAAGATTTGGAGAAAGCAACGTTCGGAAACTTAACTCCTCATCCACATTCATCGGTAAGTAGGTTGAATCCTTAAGTTTTATTAACATGTGCTAGTAAGTATGGACACATTGTCATAATAGTAAAATGAATCATCTATCTATTAGGAATAGAGTAAATTTGGTTAATGTCGAAGTCAATTGGCAAATAAGAAGTTCAGCTCTAGGATTGGGATTTGTACGAGAGCCTACAAATTATCTTTGTCAAAGTCTTCAATATTTGTTCACCATGAAAAAGAGTGTTATTCACCTTTTTTTGCCTCTCTAATTATTCAACATTGGATATCAGAAATTAAACGAAGTTGGAGCATCACCTGTGGCTGTGGATTTGCAAGAGCATACATGAGCAACCAAAAATCTGAACCAGGCTTGCTTCCTGAGAAGATACCTGATGATGGACGGTCTTTGCTTCGTGTTGATCATCAAATGTCAAAGCCCTTTATTCCATCGATGTCTCCCAATCCATCAACTTGTTGGCCTGGTGCCATCACTGCCATGTCAGAAAGTCAGCGTGGTTACTTAACTCCTAGAAGTCAAAGAGGTAGATTTGGTCTTCATAATTTCCCTCGGACTCCATATTCTAGGAGTATCTTTTCGAAGTCTAAGTCCAAGGTTTGTAGACATGGTCTCTGTTCCCTTCTTTATTGGTCGTGACAGTGTGTATGTCCATTAAGCTGACTGCAAATGACTAACGATTCCTTTGCAAGTAAACAGATAATTCAGTTGCAAGGAGATTCCAATAAGTTTGTGAACACACCATCACCTCTCTGGCAGCAGTCACGAACTCCCGCTTATGTTCAGGTAATTTCTCGTTTCATTGAGCAGTCAATGACTAGAAACCGGTGTCTTGCCCTAGGAACTCTTGTTAAAAAGTGGGTTGTAGCATTTACATTGAGCTTAAGTACCGAACATTTTTATTTTTATCCATAATGAGCAGGCATTTAAAATTAAGGTAGTACCAAAGCTACTTTTTTTGCCGGAGAAAGAAAAGCTTAAAATAATAGAAACCTGGAGGGGTGTGCAAAGATCATTTATTCGAACTTTTTATATGCATAATGTTATAATTTTGAAATTTTAGGGGGCAAAGGAGAGGACAAACTTTAATGGAAAACCTTACTATTTTATGTTTTGTATGGTGCCACTGCCCGTAATGAGTTTGTCATTTATGTACTAGTTTTAACCATCATGAATTAACCTAGTAGTCAAATAAAAACTTCAAAAATTACAAAGTGTTTAGAGGGAATGAGTTCAACTCATGGTAACCAATTACCTAGGAAAAATTTCATACGAGTTACCTTGACAACCAATTATAGTAAAGTTAGATGATGTGCATAAGGTGGTCCGGACTTAAAGAAAAATCTTCGATCTTTTGTTTATTTTGTGCTCTTTCTGGTCGAATGTATCTTGAGCTAGTGGTTCACTTGTAGTCTACCAAGCTCAAGTTCCTGAAGGTTCTTACTTTTGTCATTAATTTTTTTTCTCTGTTTGTCTATACAGATGACATCAGGCAATGATCCATTAGATGAGGCAAATGGTTCCATTGGACCAATTCGCAGGATTCGGCATAATGCATCTGCAGTTACTGATTCCAGACGATCTGCTTACTTTTATCCATCCCGGAAAGCAGAGACAAAGTTAGAGAGTTCTAATATCTCGGAAGGAATTCTACCTGCTAAGAAGAAGAATTTGGAACTTGGGGGAGCAAGCACCAATTCTCTATCACACTCAATGGGAAATAACAACTCTGAGTCAAGTCTGTTGACTGTTCGTCCAGAGTCTAGTAAGGTTGCTAGGACAATGCTAGAGCATATTAGTAGAAACCCACCCACTCCTAAAGAAAAGAATGAAGAGTTGAAGAGAGTTATTGAATGGAAAAAAACTTCATCTTCCAATGTACAAACGGTCAAGCCAAATAAAACCAGTAGTTTAGCCCAAAAAGAAGACCAAGTAGATCAGAACTATCACCCCGAATTAAGTGTTAAGGGAAAAACCGTGTCCACAGTTCATCCAAAGGATAGTGCTGGCAGAAATTCCGATGTGGTAAACCAAAACTCTCCTGATATCAAGTCTAGAATTAACAATGATGATTTGAAACACAAGGATGACGCCGTGGGCTTAAAAAATAATAGCTTGCTGTCTAAGGTATCACCAGTTCACAACTTTGCAATCGGCTTTAATTATGTGATGTATTATCGATCGACATTCATATGCTTTTTATTTGTTTTTGCTTTAATTATTAGAATAAGCTCAAAGAGTACTTAATTTCTTGTTAAATCCATGGGCAGGATGTTCCTCCGAAGATTGTTCCAGCTCTTGGATCTGAAGTGGGAACTCAAAATAAGCCTTCCCCATCTCTTGGAACTAAACCGGGTTTTCCTTCCATTACCATCAAGAAGCCTGAGTCAAAATGGGCAGTTTCGTCTGAAAGTGGTTCGGCATTTACATTCCACGTTTCGAGAGCGTCCTCGGGAGGGCTCTCTGAACCTCCAACACCATCCATTTTTCCATCAACCAGCCTCGGGATACACTCCACACTGATGCCTCAAATATTAAGTTTAGCTTTGGATCCGATGATCATACGAGACTGTCCTTTAGTTCTGTTGAGAAAGATGCAGTTTGTTGCTAACTGATTAGGTATGCCAAGTATAGTTTTTTAATCATCTTCTTGTCGACCACAGGAACTATCAAAACGGGAAAGAAACTTGTGTCAACTACCTTATTTTTATAAATAAATAGAAAATTGCAAGTTCATCTGTAGACTGTTCCAGTTTTTTTTTTATGACCCGAAAACTTGAAACTTTGCTCCTCTAAACCTAGGGGCACTACTGGCCCGTCCCTAGACTCTGACACCAAGATACATTGTAGGACAAGAAGTGAAAAGCGGGGCCACCTGGGAAATTAATCCCCACACCGGTCACCACTCTTGAACCTGGGAGGCTAAGGGGAGCACACCCTCAACATTGAGGTGCTCAATTACTGCGCCGTTCCTAGGGGACTTGGGATGCTAAGGAGAGATCACCCTTAACATTCAGGCCTTCAACCACTGCGTCATTCCTAAGGGACTCGGTTGCTAGTTTGATGTATAAATTTTCCATTTACGATGATAATATCATGGCAATGCTATAGTTTCATGCAGATTAGTTATGATTTGATCAAACTGTCACATCCTTAAGCCAGAACAAGATTCCCCATTTGAGTTTATCTTTGGTTAGATGTTCAGAACCAGGCCAAAGTAGTTTCACATGTGAAGTGTTTGATGCAGATTCCCAAAGAACAAGTTCAAGAAAAATCTGGGAAAAGGGGATGGATGGATGGATAGATACCTACATCTACAACATCCATCCTAATTCCTATCCATGAAAGATAAGTAGTAGATATTTGATTGGATGACAGGGTAGGAAAGGAGTGCCCTCATAGGACAAGAACAAGCCCACGTGTCAGGCTCAAAGCAACAAGATGAAGTGGGGAACAAGTTGACACTCTGAAAATGCCACAACTTAGAGATGCCAGCCAGAGTGAGAGAATCGCATGTTGCTCTAAATTATGCATGGTAACTAGGAAGCCATTCTCTCCCTCTGTTTAGCAGGAAAGCTCTAATATGGGGGGTCCCATTTTGATTTTTGAAGCTGCATCAAAGTTGGGGCAAGAGAAATAAAAACTCTTTAGCGTGTGTTTAGATAGAATGTCTTGGAAATGAAGTTAGTTGTTTAAATATATGCCTTTTATTCCATGATTACTTAGTCGAGAGTCTTGTTGCTCGATGGAGCTCAGGGCCAATGATCAGAAACCTAGTCAAAATATGTAATTGACGTTTATGCATTGGATCACATGTTATATTTCATTACATAATAGTTTTCTTCTTTGACCATGGACGTAGCCAACACATTATTAATGTACCACATAGATCTCTATGTTATGTATTATTTTCTTTATTGTTGTTTCGATTTTCATAACAATAGTAGTTATGAAAGGTTCAATAAGGATTTGAGTTAGATTGAAGGGTTATAAATGATTGTGACAGAAACTCTTGTTTGGCAGGGACAGAAACTGTCATTTGAATTCATAGTTATGAATGATTGAGAGTGACATGATATTGGAATTACTTTATCTAAACGCGGAGTCGAGTCGACCCGCGCACCCTTGTGACGAGCGAGGAGTGCGGAAGGAAAGGGGCGTTGTGTTGGATTGTGGGGAAGAAAGTGAGAGAGAGATTGAAATGACATTGAATGAGGAGCAGACTTGAATGTGACGTTTCAGATTCTAAGTGTCAGAAAGTTTTTCTGAAGATCAGAGCTGCAGAACCGCCCAATGCCAGCGCCTGCAACTGCACCAGCGGCTGTATTATTTCCACCCAACCTCTGCTCCACTTTTTTTCCTTTTTTATTTTTATTTTTAATTTCTTTGTTTTGCCAGCTTGTAATTTATTCATACATTCATTACACTTGAAGATCCCCAGGAAGACACATTCAATGATTATTATTTAATTCTTTCTTTCCCTCCTTTTAGTTTAAAGTTGCAATTAATTTTGTGTTTTTTTGTGTTCTTAACAATTGAATCATTTTCTCCCAAGTTAAGAAAAGTTTAACACATGTTTGAAGTCATGTGACCAATTTGTTCAAAATATAATAAAGGTTGTACTCATGAATTTTAGACTTCTTTCCGCTTGTCCCTCGTTTGCGCCTGATTAATATATCGTATCTTTTTTCAAAAAATAATGATATAATAAAGGTATTATCTTTTGAAGATTTTGAAAAGCTACTGATAAAAAATATAACAAACTAAGAAGCTTAGAGAAACTAAGTCAAATTTAAACATTTATTAAGAGTTTAACACATACTTGGTTCAAATGGGTTTTGTTCATCTTGATAACTATTGTGATATATATAGTAATGTATAATAAAATAATTTTGTTGACTTACTCAACTTAAGCATAATTCATATATCAGTGAGTGTTTGAGCAAATTTACACGCACTTTAATCATTTTATGGAATAGATCGTATGACTTTACAATATTTGGATGTTGAGCAAAACAGAAGGAAATTAATTGCTAAATAGATGATTATTATGAATTGAACTCACAACTTTTTCTTTTTTAATACCTTTTTTACCACTATGTTACCGGTGGTGGTTCTTAATTAAATAAGATATATTTTTTCTTTGATCAACCATTTGATATTCCGGTAAAAAAAACCATTTGATATTAAAAGCAATAGAGAATACTTAAGTTTAAATCTTAGGTAGAATGCATTTTTTTTCTTCTTTTTTTAGTTTTTATTTGGTAGTTCCTATAATTTGTTGATAAGTATTTCAAAATTCTAAATTGTTTTTCCATACTAAAGGGTCACTTATCCAAGTCAATTCAAACCTCCAATGTCCAAAACATACATGTTCAAAACTTAAAAAAGAATCAAATAGAAACTAAATTTAAGTCTAAATGACCAATATCTTAGCTTTGAAAATTGGAAGTAGTTAAGACCAAAAGTATAGTTTATGATCCTATAATTTTTACCATTCTAATTAAGATTCTCTTCCATTTGAACTCTATTAACCCACATGTTAAAAGTAATAACAAAAATGACTTCTATTATTTAAATATTTTGGCTGAGAAAACCACCAGCTTTAGGCAGCCAAAAGTCTTCAGTCAATATTTTCAATAAAATTAAATCATAGGCATTGATTTGAATCTGAAAAAGATCAGCTTTAGCTAGTGGTTCTTTTTTCTTTTTTGAAATCTACTACATTTTGGGCCTCGAACCTGTAGCTTACTCGTTACTAAATGATACATAATGTCATTCGAGTCCTTTTAACACTTTTCCTTTTTTTTTTTTTTTGTGTGTGCGCTCATGTTTATTTGAATAGTATTTGAAAAGGGTTTGGGTGTTTGAAACATATATGGTGGTCCATGATATACTTTTTATAGTGGTGGTGGTAAATTATGGCTATAGATTGCATCCACTCTTTGCTATGCTTGGACACAAAAAATCTTTTATTGAATAACTTGGTTTTTGTGTGTCAAAAGGAAACATCTTTGCTTGTTTTCCCTTTACTTTTCTTAGATAACTTGTTTTTGTGTGTATCAAGATGTGCCATTCACCCCATAATTGACATGTACTCTTTTCTAGGTTGAATGTTTAAATTTTTTTTATGCTCCTCTGCATTTATTGTAAAATACCTACTCCAAGATATATTTTTCTAGTCTTTTCTTAGTTATTATGAGAATAATTGGTGTATAACTATAAACATTTGAAATTATTGAGTTGACTTAATAGTTTAAGAGGAGTATTGAAAACGTACCAAATGGATATGACTTCAATTTATGATGGTCAATCACTTAGGAATTAATTTCCTTAGAACAATAATTATTGTTACTAAAGTAAAGTAATTTATCTCGTAAAAATAGTCAAGGCGCACATAAATTAATTTAGATACTCACGAATATAAAAAAAGCTATAAATATCTCAAGTAAAGGTTTTCGTAATGGTTTGCCTTGCTTTCTTGCATGCCATTTGAAATGAAATCATATCTTTTCCAAAAAAAGAAAATAATAAATAATATATATATAAAAGAGGTTGTCAACTCGAGTATAATTAAAAAAGGTAAGAAATTTTGTGACCTTACATGGTTAGACTAAAGAAAAGAGTAATAATCACTTTGTTCAACTAATTAAGATATAATCAATTAAATAAAAAGATATAAATTTACTCCATATTCATCAACCTTAAATGATAATAAGGAGAATATATTTCTCATACCCCACAAAATGATATGGGGGGATGAATTCTCTATCTCCCTACATTCTCTCTTTATACTTGATTTAGAAGAAAAGTGAAGCTAACTAATTAAGGATCAGATGCTGGCAAAGTTATATATATATATACATATATATCAAGGAAGTGAAGGAATATGACACTTGTCTAAAGGATGCTTCCAGTAACATGTTCAATCAATCAATCATATGTAAAAACAAAACCCATTGACTTTTTCCATCCAAAATGCCATTTGGAACATCACACATGCATTATTATTATTATTATTACAACCTCAAATGGACATGTTCTTAAATTGTTACCTCAATGCATGAACAACATCAGTACTGATACATTCTCTTCTTTTCTTTCTTTCTTTTTTTTTAATAATTTATTAGAATAATATTGGTGTTAAGGATATTTTTACATATTCCTATCACAAATAGGGTTTAATTTTTGGTTTTATGTATTTGTAACTTCTAATAAAAAAAATCACATTCAAACGAGTTATTATAACTACTCAAAATAACTATTTATTTCCAATCACTCAAAATAATTATTCATTTCAAAACCACTTTCCACGATCCTTCTACAAAACTCACATTCAAACCAAGTTAAGTGGCTGCAAAGTTATTATCTACTATTTATAAAAAAAAAAAAAAAAAAAAATTCATATCCAAAAGAGCTATTACTACAATCTCAATTTCTAATCACTCAAAGTAACTCATCATTCTAATATTTGAGTGTAACTTTTCATGCAACTATTAATTCAAATACCCATATGTTTTGTATGATGGGGAGTTTATCTCTCTACCAACTAACTCGACTCATTTGGTTCATCCTTATTTATAGAGTTTGAAAAGATTTATAAATTGATAACTTAACTATTTAAGATACATATTTATAACCAAATGTTCAGTTCTTCTAATCGCACCATTCTTTTTTTATCCAAAGTCTAACCATTAAGTTCACTTCAATACTTTGAATAATATTCAAATGCTAAAACTTCAAATTACAAAAAAAAAAATATTTTGAATGGATTGGAGCATAAATCATGCATCCCAAAATTATAATTCTGGTTGAAAATTAACTTGATATTTAGAAATTAGTATGAAAATGATTGTAAAAATGAAATCAAAGCAGAAAAAAAAAATCAGTAGAGTTCGTGGCATGCAGCTTCAAGACATATTTTGATAACAATATTTAAAAAAACAGTGCAATCCAAAGATGAATATTAATTATAATTGTCACTTGAATTAAACAACAACTTGAATGTCACAAAACTTAATTAGATTTAAAAGAAAGCAACCACTTCATTGATCAGCTCATTTGTTTAATAGTGCAGCCCTTGACATTAAACGCTCAGAACCCTGATTAAAAAGAGATTAAACCAATTTTAAATGCAGATTAATTAGTTAAAATGAATAACAAAAAATATAAATTAAATTTTTTTGGATTCATAAGTAAATTTTTAAGGTACTTACATCATCTAGCTTCATTTGATTATTGTTGGTTTCCAACATGAGACCAAAGTGAATACGAGGAAAGTGTGCCCACTAATCAAAATTAACCAATCAAAATTTCAATTAATCAAGCAAAATTAATATAAAATGTGATAAAAAAATTAGTTATGGTCAATTAACTTACGTTTTTGGCTGCTGTACTGAAAGCTTCCCTGTGGCTAATCTCAGGATTATTTGCCTTAATCCTTTGAATTTCCTCTCTGAAACAACATCATATTAGAAATTAATCAATTCTAAATTTTAATTCTCAGTTGAATAATCATTTAGTTTTAGTTTTGAGATTTAAACTTGTTTTTACAAAGAGTTATATCTTCCTACTTAAAGAAGTATTTAAATTCTAACCAAATTATAAAAATTAAAACAAGTTTTTGAAATCTACTTAGTCCCAGCTTGATAGCCTTTTTTTTTCTTTTTTCTTTTTTAATTCAAACTTGTTTTCACTTAAATTTCTTTATAAAAGGTTTCATCTTTCACTTAAAATAGTATTGGAATACTTACCAAATTTTAAATATCAAAACAAGTTTTCATTCTAAATTAGAATACCCTTCCGAGTATCCCGGTGCCACAGTCTAGGGACCGGCTAGTGGTGCCCCGTGTATATATATATATCAAAACAAGTTTTTGAAAGTTAGCTACTTGTTTTAGTTTTAAAATTTTAATTTGATTTTTAAAAACATACATAAAATATAGATATTAAAATAAGGGAAACATAGGTTGAAATTTTGTTGTAGATTTAGTTTTTGTTGTTGTAGATTTAATTTTTAAAAAAACTCTCCTTTCCTTGGGTTTTATCCCATTTTTTTCTAATAAAATTCTTGAAAAAAATAATTAATTTTTAAAAACAAAATGGTTATGGAAAGAAGTCTTGATTTTTAAATTTTGATTTAGATTTTTAACACAAAGGTAACATGTAGGTATCGAAGTAAGGAAAATCATAAGTTCGAGCCATTGCTATAGGCTAAATTTTCAAAAAACCAAAAAAAAAAAGAAAGAAAATTATTATGGAGCTGAATAACTTTGAAGAAAATTGCATTAGAGAAAGGATATGCAGTTGTGAAGGCTTTGGTTACTCACTTTATGAACTGATTATAAGCAGAGGGTACTCTCTGCCTCTTCTCGGGAGCTGAAAAAAGATAACAACAACAACTCATCAAAATTTCAATTCTTTTTTCAACATTTGCACAGAAAATTAACTTTATTTAGCAATAAATAAATAATAATAATAATAAAGGGTAAATTATACTGACGTCGATTTACAACTCTTTCCTCTGCTGGAATTGTAGTGGGTGCTCGAATTTCCATCTTATTATTGTTACATTTGGATGAGGAGCCAAAATCAGCCTGAAATTCAGGTCCACTTGAAGGGTACATATTGTAATTTGGAACCTACACATTTTTATATGGTCAAAACTCTTAGCTTATATTAGAATTATAGTTATAGTTATGTTTCATTTGAGCTTAAGACAAATGTAAGTAAGATCCTAATGAAAACAACAACTTTTTTTTTGTTATTTATTTAAAAAAAAGATATGAATGGAGTTAGAGGTATGCTAGGAGCATACAAAAGTCCAAGAAGAAAATGTTACAAAAACGCTCTTCAATTTAAAGCAATGAAGGCAATGTCGTAGTCTTTAAAAAGAAAAGATTTTGAGCACCAAGAAGCAAATAAATTGACAGTATTTTCCCAAATAGAGTTGGGACTTCTAACAATTTTTTTTTTCTATATTTAAAGTCACCGATTGTTTGGATCTTCACTTCTAAGTATGTTTGGGACACCAATTAAATAACTATAAATAATGAGTTATTATAACATGAGATGTTATAGTAACATGTTTTTAAAGTGCAAGTTACTATAACAGACGTTAAGCTAACTTGTGTTTAGAAGACATGTTATTATAACATTAAATAGTTCTAACAAAAGAATTTTATTATAGTTGAGATGATGAGCCAAATCCGAGTTGAGTTGTAATAATCCAACTTAGCTCATCCTTAAACCGAGAAACAAACATCCTCCTACATTTTTCCAACTCAACATAGAAGAAATAGAAGAAATATTACTATTTTCATGAATGTGAAAGCTAATGTGACAAGTATTTAGGTCTTTTGAGGAGTACTAGTGAAGGAGGGGAAGGGAGTTTATGAAATGATGTTTCATGAAAGAACTCAAAAGGAAATATATACCAACATTGAAATGACTGATTCAGTTAGAAATAAAGCATATAATACCTAGATTGGCAGTTCAATCTCAAAACAAGTCAAAAGGGAGACTTTCAGATCTCAAAAAAAAAAAAAAAAACCCTAATTTTATTTCCCCCATGTTTTCCTTTTTCTGTGTGTGTTGTTACAGTACATGACAAAAAACCTAGCTAGGCTATATAGCTCAAAAAAAGCTCTCTCCCCTAGAAATATAAACAATATAACAATTACAAACCTAAAAGCCCTAAACCCAAAAGCACAATCTAACAAAATGAGGCTAAAAGAAAAAAAAAACAATTCTCAAGAAAAGAAAAAAAACAAAACCTAAAAGAAAATGGTGAAATTCAATGGATAAAAGAGTAAAACAAGGAATTATGGCGGCTGGATACCTGTAGAGCTAGCTAGGGCTTCAGTACTGTAATTAAAAAAGAAACCTTTGTTTATAATTAAAAATATATATATTTTAAATTATTAAAAATGAAAATTTGAAGAATGGGATCTATTAATTTCAAGATTTCAGATTCTGGGTCACATCAATCTTCTTAAAAAAGATGCAAAATTGTGACCTAAAGAAGCACCCACATGAAATTAGAGAGAGAAATTGAACTTCCTAAGAAATTGGTTTTTTTTTTTTTTTTTTTTTTTTTTTTTTTTTAAATAAATTTTTTAGGATTTAGGGTTACCTGAACATCTTGCCAAGAAAGTGACTGAAATGCAGCAGCCATATTCACGGACCACAGATTTGTGCAGTGACCACATCGGACTGTCACAATATCAAACAAGCTACTGCATGGAACACTCACCTGCTCATCATAATTATAATCATAATCGTAATCATAATCATCATCAAAATTCATTCATTTTCAACTAAATTTATGTAAATCTTATGAATCGAAAGATCCCATTGATTTCGGACGAGAATCAAACCTAGAAGCTTAAGCTGATAGGTTATGATATATTATCCGTGGCGAAACCCTAGAAATGTGTGTTCTTTTGGGTAAAAATATTGTCTTTTTTTGGTTTGAAATGAGATCTTCATTAGAATTTCTCCCCATTGAGGTAAAACAAATGGTAGAAAGTACCACTTTTTTTTTTAGAAAAGAAAATGCATTTGGTTGAGGAAACCAAAGGATTGATGACTTGTCTTCATCATTTTGGTCATCCAAAATTCCAATCCCCAAATTTCCCAAATTAAAATCTGTCAAACAAAAACAAATTAACACAAATCTATGACTTTTCATTGACTGCAAAAGAAGAAGAAGAAAAAAAAAAGGGTCTAAAAGGATGGAGACTTGACTGAATTGAAAATTAAAAAAATTACAAAAAACCCCAACTCAAAAGAAAATAAGAAACACCCATCTCTCATATTGGATCAAGATTTACAAAAACACAAAAATTAGCCAAAATTAAGGAAAATAAAGAAAAACCCAGATCAGAAAACAAAGTTAAATTAGAAATTATGAGAAAAAAATTAAATTAGTTAATTAATTAAATACCGCAAGAACAATATTGCAAAAGTTGCAAGGGATGTAGCAGAGTTGTTCAGGAGCAATATCTATGCAGCTAGACATGGTTTAATTTGATATTTCTTTCCAAAAAATGAAAGAAAAAAAAAGCTAATTCTTCTTTGTTTGATGAAAAAGAAGAAGAAGATAAAGAAAAGAAAGGAGAGAAGGGTATATTTGCAATTTTGCAGAAACCCAAATGAGAAAGTTAAGAGAAGAAGGGTGGAAGGAATAAATAGAGGGGGTTTTGTACTGATAATTAATTGGATGAATATATTGTGTGTGTGTGTGTGTATCAGGACACAGTAAATTTTCCAGCTCTCTTTCTACATATATAAACAAAATCTAACTTCACATTTATTTATTTATTTTTATGTATTTATATATTTGAAGCCCTCAAAGTAAGAGAGAGAGAGGAGTAAATGGAAGCAGAGAGAAATTAAAGAGGTGAATGAATAAGATGCAATTAGGTATAGTCTAACTTTTTTTTTTTTGTGAGTGTTCGGGTCAGCTTGTACGCACCTTGACTAAAGTTATGAGACGTACCGTCCGTCCTTACAATATTTGGATGTCAATGATACCTTAACGAAATTAATTTCTAGGTAGATGATCATCATAGATTGAATCAATCACCTTTAGTATCACAAAACTTTCTTTGACCACTAGATCACTTCATGATGATTAAATTAGATAGTCTAGTTGGAAAAATAAAAAAAAAATTAAAATGTTAGAAGTTGTCTTTATAGAAATTAATTTCTTACGAATTTTAATTTTTAAAAAATAATCGAGTGCCAATGCTAACGAATATTTTTTTTTTTACCAAAAAATATTGGGACCAAGATAGAGAAGGAGAAAGAGGATTATTTGGAAATGCATTATTTAAACCCAAAAGCTATGCAGCAAGTTCTATTCTATGGTTTTTGTTTGATGCCTAGTTTAGGGACGGGCATGGTTATCGATATCCTTATTTAAAAAAAAAACTCTATGATTTTTGGGTAAAATTTGAAGTGTTCAAACTCAAAGTATGTTTTATAGGGTTATCGAGTTCAAAACTTACAAGTAAATTTAATTATAAAATTTATTGTATGAATTTTGAGTCTAGATATTGGAACAGATTTGGATGTTCTCGAATATGTAATAATGAAGTCCAACTATTTGGCTGCTTAATTTCTCGATCATAAAATTAAATTAAATTAAAATAAAATTATGTATATTTTTTTTGTTCTATTCTATGTTAAATCGGTGCAAAACTTAAAAGTTTAGGTTAGTGAACGACTAAATATATTGCTGAAATAGTAGGAGAGTCTTGTTTTTTTTTTGTTGGGTACAAATTGAGGGAAGAGAAACCAACAAATTCATGCATTGTAAATATAAGATTTCAACACATAAATAGAATCAAGACAAGTGTAAATAAGAATTTGTATTTATATATTAATTAACACCAAAAAAGATAACTAACTGCGCTATCGACTGGTCATTCAGTAGTAAGAGAGTTTGATTGAATGTTTGATATATAGTTATATTAGTGAACTAAGTTTCTGGGACCGTCTGTTTGACATATTTAGGTAAGATTTACTTAAGAAATTATGTTTAGAAGTTAAAAATTGAAAATTGTAGCCAAAATCTCGTTTGAATGTAGTTTTTGTGTAGAAGAGTTAGAGTCAAAACCTTGTTTAGATATAAATTTAAAACGAGTAGTTAATTTTAGTAGTTAAAAAATGATTAAAAATGAGTGGTTAAAAATAATTTATTTTGATTGATTTGAAATAAATAATTAAAAACGAGTAATTAGAAATGATTGAGTAGTTAAAAATGAATGATTAAAAAAAATGAACGGTTAGAAATGAGAATTATTTTTAAAAGTAAAAATGAGGAGCAGTTACTAAAAACTGGTTTGGACGTAAGTTTTCGAGGAGAAATTAATAAAAACTAAAATTAAATCCTATCTAAATATGCCAAACAAATAGCCCGTGTCTATCTAAATCAAGGAATTAACAACTTTTACGGTAGATCTCAACACACACACACAAAAAAAAAAACTACTTTTACTGTAACCGTATGGTGAGAGAGTATGACTTAAGAGCACATACACAATAAATGTTATATCAAATCCTATTGCATTTCATCATATTAATTATTTTGAGGGTTAAAATAAGTATAGTTCAACAGACATTATAAAACTTAAGGTTAGATAATGTTTGATTCTCCTAGTCATATAATTAACGAGAAATTTCATAGCAATACATATGACCTATATATACATATTATAGTTGTAATAAAAAAAGAAAGGTAGTAATATAATCTATCAACCTACGAGACGAAAAGTCTAAAACCTAAAGCAAAATCTTCCTCTATTCCGAACCAATGTCACCTAATTTTCAAGTAAAAAAATTTTCGAAAGAAAGAGTTTTTTTTTAACAATATTTAAGGGTAGGAACATCGAACATGTAACTTTTTTGTTACTAAATCTCAGAGCTAGGCTCCTTTTGACATATTTTTTAAAATTGAAACTACACCAAATATTTGATAGGTCTAATTGTTATAAAAAATTAAAAAAAAAAATTCAGAGTGGATGCATTGTGGTAGTAAAGCCAAACTAAAGAAACAATATAGACCGCCCATTTTAGGGATGTCAGTGATGGAAAGGTTGGGGGATATTGATTTCTTTAAAACTAAATATACCTATAGGTTTTTATAACTTAACTGTCTTAATTAGTTAAAAATCGCCCTGAATTCAATTTATATTGGTTACCTACCTAAAAACTAATATCTTACAATTTTTAATATCCAAATGTAATGTCGTAGGGTAAAAAAAAAACTTTACTCAAACAATTTTATAATTAAATTATAAATTTAGTTTAGTTTTAATGTTTCATATATAACATCTTATTTTTCTTAACAAATTCATTAAAAAAAACTTCTTGAAAGTTTTTTGTGAATATGGATGTATATATCAATTTGTGCACACTTCGACTATTTTTACAAACAAGTTGTCTTTACAATATTTAATCATCAAAGAAATTAATTGCAAGGTAGAGTTGACTTTATAATACACATATATTTATTTATTTAAGTATCCTTTTAAAAATAATTAGGTCATAACTTGCATGACCTATATTTTTCAGATCTATATATAGTTGAAATTGGACAACATTTTATTTTATTTATAAAAACAAAGTTTTTTTTTTGAATTAAAGAATAACAAAATATAGCTCAATTGAATCATATAGGTGAATATAAAAAATAGGATTTTTTAGTTCAACAAATGAAGATTAGAGAATTACAACTAATTATTATCTTTTAGTTCATAAATACACACTAATGATCTGAACTATTTCTCTTGGTGGACATGAAAAAATAGGTTATGTGTACATAACCTAAATAGCTAAATTACATTTTTTTTTTTAAACTCAATTATTTTCATTAGAATCAACTCGTGGAGGGAAGAAACAAAAAAGTGAGGAAAACGATGAAAACTAAATGCATCCACAAGCATTTAAGATTGGGTTTGGATTTGGTTGAAGAAAACAAACAAAATTATTTGCTCAAAAAAAAAAAAAAAAAAAAAAAAACAAATTAAGAGATTTATCTTTTTTCTTCCACATCTCAAAAAGAGAGAGAAAGACTTGGTTCATAAAGCTTGTTGCCAACTTGGGGGGCCCTTTACATTTTACAAATGTTTCCCATAATCAATACCTAAAATTCACTATATACAACAATAAGAAATTTTTATATCAATTTCATCAAATTTGACCCATCGATACATCATGTTCTTTTAAGGAAAAAAAAAATAGTTTTGTTAAATATATATGTTTGTTTAGATCAACTTAAACGGATAAATTTTGAGAAACCACGACTCTGATACCATAAAAGAAAAATCATATTGAAAATTTGTGGAGGAGATGACGTGAACATGACAATTACCTAGAGTGTGGGGACCAAAATCTCTTTAAATAGCTTGTCACCAACTATATATTAAAGTTGTCCATATATCATTCAATATAACTTTAATAAGGAGAGTACTAGAAATTGTCAATCCGAATTAGTTAATTGGATAATCGTTAGGATTCTACATCAGAAAAGTAGAAAATTTAAATTTATAAGAGACATGAATTACTCTGCTCATTGTCAATTGGTTTTGGGATGGATGTTCATACTATTTAATATGGTTTCATAGCACATAAAACCCAAATGGACGAGCAAATAAAAATGAAATTGAGATTCAATTCAAAATTGATAGCTTAAAAGAAACACATATCGTAACTATCTCATATTGGAAAAGTGATATAGTAATCCAACCCTCTTTACATAAACATCCCCCAAACACTGTTTAAAAGTTTGGAGATTAGGGCTGAGAATTATATAAATCATTAATGTATAGAGAGACTTTATTGTATTTGTGTGAACTGCTCATTCATGTGCATTATATAACTCTATGTCTATTCTTGTGTAAGAATTTCAGCACATTAATTAGCCAGCAAGAACCATCTATAGAACCTACTGTTTAAATTCATGTTCATAATCAATTTCATTGGACAAACATTTGCAATGAGTAATTATAATGTGCGAGTTTTTTGTATATTCTGTTCTATCATAACTTAGGCAATTTCCTCATTAAATGACGAACTTTTTTTTTTCTTTTAATCTATGAAGATCCAATCCAATTAAGCTTATGCACTCATCGATTATTTTTATGTTTTAAATCGTTCAACCCTATTATAGAATTTGATTAGTCAAAAAAAATATTTATTAAAAATTAATTTTAAGGTAGATGATTATCATAAATTAAATTCATAATTTTTTATATCGTCTAGATTTCTTTGAGATTAGTAGGTCATGTTCGTATAATTTTAAATAAGATTAACCTTTAGTGGATACTTTATTGATGTGAATACTTTTAGAAAGTGTTTGGATGTGAAATTGTAGAGTAATTATTATTTTGAGTGATTATAAATAAGGAGTTATTTTGAATATTATAAATTTGATTTTTAGTAATAGCTCATTTGGATGTGGTTATTTGCAGAGAGGTGCTGCTAATAGCTTGTTTGGATTATAGTTTTTGTAGAGAGGTTGCAGACAACCATATGTTTGGACGTGATTATAAATTAATGATTATTTTGAGAGGTTAGACAAGAGCCGTTGGAAATGAATATAAAAAATAAGTTTTTAGAAATGAGTGATTATTTTGTAATGATTAGAAATCAATTATTTCGATATTTCATTTGGATGTGATTATTTGACAAGGAGTTATAAAAACTCATTTGTAATAGCTTGTTGGTTTAAAACACTTTTAAAGTGTTCATACACTGATCTTAAACACAATGTGACAACCACACATGCACAAAATAGTCATAAAGAAAAATTATATATATATATATTTTGAAAACCGAGAAATCGGAGCTTTGCTCTCCTATACCCGAGCCACCACTGGTCCGTCCCTAGACTGTGGCACCGGGATACTTCGAAGGATATTCTAATTTAAGCGCTTTCCAGCAGTCTCGAACCAGTGATTTCTCAAAGAAGCATGTCTTGAAGTCCTCAGTCTCAATCGTTGGGTTGTCCTTTGGGGACATATGTATATGTATATATAACGTGTGAACTTTATGATTGAAAACACACACGTTTTAATTTGATTGCACTATAGAAAAATTATAAATACATAGTTATTATTTCTCACATATCACTCAGGTCACTACTATATATAATAATATAAATACACTAAAAAGTCAATACCACTTAATTTATGGATTAATTCATTTTGGCAAGTTGGGGGGAATGCAATTTCAAGAGTTAAAAGGACCAATAAATCAGTTTGAATGCAAATTTGGGGTTATCCAATTGGGAATGAGAAAAATAGAAAATTAAAGTACCTAACATATATACAATGGATCATCATTACCAGGAAATTTTGATATTGCTTGTTCCTTTCCTCTCTAGCCACCTCTGATTATTGAGCCTCCATCTTTTATATATATATATATATCTTTTTGTAACAACATATGCATAATGTGTGCAAATTTTGAGAGTCATGTGCTAGGTTCATAGTAAAATGGGCAAAAGGCAACTTGAATTATCAATGGTAGAACTACAAGGTGTTGAGTTGCTCGATCGAAAAAGATCGTATATCATGTCAAATTTCACAGCTAGAACACTAAAAAAGTATAAAAAATTGTTATCAATAGTATAAATTCTAGCATTTTTATTTCATATTCAGCAATTTTTTAATTAAAATATATTAATTTCAAATTTAATTTAATTGAAACCTAATTTAAGGTGATTGAATCATTTTTTTAATCTAAAATTTTGACATCTGTAAAAATAAAAAATAAAAAAACATCTTTTTTTTGCTATTCATCTAAAACGCCCTAAAAAAATATGGTTTTTTTTCTCTATTACACTAAAACTTTTTTTTTTTTTTTTTTTTAGATTAAACTATATTGAATTTTGCTTATAGCTTATTGGTAGTTAGGTTTTTACATGCTTCACTTTCTTAGGTAAGTTTCTCGATATGTACACAACAAAATTGCTCAAAGCTAATTTTCATAAAAAAAGAAAAAAGATTGCTCAAAACTCAAACCAAAAAGATAAATATTTACCAAATATGAACAAGCAGCCAGTACACTGTCTAGAAACACACATTACAAACCAAAAACCCAAATTTCAATGAATAAAAGCAAACAAAAACAAAACATACTAATTCCCATCTCCTTTTTCTGAGTGCAGAACTTTTTAAGTTTTAAAAATTCATCTTAAACCAAAATAAAGTTAATTTAAATACAAATTTGAAATTCCCAATTTTTATATATATATATATATATATAATTTTTGTATTATATTATCTATCATATCTCATTAGCTACCTATCACGTAGCCCACATTCAAAGTACACCATATTTTCATCTACAACGACCTAACCTTCAACTCCAACTCTAATCCTAGGGGTTAGTTTGAATTATTTCCAAAAAATTATTTTTAATGGTTAAAAATTGATTTTCGTAATAAGTCACTTGAATGTTTTTTACGGAAAAGTTTTTAACTTTTTGGATTTTTTTTTTTTTAATTTTTTTTTTAAGAATTAGAAACAATAGGTTGTTTTGATGTAAATTTGAGATGTGGAGTTATTTTGTGTAGTATTAAATGAGTGATTATAAATTAATGGTTAAAATTAATTATTTCGAGTTGTTAAAAATGAATGATTAGAAATGAATAATTATTTTTGAGTAGTTGGAAATGAGAATTAGTTGTTTTGAATAGTTACAATAACTCATTTAGATGTGATTTTTTTAGAAATAGCAAAATTAGTATTTACTAACTACTCTTAAATAAACTACATCCAAACGAGTTTTTGTAATTACTCAAAACAAGTCATCATTTTTACTACTCAAAATTATTCTTCATTTCCAACTATTACTTTCAAATCGTTTATTTATAACTACTCAAAATAACTTTTTATTTTTAACCACTCATTTTTAATTATTAATTTTTATTGCTAAAAATACATCATTTTTATTCACTCACTTTTAACTAATCCTTTTTTAACCACTCAAAATAATTATTCATTTTAAACTTACGATCCAAACAAACTATTGTCTCTAATTTCTTTACAAAAAAAAATTATATTCAAACAAATTTTTAATTCGAACTCTCAATTTTTAACTACTCAAAATGACTCTTCATCCAAACACCTTGAAATTTAGTCTACTAAGTCAAAGTGAGCTCTTTTTATTTAACCAATGGGCAAGACACTTGCCCATGACATCCATCTTTGTAGCATCTTCAAAGGAATCAAGTGTTGGAGATCCACATCATTTGATTTCATTTTTTTCTTTTCATATGTCTTAAAATTTAGAGACTAAATAATAATTTTAAATTAATTGAATTTTTTTTTTATTATTAAAGTCTACAAGATAGTAGCTGTCTCTATCCAATGCCCAAACTGTTTGGTTCTAAAGCATCCTACAATTGGCTCATATTTCACTTTTCCCTCCTGTCAAGCTTATTGTTTGGAATAAAATCAAATGTGTTTTTCTATCACATTTCATTGAATAATACTTCATTTTTGTTGGACTAAACTAAGGTAAATATGGTTTAATTGTTTGAGGGTGCGTGTGGGTCAAAGATTATGCATTAAAGATGACACAATGAAAATGTGAGGAGATCTTTACGATATTTATAAAGTAAGTGTGTTTTTCTTTCATTATTAATTGGTTGTGAGATAAAACTATCTGATGTGATATCACAACTCATAAAATATAAATGGGTATTCAATCTAAAATAAAAACCCTATCATACAGATGTAGTAGTCATAGAGGCATCAAGAGTAAAATTGAAAGGACTACCTATTATTATCAAAAGAGTTTGTGGTACAATAATTTCATTGTTTGGTTATTAAACCAGATTTGATACTAAAAAAGGTTTGGGTTTGGTTTGATTTGGTGATCTTGGGTGATGCCTTTGTATATGATAAAAGTATATTTCTTTTGCTTTTGTGTGTTGGAATAGTGCTTCCAAGCTCGACTTATTGATGAAGTAATTCCATATGCTCTAAAACATGCACTCTTTATCTTTTGGAATTCACTTTAGTCCATATATGACATATATTCATCGAGTTGTGAAGATAGTTTCAAGATAGAATATTGGCAGCGCATTTATCGGATGATACAAGTTTCATATCAAAATTAATCGCCAACCTCTTAACTGTCTTGGCCCCTCTCGTTGTGTTCTCTGTTTAAATCATTGCGAATCGTTGGACCACATTTTTATACATTGCCCCTTCTCTCAACATATGTGGAACAAATGCCCAGATCCTTACAATGCAAATATACGCAATTTTGAAGACTTAAATTGTTTGTTAAATGATTTTTTATGTCTCAAGGCTAGCTCGCAACGCATGGTTCTAGTTACAAACTTGAGAGGTGCTATCTTATGGTGGATATGGAAAGAACGGAATGCACGTATCTTCACGTTGGATCATAAATGGAAATCCCCATCTAGCCTATGGAAGGACATTATTCTCACTGTTGCGGAGTGGAGTGTTAAATCTTCTGTTTTTAAACATTATTCCGTTGAAATGATTGCTCTAAATTGGTTCACTTTCTTGTAATCCTCTTGAGCTTTTTTGCTCTTCTCTCAATATACATATCTATTATCAAAAAAAATAAATAATTACTCAAGGTTGTAGTCCAATTCAACTCTATATCACGGGTTCAATTTGAAAATCAATATTTAATTCTCAAATTATATAAGAGTAATAGTACTTTTTTAAGTAGGATTTGTGGTCTTCCTTCTCGATTTAAACCATAAAATCTAGTTTGACAGACTTTAGATACTATGAATACTTACTTCAACTATAAAGTTGGTTTGAACTGCTCAAGCTTTGTGGGCTATAACTTTGAGCCCACATAGTTAAAGCCCAGCGGTGCTGGCCCATAAACTAAAATATTTAAGAATACCGAAAAATTACATCGCTTTGAAAGATTCACACCGGTTTTTTAACCACTCTTGCAGTCCACTTGACCTAAAAAACTAAATGGAGAGATTTTCCCACCAAAATTTTAGCCTTAAAAAAAAAAAAAAGGGAATAATCCCTTATAAAAAAAAAAAGAAAAAAAAGTGATTAAATACTACTCTTTTTTTTTTTTTTTTTAATAATAGTACTCATTTACTAATTCAATTCTTTTACTGTTTTTTTTAGACAAATTATGTTACTAGATTAGTATCTTATAATTATATTTTGTGATGATACCTATTGACGTTTTTTAATACACCTAAATCGCATTTATGTAACAAATAGATACTTATTTGGATTTCACGATGGACAATATTTTATTAATATAAGATTTTTTTAGTATAAATTGGAGAATAATAAACCCTACATAGAAGGTGTTATTGCTCTAAACAAAAATAATATGAAAATCAAATACCGATTTTTAAGATTGAATCCATGACCATAGTGTAGAATTGGATTACTAATAAATAATGAAATCATTAAACCACTAATCTTTTTTATAATATAAGACTTTTTAAGGCAATAACAAAAAAAAGGGCCATGATATATTATGTTTTAAGTGAATTATCATATATTGAGGGTGATTAGTATTAAAGTCATGTTACTAACTTTGAAGAGTTGTTTAGTTAAAAAAAGTAATGTGCTCATATTGATACTTTATAGAAAGATAGTGGGATTTTGATTATTATAAGTAAAAGACAACAACCTATATGAAACATTTTAGATGATAATAAGAAATAAAACCATGGAGATTTGTATTGACTATGTATGTATGTATATATATATGTCTGTTGGCTCTTTTTCATGTCTAGTGGGTATCTCTCTTTTTTCCCTCTTCTTTTTGGGTACTTTTTGTTCAGCTTCACTTGAATAAGGAAATTGGAGAACATGGCCAGCCAACACAGTGTGGAAGATGGCCTTTTTACTTTTATTTTATTGAACCGAATACTTATTTAAATTTAATAGGCTCTCGTACCATATTATAGAGTTTGGGCATACATGTTAGATACCCATTTTGCCCATTTTTATGTGCTGTGAATTTGGATTCTTTGTTAGAATTTAAAGCTTGACTGTACTTATATTGAGGTTTATGGATAATTGGGCATCTTGGGAATTAAGATTCTTTTATGCTTTGTGGTTTTGGGTTACTTTCTTTTTTTAGGTTTTCTAGAAAGTTGTTCAATTGTGTTTGAATTTAATGGTTGGGTGCTTATTTGTCTGTTTTCGTTTGGGGTTTTGTTGGAAAAAAGTTGGTGTTGTGTTGGTTCTCTCTTTTTCTTTATCATCATCATCTGCTTTTTCCTAGTTTTGTTTACATTACTTTTCTTTTGTCTTTTGAGTGAGACCTTGCTAGTTAGAATCCCTTATTGTTTCTCGGGTCTAGGTCTTGGGATGAACGCGGATGTCTCGGGTATATGGGAAAAAAAACTGATAGACCTTGTTAGTTTGAAGTCTCTATTTGGTTCTTTGGTTAATCATATTGATGATGCCTTAGGTGTTAGCTTCTCTACTTTGGTAGTTTAGTCTAAATGCTATAGAAAAGTCAACTATTAATGAAGATGATCTGATTGATGCTAATGAGTTTTTGATTAAGTTGTGATAATTAAAATGAGGTAAAAAAATCCTTGTTTATGAGCAGTTTTGCTCAAGTAATTGGATGGAATAATATCTAAGAAAAATGAAATAGTCTTCATAGCAAAAAGACAGCTGAATCAGTACATGTGGTAATCCAGAATCCTCTGAGTTTGATTGGGGTATTGGTGAAACAACTAGAGGATCAGCTAGAATCACTGGGAAGGCCAATGCAGCTACCTTGCCTCGGCCTAGTAAACGAACACGAAGACGAGCTACTTCGGAAAAAGGACGATAGAGGAGGCCGATGGAAGTGATGAAAATAGAAAACTGGAAGATGAGAATGTGAAAGCTCCTCCACTTCCACCCCTGCCCCGGCCCCGGCCGAAGAGGGGCGACGAATTGATGGCGATGAGTTCTAAGCTTGATGAAAGGAACAGGTAAGCATTATAGGGAACAAGGAAATTGAGAGGGTCCTGAAGATGCAACAAGGGAAATGAATCGAAGGCGAAGAAAAGGTGCAACTTCAAGCCAAAAGAAACATTGCTCCAGTGGCATCTGGATGATCTTGTGATCAATAGATTACAGATTCGAACCCCCAACTCCAATTGCAGTTGAATTCAAAAAAAAAAAAATGGTGCAACTTCAAGAGGATGCAAAGAAAACCATTGAATACATTGCTGCTTATAGAGAGTTTGACAATGCAAAGCAAATCCACTGATCCAGGTGATCAGGCAACCATTGAAACAACAATTGAAGAGCAATAAAACAAACAAGACAAACTTGAACCAAGCTCTACAAATTCAGAAGAAACCAAGGTGGAAGAAGTAGCAAGAGAGACCAAAGAGGAACATGATCAAAAGGTCGAAAGTTCGAACCTGTAAAAATGAATTACATGTCCAGTTTAAATCCGTTTTAAACGAGTAAGATATTCGTATTCGAACAACGTGTACTCGATTCATAGGCCGAGATGTCCATGTAATGATCACTTCTCAGGTTAGTTAGCTGTCTGTACCATCTTTGTACAAAACATTTGGAGTGCAACAATTTCTGTTGCATTACATGACAGTGTAGTTAGAATGTAGTCTTGTCATGATTTGGTGGTGCAGCAGTTGGTGATTTATTGAAGTTATTAACTTGGAAACTTAACAATTATACTTTCTGCTTCAAAATATTAAAAAAAAAATTTCTTAAAATCCTTCTGAAGTTGACTATAAAAAGTAGGGAATATATATAGTGAAACTTGGTCTTTAGAATATATATTGGAATGGTTCTACAGCTATTGCTCACCAAGTGGTGCTTCAGAATCTCACTGAACCTTTTGAGAATGATAACTTTTATATCATTTTGGGCTAAATTACAATTTAAAGGTAAGAAATCATCCTTGTGTCAACTTATTTCTGCTGGTTAATAAAGCCATATATCCTCAATAAAGAGATTAAATATTTAAACTCTCTCACTGCAAAGTAACTGATTTTAAAAGTAGTCTACAATGATTTATTGTGCTCCTTATTTATTTTTAAAGTTTTAGATGATTAGTTTAAGACTTGGTTTTATACTTCAAAATTCATTGATTAAATATTCAAATTTTGTTTTGTACTTCTAATGTTACATTTAATCTTTATTGTTAGCTTCTAATACTAGATGATTTGAGGTATATTTCAAAATGTCAGAGTGAATTTATTAAAAATATAAGTTATTGTAATTGGCATAAATCTTCAACCATATTGTATATTGTAGATTTCAATTCTCCAACTTTGAATATGGTTGGTTTTCTCAAAAGAGTAGTAATAATAATAATAAATCTCAAACAAACCAATAAAAAAGACATACAAAATTACCGACTTTGATATAGTATGTCTCGTTAATTAAGAAGTCATAAATCTAAATTTCCTAAAATTAAGAAAAGTTACACAAAAAAGAAAGAAAAAAAACTTGTAAAGCAATGATTAAGTCATAAGAAAGTAGAGATATCATATAAGGGAAACTTTGGGTGATTAAGGACAACAGTAGGACCATCATTTCTAATTAATAAGCTTAATGATAAAGTTAAAAAAAAAAAAAAAAACTTAATTATAGGTCAATCATTGTAGGGAAGGGTTGTTGTATTGCAAGTTTTCATTTTGACTTATGGCTTATTGATTCTTTTTAAGATAGCTTTACAGACAGACTGCAAAGTTCTTTAACAAATTGACCCTAGAAAATTTTACATTAAAGTTCAAATTTCCTTTTCAATTGGAATAAATTCCCTTTTTTTCTCAAAACCCATGTTCAAGAACCCCAGAATTCAGTACTTACAGTGAGCTTTATCATTATTCAGAAAAAAAAAAAAGAAAAAAAAAAGAGGGAGCACAGCCATCGCTATCTGCAGTAAAAATGGAAGAAAAGCTCATCCCAATTCCTAATGGGTGGGTATCATTTTAATGCTGACCAAAGTGTGTGGGAAAATGATGAGTTATAACCCAGATGCCAAAAACTTCATTTTCAACTTCCATTCAAGAACTTTCTTCAAACCCAGAACACAATTTTCCAAATCGTTACTGTTCTTGAATTTGGGGGTGATTTGGTTCATTCAATCGCACCAAATCAAGTTTCATATGTGAAGAAATTTACTCATTTTTTGTAAAGGTCTTCTTTTTCTTGTATCCCTAGACATGAAGATCTCCAAGCGTTTGTGCTTCTCTCTGCAGTTGATTCCCTTGTTGCTTATCTTCTTCTTTACTCCTGGTATTTGCTTTTCTTCTTCCTTTAGATGTTCTTTGTGAGCTTTTTACAGTTTGTTCTGCAATTTTTTGTTTCTGTTTTAGATTGGGCTTGTGTTGTGGGGTTTTTGTTGTTTTGATTGCTGAAGCTTAGTACTTAACAATATTGTTTTTGCCTGTGAAATATTGATGGAGTGAACTTTGCTTTGTTGCTTACAAGACCTTTCTTTCAAGTATGCTCAGTTCTGTTAAAAATGACTTTGTAGGAAATGGATTATTGCATCAAAGATGTTAGCAAGTCATCACGATACTATGTGTTTCTAGTTCATGTTCTTTGGTTATAATGCTCAAGTTTTCATTTTTGATGGTGTGATCTGCCATGTAGATAGAGTGTGAATCGCCACAAACTTTGTAGAGTTCTTGGGGCATTTGGGGTGTGGAGATTGATACTGATTATAGGAGAATAATTCTCTTATCAACGTTTGGTCCATCGACAATCATTCCTCCTTAATCACTATTCATTCCCTTTATAATCTCATTCGTCCATAATCGTCCATAATCACTTAACTTTGATTCTCCCCATAACAACTTTTCATTGTCTCCGCAACTACTTTTTATTCTTCTCATACTCATTATTTTATTTTCTCCATAATCATTCTTTACATCTCAAACACAGGTAATGATTGCCCTATAATCATTTCCTGCACTTCAAACATAGATAATCATTCTCTCGGTTAATCATTCTACTCACGTATTCTTTCTTGTATTCTCATTCTCCCATAATCATTCTCATTCTCCTTGCCCCAAACACCGAGAGAGAATTGAAAGTGAATTCTACTTTTCCATGTTTATTAGGATTTTCCTGTAAACTCAAATCCTCTCAGCCAATTCCATATTATTCTGAATTTTCTGAATCCTTGCTGGCTTGAAATTGGTTATTGTTATCAACGCTCAATATAATGCCTTCTGTTAGCTGCACAAGACTCCACTCTGATTTTAAAGTCCAGATATCATCTTAGAGCTATGGCAGTACAGAGTGATTAATAGAAATTATGTCCACTTTTTTTCTGCAGCATCATTAACAGTGGAAGCATTCACTGGAACCTATGGAATAAACTATGGAAGAATTGCAAATAACATCCCTTCACCTGATAAAGTTGTCACTCTTCTTAGAGCTGCTAAGATAAAGAATGTTAGAATATTTGATGCAGATCACAGTGTTCTCAAGGCCTTTAGTGGGACAGGGCTAGAAATTGTAATTAGTATTCCAAATGAGTACCTAAAAGAGATGAGTGCAAATGAAGATCATGCCTTGAACTGGGTTAAACAAAATGTGCAGCCCTTCCTTCCAGAGACCCTTATTTGTGGGATTGCTATAGGTAATGAAGTTTTGGGAGGGAGTGATTTTGAGTTATGGTCAGTTTTGTTGGGTGCTGCCAAAAATGTTTATAATGCTGTTAAGAAGCTCAATTTAGATGATGTGATTCAGATTACTACAGCTCATTCACAAGCTGTCTTTTCGAATTCGTTTCCTCCCTCTTCGTGTAAGTTCCGAGAAAATGTTGCTCAGTTTATGAAGCCACTGTTGCAATTCTTCTCACAGATTGGCTCTCCTTTCTGTTTAAATGCATATCCATTTCTGGCCTACATGAGTGACCCTGGAAATATTGATATTAATTATGCTCTTTTTCTATCAACACAAGGGATTTATGATCCTAAAACTCACCTGCATTATGATAACATGCTCGATGCTCAGATCGATGCAGCATACGCCGCGCTGGAAGATGCAGGATATAAAGATATGGAAGTCATAGTTACCGAAACCGGATGGGCGTCTCGTGGAGATGATAATGAAAAAGTGGCTACAGTAGATAATGCGCGAACTTACAATTATAACCTGAGGAAACGGCTTGCCAAGAAGAAAGGAACTCCTCTTAGGCCAAAAAATGTGCTAAAGGCATATATCTTTGCATTGTTTAATGAGAATTTGAAGTGGGGGCCAACTTCTGAGAGAAACTTTGGACTTTTCAAGCCTGATGGAAGCATTTCATATGATATTGGATTTCAGGGACTTCAATCTTCTTCTGCATTTTCATTATTTTCAACTATTAAGGTATGGAAGTTTATTTCTGAGCAAAAGATGAATTTTTCTACTGCATGATATTGTTGGAATTACAAACAAAATGTAGTCTATCATGGATATTGAGTAAGGACATTCATCTCCTTTATTATGAGATCGCTTAGGTGAAACCAAAAACATAGTCATGAGGGTTTATGTCTAAAGGAGACATTATCATACCAATGTGGAGATCTGTCGAGAAATTTTTGCCTTAACAAGTGGGATCAAAGTAGAGCTCCCGACTTAGCCATGTATGTAGAGTCCTTAGGTGTTGAATGAAAAATATGTGAGCTTCAAATGACATGTCATAGTTAGCGATAGTGAATTCGTTGTTGAGTTTCCGCGTGCCTCAATGAAGAGTTCTTTTGATTGAGCCTTATGCATTGCTCCGTTTAATAAAAGCTTGTGTGTGCTCAAATGTAATTTAGATAGATATGTGTTTGAGCTTTTCGATTGGCTCAAGTGTAATTCAAAGGGGTGACTATTCGTTGAGGAGGCTCTTCATTCAAGGGAAGGATTGTGCGATTACAAAAAAAAAATGTAGTCCCACGTTAGTAAATATCAGAGAGGGGGAACAAATACCAATTCTCAGGATCGAACCTGTGACGCTGTTGTTGAACTAGTTTACAACCAAACAATGAAACCATTGCGGCACTGACTCATTTGGTTAAATAAGAGGTAGATCATGAATATATGAGTGAAAACAACCATCCCCACCCGTCTGAGACCGTTTAGGTGAAACAAAATTTAAAGTCACGAGGGTTTATGTTCAAAGTAGATAATATTATACCAATATGGAGATCTATCCGGAGTATAATGCATTTGTGTGGTGTTGTAAATGATTTGATGATTGTTGCTTTTGTTCACAGATGCAGGAACATGGAGCTTCATGTTTCTATGAACACCAAATCTCGGTAGCAATAATCTCAACCATAACTCTGCTTCTATTATTGCATTGACTTTGTTGCATAACTCTCCCAATCATACAGCAAAACTATGAAATCTCATTGAAACCTTTCCATACAGAGAAATTGTTGTTATTTTTATCAGTCTCAGAAAAATGTATATTGTGAATTATCAAAGAATAAATAATAACCATTTTGGTTTCTATTTCTGTTTTCTTTTAAGTTTTCAGAAAACAGAGTTGGTTTTATAACTCATTCCGTTTTGTGTTTTTTTAAATCGTTAAGGATTTTCAAAACCCAAAAATTAATTTTGTTTCCATGGAAACAAACATACTGGTTTAAATAGCAAAAGGCAAAGATTTTTTTATTATTTAAAAAAAAAAATCGACCATAATTGGGAGATAATTCAAGGAATAGAAAGTTACAAATAACTAAGTCTTAATTCAAATTTTAAGTTACATATTATACAATTGGAAACTTTGACTAGTCAATAAAAACAACAAATACAAAACAGAATATTTAAAGGAGAAAATTGAAAGAGTCATCAAGAATTATTTAAATTTGAGAACAAAATGTGGACTAATAACTAATAATGCCATATTTTACTTTTCTTTAATTTTAGTTATCTTGTCTGGCGCTAATCTATTTCAATTTCACGATCATAAAAGTTGGTTTTGGCTTGCCTCTAAACCTCGTAAACTCTGGAACCCCTACAACTCTTTCACTTTTTCTTGCAATTTCGTTATTCACACGAGTTCGAGTTCGAAATTGGTATTTGACTCTCATATTATTTAAGAATAGTTGTACTTCCATGTAAGGTTTGTTGGTCCTCTTTCCCCCACTTTATACTCAAATAATAATAATAAGGCTATATTTTATTTTTCTTTAATTTTAGTTAATGAAACACCTAATTTTGTGCGTTCTTTTTTGTTTTTATTGTTTTCGTGTGATTATTGTTACCATTTTCATAATAGTAAAAAATATCAAGCAAATTGATTTAAAATTAGGCCTATATATATATATGTATGTATATAAACTCAATATTGCAAAACATAGACATAAACATAAAATTTTAAGATTTGAAAAAATAAGGACACAAAATTTTAACTAAAAATGTTAATAAATATTTTTGTAGAGTTTGAAAATGAAGTTGGAAGATGACATATAAAAAAAAGAAAAGTTTCCAAATTATAAACTCCGTAGTCAATCTTCCTAAATGTAGTAATTAAAAATAAAATGGCGATCAACGAAAATAATTTTTAATTAGAACTAAATTTGGCGTATATGGATGGAAGCTATATATCATCATTATTTCTAACACAAATGATAACTAATTGTAAAAGAAAAATAATAATCACATAAATGTTGAATATGAAATGGTCACACAGAGACGCCAAGCAAGAGTTGTTCAATTCAACTACCATATATATATATATATATATATTACTTATATGAAAAACACAATTCATACATAAATAAAATAATCTCAAATGAAGGAATTGATCATATAGTAAGCCATCATGATTTTTTTTGATGACCTTGAATGAAGGCAACCTACCTATATACAGTTAACTGGTTTAATAATTAGTTACACTACAAATTTGAAGGTATATGTGCTCGTCTCAAAGTCTTAGATCTAAAAATAACAAACAAAAATGTACAATTAAGAACAATTGTGAATTTCGGATCACGCATATCTTGAAGAGCAAGACCCTAAATTTTCTATCAACAAAGTCACTTTAGAGATAAGAGAACCTGAATTCAAACTGACAAATTTACTCAAAAACTATATTTAATCTTTTTAGGCTAGAATTTTTAAGTATTTTGTTCTAGAACTATCGATCTGAAAAATTAAAGAGTTATAAGTTCAATTTATGATGTCTACCTAATTGAAAATTAATATTCAAACATTATAAAGTCAAATAATATATCTCATGAAAATAGTCGAAATATGCATTACTAAGACTAGATATTTACGATAACAAAAAAAGAAATGGCACATTGTTAAATAAAAAAATTACACGTAAGTCAGGATGCATATGTCATAAGATTTAATCCTTAAAACTCATGCCAATAGAATAATAGCTCAAGCGGCATCGATGTACATAAAATCCTTCAAACTCATTAAATATTGAAATTTATGAGTTTATCATTTATACTGAGTTCTTTCATTCTCATAGGCTTTTAAATCCCGTTTAGGCTTTTGGATTGATTGGTGACTCTTTTATTCTTCTCAATTTCGATTGGACTTGTGGACTAAAACCAAAAAAATATGTGGCTACTCTCCATTTGTAGGAAGTTGGTCTGTTTGCTTTCTTATTATTATTAATAGATGTTTTTTATTTCGAAAAAATAATTTTAAAAAAAAATCAAACATGGTTTAATTAAATAAGCTCTAGAAATGTGGAGCATCTCCATGTTGACAAAGCCCAATGAGTAATTGGTCAACACAAGGAAGAGCAAAAGAGCTTTATCTTCTTTCTCAACAGTATATATAGTACACAATGAGGCATTCAATGATAAAAAACAAGTGTTACATTTTCCACACATAAATTACTTAAAGCGAGCCGAGATCATGAGAATTGGGATAGTTTATTTTGTGGTGGCGATGGTGGTGGCGACGACCACGGTGGTTTTTGCAGCGGAGATTGAGGTCGGAGGTGACACTGGCTGGAGGCCTACTACTTCCACCTTCTACTCCAATTGGGCTTCCGGCCAAACTTTCACCGTCGGCGATATCCTAGGTTTGCCTTTGCCTCTCCATTTTTTCTTTTTATTCATGATCTTTTCTTTAAATTTTTTTTTGTTTAATAACGTGTCTGAATCAGCTTACGTGCACCTCTATTGATATCACGAAATGTACTACTATTTTATTTAAACTTTATCAAATGTCATGACTTTTATTTTTGGTTGGCTTTTGAATGTATCTAGTTCAATAATAACCAAAGATAAGATTTAAACATGTATTCTCTTTATTGTTGGTATGTATTTTTATATTAATAGATCAATGTTTGATTGGACAAAAATATGATGGGATTGTTGTTTTTAGTCTAACAATTATTGGATTATTAGGGAATTTAAATTTATAATCTAATCTCTTGATTATGGATGGTTCTTTTTTAGTTTTTTTTAGAGGATATTTTTAGTTTTATGATATTGGAAAGTAGAGAGATTTGAACTTATGACACACTAATCACTGTACAATGCATTTATTTTACTAAATTATTGATCTTATGAACAGATAAAATTATAGTTTTTATTGAAAATATTAGGGGTGTACAAAAAAACCGGTAACCCGAGTTACCCGGACTACCCAACCCAAACCGTAAGGGTTGGGTTGGGTTATGTTTTTTAAAATTTGGGTTGGGTTAGATTTTTAGTAAACCCGGATTTTTGGGTCGGTTCATGGTTCACGGGTTTTGGGTTGGGTTCAACCTGGAACCCGAATATAAAAATATATTTCTTAATATATCTTTGTAGTGTAAAGTCGTTGATAGCTTAGTAGTTGTACATCTTTTCTTATTTTATGTTTTCTTTTTCTTTTTTTGCTTTTTTTTTCTTCTATGAGCAAGTAAACTTCAATCTTTCTCAAACCTTTTTTCCTTCAAGAATTTATCCAATCTTTTTATCTCTTATTAGGTTAAATACAATATTTTTTAAATTTTAAAATTAATTCTTATCTTTTTTAAAAAAATCTCATACTCTTTACAAAATTAGCTTTATATTTAGTCAAATTTTATACCGGTATTTGACTTTCAAATATTAAATAATTAGTGTTTTCGTCGAATTTGTAATCTCGCCTTCAACTTTTAATTCTTTTGAACCGATGAATCCAACCCAACCCAACCCGAAAATAGAGGGTTGGGTTGGGTTGGGTTAAAACTCTAATTGGATTGGGTTGGGTTAAAAAGTTGATGGATCCAAATTTTTGGATTGGTCCAAAAATTACCCTTAACCCTACCCAACCCAACTCATGTACACCCCTAGAAAATATGATAGGGTTATTTTTTGTAAAACGATAAGGTTGTTAAGTTCTTTATGTATTTGAAAGTTTGAAACCGACCCGTTAAGGTTATATGGCTAAAGTTTATTGTTTTGACAAAAATATTAATTTAATAATATTTATTTTAATAAACACAACACCAAGTTGGATTTTTGCTAAACAAAAAGATTTTTAAACAGCTTTTTAGAGTTTTTTTTTTTATATTGAAAAGAGAAACATTTTGTTTGGATGAGTTTTGGACGAGAAAGTAGTTTGATGAGTTATTTTGAATTGTTGACAATTATGAAGTATTAAAAAAAATCATTTTTATGTGATTTTTTTAGATGAATTAAATGAAAAAATTTGTTCAGACATAAATTTAAAATGATAAACATTTTAAGTGGTTAAAAATAAATAATTAAAAATAAGTTATTTTGAATTATTAAAAATAAAAAATTTTAAGAAGTTATAAAAAGAGAAATATTTTCATGTTGTCCAGGCAACTTGTAGCATCTATATTGCAAAATCTGAACTGTTAATTTTATTTTTAATTTGAAAGATTTTTTTTTTTTTTTAAAAGTCAAAAAAATCATTGGCTCATCTTTACCACATCCAAATATTTCTCTTATAAAAATTTATTTGTATTTAGTTTTCCAAGGAAAAATTAATACACCCTCATTAAATATCACAAACAAACACCTCCTAAAAAAATATTTTGGTCTTTACTTTATTTATTTATTTTTTTTTTTTTGAGTACATGTTGGGGGAGAGGGGATAACTACCAATTCTCGGGCTCGAATCTGTGGCACTGGTGTTGAATTGGTTTACAACCAAACACTGAAACCATTGCGCTACTAATTCATTCGATACTTTAATTTTGATTTTGCAAATGGGTTTGGACAAGTTTTACTTTTTGTTAGTTAAAAAAATAACAGGGAAAATATAATCTCAATTCTCAAATTAGCAATAAGGTCAAAATGTGAAATTTCAAGCATTAAATAAAACCAGTACCTGAAATTAAGTTATAAATTCCACTTGTTTGCAGTATTCAATTTTCCGACGGGAGGACACGACGTGGCCGGAGTAACAAAGGAAAATTACGACAACTGCATCACCGAAAACCCTAATTTCGTAAACAGCACAACCCCTTTCTCTTTCCCTCTAAATTCCGCCGCCGATTTCTATTTCATCTGCACCGTTCCCGGCCACTGCGCCGCCGGCCAGAAATTGGCCGTCACCAACATCCAACAACCGCCTTCCCCCAATACTCCCCCTGTCTCCGGCGACCAACCCCCACCGCCGGCCATCCCTGACACTCCCCCTGTTTCCGGTGACCAGCCACCGCCTGATACTCCTCCTGTTACCGGCGAAGAGCCACCGTCCGCAGTGGCTCCGCCGCCGCCGAACTCTGCCTCCCCTACTTTAGCCTCTGTTTTCGCTGTTGCCTTCTCCTCCATTGCTGCCGCCTTGATTATATTTTAGTTACTTTTCCGATCGGGTTTCTGTTTTTGTTTTTTAATTGATTATTTTGAGTGATTTATATGGGGTTTTATTTTAATGTTTTTGTAATTATGTGATCGGCTTGTTATGAGTTGACGTGGCTTTTGTCAACGGGCAATATTGGTATTCCATGAGATTTTTATTTATTTATTTTTGTTAATTATAATGGGTTTTTAATAATGTTATTCAAATTTCTATTGTTTAAAAAATTTAAATCAAAAATATATTTTTAATTAAAAAAAAGGGCTTTGTGCAAAACTAAGCCAAATTTAGAAAGTAATTGCAAATGTAGTTAAAAAAATTAGCAAATTTTTTTTTTGTTTTAATTAAAGAAATTCATTTTAATAATAAAGGACAAAAATACCCTTCATCGAATCTCTCCCCTTCTTTCACTGTGCCTAAGAAAGAAATCCATTTGTCATGTCATCAGCTTCTTCACCAAATCCTTCCCCTTTCTTCCGTGCCTGCAAGAAACCCACCTATGCTACATCGTTTCCACAAAATTTTAAAGCAGAACTTCATTTGCGCCATCGATGAGTTTAATTCGTTGGAACTCCATTTATGCCATCGTCGAGCTTAACGCCTTAGATTTTTTGTCGGAACTCTATTTGCACTGCCACCATTTGCAACTCAAACCCTAAAATGAAGATGAAAGTATTTACAAAAATACCTTCCAATTTACTTTAAGTTATATCGTATTAATGATTAATACAATATTATTAATGAATAATACATTATAATACAGTGTTAATGATTAATATATTATTAATACGCCTTAAAATTATTGTATAAATATTAAGGATTTAACATTAAATGTTCTCTAATAAAAAATTAATATAGTATTTATTAAAATATTAATACAATATCTATTAATATAGTGTTTATTTAAATTTTTAAAGATGAAATTTAGGGTTTTGCAGTATAACGACTGCGATTTTCAAGGAGAGAAAAACAACTAAAAAAATCGTCAAATCTAAACTGATTCAACTGGCTATCTTCCAAAATAGTCCAATCTTAATCGATTTTGATTCCCTTCTACAATTATTTGAAATCGATTTGGACGAATGTGACAAAAATGGAGGCGAAGAAACAACGAAAATTGAAGAAATCGTTTTAGATAGATGCAACAAAAATGGAGGAAAAAAATAACGATGACCAGTGATGAAGACGAAGTCGCATGACTGGTGATGAGAGGTGTTGGATGATAATGGCAAACATAACATAGAAATGGTCTGAAGAAAAAAAGGCAAACAGAATACGTAAGGAAGAAGAAGAAGGGTAAGATTGGAAATATTAAAATATATTATTAATAAAATTAAAAACAAAAAATAGATTTTCAAATATTTTCCAATATGATTAACTTTGTAATTATTTTTGCTAAAAGTGGTTATCTACTACAATTTCCCTAAAAAAAACAAAACTTGACTCAAAAATTTCGGTCAATTACAAGCAGTTAAACTAAATATTGGGACATTATTTCTAAAAAATTGATTTATCTTAAATTTGGGTCAAAATAAAACCAGATCAAGTGAATTAAACCACGTAAGTCAAGCCCAAAAGGTGAAGCTCATAGGTCAGGCCCAAAGGCCTATAAGGGTCAAGCCCATGATTCATGAGAATTCTATAGATAGAGGTATCCTCTTCATTTCTAGGCGTGGAAATTTTTGGAAACTTGAGAGCAAATTCACAAAAGTATGAGGTTGAATTTGATTTTAATTAGAAACTTATATACGATTTTAAAATTTTAGAAAAAAAAAAACAAACAAACAAGTGATACATTCTAGTTTTTTTTTTGTTGTTGATAACGAAAGGGATACATTCTAGTTTAAACTACAAACAAAAGTATGAATGTGACCAAATAGGAAGTAGGAAGTACAAGAGCTCTTAGTTTAAAAAAGTATTTCAAAAATAAAAAGTAAAAACATCTCTTAAAAAAAATGTTCTATGAGTTCTTTATTACTTTTATTTTTTAAACAATTCGACGAATTTTCAACATACTATTTCTAATAAAATATGACGTCGTCTATAGCTTCAATTTAGGTGAAAATTTTGTATATCAAACTCAATTTCTTATTTCATTTTTCTTTTTAATTTTAATTTTTTGATTTGATTGTAATATCGGTTTGGAAATAAACAAAGCATTCCATTAGTCATGAACTCAACTTCCATTTGTGGTATCCAATTGTACATTCGAGATATATATTTTACTTATTTAATTTCTTTTACTACAAACCTTTTTTTTCCCTTTTTGACAATTTGTAAAGTGGAGAATGGAAAATATACAGATTTATTATTAATTAATAGCACACTCCACAATAGATATTTCAAGTAAGGGAAACATCTATTTTTAAAAAAATCTGACTTTGAATTATTTTTTCTTTTGAAATTGGGCTTTGCGCAAAACTAAACAAAGTTTAGAAATAAGTAAAAAAAATTAGCAAAAGTAATTTTGTTTTAATTAAAAAAATTCGTTTTAATAATAAATGACAAAAGTACTCCCTTCACTAAATCTCTCCTCTTCTTTCACTGTGCGTAAGAAATAAATCCATCCATCATGTCATCACTTCTTTACCAAATCCTTCCCCCTTCCTTTACTGGGCACAAGAAACCCACTTATGCCACATATTCTCCAAAGCAAACCCATCAAATTCTTCCCATAACGCCATTTGCGCCGATGTCGTTAGATTTTTGCCTGAACTATATTTTCGATGCCGTCATTTGCAACTCAAACCCTAAAATGAAGATGAAAATATTTACAAAAATACCTCCAGTTTACATTAAGTTATATCGTATTAATGATTAATACAATATTAAAGATTAATACAATATTAATGATTTTTTTATCAGAACAATATCAATGATTAATACAGTATTAATGATTAATATATATATATATATATATATATATATATATTTTAGAGTAATGATTAATATATTATTAATATGTTTTAAAATTGATGTATTTATTATTATTAACTATATTAATTACTGAGAATTTAACATTAAATGTTCTCTAATAAAATATTAATACAATATTTATTTATTAATACAGTATTTATTAATATAGTATTTATTCAAATTTTTAAAGATGAAATTAGGGTTTTGCAGCTTGACGACTGCGATTTTCAAAGAGAGAAAATCAACTAAAAATCGTCAAATCTAAACTAATTTCGACTCACCATCTCCCAAAATCTCAAATCTTAATCTAATTTTGACTCCCATCTATGGAAAAACGTTGATAGAGTTGTCGATTTGGACAAATTTGACAAAAATGGAAGAGAAGAAACAACGAAAATTAAAGAAATCATTTTGGATAGATGCGACAACAATGGAGGCGAAAAATAACGATGACCAATGATGGAGACGAATTCGCGTGAGTTCCTTGATGACCAGTGATGAGAGGTGCGGGTGATAATGGCAAACAGAAAATAAAAATGGTCTGAAGAAAAAAGGGCAAACAGAAAATGTAAGGAAGAAGGAGGGTAGAAGTGGAAATATTAAAATTATTATTAATAAAATTAAAAACAAAAAATACATTTACAAATACTTTTCAATATGACTAACTTTGTAATTATTTTCTTAAAAGTGGTTATTCACTACAATTTGAAATTTTATATATACACCACAAGGCCCACAATAGATATATAAGTATTGATACAGATGCCAAATAAGGAAAATATCTATTTGAAAACAAATCAGACTTCGAATAAATATCCTTTGGAAAAAATAATAATTAATTAAGGAAAAAAAAAATTGAAATGGGAGTTGTGATATTTTGGTAAATATTTGGTGTTGAAGCCAAATAACGGTAACTTTCATCTCTTTATAAATTGAGCAGCTCCAAGGAAAGCCGCAAAGCCAGTTTCATGTTATTCTTGTTCTGTAAGTTATCAGAACCGGTTCCAAAGCTTTTCCGGCGACCGGCGGTTCAAGAACCTCCGTTGGTCAGTTGTGCGTCCGGCCACGCGTTGAAAGTATCGATTTTTCCGGTGGAATATTTCGAGGTTTGTTTTCTTTTCTTGATATCACTAATTTAAACTATTTCGACTACTATTACTGAACATATAACTTGATCCGATAATATTTAGTTAATTATGTCAATAAAGTTCGCCGTCAAATAGATACATGACCACCCTGAATTGAATTAATTGATCTTTTAAGAACTTTTATTTTCAGGTTTATTTATAGGTTAAATTAGGAAGTTATTTTTTTTTTCACAATTTGAATTGGGTGAAGATTTCCCTATTAAAACATTATAATGAAGGGATATAAATCAAGGTAGAAATCAATCGTTGGTGGAACAAGGATATAAATTAACAAATCAATCTTTATTTTTTCATAATAATTGTGAATATGTCTAAGTGAAGAGCTTTTGTTAATTTTCAAAACCATACATGTTTATTTTTATTACAGAACCATTAATATTATTGTAAATTTTGACAGGTTTAATTTTGATATATATAAGTATGACAAAGTCCAGTGAACACTTCACAAACCTACATGATTTCTTGAAAGCCAAGAGAGGCAAAGTGAAGTATGCAAAGAAGACAATACCAAACAACAATTGGAACAACAAGATCAAGAAATCAAGATTTGATCCTTTATCAGTCAAAGAATTACACGGTTCGTGTTGGGTCGGGGATTGTCTTTTTCGTAAACGAGGCTCGGAACTTATATTCTTAGCAAAGAACAAACAACCCACAAACCCTAATTCAAATCTCCCCCCAGAAATCATCATCATCAAATCTTGCCTAATGGAATTCTCATCTTCACTCCAACATGAAAAGGAAATACTGAGCAATTTGGGATCTTGCAACAACATAGTACATTGCTATGGAGATGAAATAACAACAATCGAATACTCGGGTCAACAAATTTACAATGTCTTGTTAGAGTATTGCTCCGGCTCTAGCTTACATGACCGCATGATTAGTTTTGGACTTTATGGACTACCCGAATTTGAAGTTCGTCGATATACAAGAGATATTGTGCACGGGCTTTATTACACGCATTGTAATGGTCGGTACATCCACGGCGATATCAAGCCAAGAAACATTCTATTGTTACCTAAAGGTGATTATTTGGTGGCTAAGATAGCTAGTTTTGGATTAGCGAGGAAGTTGACTCCGAACGTAGTATACGATCATGAGATTTGTGGTTCGGGACCGTACACGTCTCCGGAGGTAGCGAGAGATGGTTATTTGGATTGGCCAGCTGATGTTTGGGCTCTTGGATGTTTGGTGTTGGAGATGTTGATGGGAAAATGGAGCTGTGAAAATATTGATAATAAGTATATTTTGGGTTGCTATGATAAAGAGTTGCCTGAAATTCCTAAGGAGATATCAAGTGTTGGAAAGGATTTTATTAAGAAGTGTTTGATTACAAGTCCTTATATGAGAAAACCAATTTGGTTGCTCATTAAACATCCTTTTGTTTGCCTTTGAAGAACCCATATGTATTGTTTAGTAATTCATTGTTAATTTTTAGTTAATGAATGAATGAATTTTTTTGTTGTAGATTTTTGTAAACCTCATTCGATGTTTCTTTTATTGGAAAAATAACACATTGATTATAATTGTTAAGTTTATTGGTTATCAGTATAGGAAAAATAATATTATGTTATCTAAGATATATAAAATATATCTAGTTAAGATATTTCTAAAAATGAAGTTAATTTTCCAATGATAATACAATTTTATTTTCCTTGTCAAATATTGAGTGTTTTCCCAAAAGTGTAAAATTTATTACCAAAAATTCTCAATTTTTTTTTTTTTACCAAAAAAGAAACAAACGGGAGAAACATTTATGTTTTAAAATTTGAATGTTTTTTCTTTGGCAAATTTATTTACTTCGAGCTGTAGGATAATCCTGTTCTCTTTTTTATATAAAGTGATAATTATAATAAACCATTTATTTCTATGTTGTATTGATGAGAAATATAACAAGTTTTTTTTTTTTGGAAAAGTTATATAACAAGTTTTTAAATATGTTTTATTATTAAGAAAAACAGTACGTTGACACTGTTTTTCTTAATAAATTTTATCCAACTAAAATTAGAGGTTCAAATGAAGTTAGAGAAAATAATAATAATAATAATTTTAAATGTGAGAAAGATCAATATTGCTTTTGATTAAAATAATATATATATTTTTTTGTATAATTTGTATCTCATTTTATTTTGGTCTTTATACATACAAAAAATGTCTAAAACTAGTCCACTCACTTATCTAATATTATTTTAAAGTTTATTTGTATTATTAATTAATAATTTTGGGTAGATAAAAAGTAGGCATGAAGTCAAAACAACCAATTTTACCTTGAAAGTATTTACATTAGCTTAGAAAAAAAAAAGATTAAAAATACACTGCATCACATGAATTATTTAGTGTGGGGACGCATTTTTCCTACTTATATGTGACTTGTTGAATTATATTTATGTGACGAATTCACGTCTAAATATTTAGAGTTGTATGTTCTTCAAGATGACTAAAGACGATTGTTTTTTAGTTATGGGGTGTGGTGGATCTTATAGAACTTTAGAAATGGATAAGAAAGGAATGTAGCTAGTATTAACACTTTGCTATTGAGCCTATTATCTTACACTTTTCTTATGATTTTTATTCAAGTCATTGCCATATAAGGTCAAAGTTGGCCGTATGGTTCAAAGGTGTGTGTTGAGTCCATCCCCCATGAAAACAATTGGAAGTTGGAATGTTGATGTGGCCTATAATGCTTAATCGAGTCGGGAGAAGTTGGGTGTATTGTTCGCGACTGACAAAAGAAATACCTATCTTTGAAGGAACAAAATCATTTGATAGGTTTGGCTTAGTCAATTTTCTCGAAAGCATAATTTTTAAAAAAGTTTTAGATATATGATGCAGATGACGATAAGTTATCTCCTGATTATAATGTTGGTGGACTTGATACTCTCACTATTATTAACAACATTAAAAATAGTTCCCAAAATTTATCATATATATATATATATAATAATTATTATTATTATTATAGACTATGTAATTATGTAACAAATTTGCTTCCTAAACTTTGATTGTCCAAATGTGACTTTTGTTGGTTGACAATTCTGGATTGAACCTGTGCCCATAATGTTGAATAAGATTTCTACCTAATAATGAAATCTCATGCCACCGACTTTTTCGGTTCTTTTTTTTTTTTAAATACAAATTGGGGTAGGAGATTACAAATACCAATTATGGGAATCGAACTCGTGACCGGAGTGGAAATAGATTAACATCAAACCAAATAACCAATCGCACTACTGACCATTTCGATTCTTAATAAAAAAAATTCCTTAAAAAAATGAATTAAAATTTAAATGTTATTTTTATTATTTTTTAAATAAACAAGGTTAAAGAAATTTATGTAAGAAGATTAAGGTATTAAAGTTTACTTCCGTAAAAAAAAAGGGCTTTTTCATGTATAGCAAAATGGGCCAAAATAATTCTTTGGATAGCAGATTTTCAAAAGTAATTCTTTTGTAGCAGATTTTACAAACGGGCCTGGTGAAATGACTGAAAAGCCCATGAAGAAATAAAATAGAGAAGCCCACTTCACCCAAGTCTTCACGCATCCTTTTTCGCGAAATCACCATTCCCGCATCACAGCCCTAAACCCTTCTTTCTTTGCAATTCAATCACCCTTCGCAAAAACCCGATTTCGGCTTCAATCACCCTTTGCAAAATCCCGATCTCTGCTTCAATCACTCTTCTATCACAAATTTCAATCTTCATTTCGTCTCGGTATCACGATTTCTCCTCACGGTCTCTCTCTATCGAGCATTTTCGTCTCTCGTCTTCAACTCTCTCTATCAAGCATCTTCAATCTCCTTCTACAATTCGTCTCAATCCAAACTCTCGGTATGTTTTTCACTCTTTGGGTTTTTTTACTTCACTGTTCACTCAAACTATAACACTTAGAAGATTTTTGCATAAGTGATAGAAGTTTCTGCATAAGTGATAGAAGGTTCTACAAAGGTGATAGAAGGTTTATGCATAGATGATAGAAGGTTTATGCATAAGTGATAGAAGGTTTCTGCATAGGTGATAGAAGGTCTCTGCATACAAAAAATCAACCTAAAAAGAAATCAAAGAGACAGAAACGAGTGATAGAAACCAATAAGTTAAAATAACCTGGATTCATTTCTTCTAACTTCTTGAAAAACTTTGGAATCAAGGAATAAGATTCAGCTGCATCGCCCTTCAACACCTTCATGATGTGTTCTTTTGCCCTATATGCTTTTGCATAACTAACACTAACACCAAGCTTTGAACGCGCTTTAAGCTTAATTTCTTTCGGTGTCAAACTTTTAAAGGAACCAAACCTAAATTCTTCTTTTAAAGAATCCCCGATTAAAATAGATGATGCTTGCCTATGAGATGTTTGAATACTATTCAAAGGACAATTATGAATAGAAACGTACTTCCTAAGGATCCATAAATCACTATCCTTGAAACGAGATGCCTTAACATTCCATAAACAATCAGCTTTACAACATTGAAACTCAACTGCTTGATTGCTGGATCTAGGAGTCCTGAACTCAAAATTATTTTTCACAGCCAAGTATTTAAAACAACTACACAACACTTCTTTGCTAGCAAATGTATCTTTTACATTAAAGACACAATCCAACCAAATATCTTTAATGACATGAAAAGGCACACCATCACCATCGTTATCATCTACAGTTGAGGAAGACACGAACAAAGTTGAATTGCTAACAACACTACTAGATGTCCCCTCTAAATAAAAGTCCTTAACATCAACCACTAATGGATGTCTTGTACCATTATTCTTAACTAATGTTAAGAACCACCTACGCCTTTATCTTCCAAAATTTCAAAAGGGGGGGTACTTTGGCCATAACCCAATAAAACATATAATTTTGAAGAAGATCGATGTACATCCAATTTTAATTCTCTTAAAATCAGCAAAATAAAAGTTTCAAAACTCATTAGTTCATCCACCAAAACTCCACTAATCTTATACTTCTCATAAGAACCATTAGCATTCCATTGCCCACCATGGAAGACAACAATAGGAATCTTATCCATATGTTGAAAAAATCTGAAAGAAAAATGAAATATGTTACTCAATATTGACTTCAAACAATATAACTAAAGTTTGTCATATCATATATAGACATTCTATCGGTTATGTAGAAACATTATATCACATAGTCAAGCAATACCAATTCATTCAATCAATAACAATTATAACAATTTCATTCAATAAAGGTGATAGAAGGCTTATTCATAGGTGATAGAAGCCTTATGCTAAGTGATAGAAGGCTTAGGTATAGGTGATAGATCACAACTTATGCCTAAGTGATAGAAGCCTTATGCCTAAGTGATAGAATCTCTATATATTGGTGATAGACAACTTATGCCTAAGTGATAGAAGCCTTATGCTTAAATGATAGAAGACCTATGCATTGGTGATAGAAGGCTTAGGTATAGGTGATAGATAACTTATGCCTAAGTGATAGAAGTCTTATGTCTCAGTGATAGAATATCTATGTATTGGTGATAAACAGCTTATGCCTAAGTGATAGAAGTCTTGTGCTTAAGTGATACAATACCTTCAAAACAGTGTAAAAGAAAATTTCAAAGCAGAGTGAAAGAAGAAGAGATTCAATCAATACCTTCAAAACAGAGTGAAATAAGAATTAGGAGAAGAGATGAATTTCCGATGAACTTTCTTTGGAACTATGCTCAAGTCTGCGAAATCGGTTCAATTTGTCGAGTGAACTTTGTCAGAGATCAGAAATTGGTTATGAAATTCGAATTTGTCGAAGTTGCCGGAGATCAGAAATTGGCTATGAAATTCGCCAAGTGAAATCGATTGAAGTTGCCAAAAGTGGAAAGAGAATTATCGGCAAAATCCGAAGTCAAAATCGCTGGAGGTATGTGGAATCGATTGAAGCTGAAGCAAAATTGGAAACAAATCGGGGCAGAGTTCTGTGAAATCTGAAGAAATTTTGTGAAATCTGAAGCAAAAATACGAAGCTGAAGCTGTCGAAACACATTGGAGGCCTATGTATTGGTGATAGAAACTGTCGAAACAAATTGGAATTGGAGGTTTGAAGATCTGGATAATTGAAGAATACCGAACATGTAGAAGACGAGGGAAAGGGTAATTTTGGAAATAAAAATTAATGCCCAAAATTCTGTTATACATGTAAATATTTTAAAAAAAATGCTGCAAATGTAATATAAGTAGCAAAATCTGCTACCTAGGATAAATACTCTAAAAAAACGGGTTAAAATCTTACTCTTTTTTTTTTAAAAAAAACATTTATTTTTGAAAAGAATTAAAATGTTACTTAAATTAGGAAGTTTTCCATAAATATTAGACCGACGACATAGCTGTGGAATTACGCAATAAGATCTCAACGGCGACTGATTTGTGTTGGCGCCGTTGTCAAAAGTCAGCTCCGGCGATCCGCCGTGAATATACACCGCCGAATGCTCCGCCCTCCACAACTTTCTTCTCCGGTCGGTAGGTAGTTCAACGCCGGCCAAAAACAACCTCCGATTCTCTTCTCCGATCGCACTTTGACCGGAATGACGAGCCCCCGGTCGCCGGCGCCACCGTCACAGCATCACGACTCATGGAACTGCATGCTTCCGGGCCCTCCCAGCCGCAGCAACTTCGGATCCGCCGACATCAGCCCCGCCGGTCTCCTCGCCTTCCCCTCCGGCAGCTCCGTCTCCATCGTCGATTCCAGTTCTATGCAGCTCATCACCGCCATTCCCATGCCGCCGCCGGCAGCCACCACTTCTTCCCTCTCCCCGTTCGTCACCTCCGTCCGGTGGTCCCCTCTCCCCCTCCGCCGCGACCTCCTCTCCACAGAACCCTCCGCCGCCCACCTCCATCTCGCCGCCGGTGATCGCCAAGGCCGGATTGCTCTACTCGATTTACACCTCAAGTCTCCCACCGTATGGTTCGATACCAGCGACTACAGATTCGGTGTTCAGGATCTGTGCTGGGTTCGGTCTGGATCTGACTCGTTCCTCCTCGCTGCAATTCACGGAACCTCGTCTCTTTCTCTCTACAGTGTTTCCACCGCTCGATGTGTCTGGAAATACAACGCCTCGCCGGAATACTTGTCGTGTATCCGCCGCGATCCCTTCGATTCGCGCCATTTTTGCGTAATTGGACTGAAAGGGTTTCTTCTATCGGTTCAAGTTCTTGGTGAGAAGGAAACTGATGTTGTGATCAAGGAGCTACAGATTGGAACCGATTGCACTGAATTACAGAAGCTAGAGAGGGATGCGGCTGCTGGATCGTCATCGCCCGCGTCCGCGCTTTTTCCTCTTTACGCTGCGAAATTGGCGTTTTCGCCTCAGTGGAGGTATATTATGTTCATAACGTTTCCTAGGGAGTTGGTTGTGTTCGATTTGCAGTATGAGGTGACGCTTTTCAGCACCTCATTGCCTCGTGGGTGTGGTAAATTTCTTGATGTGTTGCCTGATTCTAACACTGAGTTGCTGTATTGTCCTCATCTGGATGGAAGGCTCAGTATCTGGAAGCGAAAAGAGTGAGTTCTCTTGTTATGAAATGGTTGAGTTAACTTTAATAGTTCCCTGTTTTAAGTTTGCCATTTGATTTCATAACTGTAGCTCATATTTGTTTCCATGTTTTTGTGTAAATGTTTTCATTATGTACATGTTCAATTGCCTACCCATTTACAAAAAATTCATTAAAACTTACTCCCTGAATTCTTTCATTGCGAATTTGCTAGATGAACGAGCACGTTTTGAAAAATGTAACTTCTATCCTGGATATCTTTTGAAGATGCTTAAAGTGTGAGTGTTCAAAAAATCTAACTGTAGCTCATATTTGTTTCCATGTTTTGTGTAAATGTTTTCATTATGTACATGTTCAATTGCCTACCCATTTACAAAAGTTTCATTAAAATTTATTCCCTGGATTTGTTCATTGAGAGTTTGCTAGATGCCCCCCTATTTCACAATCATAATTACAATATTTTACTTAATAGTTGAAGATCACTTTTGTGACATTGTTTCCTTTGTAATTTCATCTGATTAATGAAATTGTTTCCTTTATAATTTCATCTGATTAATGAAATTGTTTCTTATCCAAAAAAAGAGAATTTTCTAGATGCGGGAGGGTGTTTTGAAAAATTTAACTGTTATCCTAGATATCTATTGAAGACGCTTAGATTGTGAGTGTTTATAGAATTAGCTGCATTAATGCAATTGAAATGTGATAGTTTTTTATGTATATGAAAGTAGATTTAAATGGGAGGCCGTTTTGCGGTAGGAGTGAGTGTCAGGACCCAATTATGACTTGTAGGGAGCTCATATTGTACTTGTATGGACTTTTTAAGACTCGTGTGTTCTTAAGGATTGCAAAAAATTAGGTAAATTCAGACTTGTGCATGTGTTTCTATCCATTTAACTTAACTTCATAAATTTATTGAGGTCTATGTGGAATTATGAGCTGCAAACTACTGGAAAATGCACCCAGTTATACTAAAATTTAAGTGCCAATGTCTATTGTTCTTTCTAGTTTCTATCTCAAGTTTCGATCATTTCTATGCCGGCTTGTGTAATCAGATTTGTTGGTGTATATAATTTTTTACTTCTAAGAATAGTTATACACAAATGTTTCACTCATTTCTCGACTCCCTGGAGACAAACTTATATTTTTTTTACTTACAGAGGTGAGCAAGTCCACATAATGTCTGCAATGGAAGAATTGCTGCCTTCAATTGGCACACCCGTTCCATCTCCTTCAGTTCTTGCTGTTGTCATCTGCCAGTCCGATTCCATCCTCCAAAATGTTGGCAAGCTTTGTTCTGATGTACCTCATTCTCATTCTCCTAATGCAGATGTAGATATTGATACTCCATTTGATTTTTATGATAAATCTCTTCACGTCTCTTCAACACACATGGTATCAATCTCTGATGATGGAAAAGTATGGAACTGGCTCGTAACTGCCGAAGGTGCTGAAGACTCTCAGAAGAATGTTGCAGGTCTGAGTATGAGCACTGATGTCGGTGAAGTGCCAGCCTCAGATAGCAACATCGACCACTCTGTTTCTTCTACTAATACATTTACTTCAGAAGGAGGCAAGCAACTAGATCATGCCAATACTAGTGGTGGTCGTTCACTTTCTGGCCTCAGTAAAGTGGATTTGTCTTTTAAGGTTGGCCTAAGTATCTACAATTTCACTTTAATGTTTGCTTGTGTTTGTAATGCTCTTCTTAACCAGTTCTAGGTGGCAATATTTTTATTTATAAACATAAATTTCTTGGTATTTTCTTTAGCCGGAACAAAATTATGCAGTGTTTATAAAATAAGTCTCTTTAGCATATTGCAATTTAAATGGGGAAGATTGAATTTCTTTGATGTTGTTTGTGTCTGGCTGCAATAGGATGTCAACTTGACCTAATTAATTTTATCATACTGTAACAAGGGTGGGATGGGGTAATAATAATCTTGGGTTGTTAGTCTAGTTGTCAAAAGGAGAAGTTAAAATTTTAATTGATATTGTGGTTACAGGTTCAGGTTTTTTTTTTTGAAATACACGAGGGTTTGGACCAGCTTATGTGATAACCATAGATTATCAAGAGCCTTATTCGACCAGGTTGCATCAACCAAAAGGAAACTGGGGGATTACTTAAAATTCCCAAATAAAGTAATACAACCCTTTGTTCTGAAATAGGCCTAAACCCTAAACCCTAGAAGTCATGGATCTAGCGTTTCTTGTCATAAAAAGAAATGGTAATATCATTTTTTAGTTTTGTTCGTCCATCAGAACTACACCAATGCAAAATTGAAGTGCAAATGTAGCATGCCTTTTGGTTTTTTTGGTGGTTAATTAGTGGCTGTTTTTTTTTTTTTTTTTCAATCAGGAAATATGTACCTGCTTACTGTTCAATCGTTGATGCAGGTCAGCTTAGTTGGTCAGCTTCAGCTTCTTTCTTCTGCAGTAACAATGCTGGCAGTGCCATCTCCATCCTTAATTGCTACATTAGCTCGTAAGTTTCATGACTGAGCTCTTGTACATGCAAATACATGTTACCCGTGTATTTCTTCAGAGTTATAATACCATTTTTTATGAGAATGAATGAGCTGGATGTTTTTAGATCGAACAAATTAATTACCCTGGTTTCTTATTTAAGGTGGAGGAAACCATCCTGCTGTTCCCGTACCATTGGTTGCTCTTGGGACTCAAAGTGGAACAATTGATGTCGTCGACGTTTCTGCCAATGCTGTTGCCTCTTCTATTTCTGTACATAATAGTATTGTTAGAGGTTTACGGTGGCTTGGGAATTCCAGATTGGTGTCATTTTCTTACACTCAGGTAGGTATATACTTTAGCCTTTTGTTGATATCCTCGAGTTTTAAAATGTTGAGTTTTAATATGTGCGTGCATCATGACTAAGAAGTCATGAGCACACACTTATGAGTCAAAAAAAAGAAAAAAAAAGTCATGATTCGAATTCTCCCATCCCTAATTGTTGTTGAACTTAAAAAATTCTTTTTTTTTTCCAGACTTATGATACAATTCATTTTATTTTCAATGTTTTTCCACTTGTATGTTTGCATTAAATCCCGTCTTTGCACGCACTGGATTCTTAAAAAAAACGTGCATTGGATTAGTAGTAACCTTTCTATTATCCTATACCTGTTCAAAGTTTTTATTTTGTTATACAATTGAAAAGTAACAGGCACTTCTCTTGTGGACTCAGGTGAATGAAAAAACTGGAGGTTACATCAATCGTCTTGTTGTTTCCTCTCTTAGAAGTGGCTTTAATAAAGCCTTCCGTGTTTTGCAAAAGCCAGAGCGTGCTCCCATCAGAGCTTTAAGGGCTTCTTCGTCTGGAAGGTTGGCCTTGATCTCAGATTTTGTGTCTGCTATTTTAAATATAATGTTTTTTCCTAAGAAAATAGGAAGGAACAAGTTCAATCCATGATGACTACACCTATCAGTAAAAGTGTTCTTTTTCTTTCACTACTTTTTGTTTCTGAATTCTGTTGCAATATACATTTTCTTCTATCAGTCATAGATCTTTCAAATGAATATAGATTTTTTATAGGAGTAGGGATATATGTGAATTAAACTCTTCGCATACCCTCATTGCTGCATGAAATTTAGGCAACATTACTTGCAGCTTTATTCTAATAATAAATCTTCTTTCCTTTCTTCTGCTAATTAATTCTAGGTATCTTCTTATCCTGTTTCGAGATGCTCCAGTTGAAGTTTGGGCAATGACAAAAACTCCTATCATGGTAAGTTTACATTCACAAACACTTCATAATAATTTTTACAATGCTTTATTAAATTTTCATCCATGCTGCATAATTTTTACTGTTAATAATAGTCTCACATTTTGGTGTTGAGGAAAGAATTAGGCTTTTAATTCAGTTGCTTACCTATCTAATTATCCTAATATTTTGATTCAAGAAATTGGATATGTATTTTTATATATAAGAAGAGGTAACTTCTCACTCAGTTTTTCCATTTTCAAAAGAAATAATTGCAAGAAGAGGTAATGTTTTTTCGATGTCTATAGTGTGTTGCACAAAGTTTAAGAATTATTCTGGTTACTTTTTGTAAAAGGAATGTTAAATCTTATCATTCTTCTGGACTGAAATATGATAATTATTTTGCTGATATCTTTAAATGCATGATGCACCTACTCATGGTATTTTCTATCCCCATGTAGCTTAGATCGTTAGCTCTTCCATTTACAGTTTTGGAGTGGACTCTTCCAACAGTTCCACGACCGGTTAAAGAGTGTACAACCAGGACAGAAGATACTGTATCTTCACCAACCAAGGCATCATTATCAGATTCTAGTAAGCTCGTTTTTCTCTTCAATAGACCTGCGAGTAACGGTTGTGCATATGGGGAATTGAACCCCAATTTTGTTATAAACATTATAATTTGCAACTCCTCACTGCTTCATCTTCAAAAGAATGAATTGATTCCTCACCTATTTTTTTTAATAATAAACTGAACTTTCATAGAAATAAAAATGAAAGAAAACACGGACATACAAAAAAAAACAGACAAAAAAGAGGGGAAATGAGCCTATGAAAAAGGTTTTCAATTCAACAAAATCTGACCTGACGAATAATTACAAAAATTACAGAAGTATTTAGTCTCTGAGGCTCAGACATAAACATTGAATCTAATAAAGGTCAAGTTATCATTTATCAATGCATGCTTAACTTACAACATAATTTAGGTTTCTGGATGGCTTAACTTACATTAGTTATATTTGACTTTTGCCTATGTATGCTTTAAGTGAAACTATTTTTCGAATCAGAGGCACCAAACTCAGAAAGTAATCAAGATGAAGCTTCTGAAAGTTTTGCTTTTGCACTGGTAAATGGTGCCCTTGGAGTGTTTGAAGTTCAGGGGCGAAGAATTCGTGACTTCAGGTATAGTTTCTTCTCAATATCATGGAGTGTACTAGAAATCTGAGGTCTTGAAAAATACTTGGATTTAACCAATCATGGACTGACCTAGTGGTCAAAGGGTCTTAGGGAACTAATTGGTTCTGAGTTCAATCTATGGTGGCCACCTACCTAAGATATAATGTTCTACAAGTTTCCTTGACAACCAAATATAGTAGGGTCAAACACTTGCCCCTTGAGAATAGTTGAGATGGGCATAGATTGGTTCAAACACTCAAAAATATTAAAACAGTAAAATAGGATTTATTATTTATATTGTTCAATAAATAGAAGTTGCATAAATTGTATGTTGGTGCAATTTTACAACAATTTAGATCATTGAAGTAATGTCTAAATCCATTGATTCTAGGAAAGGATTTTTTTTTTTGACACAAGGGAAAGATAATCTATGTGTCTATTTGACATTCATCCAAATTCTATTTAAATTAAAAAAAAAGTAAAGAAAAAAATAGCTGTTGTTGTAAGATGATTCAAAATGACTTGACATTTTCTTAGAGATATATGGTGCCATACTAGGTTTTCATTTCCTAATACGATAATATTGCTCCAACAATATTGCTCTTTTCTCACTCATATATTTGCAGACGAGTTAAGCTTATGCTAGTTAAATTGAAGTGTACGTCTTTCCTTGTTGGCTTTTAACAGACATCGTCTTTCCTTGTTGGCTTTTAACAGACATAGAGACTAACTTACAAATTATTGATATGAAGTTTTCTGGAAGAAAAAAATCCTTGTAATTTGTATATCATGTTAAACTACCGATCAATTTAAAAACTTAAGTTGAAAGGTTGATGCAAATTTAAATTATATTCCTATTTTTAATAGAATGAACTTGTTTATTATTCAAATGATAAAACTCCTATAAACGTTTCTCCTTATGTGCCTGTAGACCCAAATGGCCTTCATCTTCGTTTGTTTTATCTGATGGGTTAATTACAGCCATGGCCTACCGCTTGCCACATGTGGTATGTTTACTCATTTTTTAATAATATAAAATTGATATTTTCGGTCGCTTCAGCTCAATGACTTGATCACTCTGACTTGGACACTTTTCAGGTCATGGGTGATAGATCAGGGAACATTCGCTGGTGGGATGTAGCAACTGGGCATTCTTCATCTTTTAACACCCACAGAGATGGAATTAGGCGAATCAGATTTTCTCCTGTAGTTACTGGAGACCACAGTAGAGGACGTATAGCTGTTCTATTTTATGATAATACATTTTCCATATTTGATCTCGTAAGTTTTATTTATCAGATTTTCAATTTCTATTTGATGTTGTCAGTAGACTTTCGAGGGTATGCTCCCCTCAAGGTCCCAAGTTCGAGTCTTTCTTGTGACAGTACTCCTTCGATGTCTCCAGTGCCTGGCCTAGGGACGGACGTGGTTACCCTTGTTTCAAAAAAAAAAGTATAAATCTAAACAATTTACATTTTCCATTTATCTCTGAGTCTATTGCATTTCATGCTCTTTATTGTTTTTTTTTATAGCAATGAAGACACTTGTGAGGTTTCTAATGTTTGGCCCTTGAACATATAGATATAGTTTTGTTATCTTTTGTGCATTTGGCAATCTGTAGATTATAATTTTTACAACTTTGGAATGTATTTATAAGATTAGTTTTTAAAAAAATTTAAATTAATAAAAAACGATAAAACTCTCAACCCTAAACAACCAAACGTTCCTTCCCCCTCCGACGTCGCTCCTCACTAGTGCTAGAGGAGGACACCTACCTTTGACCATCTCACAAAGACAACTCAACCTCTACCAACATCCTCCATCTTTAGTGGAACAACATCGAACATGGTTTGAGAACCGTACATCCTTTCCTCTTCAAAAACACCTCAACAAGGTTTGAGCGTTTTCCTTAACGAAACCCATCTCCTTCAAAGATATCGTTCGACGAAGCAGCAAACACGCTGCATTTGGTGACCCATCGATCTAGCGTTCATCCAGAAGGTTCGTTTGGCAATCTGACAATCAACAAAGCCTTACAGTCTTCATCAAAAGTGATGAAGCCCCTGCTCGGCGAAGTTTGTCAGCTATGAGAGACTTTTTTCATCAGTTGTGGCAGACCTGTACATCCAAAAATCGGCCAACCCTAGAAAAAATTCAACCCAATGAAAATTATAAAATCATAACCTCAACTCTAGAACAAGACAAACTCAACCCTTACGGTTTGGGTTGGATAGTCCGGGTTGCTCGGGTTATTGGTTTTTTTGTACACTCCCAGCGGCAAATACAACAGACTTGTGAATGTTGCTGCCCTAATTTGTACCGATCTGTTCCTTGTTGAACCGGACTGGTTTGGTGTGTAAGGTTGGTGTTTTTTTTGTTCTTTTTTTAGGGGCATTGGGCGTCATTTTTCGAATGCTTCGTGCATACAGTGAAAACCGTGCGTGTAACTGCTCAAGAGCTGATTCTAGTGAATGGTTTTAGTTCATATGTTTGTATTAAGACAACCCTCTTCATCATTGGTGTTAGTCGTATGTTGTTCACTTGTTTAGCCTGCGGCAAATGGTGCAAGCCTGATGTCTTGTTACTCAATATCCTGTGACTTTCTTCTTCTACCCTCTTTACCCATATGAAGAAGTGACATGTGTTCTCTCTGAAGCTTTTGTGACTTGCCCCCTCTATTGCTGTTATGTTCGACAATGGACCGCGAGTCTTCTCCACACACCTCCTTTATTGACGCCACTAAGAGATGTGTCGCGGATCTTCTCCTCCTTCCCTTTGTGCCAGATTCAATGGAAATTCTTCGGTATATGAGTTCTTCCTTCATAGGTGTGCAGATTCATGAGATAATCTCTTGGATGTGCATGCTTTCCTCTTAGGACCTAAAGTTTGAAGTCAACTTCCCGGGAGTTTCAAATTTGTATTTACCGTATTATCTCATTGTAAAAAAGCATTAGAACCTAGCCAAAAACCTTGTAACACTTCCATCACTATCGATGAAAATGTTCTTCGTTACCTATATATATATATAGTGGGAGGTGTGCGTTATCAGATTTAGAGTGCTGTTTTTTAAAAAAAAAAAAATTTAGGTACGTGGAATTACATGCATGCCTTCTCCCAGGGTGTCATTCTATGAGTATGGATATTTTGGAAGGACTTTCTGTATTAATATAAATCCATATATACTTTTTGCTGGCAGGATTCACCGGATCCTTTGGCTAATTCCATTTTGCAACATCAATTTCCAGGGACCCTTGTTTTGGAACTTGATTGGTTGCCTCTACGAACAGATAGTAAAGATCCTCTAGTTTTATGTATTGCAGGAGCTGATAGTAGCTTTCGTCTTGTTGAGATCATAATGTAAGTACTGGAATTCCTTTTGAATCTTAGAGATTTAGTTTTTAAATTATTTAGTTTATTGTTGTTGGCAATTGCATGCACGACTTTATTTAAAAACCAGTGATCTATTTACTCGACAAAGTTGTGACAAGGTTGCTTGTCGTCTCTAGGTTGGTTTGAATTTTGATTGGGTGGCTTTCTAACAAAGTTGTTCGTTTGTCCTGTTAAAAATAAATTAGAAACCTAAAATTTATTTGATTTGTTTCTATTTGCATCCATGCCTTACGGAATATTCTTTTTTAGAAACAATTCATAATTGATGTATGAATTTTACACAAAAAAAAGGAGATCCATGAAGATTACACAACGTATTCCCGGTTTGGATCCTTATTCTATTTACACTCCGTGGGTTTTTTTTCCTCGGCAAGACAATAGTCACTATATTCTTCTGGTGTATATTAAAAAGTGCATAGGGAAGAGCTCAGTCAATCTACAAGTGACAAACTATCAACTTAAGTATTAAACCGGCACCATGAGTGTCTGGTATATTAATCTGTCTAGAAAGTTATTTAGCCTCTTTGGTGTTGCGAGCATGCTGCCCCACTTTCTATCTTTTAAATGCTTATAGTTATGGTTTAAATGCTATCCCGAGTATGCGCTTCTGTAACCCTTATTTTATGCAGTAATGATAAGAAGCATGGCTATGGAGCCAAGATGGTGAAGGAAAGATTTCGGCCAATGCCTATATGTTCTCCTATGTTACTTCCCACTCCACATGCATTGGTAATTATATTTCATCTGTTCTCTTCAGCTTCATCGCATGCTTCTTATTCCTCTTTGCAATCCCTTGTTATATGAAAAATGAAACTTCCATTTTTTGTTCGGTCAATTCTTAATCATTACATTTTAAGCAGGCTCTAGTGTTTGCAATGTGAAGAATTTGTAGAGATTAGAGATGTAGATTGAAGTGTACTAAGTAAAGAAACCATATTAAATGCATATTTTGGAATATGGGACCAAAACATGCATGTTTTGACTGAACTATTCTCTACAGGCACTGCGGATGATCTTGCAGTTAGGTGTAAAGCCCTCCTGGTTAAGCAAGAGACCTGAACTCGTGTCTCGAATTTCGGCAGCTAGTGGTGACCTTCGGAGTCACATGATTGATGTACCCCCGGTTGGTGACTCTGTGGTGCCAGAAATGCTTCTCAAGGTGCTTGAACCTTATCGTAGAGAAGGTCGTATTTTGTCCCACATGTTGTTTCATGACCAATGGCCATGAAAAATCTTGTCTCTTCCGTCTGAACATATGATGATATTCACTATTCTCATCGATTTTCAATGTTTCAATGATAAAGGTTGCATCCTTGATGACGTGAGGGCAAAATTATATTCGAAGTTAGTACATAAAGGCTCTGCTTTGAGGTTTGCCTTTGCTGCTGCAATTTTTGGTGAATCATCTGAAGCCATCTTTTGGCTACAGTTGCCTGGTGCTCTCAATCATCTGATGAATAAGTTAGCCAATAAGTCTGCGCAGAGAGGCAAATCCTCTGCATCTAATGTGGATCTTGATGAAGCTTCAATGCTGAATAGGATAACCTCAAAGGGCAAATCAATGCCAAGAACTGGGAAGAAAGAAGCATTTGTAAATCTCTTGCTTCTTTGACTTATTTTTAAGGAAAAAGAATCAAGTTCCATTGCTAACTTCTTAACTAGAAAATAAATTTTTCCATTAAGAACTACCCATCACTCTCCTTTCATTTGAAAGCTTATAGAAGTTTTGGATGTTGCAGGGTCAAGGCCAACTTATGGCAGTGGCTTTCAAACAAGAAGAGTTGTGGGAAAGTGCAAGTGAACGCATTCCTTGGCATGAAAAATTGGATGGAGAAGAGGTTATTCAAAACCGTGTACATGAGTAAGTTTAACTTAACTTCGTTCTGTGCGATCTATCTACACTTTTTAGTGTTTTGTATTCGAGTAGGCATGAAAATGTTTGGTATCCAACCTATTAATCATGTAAACACAGAGGAAATTACACCAAACAAACATGATACCACATGTAAAGCTCAATAAGGAGAACATGTAAAGCTCAATAAGGAGAAAACTAACTCATCTCATTCATTAGAAAGACATATATGTACTATAACACCAAGAACCAACACTGTTCTATTGCGAGTTCTTCAATAGAGAGTGGGGTTATTCATTTGATATATGGAAATAGCTAAAAAGAACTAAAGAAACAATGTTCAACCAACTCTTCGAGAGAGTTGGCTCTCTCCAAAAAAAAAACTACATCCCGAAAGATTTATGAATTGCTGAAGACTCAGGCCAAACAAGCTTGTACGCCATTGCTTCAATCTTTTCTCTCTTCCTCTTTTTTTTTAAAAAAAATTTAAGCAAGAAACGAACTTTCCCTTAAGATAATGAAAAGAAACAAGAGCTTCAGATACAACTCTCAGAACTCTCAAAGGAGGAAAAAAACCCTCTAAAAAGAGGGACAAAAGAGAGATGAAGAGCTAAAAACCATACAAATCCTAAAAGACATATAAAGAAAATATGCAAAAACAATTGAGATAAACAGGCCTAAGACATAAATGTAAAGCTTCAGCAACTGAGAGACCAAACAAACAATGGGACCCGAGCCAAGCCAGAGACTTGAGGCTTGATACTTCAATCAGCAAAATCACTTCTATATTTATGTGGTAAGCCTAAGCTTTGCGAAAAGAAAACCTTGAAAAAACCACCTGGTACAAAACCACTCTTCGAAACCAAACTCAGCAAATACTACCTTTGGTTGAATACCACGAATATTGACAATATTAACAAATTTATCTGGAATTTTAACTGGTGAAGCATTATGTTGTCTTCATTTTGTAATCTGAACAACATTGATACCCTTGATTGGTTAGTTCGGAATATGAACTTGAGTTGTGCTACATTGGATCATTGTGGGTCAAAACTACAAAGTCAACACCATCAGCCACCGTCAACAGTGCAGCTTCCAGCCGCCACCACCTGCATCGACCACCAGGAAAAAAAACTTTAGTTTTTTGTTATTCATGTTTGTTGTCTGTTTACCCACCTTGAGAACAATGTGTGTTTTAGAGGCCGGTGATGATTGGATCCATATTAAAGGCAAATTAGGAAGTTGCTGGGGGAGTTAGGTAAGCAATTTGGTTATACATAGGAGAGGAGTAATGAGATAGGGAGGCAATTATTTAGTGGTTTTCATCTGGGCTCAAGAAAGTATTCGCTAGAGAGGGGGGTTCCAAGTTCCCATCAACAACTTAGATTAGGTTGTGTTTCCTTTATCCTTTACATTTCTATATTTCAGTATAATGTTCAAGTTTTAGGTCTTGGATTCTATTATAATGCAGCTTCCTAGCAATATTTTTGGGCTGGTGTGGATCCCATATTAGGATTGTAGGGCTATGATGAAGCATTGATGGTTCATTAAAGGAGGTCCATAGTATTGTGCATTTGGAAACCATCATGGGTTGCCCTAGTAGTCAAATAAGGGTCTTTGAATCATATAGTGCTTCGAGAAAATGAGTTCAATTAGTCACTTAGAAATTAATTTTCTATGAATTACCTTGACAACCATATGTAGTAGAGTTATGGTTGTTCTGTAAGAATAGTTGAGGTACGCATAAGTTGGCCCAAACACTCACATATATTATTGTGCATTCTTATGTCTCCCTTTTAGAGTGTTAGGAACTTCCTCTTTCTTTATTTTCTATGACTAGTGGAGCATCTTCCTAAATATTTAAAAATAGAAAAAAAGAAATAGAAATGGGCTTCAAGATTTAGGTGAAGTTCATTATGGGTGTTTCTGTTCTTTGTAATGTTCAGTGCTCTCACATTTTTTATTCCTTAAACAGAATTCAATTTGCATTACCTTCAGCCTTTCTAACTGTCTTTATCATTAGGCTTGTGTCTGTTGGAAACTTAGAAGCTGCTGTTAGTTTACTGCTTTCCACCTCTCCAGAGAGCTCTTACTTCTACGCTAATGCTCTACGAGCTGTTGCACTTTCTTCAGCCGTGTCAAGATCGCTTCTAGAACTAGCTGTCAAGGTATGTTTAATTAAATAGATTGAATTTGGATGTTTAAGAACTTGTCATGATCAGATCCACCCTTCTTCTGTTAGGTTGTTGCTGCCAACATGGTGAGAACTGACCGATCACTGTCTGGAACTCATCTTCTCTGCGCTGTAGGAAGATATCAAGAAGCTTGTTCTCAGGTTTAAAATTATCAAATTGTCTTTTTTTTTTTAATTTTAAAAAAATCTTACTCAAGTTCTCTTTCAATTTAGATGTATAGCATGTATGGAGCATTTTTTTTATAGGTTTTATTGAATTTATACTTTCTTAGACAGCAACTATTGATTCAGATTAAGTCTGTTTATCAACCTATAGTAAATTATTCGCTGCTGACATAGTTGAATCTTATTAATTGGCAACACCACAAGTGAACTGCATTACATTAAGTGATTTTTCTTTCTTCGGTTAACTTAGTTGATGTTAGGACACTATTTCTTAAAAACAAATATTTCGATCATGGTGATATTGTTTAATTTTATAATTTTGTTTTTGGGCTGGATTGCTATAATGGCATTGGCTCATACAGCTTCAAGATGCTGGATGCTGGACCGATGCTGCCACTTTAGCTGCAACACATTTAAAAGGATCTGACTATGCTAGGTAGTTTACCTATTGCTCTACTTAACGATTTCCATATTTATCTTTTTGGCGTATAAGTTGCATCCGTTTTCTTTAGAGAGTTTACCATCAACAGCACATTCTATCTCTTGTATTACATTTATAGCAAAATTTTTAAAACAATTCATTTATAGCACATTTATTTCTATCACTCCACTAATGATAGAACTCAATTTGGATTTTTATCACTAATAAAAAATTTAAGTAGTGATAAAATGAATCTACCATTGATTGAATTCTATCACTAATAGAACTCAACCAGTGATAGAACTCAATTTAAATTTTTTGCTACAAATGAATTATTTTTGATTTTGTGCTATAGATGAAAATACTTTGCTATTTTTTGTTATACATGCAAAATCCCCTTTTCTTTAACTTATGTTGTCTTCATTAGTATGATATCTGCTGCATCACTTCACCCCAAGGGCTCATTTCTTAGTTGCTTGAGATGCCTTTATTGCACTACTATTCTTGTTGATTTCTCTGACTGGTTATATTATATGTTCTTCAGGGTGCTGCTAAGATGGGCCAATCATATCTTCCATATCGAACATAACATCTGGAGGTAGCACCATTTTTCTTCTCTGCTTACCTTTTCTTTAGCTTCTCTCTTTTTTTTATTTCAAGGTCATCGCCTTTCCTTGCCTATGGTCATTGTCTTGCACATAGATAATATTGCGCCTCTAAAAAAAGGTAGAACACTATGAAAGCCGGAGGAATTGAACCCATGACCACTTGAGGACACACTTATGCAGCTGGGTTATCGCTTTTGTTGGCTTTGAAAAAATCTTCTCTGTTTACTCATCGAGGTTTTCCTGCAACATGGTGTTCTAAAATGGCTTCTTACAGGGCACTGATATTGTACGTCGCAGCTGGTGCACTGCAAGAGGCACTGGCAGCATTTCGTGAGTCGCAACAACCCGATGCTGCAGCAATGTTCATCCTGGCTTGTCGAGAATTACATGCAGAATTTATCTCCAATTTAGAAAATTCAGATGATGAGTTGGATTCTCATTCTTCAAAGGATAAACTCCTTAAACTGCCCGGGTTGGATCCGGAAAATGAAGATGTCATCGCCGTCAGTGAATATTACGGAGAATACCAGAAAAAACTGGTGCACCTCTGCATGGACTCCATGCCGTATTCTGATTGAAGAGGCTCTGGTATTACTTTTCTCCTAGTCTGATTTGATTGATTAATTCTCCAGGGATTTACATTTGATTGAATACATCCCTGAAACAAAACCACACAGTGTCATACTTTGAACTATCTGAGATTAGAAATGGCATCATAGGATGGAAGCTTAGTTTTGCAGATGGCAAATATTTGGAGTAATTTTTGCTGTGCCAGCTTTAAAGCTAAATCAGCAAAGAAAATTGGTTCCAGACTCCAGTGTGGCTGTATTATGATATAGAGTAATCAACAGAGGGGAGGTTTGGCTTTTCTTTTCCTCCCTCTTACTTTTAAAAAAAAAAATTATTTACACTTTTGCCCCCTTTGTATATTTATGGCCTTTTGGTAACATAACATAAACCATTCTTGATGAGTATTGAATGGCTTGGAATCAGTTTGTTTGGTAGGAAAAGATTTTTTTTAAAACTTTTGCCCCCTTTGTATATCAGTGTGTCTGTACTTGTACTTCGAACTACATATCACGTGATTATGAATACATTTTATATGTCAGTTGAGTTATACGCACTTTCATGGTAGGAAAAGAATGGATTTTTGTGTTTGTTTGCTTAATGTAGGATGATAAAAGGAGTTTGCCTTTGATGCTTGGACATCCCAGGTCCAGGCACTGAATGAATTTTTTTTTTCTTTTATCTTAATTCTGCAATTTCCAAGTTCTCATTGATATTTTGCTTCACATTATTCTTCTTTTTTAAATACTAAAAAAAGTAGTTAATTGAATTGACCTTATTTTTGCACAACAGCATTTATAATTCGCATAAAAGAAGAGGAGAAGAGCCTATTTTATTATGCTGAGTATTACCAACTCTCTTAGAAAACATCAATTGTGCCTATGGTTTCTAATTATATATTTCACTATAATTGTCATTGTACCATAAGATTTTCAAATTTAATCTCTGTTGAAAACTTAAAATTTAAATTATTTATACTATTTTACCAGGTTCGATACAAATAAATAAATAAGCTTCATATAAGTTTATTAAAGTAAAAAAAATTAATTTGAACATTACTCAAGTACAAAAACTATAATTAAATTAGGCCAGCATTACATGTATCATTACTTTTTAATCTATGTTAAACTAGTTTGAGTAGTGGATAATTTTGAACTCATGACCAAGACTTAATCACCATGTTGTACATCATAACATTGGAATTATACTTTAGTGTAAATTGAAGTAAAATTAATATGAATTTAGTGTAAATCAAAAGTAAAAATAAAGTGATAGTTTCTCTCAAATTTGAACACTAAAAAATTAAATGAAAAAAATACCTATACTTGGAATGTCAACCATCATCATTATTATTATTATTTGTCAACTTATATACACCCGACTATTTTTGCAAGGCAAATTGTTGACTATATAACATCTAGTTACCAAAGAAATTTATAATAAATTAATTACAGGTGAGTACTATAGATGAAATTCATAACTTTCCAAATTTACAAAGCCACAAATTTTCGATAAATGAATATCAACTTTTGATATAGTGAATATAGTGAAGAGGTACAGGCAATTACAACAAAAATGCTAAAGCTATCTATCTCTGGCAAGCCATATCAAAATTGAGTAGACTAAAACAATGGATCATCTACCATAATATCACTCGCTCTTGCTAACAATTTAGACTCTCTTGTTAGTAACAACTTGTACAACAACTATCAATTATCGGTCTATACCTATTCTTTCTCGTAGTGTTGCTCGTAAACTCGAACTCGAGAGCTTGCTGCCCTAGCTAGTAGCTTGTTATTCACATCCTCTGGCAGAACAAAATTTTAAGATTAGAATGTGAACTACTGACCAGGACTCTATGGTTGCGTACTCAACCCCGGGATGCTGTCTTCGGAGGTTCTTACACAACCTCCAGGCAGTAGGAATCTGAACTTGTCTGCATTCTCTATCAAGTATGCAGGAAGATGAACTGCTGAGGAAGAACGCGGTATTGATCCCATCTTCTTAATCAATTCCCGGAAGGTGTATTCTTCAGGGAGCATGTCGAAGAGATCGTCTCCCTGGCAAATGAGCTTCTGTATCCTAGAGTAATTCAAGAAATCTTGTCGCCTTACACGGTCTGCATGACTATAAGCTGTCATTTTGAAAGCAAAGTCTTGAATGTTCCTAAAGCAAAAGCTACAATGCCATCCTGAATCAGAGAGTATAAGATTTGTTCGGCGAGAATGTCTATAGTGAGATTGCGGTCCGTACGTATGAATTGTGGCTCGCCAACTGCTGTAGTCCACAGGGAACTCAAAAGAATACATGTAGTTCCTCAATTCTAGATGGACTATAGGAGGCACCCCATCGCACCATTGCAATAGTTTCACGGTATGCGCACTCGGTATCTCATCAGTATCCGACATGATTAAAAGATCACCATTCGAAATCCCAGCACGCTTAAGTAGTCCATTCATTGCTACACGTTGCTGTGCTTCAAGGTCAAATGGGTCTCTATGCGACCCACTAGATGCGGCTTGTCCAGAAAACACATCATCCACAGTCTTATTCTTCGCAAAGGCATACCTATTTCGATTGGTTTGAAATAGTAATGGCTTGGGTATACCTGTAAAGGTGGTGTGTGACTCCAAGAGTACAAATTTCCAGACATATGGGTAAAGCTCCCGCCATCTGATTTCAAGCAAATCCATCTCATTGCTGAAGATGATGGCATCATAAACGCGGCGAGGTTTGGATCGTAAAGACCAGCCATGGAGGTGACAAAGGTGTTCCATAGACACATTTTCTGCATAATAGTGTGGTAGGCGTACAAAAGGCGGTGGAGGACTGTCCCATAGCGGGCGAGAGAAATAGAGGATCTTCTGGCCATAATTGAAAATGGTAAGAACAGTGATTGGAACAAGCATAAGAATCATAAGAAGAAGATATTTGGGTCGTATTCGTCTAGAATTGGCCCGAAGAGGTCTTGTAGCCATATTTTAAGGGAAAACACTATGGAAAGGAAGCTACAAACATGTAGTTTTAGGTACATGTGACAGAGCGGCCTTGGTCTCACCACTGTTCGTTACCTGAGAAAATTGGCCAACATATTAGACAGCAAAAGAAATGGGATATTGAAACAGCATTTATGTGTATAACAAATAGATGAGGCACAACATCTCTAGTTGGAGAAATGACCAGTTGAAAAGAATCTAAGTTCACTTCCATTTCTTTTCTTCTTTTTTTTTATATCCGTTAGGTCCATCTCAGCTTGCACGCAGCTTGACTATTGTCAAGAGACATACCGTCTGACCCTACAATATTTGCATGCCAAGATATCCTATAGGAAATTAATTCCAGTTCTATTCCTTTATTTTTTTAAAAAAAATTCAGCAGTGTCAAGCTAACCGTAGATAAGAATGTAGCAAGCAATGAAAAACAACTTTAGCTAGGGAGAGGAAAAATTCAGGATAAAAAAATTAGGCAAGATGAAGTTAGTAAAATCGAATATTCACCAAATCATTATGAATTCAACAACTAGCCGACCTTCTTAAACAGCAAATCATTACTTTTCTTTACAAAGGACACAAAAGTTTCATTAAAAGGAATCTCATAAAAAAGTAGACAATGAATTTCGCTGTCAAAAACAGTAAACAAAATAAGCAGGCTGGATGAAAGGATAGAAAGAATAACTTCACATTGCATTTTTCAAGTTGAAGCCAGCATTTCCTTACGATAATGACTTCAAAACTAAGTCACAGAAATGAAAAGAATCCATAATTCATAATTCAGCTAGTTACACAAAGTTCAACCATGACCTTTCTACATTAATCGAAAACATCAACGATCAGGATTTCATATCAATATACCCTTATGTAAGATTCAAAACATAAATCCAATTGCCACAGTGGAGATATGCCACAAACGTTTTTCGCATTGCATGCAATTGCATCGCGCATTCAGTTTAATACTTACACATTCTGTAATAGAGTTTAATGAGAGTGCATATATAAACTCGAATTAAACTCTAGTTGTATTATGACATTCACTCTGTAATTATGTATTGTTCGTTTCTACTTAATAAAACTCTGGCTCCTTCCTACCCGTGGACTAACTAAAACTACGCTAGTGAACCACGTAAATTCTGTGTGTTTGTTCTTCATCTTTAACGTTTTCTTTATTTTCGCATGGGTTGTTGATTGTCGTTTTCATAACAGCCACCATCATTCTAAGTTTCTAACTTCGATTTTTTTTTTTTTTCACTTCTATGTAAGAAAATCGTCAATCCAAACTTGTGAAGGGAATCAACTTTCTATCATCACAAACCAAAGCTTCACACCCAATAGTTTAACAACATTGTGACTCATCTGAGATCAACATTGAGCAAGAACTGCCCTAATTCTCATCGGGAAGGAAATAACAACGATTAACAATAGACCCAGTAATTCTCAATCAAATTTAATCAATCTCGAATATGAACAAACAAAAACAGAGCCCCATCATTGCAAGCACCATAACAAAATCCTCAAAGCACTAAAAAAAGATCCAACCCATTACACAAAAAGACGAACCCAGAAAAATTAATCAATAACCAAAGGTATAAATCGATGAATTTACCTGGATGGAGTAGAGAGAGCATAATAAGCTGCAATCAATTCATCGGCCGTGGATCAAGAGCCCACAAGAAATTAGGGTTCTAAGCGATTAAAGGGCGGGGAAAGCAAATGGGGATCGGAATTGAATGAGAAGAAAAAAAAATGGAAATTAATGTGAAGCAAATTGGTCGGAGTGGCGTTGGATTGAAAGTAAGTGGCGGGAACGACGTTGGATGAACCGCCGGAGGGCAATGCTCCGGCCGTCGCCACATGGCACATGCCCTTGTGTGACCACCCGATTATTTAGCCATAAATCCTATTTAAATGTGGGGTTCAAATTCAATTTTAAGTTAATATTTTCAATGATGGCTAAATGTGAAATATATTTTTTAAAGCTTAGGTGATTTTTCAGATATAATAAAATTAATCATTTTAAAAATTATGAATAACAATTTTTTTATTCAAATGATTTTAATAAGTTTAATAAATAGTATTCAATTAGTGTATATATAATCTTCCATTAGTATCACAGACAGTTTTTAATGACTCTCGTCGAAAGTTTTCAATCAATATTTCAAATAGTATTTAATTAGTATTTAATCAAGAGATGGTAAATGATTGAATAAGAAAATGTAAAAAAAAACACTCACATAAATGGAATATTTCTTAAAATGTGTTATAATTGAAATAGTCAATTAAAAAACCACCTATAGTAAATTTCTTAAAATTTATAGTATGAAAAAATACTGAAAAAAGAAAAATAACTTAAAAAGTATCATAATGTTTGATTTTTAAAGTATAAAATCTAAGTTTAAAAATTTAGAAATTAAATTAGAATAAAATTTGAAGTATAAAAATATATGTTAAGCCTCATGTAAAAAAAACTTTAAATTGACTGTTTTTTTGCTTTTCCTTTTAAAATAATTCACATTTTTGTTATTGTATTAAAAAAAAAAAAAAGAAGAAAGCTTCAAGTTTATAAAACTATTTTTTAATACATGCATTAAAAAGGGAACATTTAAAAGTTTATTTGAAATAGAAATCCAAACCTTTTTTTTCAATTTTCACTTTCTAAACTTAACTTTTTGGGCACATAACCTCCCACCATCCTCCTTTCCTAAATTTGTTTTTATTTTGGAAAGAAAATTTTATTCATTTAAAAAACAAAGGAAAATGTGTTATTGGGCCAGGCTTATGATATTGGACCTCAAAAGGCCCACATTGGTGATCGGCCCGAGATGCAGTTCCGGGCCTACCCATTCAAGGATAATTGTGTGTATTTATCGTCTATGTAAAATCTCAATCAAATGTGTTTCAAAAAAAAAAAAAAAAAAATCTCAATCAAATAAAATAATTAATCCTCTATGAATAAATAATTTATTAACCGAAGGCCAGAGGCGCAGTTGGTTATCTTGTCTAGTGTTAATCTATTTCAATTTGACAGATGTGCCCTCTATGTAGGGTTTGTTCGTCCCCTCCCCCCACTATGTATTCAAAAAAATAATAATTTATTAATTATTATACGTTCGAAATTCCATTTTTCTCCAAAATGACAAACTATCTTCTTTTAATATTCATGGGAAAAATGAAAGAAAGATATATAATTATTATACATTAAATTATTTATTTAAATACAACAACAATTAAAGAACGGTGATTCCAATTCATGAGCTGCACATATTTATGTCGATTGAGATATTATTTTGTTGATATTATACATCGGAGTTGGAGATTTTTTTTTAAAAAATGATGTCTAAGATGCCCAATCGAATATATTAAATAATATAGTGTATATAATATATATATATATGTATATATATATATATATACATATGGAGGGAAAATGAATATTGGAATTGTATGAAGAGATTTGTGCCTATTCCCATGAAAAGGGGAATAGATGTGTGTTTGTGTTGATTGTTGGTAAAGCCTTGGGGAAGTGCATGTGTGATTGTTTATGTAGGGGAAACAAATTCCCTCCTTCACAATCTTTATGTCTCTCTAATTCACTACCCTCTTTTTCATGCATTTTTCTTTATATATACACACACATTTTTACTTTAACTTAATAATATACAATTGTTGAAAGAAGTATCAATTGTATCATGTATCAAATAGTAATTAATGTATCAAATAGTAATTAATTGGTTAAGAGTTTAAGTCCTTGATTAAAAAAAAAAAAACTTAATAATGTAATATATTAACCCGCCTTCATCTTAGCTTGCCGAAGTTGGTGTCTTTTTTTTGGTTGGTTATATTACATATGAGTTTGGTTGTTTCTATGATTCATTATAAAATTTTAATTTTGTATTTGGGATTGAGATCAACACAAAGTTCTTGGAGACTGAAGATTTGTTTCTAATCGTGAAATAATATTTCATACCTATGATGATATTTATGTATGAGGATTATATTTGGGAGAAAAGATGAACTTTTAGAATTCGAATCATAGAGATATTTGATTCACGACTAATAATTTATATGATTGTATGAGATTAAATAATTAATTTAATCTTTTCTTTTCTATAATTCAATTACATTGTGTAATTAAGCTTTAACTTCTTCATTCCAAACGTAATATAACTTAGGTATGAGTTGTTAATTCAATTATGAGGTAGATTGAACAATTAATTTTTGGAATGATAGTACATGATTTATTTGTTGAACTTGAATTGTTTTCAATGCACACATGTGAAAGAATTTTCAAACTAAAAAACATCTCAAAAATCTTTTTGTTACTTTGAAGAGTGCACATTTAAGGATAGAAAGAAAAAAAAACCAATCATAAAAGTTCATCTCTTAAATTGGAGCATGTACACACATGCCACATATGTTTACTTGGTTAGACAAACAAAAAAACAAAATTGTGAAGGGAACTTGGTTCAAATGTTGGGAGATATTGAGGAAGAGAGATTATAGGAAAAAAGAAAAGGTGAAGAAACAAAGGATTATATATATATATATATATATATATATATATATATATATATATGGTTTAGAGTGGTGAAAATAAAAGGGAAACAAGAAAGCCCCACAAATATTGAAGGTGTGTGGGATAAGTTTCTGTCCCATCTCACACACTCTTTTAATCAAGTATTCAAACACATACCAATTCATTATCCTTCAAACTTTATACACACACAACATTCTTAAGACTAATTTCCATTGACCTTTTCAACCTTTTCTTGATGCCATAATTTCTTCTTCCCCACACAAAGAAAAAGAAGAACAAAAAAAAAAACTCATTGATTATTGGGTTTTTTTTTCTTCCACCCATTAAAAGTAAAAGAAAGAAATTAAGAAAGGAAAAGTCCTAAGGATCTGATGAGAAATCAGGGGGGAATGGTTTAAGGCGTGATTGAACCAAATCTAGATAGTAGAAAAAGAACTGATAACTTTTTAGGAAAAAAAAATATATCTTTTTAGTAATTATATTTCAAAATCAAACATTTTTATTTGTGATATTTCAATGGTAGTTCAGTTTTAATCCTTAATTAATCTCATAATATGTATATGTCTTGACCAAAATAAATCACATCGTTGCTTGAAATATAAAATTAATATAGTTTTACATTATGTTATGTTACTTACTATTCTACTATTCATCGAAAGGGTAAGTGACTTGATAGTTTCATTGGTGGTAATCCAATTCAATAATTTGGTCACGAGTTCAAGCTCGAAAATTAGTATTTCACTCTCATTTATTTAAGAACAATAATACCTTCTTAGTAGAATTTGTACTCCCCTCTCACAATTTGTACTAAAAAACATATTTTGCTATTCAAAAATCAAAATTAAGAATTATTTAAATGTCAAAATATAAACTTTTTTAAAAAAAAAAAAAAAATTAATAATAAAGAGAGAAAACAAAGTTGAATGACTTAAAAAATTTAAAATTTAAAATTTAAAATTTAAAAAAAAGGAGAAAAAGTTGAATGAAGTTGTTCCCCAATAGAGGCTCAAGGCAAGGCTGTTTTCCCGGCGGTGTCTGCGGCTAAGGTTTGATAAGGCAACGGGATTGAGTATGCATTGTTCTCTTCTCCCTCTCTTTCTAACATTACTCGAACAGTCCCGCATTAAAATCGGAATACATCGTCAGATCGAAAGCGAAATTAAATGTCGTTAGAAAAATTAATTCATACAATCATTTCGAACCTAAAATTAATCCATAAGTAGGTATATGATTATTTAAACATTATTTTCGAAGACACACAAATCAACCATATAACAAACACCAACCAAAAATTCAATAGAAGATAGTGTGCAAATATTCTAATCAATACTTTATGGAATTAATGCAAGGGTAATAAGCCAACAATCTTATTCTCTTTTTGGCATAGGTTTAATCAAAATGGAACAAGCACTTATGAAAAAGTGGGCATAAAATAATATTAGTCCTAGAAAGAGAGGCACAATCAAAAGGAGTTTTTTTTTTTTTTTTTTTTAGGTTTTTTCTTTTTCTTTTTTTGGTGGAAGAATATTTCAAATGCATGCGCACAAGAGAGAAGAAAGTATTGGTTTTTTCCATTGAGTAGAAACCAAGCATGACACAAAAATCCTAAAGTGTGATCTTATTCCTCTTCACATCATTTCCCTCACCTTCTTCAACCCTTCTCCCAAAGCCCTTAAAACCCTACACAAACTCACCATTATAAACATCCCCATTCTCCTCGCCCCTAAATGGGATTACAAGCTCACCAGGTTCAGGTTTAGTAACATGTATATTCAGTTTCTCTGTGTTCATGCAATACAAGGCTCATCAGGTATTGCATTCCATACGTACTAAACCCCACTTAGACATGTCCCTAGCTTTATGGGGTTTTTTTTTCTTTTCGATAAGGTATGTTGAGTTGGAAGGATCCAAATCTCTGTATATGTCATCAATGAACGGGTGAGTTTATTGATTGAAGAGTATATATATACCTTAACCAGTTGTGAGCTACGTTAGAGAATTTGAACTTTTTAACATCTTGATCGAAGATATATATATCTTAACCACTTAATTTATATTCGGGTTCATGATAAAATATTATTCCATATTAGACAAGTTCAATTCATTACTATCTCCATGGCCTTTTTTGCCTCAAATTTTAGCTCACTTTCCATACACAAGTCAATTCCACTTTTTGTGTCTAAGTTTAAATCTAACAGTTATAACAGCAATTTATTTGCTTATATTATTCTCTCTATATGCTTTTTGGCCAAATATTTTTAAGTTGGAAAATGTGTTCTATATTGATATCATATCTCTTTATTATTTCTTCCCCACCATACCAACAGAGCCACCAAATCTCTACCTTCCTCCTACTCCACACCTGACTCAGCATAGATCCTTTTTTCTGCTCATAAAAACATTCCATCAGTTTATATTGTCCACCTAAAAATAAAAAAATATATATATTAAAAAAACCAAAAAATTCATTATTTGGTTCTCCTTTTGGTGCCTGAAAATGGGTCAAATTTCTGATGTTGTTTCACTCAGTAATTCTTTCCTCTTTTTGGTTAGTAAGTGGAAAAACCTTTTCATACCCAAAAAAAGAATTTGCTTTATTATTTAACATCAAAAACTTTTCTTTTCTTCCCTACTTCCTTCTATTGGGTTTTAGCATATTCATGATTCTTCTTCTTCTTCTTTATCTATGCTTTTATTGTTTCTGCATATGTGTATATGTAAATTAGGATGAAGCTGAGAAGAATCGATACGAAAATTGGAAATCGATATTGGTGAGGTTCAATCCGAAGACGGATTTTATATTTGGACTGTGTGAAGTACGATCTCTGATTGAGCCGCGCCAATATCACTTTCGTATTATATTGCTTTCTCTTTCTTCTTCCATGTATATATATGTTTTAATGGTTTCATTTCTAATGGAAACTGCATATTCTTTGTTTTTCTATCGTCGCCAATGTGTCTTAAGTAAGACAATATGGATAAGGTCGAGCTGGGTCGAGTACTGTTTTAGTTGGACTCTATTTAAATATGCATATGCATATATATAATATACTATAATACATAAAATAGATGTGGAAAAATACTTGTAGTAATCCATTTAACTTATAGTACTTGTCTATGTAGGTTTGTTGCGCCCTTCCTTTAAATTTGTACTAAAATAAATAAATTTAGCCGTGTGTTATAATGCATTTTCAAAATTTTCCTAATGTATTGTGTTCTTAAATCTAAGCTATTTTTTCTTTGAGTTCTTAATCAGTCCACTTGTTTTATTAGGATACCAATGTCATTTAATTATATAATAATTATAATCTCTCGTCTTCTAAATAATTAAATTTAAAAAAAAATGTTTGATAACAAATTCTAGGTCCATATTTTAATTAAAACAACTTTTTAAAAATATTTCATATATAATAAAATATGAAATATTTATGCTCGAAAGATTCGAATTTATGACTTATGTTATAAAATTTAGGGTTAGTATATAAAAGAAAAAAAAGAACATTTTTTGCATGAAATTTATATCGAAAAACTCAGAGCTAAAAATAACAAATAAAAAATCATTTTAGAATTTGAAAAAAGCAAAATATTTTGACCACATAGAATTAAAAAAACAAAAAGGAAAAAGTCTGTGATAACCGCTTTCTCATTGTTCAAAGCTCAACCAACCAACAAACGGAAAAGTCTGTTATTCAGTCAATCTTTTTAAGGCCCTCAAAACAAACCCTAGACCTCAAAACCCTAACTCCAAAATCAAAACCTGAAAATTCATCAATTCCTATTTCTAATTTCTATTACGTCCTAAATTTTTTATTATATTATTGTCGATTATTCATGTCGCCTGTTGAGCCGGATTTTCCCAATTCGTGCTGTATCTCTCGTCGGTTTCGGAGCTACAGTCTTCGCCGGAGTCTTCGCTACAAGAGGCTTCCGCCGGAGCTCCTCTGCCTCTCCGTCTTGAAATTGGACGGTTCCTCCTTCCGTAAATTTTTCCCGCTCTTGTTTCGATTCATATATCTTTGCTTTTGGTTCCAAACTTTGGTTTATTGCACGTAGGGGTGTACGTAAGAACCGATGATCCTGAGCAACCTGCACTACCCAACCCGAACATTGGGTTGGGTTGTGATTTTATAACTTTCGTTAGTTGGGTCGGTTATAGGTTGCAGCCTTTTAGCTCGTTTAACTCAACTCAACTCGAGTTTAGAATAAATATGTGTGAGAGAGATCAATTAATAAGAGAGGTATATACCATATTGATAAGGAATATATATGATTAACTAGGTAGCATAGGTCCAAGTATAATATCATGCACCTTTTCTTTATGAGAAATATTTGTATTGGATCGACTCTTCTCACAAAATAATTATAAATACAGACAAATGTTAAAATATTTACATTCCTAATTATTAATACAATATTATATGAAAGTATGTGAAAATATTCATTAATATCAAAGACTATAGTTGTTAAGTTTTTCTAAAAGGGACCATATTTATTATTATTTTCTAAATTTGACCAGTCTAGTGAACTTCACTTTCTTTATTTGTTTATATATTTATGAGTATTATTTGATTTTTTAAGGAGAAAAGAAAGGATTAACACAACGTTGAGAATCTAACCTAACCCAACTCGAAAAATATAGATTTTGGCTGCTCTAATGCATAGGATAGGTTTGGACAGGTTGGAGAATTTAATCAACTCGAAAATTTAGATTAGTCCAAAAAAATTTCCTAACCCAACCCGAACCATATACACCCATTTGTACAAAACATTTCTGTGAATAACCTGTTTTTGTTAGGGAATGTTTTGAGATTTCTTGTTCTTCCTTTGAACTGGATTGAATCCATTACCATCATTCAGATTTTCAATGTGTTTTTATTTTATTGAATGTTTGGTAATATTATATTTGTGCATATATAGAGGTGCAAGTTGCAAGGACGGCGACGGTGGCAAATCTTAGAGACGCAGTGGAGAGTGTTTTCTGCGAAATGTTGATGAATGAAGAAGATGTCAAGATTTCATGGTACTTTTATGTATATATATATATATGTGATTTTTTGGATCTGGTTATGCTCACGATGGTGACCATCATATATTAAACTCGTTGGTGATATGATTAAATTTTCCTCAACCCATAAATTTTAGCTTGTAGGTTGATTGGCGATTTAGCACGACAATAGCTTTGAAGTTTAAGTTTTTGGGTTGATTGATGATTTAACATGAGTCAATATTGTTAAGAAAACGGCAATTAAAAATCGATAAAACAAAGAATAAAGTTACAGATAACGATAAACGTGAGAGAAGAAGAAGAAAACAACACAGAAGTTTACGTGGTTCACTAACGTAGTGTTAACTAGTCTACGGGTAGAAGAGGAGAACAATTGTATTGAGAGAGACGAAAATTTAAAAATACAGAGATTATGTCATAATACCGCTAGGGTTTGATGAGAGTGCCTAGGGTTTAATTCGAGTTCATATAGACACTCTTATTAAACCCTATTACAGAATACGGTGTTAAAAACAGGATGTTCTGCGAGTGTGGTTAGCAGAGATGCAGAATGCAGGCTGCAACGGAGAATGCGCTTACGCATATAGATGCGGGCCGCAGCGAGACTCTCGACTGCTAATCGCATGACATTACTGCGTTCAAGGTATAACACAACAAATATGTTATCATAGGAGGTCATGAAGTCAACCCTAGCCAAGTTATTTCATTTGTAGGACATTACAGGAGAAGTGTTGATTGATATAATTAAATTTACCTCGATGAATCTGTTTTAACTTTTGGATTGTCCCCAAGGGGTAGCGTTGAGGCAAATGTCTTCAAAGCATGCTTCCTTGAGAGATTAGTTTGAGGCTGTTGGAAAGCGCTTAAACTAGAATACCCTTCAAAGTATCTCTGTGCCACAGCCTAGGGATGGGCCAGTGGTGTCCCGGATATAGGGGAGCGAAGCTTCGATTTCCCGATTTTCATTAAAAATAAAAAATAAAAAATAAAACTTTGAATTGATTGTTACTTTAACATGATTCAATCGTACCCTTCACATCTTAGTTTTCCAAGGTTCTTTAGACCATTGGGTCAACCGGTGTTGATGGTTTGCACACAATGCTTATTAATCTATCTGTTTGATTGAAAAAGTGTTCAATTGTTTATTTGGGTGTAAATTATGCAGGCCACATGTGTGGGGCCATTTTTGCCTATGCTATGAACGTTACAAGCTTATCGACGACAAATTATATATCCAATTACTTGGAATTAGGGATGGTGATCAGGTATGTTCCCCTACAACATTGCTTAATTTAAGATGTTTGAGCCTTGTCTTGTAATTGATATATATTGAGTAATTAATGAGTATTATGTTCCCCCATGCAGCTGCATTTTGTGAACCGTGTAGCTTAATTTTTGCCTAAGAATCTATCAATTTGAGATGACCCAAAAGAATAAATGGATTAGAGGAAATGTTGAACAGCTTCTGATCAAGTGGATTAGAAGATTTTGGGTGTGAATTATTATTATTGCAAAGTGGTTTTTCAGATGGGTCTTTTTCTTTTTTCTTTTTTTTTTAACTGAGAAATCGAAAGTTCGTTCCAATATACCCGGAGTAACCACGCTCGTCCTTAGACCAGATGGGTCTTTTTCTTTTACTTTTCTAATGTTAAATTTGAAGTCTTGACACACACAAACATAGGATTTGTACAATATTATAAATTTGTGTCACTCAAGAACTCCACTTTCCTTTCTTGCAAATTCCAAAAATAAAGTCCATTTGGTCAGTCTCTAAGGTATTCAAGTTGCTTTTAAGAAGAGAAAATGTAAGGAAGATGCCCAAGTGATCTGAAAATTTGATACAATTCTTTTGAGAATCTATAAGAAGATATGAATGCCATTGCCTGATTTACTTGGTGCTGAGTGCAAGCTTCTACAATGTGAAGCTATGAAATCTCTGAAGATTTTCAAATAATTAGCATATATGTTTTTGTCTCCTTAATTTATATGCACTTAGAATTTTGTTTTCCATTGTAGGTTAAGAGTTAGAAAGAGATTCATTCAATTTAATTAGTATAATTAAGTTATGTTTTGGCTCGAAATTGTTTTTGTTTATCTTGTTCCCTTCCATAATAATTGAACCAGTATTAATGTGTATTTATGACTAATAGTCACGAGTTAAATCTCTTTGCTATATTGTTTGTTGAACTAAAAAAATTCTAGTTTGCTCATGTAGATTTTTAAATGTGTCACAAAATTTTGCTCTAATATTATATTAAAAAACTCTAAACTAAGAAAAGTAAAGTTGATCTATTCATTTTAATGCTTTAATATTTTCTTAATTAAAAAAAGAGTTGCTTAGAAACTTTTGGTTTTTTAACATATCAGAATGAGCATCAATGACCACCAAGTTCTCCTTTCCTCTTAAAGATTATGGTATAGGTTATTAGGCAAGACTTCAATTACATGTTTTCTATGATCTTTGAAACAATGATTGATGGAATAATTAAAGCTAGATAAGATTCTTGAATTTTATTGTAATGGGCCATATTAAAGAATGCAAATATGATTAGCATCTTTGTATAAAGTTAATGTTCTCAATTGCTTATTGAAAAGAATGGTGGCAGCTTTTTTTTTTTAAGAAAAGATTGGTGGTTACTTAAACTAAGAAATGATGCAAGAAAATGGTTAGGCATACTAATAATGGAATTCCTCAAAGAATAGAAAGCTTCATATTTCCCATAAATGTTTGGATAGAGGAGTTTGGAGAGGTTGTATAGTGGTTGGTACAACAACCCACATTTGGCAAAAGCAACTCCAAAACTCATCTTTCTTTCTTTTTTAAACCAGAATTCCAAAAACTCTTCCTAAAATCCTCCATAGACCCTCTTAAATTCTTAAAAAACCTCTACAATCCCTTCCAATACAATATCATTTCTACTTCAACAAGTGTTTTCTACCACAACCATCATAACCCCTTAATCTATTGGTTTAAAAAAAAACCATTGATCTAATCAGAAATCTTCTATCACAACCACTCATAACTCCTCTCTACCAAACATGTTTTATCTTTCCCAAAGTCCAACAAACCACTCCAAACCCCTCATAACCACAATCTCCTCTCCAAACTCCTCTATTCAAACACATCCTAAGAAAGTTGCATCCACAAAAGATCACTGAAACTGAAAGTCACTGCAAATATGACAACCTTGACACTGGAAATTCTTGTTTAGCTGCAACTTATAAGTAACTTACAAGGTAAGATAATTCAGGCCCACACAAGAAGATCCCATTGTGCAGCAAAGCTAATATTTTCCATTTCCTCTCTTTCTGCCTCTGGTTCTGGCAAATATTTGAATACTATAGGAAACTAAACAAGTTTGATATGTAGTTTTATCCTAACAAATCCAGTTATGGCTAGCGCGAACATTTGTTCGGTGACTGATTGATCACCTTACATGCTGCTTTCCAGTGTTCAATGAAGATGCTCTGAAGCCATGAGAGTAGGTAAGGCTTTCGGATTTCTTCTTGCGCCTCCCCTGTGAAGATAAGCGGCAATGAGACGTTAGGATGGCGAGGTCGTTGAGATCTTGCAGTGGAGTCAGGACCTTCACGATTTCGTCCATGGTTGGACGCTGTTTCGGATCCCGGCTGAGGCAACTACAAGCAAGCTGGGAGACCTTCTGCATCCCTTTAATAGAATAGTTGAATTCCAAGCGCGGATCCATTATATGATACAGCTTTCTTTTATCAGCTAAATATGGCCGAGCCCATGAGACAAGGTTCTGTTCCCCACTCGGTCGTTTCTTGTCCATGGATCTTCTCCCTGTTACGATCTCGAGAAGCACAACGCCGAAGCTATAAACATCATTCTTGGATGTAAGATGTCCTGTAATCAAATATCAGTTATAAAGGTAGCAAGAACAACAAAAAGACAACCCTGAATTATTGGATTCTCATCTCTTAGAACCTAAGCTGTAAAATATATCTCAAATTAAGATTTAAAAGATCTGGAATGGTTTTTCTCTGCTTTTAGAACTTGTCAAACAGCTCTTTATTTTTAAGACTTAGATGGCAACACTACAAACAATATACTATCCATTCTTATCTAAGCATTTGATCAAACTGCTTATGAAGTTCATCCCGCTACTATTCTTGGACTTCTAGAACAAAGCCAAATATTCTGCATTGGTAGTTTAGTCCCTACCAATCTAGAGATGAGAGCCTACAAGCAACCTATAAGCTATAGTTCTTGACAGAAAATGATTAAGTAATCAGATAGTCATTTTTCCGGTGGTTGATTGACTTTGTCGATTCGATATTGTTTAAGATAAATTCTCTTATTGATTTCGTCCATGATTCTGATAGGATTGTGGCCTTTAGAGGAATTAGGAACACTATAGGGGCAAATGGGCAATTAGTTAGAGAGTTCGTTAGAGAATACGGGTATAAATAAAAGATGGGGTAATGAGATGAATATGCAAATATTGAGTGAAGACATTGGGGCTCAAGAGAGTTCCTACCAACAACTTGGCTTACCTTGTAATCTTATTTCTATATTTCAATATAATGTTTGGTTCTAGTTCGGATCCTATCGATTTCCACCTTAAAAACTTGAGCAAATGATCAAGTATAGAAGGGGTTTCATCTAGTTAAGAACATCTTTTATAGAAATCTACCTGTCATTACATATTCAGGAGCAGCATAGCCATAAGTCCCAATTACCCTGGTAGAAACATGTGTTTTGTCTCCTTGAGGCCCTGCTTTCGCAAAACCAAAATCCGAAAGCTTTGCATTGTACTCCTGTAAAATCAATGTTGCATGTATAATGAAGTAAAGAAATGAATTGAAATGTTTCGAACATTGGCATTCGGAACATACCGAATCAAGCAAGATGTTGGATGTCTTAAAATCTCTATAGATGACAGGTACTGGACCATTATGAAGAAAGGCCAATCCTTTTGCCGCTCCAAGAGCAATCTTAATCCTAATGGACCATGGAAGAGGAATAGTCCCTGCACCAGTCATGAAGATAAGCATCTGTACCCAACAGCTTGTCTGTAACTAAGACTGTAGTGTCGTTAATTGAAACTTCAAAAATGCAGTCCCTCGCCAGACTAAGCAACTCGATCTATTCATACATGTTCATTTGACAAATCATAAGTTCTTAATGTGGAAATTTGAAAACTAAGTGAGAGTAATAGTGAAAAAGGCAAGACACAGATTCTTACTTCTGAAAAGATGGTTCTCAAGACTTCCACGGCTCAAGAACTCGTACACGAGCAAGCGTTGATCGTCTTCATTACAGTAACCTATAAGCTTTACAAGATTTGGATGGTAAAGTTTTCCGAGAAAGGCGACCTCAGCCTGAAACCGAGGAAACATGTTATGTTAGCAAATTTTCACAAACTCATTGACAGGTTACCTTTATAACATGAGTCTTTAAGAACCCAAAGTAGAACGTTTTGCTGCCAAAAGAAGCAGAGCTCCGATGCCGTCATGTATGGCTCAGTAACCTCGGTTACTAGTTCAAATCACTTCACCCCCAATTATTATTGAATTCAAAAAGTAGAAAATTTTACTAACCACCCATTCTCTGTGGCCTTGAAGACCATCTAGTTTTAAGCTCTTAACAGCTACTGTAATTCCTGATCCTGGTTTTGCAGGGGCTGTCCCATTTTCTTCAATCCATCCTTTAAAGACAAATCCAAATCCACCTTCCCCAAGAATACTGTCAGGTCTAAAGTTTCCAGTTGCAGCCTTGAGCTCATGAAAAGTGAACTGAAGCAGTTTGCTTGTTGTTTTGTTATCTGATGCTGATGGATTGGCATTATCAGACGCTTGCTCGGCTTCATTCAGGGTACAGAGATCCCTGTTGCTAGCGTTTAAATACCGCGTTTCGGTAGCTGCAATGACAAAAGGTGAGAATCTGCTTAATCATGATAAGTCTTCTTTCACAACTACAAAAATCAATTGTTTGAATTCGAGAACTAGTTTAAAAACAAAAACAAAAAACAAGAACTTTGCTTTAGGTTAATATAAAAAAGACAGTCAAAGGACTCATGTTTCTCAACCTCCGAATTCAGATCTAAAACATATTTATTTCCAGGGCATTAAACTAGTTCTAGGCTTCTAGCAGGCCCTGCCAATCTTCTGCAAATGCTTAATCCATCAATGGAGATTAACAAGCCAATGAATTAAAAAACCGCAGCTTTTAGTGACAAATATTTCACTCACTTCAAGATATCAATAAACCAAGCTTCTTTAATGTCCCACAGAGAAAGAGGGAGTTAGAGAAACAAAGTGATGAAAGATTAAACTGTAAATGAACTCATCACAAACAGCCCACAGCACAAGATGCAAACATTATGAGGAAACCAAATTTCAAGCTTAAGACTCAAAATACAGCAGAAGATACCCCAAATAGAATCCATAAACACAAATTCGAAATGAGAAACAAAAATTGGGTTATTACCAGAATCATAAACTAGGCTAGTTCTTGGAATGGTGTTGAGAGAGTCTCTAGAAGCAGAGGATTTGCAAACATCAGAAACAGTACGACTCAAAACAGCCCAACAACCACACTTTTTCTCCATATCCTCAAGCTGCAGTGCAGCTGGTAAGTTTCAGCTCTAATGGGGTGTGATTATCATGGTGTAAGGAAAGCAAATCGAGAACATAAATCACACAATTGTGAAGAAGATAAGACAGATAGGGGAGACGAAAAGGAATGGGAGAAGAGAGAGAAAAGGAAAGGAATTTTGTTGGAGGGTTGATGCTGCTGTTGGGGATTGCAGGCATCATCATCATCATAGCAGTGTGAACAAAAAGAACTTTTTTTTTCTTTTTTTGCCACCACCTTTTGTGTGGGGAATATCAGTACAAAATTACCAGAAACGCTTTGTCTATGGAAGTTTTGGTAATCAAAAGGGAAGCCCATCAATGTCTCTGTTAACAAACAGTTCCTTGGCAATGTTTTCCCCACCTTTATTTACCTTTACTAATTCATTGTAAACAGAAAAATGAAACCAAAACAAAAGTAATGAATAAACAAATGAAAACCCAAAAAGAAGAAAAGGGGAGAAAGCTAATAATATGCCAATCGGCCACTACAAAGTAAAGCCATTGGAAATAAGTTAATATTCCATTTTTCATCCACCCAAGTAGAGTTGTTTAGGTATGATTATGCAAACTACCATGCCACTGTTCATTTTTCCATAAAACCTTTTCATTCTCTTCATAATCATATTTTTTTTTTTAAACAAGGTAACTACACCCGTCTCTAGGCCAAGCACCACAGACATCAAAAGAGTAATGTCACAGGTAAGTCTCGAATTCATAACTTTGAGGGGAGCGTAGCCTCAAAACCCAAGTCTTCAACCACTCTGCCACCCCTTGGGAATCTCTCCATAACCATATAACTATTTCATGTTTCTTATAGTTATTTCTTTCATCCCAAACACAGATAATCATTATCCTATTCTAATTCCTTATAATCATTTCACTCTCCTGATACCTAACCCTCTCTCTAAGTGAAACCAAGTCTAGAAACTAATTTTCATAATCACTATTCATTTTCTCGTAACAAAATTTCATTCCTTTCGTAATCATTCTGTTCTTCCATAATTATCTCTAGATATTCACATTCTCCTATTAAATACTATACTCCGAATCCTACTCATATTCATAGATACTAATCAGTGTTTGGTCAAATCCATTGGAAAATCAGTAAAGAGCATATCGAAGCGAAATCATTTTGGATTTCTCTCTCTGAATACGTGCAAGAAAAATAATGGGTGTGGATATATAAATATATATTCCAAAATGGGTGGGAGCTAGAACACTGGAATCGATTACAGATTTTGTGTACAAGAAAATGGTCTTAAAAAGGGGAATATTGAAATGTCATTTCATTAGAGAAAAAAAAAAACACTTGCAATTTATTTCTCTTCTCATATGCAGAATACAAAAATGCTAATCTCTTTTTTCTTCTGCTGTGATCGCAACTTGTCGAAAAAGTTTGTACAGTAAATATAAAGGCATTTGCACTCACAAATTTGTGGGGCCGATTTTCGATCCTCCACTTCCATAAAAGTGCAAATATACAAATACAAAATTAACACATAACTTAGAAATTAATGCGCAGAAGAGAATTTACCGGTCACCGGCGAACTATGCCGGAAATTTTCCGGCGGTCGTGATGCGGCGCCAGGGTTTCCGATGACTATGATTCGCTAGTTCTGTTCAGTTTCTTTGGAAAAAAAGAAAAAAAATTATAATGAAATTAGAACTTAGGAGAGTGTTTGTTTATCATATTTAGCCAGCATTTGGCTTTTAAGGAGGTGTTTGGCTGCAGGTGAGATGAGATGAGACGTTGATAGCAGAAAAGTCTGTTTGAGTGCAGGGAGACGAGATGACAGAAAAACTTGTTTTGGGTGAAGGGAGAAAAGATGTTAAATTTTTTTTTAAATTTTTTTTATCTGTTATTATATTTTTTTAACAATAAAATTATTCTTTTTTCTTTTTCTTTTTCTTTTTTAAAAATAATTATTCTCAAATATGTAGCAATTAATATAATAAGTATGTAAATATAATCACTATCATAAATAAAATGTAAGTAATATAAAATTAATATTAAACATCCTTAATTATATTAATGTTTTTATTAAAAAAACATAGTTTCAACGATATTATGTACGACATAATAACTATAAGGTTAAAAGTTTCTAATCTTTTATATTTAAATATTGTTTAATTAAAAAAATAATTATGAGGAAAAAAAATTTCACACCACCAAAATAAAGTTTAACTAATCTAAAATATTTGTAGATCGTTAATAACTATTTTTAAAGATTTGTTAAATTTAAATAATTAAAAAAGTTAAAAAATACCAAGATTCTATTTATTAAAAAATAAAAATAAAATCATTTGGTTAAACTAATCATTATAAAATCTTGATAAAAATTTTATTTTATTTAAAAAAATTATTTTCTTATATATTTTATACATTCATATTCATAGTTGTCGAAGGTGAAAGAATTATTAATAAAATACACTAATTAATATGTAATAATAAATTAAATATATTTATCTTATTAATTATGGATACTTCTCTCGGGAATCATAAATGCCCCTAAAAATTTTTATTTATTGTGTTTTTGTAGTTAAAAGAGAATAAAATATCCCTCAAATTTTAGAATTTATTGTTTTTTTTTATTAGGTAGAATAGACCTCAATCTCTATGATTCATACAAGTCTTGAAACTTTTGTTCTTTTGTATATACAATTAAGACTCTCATAATTATTTAAATTAATTTGTCCCTTCAAAATAAAAAGATTCACTCTTACTATTATTTCATTTCAAAGTGTAACTTAATACAAAAGTATGAAATTTGAATCTCATTTTTTTAACAAACAAAATAAGTTCAATATTTTTAAGTTTATTGAAAGTAAATTCATATTTTTAAATCTATTGTAAACTAAGAATAAAAATTCAATGTGTATAAATTATTTAAATTAAAATTTTGTTGTAATAATAAATTGATGTATTTATTGTTAATATTAAAAAAAACACATTATTTTATTACAATAATTTTTAATTATAAATTTTTAAATACGATATTTATAGTTTATCTTTGAACAATTGAAATTTTATAACTTTTTTTTGTTATTAAGGACGATTAAAAAAAGAATAAAAATATGAAAATTTAACGTCATATTAGGAGATAATATATATCTATTTATTTTAATTTTTAAAATTCAAATTTATTTAAATAAACGTTTGATATAATAATAGTATAATTATTATAATTATATATTGACATATTAAAATAATAATATTATTATAATAAAAATATATCATGTACATATATATATGTGTGTGTGTGTATAAAGATGAAAAAATGTTTTTTTTTTTTAAAAGAGAGAAAATAGTGGATGAGAGAGAAGATGAGATGAGGTGAATAACACCTTGGGCCAAACAAGGTGTTGAGCTTCCAACACCTCACCTCACCTCATCTCACCTCATCTTAAAACAAACACTAAAAGTTATATAGAAATTTATTTTAAATAGTTACAAAATTGAGAGTTATAGTTAAAAATTCATTTGAATGTAATTTTTTAGTAGAGAACTTAGAATCAAACTTTATTTAAATATGTCAATAGAGTAGTAGCTCAAACGACATTATGTACACCAAATGACCTAGAAGTCTTAGGTTCGAGTCTTTTCCATCCCCAATTGTTATAATCTCGAGAAAAAAAACTTTACTTAAATATAGATTTAAAATGAATAGTTATTTTAAGCAATAAAAAAATAATTATTAGAAATGACTTTAATTAATTTGAAATAAATAATTAAAAATAAAATGATAAAAATGATTATTGAATAAACGAATACTTTCAAATTGAAAATTATTTTTAAAAGTAAAAAAGATGAGTCCTAAATTTGCTCTCTTTTTTTTTGTTTGAAACCCCTCCAATTTCGAAAGTGGAAATTCGGGAGTTGGTTTTGCAAATCTGTGAATTGAATATATTTTGGGTATTTCTCATATTTTAATTTGAACTATAGATTTAATGGTTATTAATACATGACCGATGCCGCCGAGTTATTGCTATTATTATTATTATTATTAAATTTACATGAATAAGGATTGTAGCAACCTGAATACATGTTACCAACATGGACAGTTGCTCAACGGCATTAATGTATGTTTAATAATTAGAGGGCTTGGATTCGAATCCTCCCTCTCCCAAATATTTTAATCTAAAAAAAAAACCCGAACACATGTTTCATATTCTATAATTATAATGCATTTTCCTAGTAAAAAAATTTGTATTTAAATTGTAATAATCTAAAACAGCTAAGGAAACCAAAATTATTATATCACAAAAAAGAAAACCAAAGTTATTCTACTTCAATTATTCAAGTATTAGTACAGATTTTTTTTTTCTTATTAGTACATATTTAGAACTACAGGAACGTATACCATTTCTAAATTCACACTATTATTTTATCTTTAAAAGATTATTGAATATTAATAGCTAGATTTTAAATGTTTTTTATAGTACAGCAGATAATTTAAGAGACTTGAACTATAAATTTTGTGGCCGTTAAATATCAGTATTTTTTTTAAAAATCATATATTAGTATATTGTTGAGCTAATAATAAAATCCATATTGTCATAGTGTTTATAAAAAAACTGAAAAAGATACATTTCTCCCACTCGGCTGTTTGTGGGCCGAAATAGAAGATGGGCTCAGTTATGGAGTTTTGGACTTTACCTGCACACTGATTGTGGGCTTGGGTTTTAAAACGAATAATTGAGCTTGTTACGATTCAATTTTGTCCGTTTTGCATTCAATTTTTTTTTAAAAAAAAAACTCCTAAATATATGACCAATATTCTTGGACGTGTTTAGGCGAGAAGAGAAGTGATTTTAAGTAATTAGAAATTAAGAGTTGCAAATAAAAACTTGTTCGTATGTTTTTTTTTTCTTGCATAGAAGTTAGTAATAATATCTTGTTTGGATGTAATTTTGAAATGAATAGTTATTTTGAGTAGTTAACAAATAATTATTAAAAAAGAGTGGTTAAAAATATATTATTTTAAGTAGTTATAAATGAATGATTATAAATTAAAGGTTAAAACTTAGCAGTTATTTTGAGTAATTAAAAATAAATTGTTAGAAATATCACTTTGATTTTAGTTATAAAAATGATAAGTTGTTTTGAACATTTAAAATATTTAGTTTGGATATAATTTTATTTAGAAATAGTTAATAAATAATCATTTTAAATCTTCCATAAATTCAAGCAACGAACACCCTACTAACCCTTTTGATTTTGAAGAGTTGCAATCAATAACTTTTTTAGATGTAAAATTTATCGAGGTATTGCAAAAATAAGTGGTTTTGAAATGAAATCAACAATCAAACACCATATTGGATTTACGGTATGTTTGGGGGAAGCGAGTCGTAGTGATTAAGAGGGAAGTGAGAATTAGAATGATAATGATTATTTGTGCTTGGGGGTGATGAAAATAATTATGAAGAAGATGATTATATGCATTTGAGAGGAAGAGAATGATTACGAGAGTGAAAAATAGTGATGTGATGCTAAAAAGTTGTTGTGAAGAGAATGATATCAGATAACATGAAGTTTCACCGCAAAATTAATTAGTCACAAAGAGAATAACTTATATATATTATAAAGATGTTGAAAAGTGTTCACTTTTCCAATTCACTACAATTACTACAAATTGAGTATCTCCGACAAATGAAAAATAGTTATGATTATAATTTTTTTTAAAAACGATGATAACAGAAATAATTCTCAATAGTCCAAATACAATAAATCATCGACATTTTCATTTTTCTCATGGCAGAAACACACCTCAAAATATAATTAACAAATAATTTTTTTTTTTTTTTTAAGTTTATTATCCGTACGATTTTGATGGTGAAAATTTAGAGCATTGGGATCATAAAATAAACTTAAAGAGTACAAACATAGATGCGACGTTGCAATGTTGAAACAACGGCGCCTATTGGGGACGACATGCATCATAAATTAAACTGCTGGTGATGACGTGGATGTGTCAGCCAGTACTCTGACAACCACAATTTTCATTATTATTTTTTCTTTTGTTTTTTGTTTCTCTTCGAATAAAAATAGAATAATACATTCTTTTTATTTTTTGTTGCTAAATTATTGGTGGGCTGTGGCCCACTTGAGAGCGAAAGAACTTAGGCCCCAGGCCCAACAATACCCCTTTTGAGGGCCCACACATTTCCCCATCTAATATATAACCGCACATCATGTGACAAAGAGATATGTTATCCTCCAACCATATCCCCCATACTCTTCCCTCCCAATCAAATTTCTCATTGGATTTTTATTTCATTTTATTTTATACAGCCATTTCTCTATTTTTAAAATATATTTTTTAAGATGTGAAAATTAACTAACCATTCAAATATTTTAAATTAATGCTAAAAACGAAATTCAAGAGTTAAAAATATTTAATAGTGGCAACGAAAGTCGCACATCTATAACATCTTGATGTACTAGTAACCACGAGATATGTAGTTCAAATCTCTCAATATCTATTATATTTTTTTAAAAAAAACTAAATAGTTTTAGAACACAATTTGACTAGTAACGATAGATATTATAAATGTTCTTTACCTTTTCTTAGTTAGCTATTCTATACGTGAGAATTGACCTGTTTGCAAACTGTGGCATTGAAATATATATCGAAAGAATGGAGATTAGTGTATTTTTTACTAATTAAATCACTTATGCTCAAAATGCCCAAAAAATATATATATATATATATATATATATATATATATATATATATATTTTGTACATAAAATGATATTATTATATGGACATACAAGAAGAATAAAAATGGGCCAATGTAACTCATAAATAGAAGATTATTTCAAACCCAAGGTGTATATGGGGACCAGACCATAAAAACCCATACCTTAAAATCTCATTAAAATGAAAAGGGATCTTCCTCATCACATGGTTTCATGTGAGGGCCAGCCAAGCCAAGCTCATGGTTTTGAAATAATTTACATTTTACCCTTCTTCTTGTTCATATTGTTAACCTTAATCTTTGTCATTTCTTTACCAAAAGGGCAAACAATAAAAAGTTCAAAAGTAAAGGGCAATTTTTATAAGGCAAGTTTTTTTTAAACCCCCTTTATTTCTCTTTCTGTTTTTCCCTATGTAAAGCTAATGAAGTATGAGTGGTCCAATTTACAAACTTTGCCTTCACCCCCTCCACCATAATTCTCTTTCAATTTCTCTCTGTAGTGAAAGACCCTCCAAGATCTGCATAATTGCAGCTTAATCCCTCTTCTTTTCAGAACCTGGCCATGTTTTTCCACAGCTTTCTTGAACTTCCCTTTCCCATAATAATTCTTCTGATTTGAAGATTTTTAATGAAATTTTGAAGCTCAAGAAAGCTGTGGGACATCATGGCATTTCAGGCTCTTCTAATTCCACACTTGCCCAGGTAATTTTTTTTATTTTTTTTATTTTTTATAAATATTTTTACAGTTACTTTCTGCAATTTATCTCCAGTTTCTGCCTTTTTTTTCATAATAATTCAACAGCACTATGTTCTTTTTTACTTTTTTACTGTTATTTAGGTTACTGCAACACGTTTGAAGCATGCATGGAGAGAACATAATAATTAATGTTTTTTTTTTTTGAGAAAATAATTAATGGGGTTTGTTTATTTAGTAACTATTTCTTTTTCTTTCTTTTTTAAAATTATTTTATTTTAGAAAAAAAAATGGGGATGGTTGTTTCCGGTTTTTTTCTTTTCTTTTCTAATAAGCTGTTTTTTTTTTTGGAATTCTCTTTTTTTTATTTATTATTATTTAAAAATATTTAAGGAGGGAGAATAATGACTAGAAAATTATATAGAATATCATTAAAATTTATTTTTTACAGGGTTGTCAAAATTAAAATAAGTAGGCTATTCCACTATTTGTCCACTAATTTTGAAATGTAACTTTATATTAATCTAAAATATGTTATCACACCGCTTTAAATCTAAATAATTATTAACATTTAATCTTGAAAAATGAAATTGGAAGAGCTGCACGTGACACTAGCTGTTTGGTGCCACACAATAATCTTTTTCTCTTTTCTTTTTTAGCATTTTTTATTTAGAAAATAATTGTGTGACATTAAATATCGTCACATTTACCTATGTAGGCTTCTCCAACACATGAAAGTTTTTTGGATTGAAATATCCAAAGAAATATTGTATTAACCATGAACATTTATAGATAGACAAGTTAACTTTTTTTTAAGTATAAATCGGAGGAATAAGACCACAAACTTTACATGGAAGATACTTTTAAGTCAAATATTAATTTTCATTATCAAATTTGTAATCATAATGTTGAACTGAATTACCACTAAACAAAAAGACCAATACGTCACCGATCCTTTCGGTATAAAAGTAGATAAGTTACACAAATTATTATGAATTGGATTCAAATGGCATACTAATGGTGAAAAAAGGAATTATAGTAACTGCAGAGAAGATTCCCTAACTTTTTCTTTTTATCTTCAATCATGTTACTGATCTTCATGTAGAGTTGAGTGCTTCTGCTTCTGCTTCTCTCTCATCTCTGCCACTACTGCCACTATTTTTTTTAATTTTTTTTTTGTGAAAAGCTCTAACTTTTTCTGACCCCTTTCCCTTTTTTAACCACTCTGTCTTACTCAGTCTATTAAATTGGGTAATTTTGGAAAATGCACCATTTCCAGAGATCAAAAGAATTGGGTTTAATTTCAGTATCCTTCCTTAAAAAAAATGGAATTGGGTTTAATTTCTTCCATAATAATTCAATTTAGTGCATGCTTAATTTCATTTCAATTCACTTGAATTAGGTCAAACTAGGTAGACTCCAAAAACAATCAGGATTCTAATAGCATCTTGGATAACCAAGTAAGCATGAGATTATAGATTTGAATACTTTTTTTCGTATGTTATTTTTTTTTTTTAAAAAGGAACATTGTACTTCTCTCTCTCTCCTTTTTTGGCCAATAAAAAGTTAGAAAAATGTTGCTATTCTAAACTTAGAGGCATCAATAACTCTTCTTTGGACTGTGTAGGATTAGAATCGAAATTAGGGCTCATCTGAAAGATTAATTTTTACCGTCGCTTCAAACCTAAAACTTTAAAAAGAGCGCATCCCCAATATTCAAGCATTCATCATGTTTATGGAGAGAATAGCGAAATCATTTGGTTTTATTTGGTTCGAGATACGGTTCGGTTCAAGTGTAGAAGAATTGGTTTAAAAGTGGGAGAGGGGAACAGAGAAGAAGGTCATGTCGCTGTTGATATACTTGGTGCCATTTTCAATCATACCTTTAAAAGAAAAGAAAAAAAGAACTTAAATAATTATTTATTATATTTTTTTATGCCCATATCCTAAACTTCATACATTTATTTGGAAATATTCTAGGAATTGGGTATTTTAATTTGGCTATATGATTCTATCCTAATCCAAAAAAGGGTAAAGTTCGAATTTATGATACTTATGTCATATATGTTTCTTAATGAAATGATCTCTATGTAAATCATATAATATTCGTAATAGTAATTTTTGGCATATGACAAAATTGTATCATTTATAAACCATACTTAGTGGATTTTTTCCATTTAAACTTTATAACCATCATGAATTTATTAGTGATCCAAAGGGTTTTGAAAAGTAAAAAACTATAAATACAATTTATAACAGTAACTTATTTATAAATAAGTTTTTTATAAATTTCTTTGACATCTAAACGTTAAAAGGTAAAAAAGTTATTTCATCAAAATAATTGAGATACATGTAAGACTGATACAAACATCCACAGATATTATAAAAAAATAGAAAAACTTCAAGTAAAATTATGTAAAAGGAAGTATATTTTAGTGGCCTATTTAGGTTTTGGAGGTAAAGTATGGAGTGTGATCGGTGAGATTAGAGAACAATAATCTCTCATATAAAATAATGTCAAAAACCATAAAAAAGTGGCTTTAGGGGTCGAATAGGGTTTTGAGATTTTTTTTCAAAGAAAATAGGTGATGGGTTCAGTTCACGGTGGTCGTCTACCTAGGAATCACTTTCGTACGATTTTTCGATATTCAAATGTTGTAAGATTAGACAGTATGTCCGGTAACATTATGTCACGTGCAAACTGGGTCAGATAGTCATGCATATAAAAAAAAAAATCAAATCAAATAATGTAAATATAAAACAGGCCTGACTTGAGAAATGAGAAGGGTAAGTTTTGTATACAAAATGACAAACCAAGGAATTTTCTTATTAATAAAGCTTTTTTTTTTTGGAAGAATGATTAATAAAGCATTTAATTACGTGGTTAATCTCAATTTTCGAAATTATAATCTCACAAAGCACAAGAATTCTTCTCCCTTTTTCCAATCTCCCACTTTTCCCCCAAAATCATACTCAGACAAACAAATAATGCAAACCCTGTTTTTGACTTCGATCATAAAATCAGACAAAAAGAATCCCCTTTTCCCAACATAACCACGTTTAAATGCAAACAACATTACCCTTAAATTCATAAATTATTCGATTAAACTTAATTTAATCATTTTAATCACTGTTCATCCTAAAAGAAATATAAATATCTTCACCTGTCAACTTTCATGCCTCTCCCAAGCTAAAACATAAGATTATGTATACAAGAATTCAAAGGGAAAAAAAAGAGAGAAATTAATATTAGTTATTTATTTTTATAATTATAAAAGAGAGCATTTGATGAATGGAGTTAGTACTCCAATAATATTATATTTCACACATAGCAACATTTTCTTGAGTTTACAACAATTGGGAGTGAGAAATTCGAATTCATGACTTCTTGGTCATTAGCTCTATACTAATGCTATTGAGCAACTGCTATTGTTGACAGAAACCAACAAAACCAGTTAGATACAAGTCCAAATTGAATTAAAAAAGAAAGCATTTGATGAACCATAAAGTGTGACAAAGGAATCATAGAGCATGGAATGGATTAGAATTGCTATAGGTCGAGTGGATCACAAATTGACATCAAGACAATGCATATCAAAAAATTATTATAATATGAGTGGTGAAAAAAAGAGCATTATGTTATCAAGAAAATTAATAAAGTTAAAGCTAGATCTAAGTGAATGTTTCATCATATACTTGTTTAAACAGAGTGAAAGAAAGAAAGAAAAAAGTTGGATCTATGACCTGTAAAAAATGAATATTTAAAAGAAAAAAAATGTATGGGCTAAATTAATTAGAAGGATTCAAGCCCCTGGCACTCTATTTTTTTTTTCTTTAATTAACAAGAATTGGAGTTACATGAATTACAACTTTTAATCTCTTGACGACTAATTCATAGAAGGATTTCAATTGCAAAAATAAAAAAAAAGGTTATAGACGGAAATGGTCATTTTATTATTGGTTTTTTTCAACTACGATTTATTTATCATCTATTTTACTATTTTTGTGTTAGATTTGAAACTTTGACCTTTAAAAAATAAAAACACATGTTAGTTATTGTTAATCCAACTTAATATCTATAGATTCATATTCTTACTGTGCATCCAAAAGCTTATCGTGATCAAATTTGGAGTGCCTGCAGAGTTTGCCCTTGGCTTTACCAGATGCACTCGAGAGAATATGTTTAAACTTTTATTGTAAATTTTGACTATTTCACATATATTATTAACGATTCGATATATAAATTTATAATAATCGACAATCTTAGAACGCAAAACATTTGAAAAATGTTATATATTTGCAATGAAAAACAGACACAAACACTAAGTATTTAAAAGGTTAAAATTCTTTTTTTTTTTTTTTTTTTTGTTTGAAGTCAATAGAATAGAATTTAAACCAATAGTCTTTTAGTTATCAAATCATACTAATTGAGTTAGTATCTTTTTTACATTAGATTCTTCATCTAAGTGTTTTGTGTGATGATAGATAAGCCTCTTACAATCACCCTAAGTTGTTAGTGAATAAGAAAATATTCAAATAAAAGGTTGTGTTTTCTATTCATTAGACCAACTTATTTAAGAATTTGATTTGTTTTCGAATTTCTTTAGGACTCATTGTCACATGATCAAATAAGACACAACTCGATACATATTTTTCTTAATATATATTTGCAATCAAATATTTAAACCTATGGAAGGTTTAATTTTAACCACATTTTTGTTTTCAAAAAAAAAAAAGTCAATGACATTTGTATGAGTCAATAACTACAAGAAATTATGGTTCAAATCACTCACTCCAATTGCCAACAAAAACGTTAGAAGGGTGATGAGTAGTTAAACTAAAAAAAACCTATCTAACAAAAATTTTGCAGAGGAACATTACAATTTTACTCACTTCCACCTTATTATAAGACGTGAAATTTATGTCTCAAAAAAAAAAGTCAGTGAAATTTAAATATTGCTTACCACCATTTTAAAATGATCTATGGAACTTTGAATTGTGTGGCTGATAGAGATGCCTTGTGGACACAATCTTACTTTAATCTAGGAATGCAAATGCAAAATTTCAGTTTGGGTATTCAAGCATGGTCATGAACCAAGCATGTATGATATGAAAAGTTTTGTACTTCATATAGAACAATAAATACTCCATATAGTACTTAAGAACTATCAAAATAAATTTAAAAACTACTCTAGAAAGCCTACAAGTAAAGGCCCAAATAATGTCATAATTCATCCCAAAAAGGAGAAGAAGAAGAAAAAAAACCACTGCCCTCTTAAGAAAACAACTGACATCAGCTAAATTTTCATGTATATAATGAGATTGATGACCTTATAATGCAGATGAATGAAAAAAAGCTAAAGTTATTTCCATGAATGGTTCAGAAAAAAGAACAAAAGAGGAGACAAAATAAAAGTGAGTGTGATGGCTGAAGATGACAAATATCAAAAGGGTATGTATGGCCTGAATTGATGAAGAGTTTGAAGCTAAAAAAAGAGCCAATTAAAGGCTTATGTTATGTGGTCCAAATACACCCCTTAAACTTAGCATTCAAATACACAATAGGAATAATTTCATATTTGACATTTACTCTGCTGGACAGAATAATTCAACTCAAAAACCAGAGACCTCAAATTTACAGAATTAAATTCATCACAAAAAAATGTTATTCTTTAAACAAAAAAAAGTTCTGAAATAATATTATGTAAAACCTTGATGTAATCTATGGCTGCAGTGAAGACAAATGAAACTGTTTGTTTATCTACTGGCACAGTAAAAGTACAGATCCATAAGCTCTGAAAACAACTAGAATTATTTATATAATCATAAATAATAATAATAATAAGAAGAAGAATAAGAATTTTGAACCATATTCATCATTGAAAGGCATAGCTTTAAACCCACCTCACAGAAACTTGTTTTTGCCTGCTATGGAACCTACACATGGGGTCACAGTAAAAATAATTCAAATAAAAAAAAACCCAACAAAAGTATATTAAAATGAAGGAATTTAAATCCATTTAACAATGAAATTGTCTTATAATAAAACAATTATAGACGAAAAAGCAAATAAATTAAGTAAGATGCGATGAATTCTTAATTTATTTGATTTTCCGTCTCTTTTTTATGAATTTTATAACTGTTAGAAACAATTTAGTAAGATGAAATGAATCAGCACCCAAGAGATGGTTAGTTTTGAAGGTTGCTCCCCTCAAAGTTAAGGTACGAGATTCACCTGTGATATTAAACCGATCCCGTATGTCCATTTCTTCGACATTTCCTGATGTCCGGCCTAACGATGGGGTGGTAGAAGCTCCAAATTCAATCTATCCTTGCTAATTTCATTTACATCCAATTGTTAAACGATAAGGCATTTTGTCCCGTGAAAATACACAAACACGTGCCTAAGCTAACCCGAGCACTCACAGATCTATGATTACGAGCAAATCCCGAGCTAAAATCAGATGCAATGAAAACCTCTAAAATTAAATAACCGTTTCTGAAAAGGCAAAAAGCAAATCTCCGCAGAAGAAACACAAAATCACCTTACAGATTCTGGAGCCAATTGAAATTAAATTGCATGAATATAAAAATTAAGATATAGTTACAGAAATATATACCAATTACGATGGAAGACGGTGCGTGGAGGCGAATTGTGGTTGACTCTGTGCGTATCTTCCCACAGTTTTATTGAACCGCAAAAATCAGCGAAAACAAAGAGCGAATTAGGGCTAAGATTAAGATGCAGTTCAAGAAAGCTGTGGAAAAATACGAACAGAGCCAGATTTTTCTTGAATCGGCCATGGAAATAAAATTAGGGTTTCGAAATCTAGAGAGAGAAAGAAAGAGAGGAGTGAGAAAGGGAGAGTTTATTTTTGGGGAAGAAGAAGGCGTTTGTATTTATAATAGTAATTACAGAGGGTATTTTTTTTTTTTACCCATCAATCCCGAGAAGAATATTGGGACTAATTCTGATGGATTTACAGAGATTATTATTTATTTATTTATTTATATTTTTTTTAATTTTTGGATCTGATTTATTTTTAGTTTTTTTTTTGCTGGCTGGCGTGTGATATATTTTTTTAAAATTTTAAAAAAATCTGACAAAATTCGTGTGGGACGACGTATGTTGGTTGTTGTATGTCATGATTATATGTGCGGCTGAGATGGATGTTTTCCAGATCGAACGGTGGATGTTGGCGATGTGGGGACAGGGAGACCGGTCCCACGATAGATCTGTCCGTTTCTGATATGAAAAGTCCACTTTAACGCTCTCTTTTGAGCGCGTGAAAAACACGGCCTTGGTGATGTGAGATTTGAGAGGTGGCCTTAAGTGTTCGTCATGATTCCATGTGCTTTAATTTTTGTGAGGAAACATGATTCCATGTGCTTGCTCGTTTGTGAATCTTTTTTTCTTTACCTTTTTTTTTTTTTTTTTTTTTTAATAATACTCATATATTGAGTCACATGTTGGCATATTAAAATATAAGTAGCTACATTTTTGTTGCTACTCCAATGATATCATATAGAGGAATATTTGCATGAAGAAGATGATGGAGGTTACATATCAACACATATCCATACCACCTTAATATGATCTATATATATATAGAAGAAGAATTAATCTAATTAGGCCGAACGTACTTACAATTTATATGTTCAAATCTATCTCTTCCCATTATTGTTGAATGAAAGAAAGGGAAAAAAAATGTAGTTTCTCTACTAAAAAATGTGTAAACTTGACAATGTGATGAAAGTCAATTAGGATAAATATATAATTTTTCTCAAAGTATGTGATTTAGTCATATTGTTCAATAACTTTAAATTAGTTACATGTAGTTTATCACTTCTCAACTATATCATTTCAAAAAAAAAAAAAAAATCACTTCTCAACTATACACATTTTTCGTCAACAAATGTTAGAAATGACTAAACAATAAATTGACCTAAAATAGGACTTAATAACAGAGAATATTTACAAGTAGGCGAGACCATGAATCTCAAGTAAAAAAGACAAAGGAGACTAAGTATATAACTTTCAAAACAATATCCCCATAAGTATAAGATCATGATTCGAATTTCCCTATTCTTAATCGAACTAAAAACAATACAAAATCTAGAATTTCCCTACTTCATCATTTTATTCGAATTTCTCCTTTTGCTCGACTGTCAAAAGTTTTAAACCAATACAAAACATGAAACTATATATGATGAGAAAATTCAGAAAACAAAAGTTTTTTTTTGTAATATATTGTTGAGATATGTCTTGAACGCATCAATGTCCTGCAAAAAAGTATTGTGCATTTCACATGCGTGCATGCATTTGTATTCGCTTAACGCATCCCACGCATCTTGCATTGCAGTGCATTTTTGCAATGCGTTCTACATCCGCTTTCTGTTTAATATTTACGCATTTTGTAATAGGGTTTAATGAAAATGCATATATAAATTCGAATCAAACCCGAGCCGTATTATGACGTTCATTCTTCAACTCTATAATTTGTCTCTCCTTAATAAAATTGTTCTCCCTCTCTGCCCGTGGAGTAGCTATTACTACGTTAGTGAATCACGTAAATTTCTGTGTGTTTGTTCTTCTTCTCTCACGTTAATTTTTCGTTTTACGTTTGTTGATTGCCGTTTTCATTATATATATATATATATATATATATATATATATATATATATAACATTCTCATTCATCAATATAATTCTTAACCGAGTGATTCAATTGGTCAAAAAGGATCTTGGAATCTATAACTTGATAGGTTCAATCCCACCTACTTAGAAATTAATTTATAACATAAAATTTAAATAGATGGGATAATTTCCAAAAATAATTATAAATATAGGTAGGTTTTAAAATATTTGTATTCAAAGTTAACAATACATTTTAACACGATATTATAAATATTTATTAATACCCTATTATGTATTATTAACACAATATTTCTATTAATATAAATGATTGTGTCCATATTTATAATTATTTTCTAAATTTGATTAAACTCTTAAAGCCTCGTTTGATAACCCTTTGATTTTTCGTTTTTGGGTTATGAAATTTAAGCTTATGTCTACTCAAATTTCTTACAATGTGCTCTATCTTTCCTACAATATATCCATATTTCCTTAAGAAAGTAGGTGAATACTAACCAAATTTCAAAAACAAAAACAAAATTTTGGAAGCTACTTTTTTTGTTTCCAAATTTTGGTTTTGTTTATTAAAATATAAGTAAGATGTAGATATCTAAATAAGGAAAAAAGTATAGTAAGGTAGTTGTTATAAGCTTAAATTTCATAAACAAAAAACAAAAAATAAAATGGTTATGAAACGATGTCTAAATTTTTCATTTAAATATTGCCTCAATCCATTTAAAATTACATTTATATGCCCTTACATGAAATCTTGGATCGGTCACTCAAAGTAGATCCAATAAAAGAAAAAGGCAAGAAAATGACGGGGAGCGCGTGACGGGGAGAGTTAAAACGGAGGGGGTGGAAATGGAAAGCGAAAAGAGAAGGGGGGGCGAGTAAGTAATAATGGAAGTTTAAAGGGATGAAAATGCAAATCAGGAAGAGTGGTGGGAATCACATGGGGGAGAAGACCCCACAACGGGAACATGTGTGCGTGTGACAGTACACCCCCGTCTTTCCAGGAACGGAGGTCGCTTTGTCCCCCCAAGGACCACTTCCAAACGCCCCTCCTATAAACTAATCAACCATTTTTATTACATTTTTAACTCGAATAAATTACATTTATTAACTCATTACACATACTTTATTCAATTACAGTGTGTTTGGACCCCGTTTATGTAAACGATTGGATTGATTATAATAACTCAACCGATGTTTACCCCCACTATTTATATAAATGGTGGTTACCTAAACTTACGTGTCCGTTTATTTAAACCTTATATACATTACTTTTTGTTACCTAACCAGTCTCTCAAATACTGTTCATCATAATCCTTGTTATAATAACTTGTTCTTCAAACACCATTTATAATAATCTACCGTTTATCATAACTTTCTGTCTATCACAATCAAACCAATGCTTCAAACGCTTAAAATTAGTATTTATACTAAAAAGGTCAATGAAGTGTTAATTTTATTGTTGGTGGTAATTCAATTCAACACTATCATTATAAGTTCGATCCTAAAAATCCTTATTTCGCTCTCATTTAATTGAGAGAAATAGTAGGTTTATATATATAGAGGTTTAAAAAATATATTTTTGTGTAGTACAAGAAGAATTAGTGGAGAACTACACAAGGTAACATGTCTAGTTGACTTTTCTATCTTAGAATTTGTGTTTCCTTTCAAATTTTAACTAAAAATAAAAATAAAAATTGTTAGAGAGCTTGAAACACAAATTTTGGATGCGTTTGGAGCACCGGCTTGGTTATTATAGACGAAAAATTATTATAAACGGTGGGCTATTATAAATGGTGTTTGAGGGGAAAATTATTAGAACATGGATTATGATAAATGGTGTTTGAGGGGCTGGTTATGTAACAAAAAGTAAAATGGTTAAGGTTTAGATAAACGGGCATGTAGGTTTAGATAAACGGACACACAAGTTTAGGTAACCACCATTTATAATAAACGGAGGGGCAAACATGGATTGAGTTATTATAACCAACTCGACCATTTACATAAACGGACCCAAACACACCCTTGACATAAAAAAAAAGAAAAAAAAATCATATAACTTAGTAAGGAAGTCTAAATCACTTAAATCTAAAAATTAGAAGAAAAAAAAAATCTAAATCACTGAAGTATTCAGTACCCAAAAAAAAAAAAAGAATTCACCGAAGTATTAATTACCATCTTTCTTCTAGGTACTGAATGTTCAATTGTATTTTTATTTTTTTGAAATCTGAATGTTCAATTTTTTCAACCTCAGTATAAAACCCATTATAATACATATACCTCTTATCAAGATGACATCTGTTCAGATTATGAATGGAAGATTTGTTTAGTCAAAGTTTCAATTTCCAACTCAGATATGTGTACCAAATTCAATTAGAATAAATATGATTGTTTAGCTTATTGAAATGGATTATATTGATTGGATTGTCAATAAAATATAATTAGATAGCGTAAAATGCATGTTTATAATCAAAAGATTATATTTTCAAATATTTTATCTTCTATTAGGGTTGAATTTTTTTAAAAAAATGATTAAATTTATTGAGAATGCAAATAAGTATTAACTCTACAAAAGTCGAAGGTGGAATTTTTTTTGGTTATCCTCGTTCAATACCAGCGATATGTTCTTTTAAATAATATGTACGAAAATTTGAGTCTACATAATTTTAAGGGGCAGGGAGATAAAAATAATAATAAAAAATAACATTTTAATTTTATGATCATTCAATAAATTAACTTTGATTTTATGCATTCTGTTATCAACCAAATTCTTTTTCTTAAATTTCAACTATTGTGAAGTGATTCAAATGGTCAAAGAAGTTTTTGACGTGCTTAAAATGATGAGTTCAATCTATAGTAATTACTTACTTAAAAATTAATTTCCTATATAAATAGATTAGTTAAATAAAACTACATTTTTGCTAAGTTACATGGTCCAATTTGAAGCTTTAAAAAATGTTATCCCCGTAAAAGAAGAAAAAATAAAAATCTCTCAAATTCAATGCGGTTACAATTTAAAACCATCGTTTCACTCAATCATATAGCAAATTTCATAATCATAACAACCAGATTAAAATAAATACTATATCATTAGAACTAATTGATTTCCAAAAAAAGAAAGATCATTAGAACTAATTCACCCCAATATTAAACCAACTTTTCTTCCTTTTTTGTAAGAAAAGTCTATTTATTTATTATTATTATTACTATTTTGCAAAATGTAAAGAATCTACTAAATATACTTAAATAATCTTCCACTTTAATTACTTTTGTGAATTTGTTTTATCAAAAGTTACTTTATGGGAAAAAAGGGTGAAAAATAAAGATCAAGAGAAATTGCTCACTTAAATTTAAAAGAGAAAGGGTAAGTTAAAGGGTTAGTAGTGGAATTATCTTTAAATTAAATTAGCTGGCCAACACTAAATCCACTCTAATATATTTTGACTAGCTAATCCAAGTCTTTATAAATGTTTTGTTTGATTTGATGTCACCAAACCATTATCAAGTCCCCTTTCTTTTTCATTTCAAATAATGGACCCCATTAGTTCATAATTACCCACAAAATAAAAAAATAATTTTTTTTTTAAAAAAAAAACTTTCTTTGGAGTGGTTGGTGATGGACATGGACAGCTAATAACTCTTCATTCCCACCTTATCAATCTTGTTTTTTTCCTCCCTCCCTTTTCAATTTAAACTAATTGAATATATTACCCTCCATTTCTAATATCATGTACTGGTTTTGAATCTATTAATTTATGTCCACTATCTCAAATAATTTTCTTTTTATCCTTTTCACTTTATCCACATGCATGAAATGATTGAATTTAGGGCACATTATCCTGATAATTTCATTGGTTTAACACTAATAAATGCTAAAGTTCAAGATCTAATTCATCAAAGTGTTTTGTATATACACTGATCTACTTTTGCTTGTGCTTTTAATTAAAGCTTCAATAATCAGTTTATCTTTGTTAAAAAAGTTAATGGATTAATTCCATTACTACATTTATATGCATTATTAATATAATTAATGCTATATATTTTGAAATTCGATCTCTATATATATTCGGCATTGTTATGTAGTTTTGGTTCTAGATTGGACAATTTCTTTTAATTAGTAAATCATATGTAATGTTATTAATGAATGTGATCTTAGTGATATGTCTCATGTTGACTTGAATCAAAATCTCAAAATCACAAAAATTATGAAAATATGAATAAAATTTCAATATTGTATGAAAATGTAACTTGGGTCAATAATGAGTTTATATGCGTCGGCAATTTACATTAAACAAATAATAAATGTGGCCCTTTTGTATTAGAAAATCGTAGGCAATGTTTTACAATCGTTAGTCAAAGACAAAATTTATAGCTAACTCTAAAATTATCGTCAAGAATTTAGTCATTTATAATTCGGGCTTTTTTCATAAATTGACCCTATTTGAAAAGTATTTGCAAATATATATATCTACAAAAATATTAGCAAAAGTAGATTTTGTTTTAATACATTATAAAATCCGAAAATAATGAATTACAATCATACCTTCATATTTGTTGTTTTTTAATTTTGGAAGGAAAATTTCGAAAAAGGAAAATCATCCCACATTCCAAACCACAAATCGCAAATTTATGAGCATTAATTGTGGAAAAAATACCCTCCGAAATCACATTTATTTGAGACGTTTCATCTTCTTTTTTAATACCTTATAAATTTAAAAATAATTATCAAATTATTGGTTTTTCATTTGGGAAGGAAAATTTTAAAAAAGAAAATTCGTCTCACATTCAAAACCAGAAATCACCAATTTATGGTGCATTAATTGCAGGACGTGAGTGGCGACAATACATTGTTAGATGTACTGTTGTGATTTACATACAATATATTTCGTAATGTACATGTTATTTGATTCTAGTAGTTTTATTTATAAATAAACCGTATGAGCTGTTGAACGTTCAATTTCGTTGATTGAAACCAAAACACATTTGATAACCACACAGTATTGAAATAACTTGGTATATACGGTACAACCATAATATATCACCATACCGTATTTTTAAAACTTTGTGCTTTTTTTTAAAGTGGTTAATTTGATGATATGGATACTTGTGGTGTGATTTAATATGTTTGCGACAATGAACAAGTAATTTTGAATGTACAATACCGTATAGTAAAACATTGAGAAATAACATATGTAATATTTATGAATTGATAGAGACTCGTACTGTTGGAACAACTTCACACAAAATTACTATTCAAAGTGAGATCAACAGTAAATAAAAAAGATCTCATGAGTTACAAAATTGAAACTAAAAGCGTTCGACATAAAAAAAGACTGTAATGTAAAATCATCATTGAGTGAATGCGTTCCTCAATTTTTATGCGATGCTCTTCAGCTACTTTATGATTATGGTACATCTCATTTTCATCCTATTGACCATTATGTGCAATACAGATTGTGATGTTTGTTGAACCTATAAGGAACAATTGTATAGTATTACAAAAATGTCCAAACAATATTGGTATTCATAAGCTCAACTCCGAGAACCTGAAAAATAAACATAAACTAGATCGCTATTTGGTTGATTGCATTAAGCTACATATGTAGATCAATCGATGTGACTACTCAAAAATGTATTTTGGTTCAAGAAACTCATAACCTGTTAAACAATCATTCTCTACCTCAAATTATTCAGCTTACCATAATAATGAAGTACTGCATAAACTTTGAAAACTCAAGCACAAAATGAAAACTCAAGTACAAAATGGAAGTACTACATAAACTTAGAAAAACTCTAATTTATAAGAATGTAAAAAATTGTCTTAATTAAGATATCCGGACATTTATATTTGAAAGTTAGCCTGTTTGCCTCTAGTTGTGATTGCTTGAGCTGGCCTTTAAAATGTTTTGGCACGAATTTTTAAATTAAGCCTACTTCACCTGACGAACACCATAAAATGAAAAATTATTATTAACCATTGCATGCTACAAATTATTCATCACAAGTTCAACACTTGATCACTTATTCCCACACTTGGTTTTAAGAGACTCTTTATTGCCAATTCTCTTTTCTTTTTTAAAACTTTAATAATAAAACAAGCATATCACATATATCAGTTGATGCTCTGCAAAAAAAGTTGTTTCCTTAATAGTCTAGATAAGAAATAACGACGATAAGAATAATAAATTATCATCATATAGTCTCACAACAAATTATGATAGCTCACAACAATTCTCTTGTGTCTTTTATAATATTTATACAATAATGTATAAATAAGTTTGAGGTATGTACTTAAATAGCACCAACATTATAATGATCTCTTATTTAAGGGTAAAGAAGCACAATTGATCAAATCAATAGCCCATTAAAAAGTAGAAGATAATCATCCTAATGTCTTATTCATCATTTCAAAATAAAAATTAACAAAATAAAATTTTAAGAGAAGAATATTGATCTTACTTGAGGACAATAAACTACTAAACTTTTTTTTTTTATAGGAAAAACTATAAACTTATCAAACAACTCACTTCAAAGTTACAAGTTTAGGATAAAAAAAGATAAACAAAAATCCATAAGAATTCAAAATCCTTTGAGCTAGTTTTCGAATGTGCACAATTTACTTGTTTCACTTGCAAGGATAAAGGAAATATACCATGGAGTAGGCTACATATCCGAAGTCTCTAAAACTCCATAGCTACAACTAAAGTCAGAGCATCCATTAGTTGTCATCCAGCAATAAGCTACAAAAAAATATGACTAAGATATTACAAACCAAAAGCTCTGGCAGATTCAGCAGCAGCTGATTCATTTACATGTCCATAAAAGAAAAACATCTTGTTCCTTAAAATACTACTAAAAGCAATATTTTCCTTTTGCATGTCCTTTTGGAGAACATCTTAGTTGCAGAATACAACTAAAATAAAAGGTCCACTCGGTGTTTAAAAGCAGTATTTTCCTTTTGCATCTCCTTTTGGAGTTCTATGTTATATTTACTATAGGTTCTTGGAGAACACTTGTTCCTTAATGCTAAATACTGCTGCCTGCCCCCACAAACATGATAAGTCCATATCCCAAAGAACCACAGAGAATGGAACTGGTACATAGACGCACAAGATGACACCTATAAAGAAAAAAAAATCATATAGCAATAGTATTTGCCTGCAACAAGGAAGAAATGAAATGAAATAAGTTTGGAAAGAGACATGAGACTTGGTACATAAGGGAAGAAAAACTTTAATTCAACAAAACATTTTCTCAATAATCTCTTTGAATTATGACATGTCTTCGAACATGTTGCAAAAGTTAGTTTCAATTATAATGATTCGCAACAAATTATTTTTAATTTTTTCTTAAGAAAACTATTTAAAACGTTCCACTCACTTGTTTGAAAAAGCATAGAGCTCTTCATTTCATGCACCTTCAAGATTATTTGCTCTCTGCTTCACTAGAAAAGGATTGCCAATGCAATTGCTCGACTATTGGAACTCCATGAAGCCTAATAAGCAAATAAAAATCACGAACAACCATTGAATTGCATGGAATTAGATGCCAAAAAATTCCTAACCCATCTTACTTCAAGTTAATCCAACTAAGGTTAAATTCATTGTTATCCTACTTATCCACCATCATTTACCCATTAACACTAAATTATTAAGCCAATTTTTTTTTTTGTAATCGTAGTATATCCGAAGCTAACACTACATTTCACACAATCGGCAAAGAAAACAACAAAAAATTGATTAATTACACAACTAAACCATTGAAGTCGAACTTTCACAATAACGCACATCGGACACTTACAAATGTTTGATAAAAATGCTCAATCGATAAAATTAAACAACATAAGATGAAAGAAAACGATTAAGTACCTCATCGGAGGCATGACAACCAAGGTTGTTGTCGAGGATCTGAGAATGATGAGGATGGTAACCAAGATTAATGAAGAATATGAGAAACTAACCTTGTTGCGAGGAATTTTTCGTTTTGCATCCACCATGGAGAAATGTTGGAGAAGGAGGGCGGGGTCAGAGGTAGGATTCAAAATTAAGGAAAAAGGGAAAAAATTATCAGCAACCTTTTAATACTCTTTTGAATCTCAAATGCAATCAACCATCCACCCGAGCTTGAAGTTTATTTCCCACACCTAACAAAAGCCTACAAACTATCCCAAAACATAAATGTGTAGAATTTTTTTATAAATAAAATAGAGAAATAGAAAGAAAATCTCCTTGCACAACCAAACCAACAACACTGAAATGAAGGAGAGCATCTAAGGAATTGCACAAAGGGGGGGAAATTTTGCCGAGAGAAAACGCAGGCAGGTCCTTTTTTTTTTACGGAAATTTTGATGAGAGTTAACTTCGATTTCTAAGATGGTTTCTAAAGATACCTTAGCTCTTCAACTCTATAAAACTCTATTTTACACTTCTTAAACAAAAAAAGATATATTAACTCCTTCAACACTCCAAATAGTACCAAAATAAGTAAACAAAAGATAGAAAAAAAAGAGAGTAAATCGAAGGAACTCTGTAGTACCCCCTTAGTTTGAAATGAAACTCTGTAGTAGACACACAATGTTACCAAAACCATAGAATCAACCAAAACTTGTTCTATTACTCTGTAAAACTCCAAGCTCCTGCATATGATATTAAATAGACTGAGCAGCAAAACATCATACTCCTTATTAATCCAAAATTTTCAAAAATCTAATTACAAAAACAAAAAATAATTAACTATTCTTCACGAGTGTATCAAAACTCTTACAAACAAAGTAGAGCCAAAATAACTTTGACTTGAATATCACAACCAAAATAACTTCCTAATATACATTGGCATAAACTCACTATTGGTCAAATAAAAGAAATTATAGTATAGAGAAAATTAATGAATAAAAACCAAACTTAATGAAGTTGAAAATTTATCTAAATTTTTTAACATGATATGTGCGTTTAATGATATGTGCGTTAAACAAATGTCATAGTTTTATTATAATTTGTAAAAGATCAAAAAATGATATTGAATTTTTATGACAATTATTAAATGTGATGGTTTTTTTATAACTTAACAATTATCAATCTCTCCTCTAAAACGCATGTTTTTTGTTATTATGACAGTTTTTCAAAATTTTCCTTTTTTTTATTTGGTTAACTGTCATAGAAAGCCAAATTTGTAGTAGTGAATTACGAATTTTAATAAAAAAATTAATTTTGCAAAAAAAATACTTGAGCACGTATATTTATAAATACTTTTCGAATATGGTCTAGTTACTATAATTTCCCTTATAATTAATATCCTTATTTATTTATTTGGATGAGTGTGTTTCGCCAATTTGATTATTATTATGTGCTCATTAATATATATAAATGAAACTACCTTATTGTGATTGATTGGTATATCTTTCAAGAGCAAAGTTGTGGTTATTTTTTAGATTTGAATCTTCATCTATTTCTTTAGTAGATTCAGGTACTTTAATGGTCATGATGGTTTTTTAATTATTATTTTTAACCTTAACATTTATTGTGTTGTAGTCTCCTTTTCCTGAAAGGTGTGTCATAAGATCTATCTTTTGTTATTGATATACATTGGGTTTCATCCAAAATAATAAACCTAAATCTTTGTTATGATTATTTCAAATAGTTTGCATTGGTAACATCTTGTATAATGTTACAAATTTAAATCTATGTTGATTAGTGAATAGTTGAATAGAAAAAGTTATTGAAAGGGTTGTGGGTGCGCACGTGTTAAAGGGTAGGGACAGTTGCATGTAAATGCATGTATTTGTTTTGTCACATTATATATATCTCTCTGACACTAGTCTACCAAACACACATGCCTGACAACTGCTGAACCTTTATTTTATTTTTTCAAAAAAAAAAAAAAAAAACTCATTCATTCCCAATTCATCACTTCACTGATCCAAATCCCTTCTTTCTTGGCTTTCTTTTTTGGTTCTTGACAAAATCTGATCAGCACACACATAGAGGATACAGGCTCTTCAGCTTTAATTTCAAATGGATCACATCATAAATATATTGTTTACAATCCACAATTAGTGCTATAATACATTTTTAAATTTTGCATTATTCTCCTCTTAATTCTCATTCTTTCTTAGTCTCTCGTTCATATAATTTGAATGAGCCACGTTTGAATAGGTCACGGGAAACCATGTTCTAAATGACTCTCTTCCTTGTTCATAAATTGTCTCTTAGAATATTCAAATTGTTTTTTATGAAATTTTTAAATGAATTCATTTACTAAAAAAATTAATTTCTTACAAGTCTTCTTGATCAAACAATAAATTCAATAATATTAATTGAGGTGCGTACCAGGTGACTCAAGTGTTCATACATTTCCAAAACTGAAACTTATTTTCAAGTATATCTCAATCGGTGTCGATTAGAAAAATATTTAACCAACAAAACTTCTGTTAATTAGTTGGAACAAAAAATTTCCTTCATATAATTTATTAATTTTCTTATAAAATTATTGTAAAATTAACTTAAATCTATGCGTGTTTCTATAACTTATTCGGAAAATTTATTTTCTCTAAAATTAATTCTTAAAAAATCATTAAAATTTAGTATGATTAATAGGTTTTTTAATTAAAAAATAAACAATAAATTTAAAGAATCAATCGATTTAAACGACTTAACCCATTAGTAGATTTCGATGTCATTTTTAAGTAAATCGATAGGTTGATTAAGTGTCAATTTTCACCAAAAACCGACACCAATCATTGTGGTACCAAACATTCACAATTTATTATTATTATTTAAAACCATTGCATTGACGCATTCTCTTGTGTGCCACTTGGTAGTGAGTTATCTTTCTCTCTATTTCTTTTGGATCGGTTCTATATCTGACTCATGAGCCCATTCCAAGTTCGGCCCACTTGTATAGTAATCCAGAATAATTGGTGGGCCTCTTTTTGTGCAGACCCAAAAGGTAAGTCATGGGCTTTCTGGTCCAATTAGAAGAAAAAAAAACGAATTTATGCCCAGCCCACTTTATAAGTAGTCCAGAATATTAGGACAATTTATTTTTCTTTTCTTTTTTTTAATTTTTAATTTTAATTTTTATAATAAGGGTGGTGGGAGATCAAACCTCTAGGGGTTGTTTGTTTGACATATTTAGATAGGATTTAGCTTAAGAAATTATATTGAGAAGTTGTGTTAAAAAGTTAAAAATTGAGAGTTGATGCAAAAAATTGGTTTTGATGTAATTTTTGTGTAGAAAAGTTAGAATCAAAATCTTGTTTGGATGTAGATTTAAAATGAGCAGTTATTTTTTGTAGTTAAAAAATAAATGATTAAAAACTAGTAGTTAAAAATGAGTTATTTTGATTGATTTTGAATTGAATGATTAAAAATCAATAGTTAGAAATGATTGAGTAGTTATAAATGAATGGTTCGAAATGAGAGTTATTTTTAAAGGTAAAAATGAGAAAGAGTTAGTAAAAATTCGTTTGGATGTACGTTTTTTTATAAAGAGTTAATAAATCACAAAACTAAATATTACATAAATATGCCAAACAAACAACCCCCAACATGAAGATCGTTAGTACAACCTTTTCACTTTCTCTTTTCGATTTGTAGTGAATTATGATCATGAAATGCTTTCCCATTACGTTATGTGTTATGGCAACAAATATGGTCACATAAATTTTATATCAACCGTTTTGGTCATTGAAAAGTAATAATCTTATAGTTACGAGGTTGTACATGACGCCCACTAAATTCACTTAAATCCAGAGTCTAAAAAATATAGATCAATGTAATTATGGTTGTATTTTATTCAAATTGGTATCAATAATTTGTTAATATAATTTGGCTTTTATTTTGGAATGTTCGTATTCCATTTAAGAGAATGGTGTTTCTCGATTTGTCTTTTCGAGTGATCATTTCCAAGATGTGATTTGATCCCGTGTTCACGGATGTCCTTACCTCATTTAATTGTATTAGGTTTTAATTCATTAATTTTTTTTTATCAGCTATAACTACATATTAAATTAATAACACTTCAATTAAGTGGATGAATTTATAAGATCTCGGTATAAAAAAAATAAATATATTTATTTTAAAAAAAAGAGTGATTCAAAGTGACATTTACACTTAAAATTGCGTCAACTTGCTTTCCCAAATTTAGTCGACGATAAACCAGGTGTTCTTGTTCACAATCAATCAAATCCAGATTTTAGGGTTTCAAAAACCTCCAAAACTCCATAGCTTTCGAGCTTTTTTTCTCTTCGATTTCGTACTTCAAAATCCTTCTCTTCACTTCCAAGAATTTTGAACTTCGAAATTTTAGGGCTTCCTTGTCCTCCCCTTGATCTTCTTTTTTTTGTTTGGATCCGTTAATGGACGCTCGTGATTCACCTTTGTCGAATCGAGATGGGCCCTTGTCGGCTGTTGAAGACGATGGTCCTTTATCCGTCACTGCCGCTCTCGCTAAGGAAGCTGCATCGCTTTTCCAATCGGGCAAGTTTACTGGATGTGTTGAGGTTTTGAGCCAGTTGTTGCAGAACAAACCTGACGATCCTAAGGTTTGATTTCCGAAGCTTAATTTTATCTTGTACTCATGAGAAATTGTTTAATCTGTTCTTTGTGTATTTGTGCAGATTTGGGTTGTTTTTTTTGTTAATTTTTTCCCACCTTAGCGAATGTCATGATTTGAATTATTTGAGGATGACGTGCTAGAATTACGTGCAATTTCATTGCTTTATTGGGTAATTCCGAGAGAGTGCATGTTGGTAGTGATTTTCAGTGAATGTTACCATTTTTCCTTTGGTTTTATGATAATTAGCAAGAATTTTTTACCTAGGTGGAAGTGTTTCTGTTCGTACTTGTTTCGTTGCTGATTATCTTTGGTTGATTTGAATGTTATAATCCTGAAATTGTTAACTAAACCTCTGACGTGAAGGTGACATGCAATCAATAGAATTTTCCCAGCAACTGATCAACTTCACTAAAGGCTCCATAAGCATTTAAGGAAGATTGGTTGTACAAACTACATAACCACTGTTTTATCTTCTCATCATCATTCCTATCCCCAGATTCCGTACTTTCAATTTGTTGAGCTTTTCATTTTTGTAGTATGAAGAGAAATTCAGAGAGGTGGGAAAAAAAATGTAATAATGACCTTGCTATTAGGAAATGTGAACATTTTTCCCCCAGATCCTGTACTTCATTGATATTACTCTCTCTTGAACAAGATGCAATATTTTTCTTTAATTAATTTTAGTAATGACTTAAGCTACAACTTTGGCTTAGTAGGCACTAGGCAGTTCCAGAGATGCCTCTGCTATACTTGAGTTATATTTACCCATCAATTTTAGGCAATGCTACCTTTAATTTTCAACATCTTTTAACTTGGCGTGTTCTGTCAGGGTTCTCTTTATATATATTTTCTTCGGATTCTTGGTGAATGGTGATTTTTTATGTTGATTTTGACTGAATCCAATCTTTAGGACTGCATCTTTGACATGGAGCTTAATGATATATTGTTGTCATTGGTTTCTTGTCAAGTAACAATTTAGTTGTATTGGGTTCGGCTGCCTACATATTTCAATCTTCATTCTTTATTTGGCACTTCATTGATAAAGAATCATTTTGTTGGCACTTCGTTTATGGATGTTTGTCAGGTGCTTCATAATATCGCCATTGCTGAATACTTGAGAGATGGTTGTTCCAATCCAAAGAAGTTACTCGAAGTATTAAACAATGTCAAGGTATGCCCGTAGCCCCAAAGTGATTCACCATTCACTTGCACTGTGTGCCCCTATTTGTTGAAACTGCTACAATAAATTGACGTTCCTTGTTTTGTTCAATTGTATTATTTTTACTCCTTTTGGATGTTTATTTATTACTTATATTGAACTTTCAATTCTAATTTTGAAACTATCTTTTAAATTATTGATTTGACATAAGAGAAATAATAAATTTTTTAGAGGGATGTAGATCTTCGAGTGATGTTTGAGCCATTATTAGATTTTATGTTTCTCTAAGGTCTCTATTTCTAAGATCTTTTGTAATTATTCTTTAGGTGTGATTTTACTTTGTTGGAGGCTGTTTTTTTTGTAGGTTGCCTGGGCGCTTATAGTTTGTATGTCCTTGTGTTATTTCATTCTTTTCTCCATGTAAGATTGGTTTATATAAAAAATCAAATAGTAGTTTGATATGATCCAGGATCTAGATTATATAAAAAGGTAAAAGAATACAAGATAAACCAAGATCTGATAGGTCTTGGAACCTCCCTTCTCAAGAGAATCCTCTCTATGAGCCCTACAAGATAATCACTCAATATTTGGATGCCTAAACCCTACTCTAACATCTCCTATTTATAACAAAACCCTAACTTACTCCCCAAGTAATTGCTAACATACCCTTATATTATTCCTTAATAATGCTAAGGCCCAAAACGGATCAATACCCACCCCTTTAAAGCACCTTGTCCTCAAGGTGGGCATACACAAAAATAGAAACATAAAATGAAAATACAATTGTTTTTTTTGTTTTTTTTTTCTGGCGGCGGCGGTGCGTCGGTGGCAGTGGCGACGGTGGTGGCGGAGGTGGAGGCGGTGGAGGTGGAGGCGACGACGGTGGTTTCAAAACCCTAGCTGTCATTGTTTTTTCCAATATAATTTCCTCTTTGATCTCTCTAAAAGATCTTTTTAGGTCATTGAAACCCTCCTTTAAATCTTCTCTAATTTCTTTGTTTAGAGAAGCTACCTCTTGTCTAAGGTCTTTTTTCAAGGCCACCATCAATTTTCGCAACTCCTTTTGAATTAAACGAAGAACTTCTCGATCCATCTCTACAACCAAGAATCGAACGGCTCTGATACCAATTGATATGATCCAGGATCTAGATTATATAAAAAGGTAAAAGAATACAAGATAAACCAAGATTTGATAGGTCTTGAAACCTCCCATCTCAAGAGAATACTCTCTATGAGCCCTACAAGATAATCACTCAATAATCACTCAATAATTGGATGCCTAAATCCTACCCTAACCCTCTCTATTTATAATAAAATACCCTAACTTACTCCCCAAGTAATTGCTAACTAGAAAGCACGGACACTTCTATTTTGACAAAGTATCTGTGTCGTACTCGTGTTCGATACCGATACTTCCGGACACTCGTCGGACACGTGTCCGACATTCTAATTTCCATGTCCTCTTTTATTATTATTATTTTCAATTTCGGACACTTTATGGACACATCATGGACACCTCAATTAAGACTTATTTGTTTCCAATGACGGATGACATGACAACAAGAAGTGTTGGTGGAGGCCGTTGACGACGATGTCTATCGAAGATAGATAGACAAATGGAAAGAAAGAAAGAAAATTAAATGGAGGGAAAGAAAATGAGACAAAACCTAAAATATTTAGAGATTGTTACGAGTAGGCTTATAACTAACTAAAATATTTTGGATTTCGTCTTTTAAAGTATATTATAAAAAATAATGATAAATCACGTGTCTTTGATGTATCCGTATCCTGCATTTTTAAATAATGGCGTATCTACGTATCTGTGTCATGTCGTGTCCGTATCTCGTGTCCGTGTCCGTGCTTCTTAGATTGCTAACATACCCTTATATTATTCCTATTTCTACTAAGACCCAACCCTATCATAGTTTTGGTGGAACAGTTCTTCATGTCCTTAAAAAAGAATTTTTCTTGAGGGAAGGTTGCATGTCCTTGGTGAGGTATGTGGGTTTTTCCTTGCATCAAAAGAGCCATAAAATTAAGATATTTTTCTTTTGATAATGAGGAATTGGAGCTTTTTCCTACTTCGTATCAGGGCACTCGTGCCTGTCCCAATGTTCGGATCAAGGAGACAACAAGGGATTTTACAATTAAGTTCACTTGTGAGTTTTGAACTTAGGACCTCCAAGAAAGCATACCTTAGAAACCCAAACCTACAATTAGGTTGCACCAAGGGACCCATTAAATTACTAATTAGGATATAAGAAATACCCATAGTATAGAGAAACGAGTGAGTACCTATATGAATTAATTTCCTACAAGTTATCTTTAAAACCAAATGTTTTAGAGTCGGACAATTGTCTCTTCAGGTTAAGTCAAGGCGCGTATAAGATGACTTGGAAACTCACAATTATAGGCAGAGTTTAACTTATTGTATTGCTCAAGACATTTTTTGTGACAACACATAGTCCTTTGAGCTCTTATTTAGTTTATTATTCCGTGGGGATGGGAGAGATACTTATTCTTTAGAGAATCTTTTGGTGGGAGATAGTCCCAGACTCCCAACTACTCCCTATTTCATGTCTTTATCACGTGTCCTTCAAGAAAAATTGTTTGCTGTTCAAAGTCCTTGTGTCTCAAGGGAAACTCAGTATGTCTTGGTCTCATTTCATTGATTGGGGAGGTTGTTCTTAGACCGGATAGAAGCAATGCTTTCAAAGACTCGCTCAGGCACACAGCTCAAGGCATAGGTCTAATGCCTTGCTTTGAGCCTTGAGTGCCTCGCCTTGAATTATACGAGGCTCATGTAAAAAGACGTGTTGTAGGCACGTATAGATAAGTTTAACTAACCCTTAGTGCAAAATTCTTTCTGTTTATGGTTTTTTGTTTATTAATTAAAAAAAAACATTTACCAACCTTTGGAGTATTTTTTAAAATATTCTTACTCCAATTATGTTCTCTTTTTTAAAAAAAATAAATGTTCCTACATTGGTGCTGTTCTTTGTTTGGCTGGTCTTACATAGCAAGATTAATACTTTGGATAGAATCTCAAGGTTGTCATTTCATGCAGTTGAGCCTTTTTGTGGTATTATGCGTCAAAGATGGAGGAAGATCTTGAACATTTGCTTTGGAGTTGTGATTTTGTTCAGGTTGTCTGGAGTTTCTTTTTTTAGGTGTTCAGTTTCCTGTCTGTCAAAGACTCAAACGTAGAAATGTCAAATAGATGATTGAGGAGTTCTTCCTCTTTTTTACCTGAAATTCCTATGGACAACTAGGGTGTGTGCGATTTATTTGGGGTTGTGTAGAGAAAAATTAGTTTTCAGAGTTCAGAGAGAGAGATAGAAAGGCCTCTAGTGACATTTGGGCCCTTACTAGGTTCTGTGCTTATCTTTGAGCTTTGGTGGAGAACATCGTTTGTAGTTATGTAGTAGGTCTTATTTTGCTCGACTGGAACCACTTTTTGTTGTTGAGTTCCTTTTTGTGGGTTTAGTTTTATGTATTTGTTTTTTTTTTCTTTCTCAGCGAGCTTTTTTTCTTATAAAAATTCTACTTAGTGTAAAGCCAACTCTAACCTAAAAATTGGCCTGACTTAATCAAGAAAGATACAATTTTTATGGACCCTTTGCTATGATTTTCTCAATTTGGTCACTTGGAGGTCCTTATACATTTATACGTAAACCTTTTTTTGAATCTACAGTCTCATTGCTTCTTGGGTAATTTCTTATATCAATTAAATTATTTTTTAAAAGTTTCTACCATTGAGGTGCTACAACAACTATAGCGTTCCTCTCTTTAGAATTTTCTCTCTTAAAAGCTCTTAGTGAAGAAACCCTAACGCTGTCGACCGATCTCTCCTCCTTCCTCGAGCCTCGACTGATCTTTCCTCCCCCCTCAAGCGTGGCTTTTTTGGTGCTGTGGAGGAAAGGTCCCCCCAAATGCTTCTCCTCCGGCCCCGCTGTGCAACCTTCCCTACTAAGTAGAGGTGTTGAGATCATGAACCTAAAATTGTGAATTACTCTCCAACTTCGCCGGGATACATCGTTCTTCATCAGTGACCCTCTTCTTATCTCCTGTTACTGCCGATTTGCGTCACCACTGATGTCGCCATGGCCATCTTCAACGAGAAATACAGACGAAGAGATCTCATTGCCAATCTTCTCCGGCAGTTCTCTTATCTTCTCTTTGGTGCTTCTTCTGTCGCCTCCTCATCGGGTCTCCCCGATTTATCTCAATCATTAATAATCATATTTTTATCTCGTTTTCATTGCATAAGAAACAATTTCATTTTTTAAAGAAAACAAAAACATTTCCATAAGTTAGTGAAAGTGTTACATGGATGCCCATCGAAATGGAGATAAGGGGAGGGAAGAAGCCAAATACATAGGTTAATCAATTAATTTTTTACAGAGTGTCTGACAACCAAATGTATTAGAGCCTGATGATTGTCTTGTGAGATTAGGCAGTGTAAATAAGCTAATCTGGTCACTAAACTCTGTAGAAAAAAACAAACTGATCAATAGACATTATTTATTTATTATTTTGGAAACTAAAATCACTTCATTGTATAGTTCTTTGACTGAAACTTGCCCTATGACTCTCCCCACCCCATATTCACGTTGTTGGTATCTTCGGGCATTGCATGAATTGTGATGATGAACATAGACTCATCTTTCAGCCAATTCTTTTGTGTGTGGATGTGCTTTTTCAGAAGAGGAGTGAGAACCTAGCACTTTCGTCTGGAGAACAAACTGATGCTCTTAACCCTGAAAATAAGAGTACTTTGGCTAAAGGAAATAATGTATCTGCTCACCAAACTGCTGCAAATAATGCCAATATCGTATATATGGATGAGTTTGATACCTCCATTGCTACCTTAAACATTGTAAGTTCAATGCATCTTTTGGAATAAAGCTAGTTATCTGAAAAATATTTTCATTATTGTTCTGGATGTGACAATTTTAAAATGTTTGCTTACAGGCTATCGTATGGTTCAATCTTCATGAGTATTCAAAGGCGTTAGCAGTTCTTGAACCTTTATATCAAAATATTGAGCCCATATATGAGGTACTGGAGTTTATTGATTATATTGGTGATGGGAATCCTCTTTTAATCGCTCTATTGATATGCAGACAACAGCTCTTCATATTTGCTTTTTGCTGCTGGATGTTGGATTAGCCTCACGTGATGCATCATTGTCTGCAGTAAGTAGCTGTGTTAGATTTTTGTTATCATTTGCAGACTCTTTTTTATTTTAACAACATTATGGGGAGGAAAATTCGAATTTGTAACCTTGTGGTTACTATGTTATACAAGATGCCACTAAAACTATGCTCTTGTTGGCTTTGTAGACTTAAAAAGTTGGTAAAAGATAACCATCATGGAGTGACCTAGTGGTCAAGAGAACCTTGGGGAACTAAAAGGTGATGGGGTAGCCAACTACCTTGGAATTAATTTCTTACGGCTTTCCTTGACATCCAAATATTGTTGGGTCAGGCCGTATATCTCATGACATTAGTCGAAGTGCGTGCAAGCTGACCGTCACGGATATAAAAAAATTTTAGTAAAAGATAGTATCTGATTTTATATGTTGCTAGTACTTGTTAATATGTACCATTTTTCTGAAGAATTAATTACATGTTTTCATATGGGGGTGTAGCCTTTTCATTTCCTTTAACTAAATCTTACTTTACCAAGCGGTGTAATATAGTTATGAGCATCCGGTGTTTTATTTTTTGGCTGGGACAGTTACGGTACCGTATTTTCTGTGTTAACTAGATTCTTTGTAATTTGAATTGAAATAAATTGAAATCAGTGTAGTCACCTTATACATGTTAGAAATGCCATGTGCTCTCTCTCTCTCTCTCTCTCTCTCTATATATATATATATATATATATATTTTTTTTTTTTTTTTTTAGGAATTTGGACCATCTGTGCTTGGCATGCATATCTTTCATATATTTTTACACAGTTTGCAGAAAAATGTATATTGATATATTCAGAACGGTTTTCTCATGTATTTTTGTCAGGATGTTCTACTTTATCTGGAAAAAGCTTTTGGGGTTACAAGTACAATCCAGAGTGAATTTGGAAGTACAGGGGTACAACAATCCATAAATGTGGTTGCAAAATCTTCATCTGTTCCTAACAATGCGTTTGCCGCCGAAGCTTCTAATACAGATTTAGCTGCAACTGTTAATGCCTCGGAAAATCCTCTATCAAGAACTTTATCAGATGATACATTTGAGTATGAGTCCATGTTATCAACGTTGGATATTGGTGGACAGAATCAACCTGCACAAGCTGGTCTTTCATCCTCGAGTGTTCTTTTAAGGAGCCCAGTTTATCGGTCTCTATCTACAGTTGATCTCAAGCTTAAATTGCAACTATATAAGGTTCGGTTTCTTCTTCTCACTAGAAATTTAAAGCAAGCAAAGCGAGAAGCAAAGCACGCCATGAACATTGCTCGTGGGATTGATTCATCCATGGCTCTTCTCTTAAAGGCTGAACTTGAATATGCCCGTGGCAACCATCGTAAGGCGATGAAGCTACTACTGGCATCAAGTAACCGAACAGACATGAGGATTTCAAGCATGTTAAACAACAACCTTGGCTGTATATACAATCAACTGGGGAAGTTTCATACATCTACGGTTGTCTTTTCCAAAGCTATGTCTAATAGTTCGGCTCTTTTGAAGGATAGAAAACCAAAGACTTTTTCACAAGACAACTCTCTTCTTATCGTGTATAATTGTGGTGTTCAGTACTTGACTTGTGGAAAACCAATTCTTGCGGCTCGATGCTTCCAAAAAGCCAGTTTGATTTTCTATAAACGCCCTCTGTTGTGGCTTCGACTTGCTGAATGCTGCTTGATGGCTTTAGAGAAGGGGCTTCTAAAGGACAACCTTGCTGATTCAGATAGATCAGATGTCAAGGTTCATGTTGTTGGAAAAGGAAGATGGAGACAGCTTGTATTGGAGAATGGAACTTCAAAAAATGGATGTGCATATTCATCTGGTAAAGAAGATGGGCATTTCAGCAGCGAAGGAGAACTTACTCTGTCGATTTCTCTTGCTCGGCAATGTCTCTCCAATGCCCTATACTTATTAAACCATTCCGAGACGAGCTTTTCGCATTCTGTCTTGGCCAATAATTCTTCCTTGGAGGAGAGAGATTCAAAGGAAGTGGTTGCTTCTAGGAGAAATTACAAGAACTTGCATTTTATTGATTCCAAAGCCTCTCCTGTGGCTGTAACTCTAGGCTCAAATCAAATAACTGCAAATGGTGATGCAAAAGAACAAAAAGGTGCTTCAATTCAGGAACTTGTGCAGAACTCCCTCGCCTATTACGACGATATTACTCGGAGAGAAAATCTGTTGATTAAGCAAGCACTCCTTGCTGACCTGGCTTACGTGGAGTTGAAACTGGAGAACCCGTTGAGAGCCCTAACGATTGCGAGGTCTCTTGTGGAGCTTCCGGAAAGTTCCAAAGTTTATGCCTTCTTAGGCCACGTTTATGCTGCAGAAGCCCTTTGCTTGCTAAATAGACCAAAAGAAGCTGCCGACCATTTATTATACTATATATCTGGCGCAAGTAATTCCAAATTGCCATTCAGCCAAGAGGACTGCGACCTATGGCGACTAGATGGGACTGCTGATCTTGAAGGGGCGAACGGAGGATTGACAATAGCTAATAATTCATCCCAAGAGGACCCTCATGGCATAAAGTTCCTCAGACCAGAGGAAGCACGGGCAGTCCTCTTTGCAAATTTTGCCACAGTTTCAGCTTTACAAGGAGAGTTCGAACAGGCGCAACAGTTCGTATCAGAAGCGTTATCGATTATACCGAACAGTCCAGAAGCCAATATGACTGCAGTGTATGTCGATCTCGCTCTCGGTAAGTTGCAAGACGCTATCACCAAACTAAAACAGTGTAGTTGTGTAAGGTTCCTCCCCAGTGGATTGACAATGAAAAAATGTTCATGATTGTTGTTGGTAAACACTGGTGGCTTTGTATTAATGTCCTGCCCTTAATGTTAGTACTAGTCAATGAGCTAGTCGGCTAGATAGTAAAATCTTTAGGAGGAACATATAATATAATAGCTCATGTCAGAAAATAAAATTAATTTTCATTTTTTTTCTTTTTAATTTTTATCTCTAGGGTTCGTTTGTAGTTGTGTATCTGTTTTTTTGGTTAGTGGAGATGCTATCCTATCGTTACAATGAACGTTCATAAGAGTTTTTCTTGAGAAAGAAATTGGATAAATATGTTTTTTTTTCTTCTCTTTCTTGGATTTATAAGAGTTTTTCTTCTGTTTCTTGGATTTATATTTCTTTGATCTTTATAGTTGTCGAAATTCAGTCTGAGGATTGTTGTTGGTAATGTATTCATGAATTTGAGATTGTTATGCAGCGTCGTCGTTCCATCGGCCATCTTTTTGTTTGTAATTTTCTAAAACTATGTTTATAATTTATTTTATAAATATTAAACTAAAATATTTAGGATGTGTTTGCGTCATCGTTTATGTAAATCGGCCGAGTTGGTTAGAATAATTTAATTCATGTTTGTCTCACCTTTTATTATAGCCAGTGGTTACCTAAATCATTTTTGTTACAATAACAAATCCATCAAACACCATTTATAATAACATTTATAATAACTCTTGTTGTAATAACCTGTCTCTCAAACACTGTTTATCATCACCCACAATTTATCATAACCAAATCGGTGCTCCAAATACACTCTTAATATTTATATGTAGGCTTAGAATGTTGATGAACCAAATCGGTGCTCTAAACACACTCTTAATATTTATATGTAGGCTTAGAATGTTGATGATCTCTTGCTTTTTTGAACCTAAGTTCTTTCTCATACACGTATGTATGTGTGTATGTATATATATAAAATAAAACTATAGCAAGTATAGTTAGAATTTTGAAGAATAAAGAAATTATGAATTCAATCTATGATACTTAATTACTTAAGAATTAATTTCTTATCAATTTTTTTGACAATCAAATGGCAACTTGTTCTGCAAAAAATAGTTAGAGATATATAAGTGAGCATAGATACTCTTAGAATGTAAGAAAAAAAATAGTAAAAGTATGCGTAAAAATTTAGTTGAGCTACTACTTCGAGAGGATATTGTTAATTAGGTACCATTAGACATATAAACAAAATAGTTGCATGACATTATCGGATAAGAGTAATATCATGAGTAAATGAGAAACAACCATCTTCATATTATTTGAAAGAAATAAAAACTTAAATCATGACAACTTATATTCAAAATAGACGAAACAATATCATATCAATGTTGAGATCTTATCGAAGATCATTGTACCCAACAGACCCTAGAACATAATTAGACTTAGTCATGTGCAGCAGGAAGTGACCAGTACACTTGTATATGAATGATAGAGATAGTTACAACTTTGGTATATATATATATATATATATATATATATATATATAAAGTTATATAAAAAGTCATAATACAAAAATCAGAATAATTGGTATAATCATTTTCTTAAAATATATATATCTCATCAGGCCCCCCTCTGTTTATGTGTGTGTCAGAATTAGAAGGGTTCCCCAAATTATTGGCCAAGAACACTGAAAGCATCACTATAATAATCCTTGAGAATAAAGAAAGATGGCCAAAAATCATAACATTATTATTTCTACATAAACTAAGAGACAAACCACCTCCATGTGCTCCATCTCCCATTGGTTTTCTCCTAACTCATATCCTTATCTCTAATAGTTTTCTTCTCCTAACTTAATTATTTGGACATTATTATGCATCATCATAATTGTGTTTCAACAAAACAAATAGTGACCAATTGATTCCAAAATTCTATTCTCATTTTAATTTGGTATAGATTCTTTTGGTCTTTAGTTTGGTGATATAAATTATTGTTTATGGGATGTTTAGGATTTGATTTTTGTTACTCTTCTTCTTATTTGTTATTTTTAATGGTTGAAAAGTTCAAATTTTGACAAAAACTACATAAATGTTTATGGAAGTTTTTCCAAAATTTAGATCCCGTTTAATAATTATTTTATTTTTATTTTTTTGTTCATGAAATTTTAGTCTATAATCACTATCTTACTATATGTGTTTTCATACTTAAATATCTACATTTCACCTAACCAAAATTTGGAAAAAAAAGGTAACTTCAAAAGACTTGTTTTTATTTTTGAAATTTGGTTATCATTCACTTACTTTTCTTAAGGAAAGATGAATATATGCATTATAAGAAATGTGAAACACATTATAGGAAATTTGAATAAGATTAGAGTTAAATTTCCAAAACCAAAACTAAAAAATAAAATAGTTATCAAATGGGATCTAAACTTTTGAAATTCATACAAACCCAATCCTAAACTTAAGGATAAATATGAAAATTGAGTTTATAATTTGATCGCTTTCAACTAAGAAAAATAATCACCGAATGGGTCGGTGGCGCGATTGATTATCTGGTTTGAATTAATCCATTTTCACTCTACGGTCACGAGTTTGATCCCTGTAATCGGTATTGTAATCTCTCTTCCCCCAACTTGAACTCAAAAAAAAAAAAAAAAAGAAAATAATCACTCAAACATGCAACAAATCCCCTTTATATCTCTACATTATATTTTGTCTATTATGATCGTAAGCCTTTATTTTTTTTGTCTCACCACAAAAATCATACATACATACATGCATATATATATACATACATACATGCATATATATATATATATATATTTTGAATAAAGTACTATTGAACTCTTCAAGATTCACTTATATTTCAAGATACTATTCATTGTCTAGTTAGGAACATGATATTAAATAACACATGTAGTTTCTTATCAAAATCAATAATTAATGAGATGAGTAATCCATATTTTTCTAAAAATATCGAGTCTTTCTCACATTTTTAAATATAAAATAAGATGAATATCAAGAAGAAAAAAAAAAAAAAAAACCGATTTTATGGACAATGGGTCCTTCAATAGTTTCATGTCTCAATCAGTACCTTCTTTTTTTGGCATGGCATCAGTGTGTAGCTTACAAAATACTGGATTCCACGCCCATTGGAATTACCAAAACCTCTCTTTCTTTTAACAACCATTTGGGCTGTTTTAGAAGGATTTAGATGGAGAGTTTATTAATTATTCTTCAAAAACTTATATTTAAATGAGTTTTTATTAATTCTCATCTTTTTTTCTTTTAAAATTAACAACTCTTCATTTCTAACTATTCATTTATAACTACTCAATCATTTTTAATAAATCAAAATAATTCATTTTTAATCATTATTTTTTTAACTACTCAAAATAGCTATTTATTTTAAATCGACATCTAGACAAGGTTTAGACTCTAACTCATCTACACATAAACCACACCCAAGCGAGTTTTTGACTATAACTTTAAATTTTTTAACTCCTCAAAGTAAACAAACACTCCTTTGTGCCACATTTTGTTCATTCTTTAACTTAAAATAATAAAGAAAAAAGTAATTTCTAGGTTTAAAGTTTAATTTTAAATTGATACCTATATATCAAAATCAAATACTTTTACTTATTTCAATAACGTTCATTTTTAGTTAATGTGATTATAATTCTTAATTACATAATATAATATTGACTAAAATGACGATTAAATTAATTTTGAATTGTTATATATTCATGAAATGATTATTTTAATTTTTAAAAGAAAATAAATATAAATTTAAACTAAAAAAAAATATACCACATTTTTTTTTTCACTGAGATAAAATGAAATTAGATCTTAAACTTAGGACTAAAAAGTAATTTTTTCAAAAACAAAAGATAAATAAAATGCGACAAAATCAAAACTCTCTTTTTCTTTCTATCTATTATCTCTAGAGAACCACCAAAACTAAAAAGAAAATGTCTACCGAATAGGTCAGTAACGCAATGGTTTCAGTGTTTGGTTGTAAACCAGTTCAACACCAGCGTCACGAGTTCGAACTCGATAATCGATATTAGTACTTATGAATATGTTCGTGATTGAGTATAATTGTACTTGATAATGTAGAGGGTTTCGAAAAAAAGTGCTCGATTGAAGAGTGCTTATGAAATGATTGTCTCGATGGAAGGTAGTTGTTATGTGTGCTCAAACATAAATCGGGTGGATCTGAGGTTGAACTTTCGTGTCGGCTTAAGTATAATTCAGAACGATTAGTGTTTAGTGTAATTTGGAAAATTACTATCTAATGATGGAGCCTCATATGTGGTACTTTTTCAGAGGGAAAGGATTGTTGAAAATACAATAAAATGTAGTCTCATATTGGTTAAATAAGGAGCAGAGATCATGTGTATATAAGAGAGGATAATTATCTTCATCGGTACCGGTCATTCTGATTGAACTAAAAGATAAAGTCATGAGGGATTATTCAAATAGACAATAAAAGTGTTTATTGTCCCATCATATTATTTCATGCTAGTAGGTCATCACTTTTTAAATGTGAAATTTTTAACATGTTCTTTAAGATGATAACTCTTTAAGGTCATTCACTTTTGAATCGAATGTCAATTTCATTTTATTGAATCGAACCTCTGGTAAAGTTAACTCTTGATTTGCCATTCTCCCCGTAATTTGCCATTAATTAAGGATTGACAAACTTTAAAATGTTCATAATGATGTTGAATGTTCATAATTTCCCGTACTAGAAGTTGTTTTGAATATTTCTAAAATTTCTACCTAGCATAGAGAACATTATTATATGCTTTAAAGCTGATTTTTTTTTTTTTTTAACAATATGTAGAGCAACACTAAATTAAGTTAATTATGTAGAAAATTGAAATATCATAAGAAAGTTATGAGTTGATCAAATTAAAAATGACTAAATCAATGAGATAGGCATATAAAAATGAAAACATAAAGGCAACTGAGATTTTTCTTTCTGTTGCCTAATCCATAGCACAACACATAACAACAATATTATCAGAATCTGAAAAATAAATGGCTTACAACATCACCAATTGCATTCAGCAAAAATAAAATAAATCGAAAAAGAGAGACACAAAGATTTGACTCGACATCCTCTCATGTCGACTCCATTTGATACCCAAACCTGAAAAAAAAAAACAAAACAAAAATTTAATAAGTAAAATCAGATAACTAATTGCGTCATCGACCGGAGTTCCAAACTAAATATAAAAACATATTTTGTTTAATTAATAAATACATACTTAAGTATATAAATAGCAACTTCTATGTAAGATTTTCAAATATCTTAAACTTTAAACCAAATAATTTATGCAAAATCTAGATACTTAAATGCCAAATAACTTTAAGCCTAATAATTTTTTTCATGGGAAGCTGTATAGATCCAATGCAATTAGTAGAAAAAATATATTAACAAAAGAGATATATATATAAAATGGAAAATCTAGAGACTAAAAAAAAATCTTTAAACCTAATTTTCACAAGGGAAAGTAATCCCGTGGTGTATATAAATATATAAAAGTGCAGACCCAGTACTGCAATTAGTGAAAAAATACTTAAAGAGAAAAAAGAATAAAGAAAAGATTTGTCAAAAATAGTCAATAGAATTGAGTCTCAAAATTTTTGAATTAAAAAAAAAGAAGAAAAAGATTTAACCTGTTATGTTCTAAAGGGAACAAGTGTAGCCAGGAGGAGGGGTCTTTCCACATGAAATAAGGAGCTGAAGGGCAATAGGAACATAGAGATTAAGGCTAAGAGCCTTAATTTTAAGGGTAGTGCAAAGGCACACAGCGGCTTCCACCTCAGCCAGCCCTGAAAGTATAGGGCAGCACTCATTAGCCGTAGGGTCCCCTAACCCAATGTGCACCAGCCCCCCCAACAGATCCACACATGCACCCAATTTCAATGTGTCGATCGGGCAGGTCTCTTGCCCCGAGGGCGGGCAGGGCTGTTTCGTAGACGGAGACGGGTTTGTGACCACCGGTGGAAGTGTCACCGGTGGCAACGTCACTGGAGGGAGGGTGACGGGTGGGAGGTCGATCGGGCCTTTTGAACCGGAACCGGGTTTGTTTCTTGTGGGAGAGCCGCAAGAACCACCGCACCCGAAAACGGGAGCGGTGGTCGAGATGAAAAGCATGCAAATGAAGAGAAGGGAATTAATTTTTGAAGGCTCCATTGTTATTACTTAAGTGAGAGTGAAGAGTGAGTTATATATATATATAGGAATAGTGAGGAAAATAAGAAAACAAATCACGTGAATATGGGGCTAAGCCAACCATTTTGTAAAGGACATTTTCCTAGTTGGCATTTGTAATTTCTTTTTCTTAATCTAAAATGGATGAAGAGGGGCCATTGCCATGTTTCCTCCTCTCTCATCTATCATTGGTTCAAATATACATATTTTTCTCAAGATTCAAAATTCATATATATGGAAGAATTTGATAAAAGATAATAATCCTATTCGGATTTCGATATTGGTATGATACTGTTTACTTTTGACATAATTCTAATGGATTTTGTTTTTTGTTGCACACCTAAAAGGTCTCATACAATGAAAATGTTGTTATCACTTATATATACATGATTTCCCCCTCATCTAATTAATAAGGGAAAACTTTGTTAGCATCTATCTCTTGTGTTTGACATCTGATGATTCTATCCTCCCTTCAAACAAATATCGAGCCTCTCCTCATATAATCAATCTGTCTAGTTGTCATTCAGATCAAACTCTTCTTCTGATCTTGAGAGTACATTATTTATATGTTAGAACGAATTTCTGCCATGACTATATATATTCGACTAACTATTCTTCTCCTAAGATTACACTGCTAGTCAATTTGTCTAGTTCATGTCTAGACCAAAATCTTCTTCTCTTGACAGTATATCACTAGTCAATGTCTAGCTTATATCCAAACCAAACCCATACTCTCTTAAGAGTACATCACTATCTCGTAAATTAAGCTACCACAAGTTTTCGTCTCTAGGCTCCAAACGTCTTTATCTTACATTAGGGCATTCTACTGGCATGGGTTAAGTTAGGGGCCTGACTCTAATACTAATAGATAAGGATGACAACGTTACTCGAATCTCCACATTGAGTATAATATTGTCCACTTTTGGCATCTCTCATGACTTCGTTTTTTGTTTCACTCAAAAGGCCTCATACCAATGAAGATGGTTGTCATCACTTGTATATCCATGATGATCTTTTCCTCATCTAACCAATGTCTAACAACTTTATTAGCATCCCAACTAAATTATTCAATGAGACATCTGATGCCTATAACAAAGCAATCCCAACATTGGAATCTCAAAGATCTCTTTTGATCGATATATCAATCCATGATGGTTAAATTGAAATTATCAACTTAAATAATAGTTCAACTAGTTAAGACATAAATACACAAAGATGTCAGGTATTCGGATCTTATAACCGTAAAAAGAAAATTGAAACTGTTCACAAACTTTTATTAACCATATGAAGACCAAAACACCATATTCAAAAGAGAAATATTTGTATGCTGCCAGATACAACATGCAAATATTTCTCTATTCAAAATAAGTATTTTTTTAAACAAAGGCAACTACACCCGTTCTAAGGTAAGAATCGGAAACATAGAAGGAGTAATGTCTCATAGGCTAGTCTCGAATTTGGAATCTTGAAAGAAATATATTTTCAAAATTCAAGTTTTCAACCACTGCTCCACCCCTAAGGGACCTATTCAAAATGATTATTAAAAACTGAATTTATAATTTAACTCGGGTAACAACAAATAGTTCTACATTTTTATCGATATGAGACTTTATAAATGGGGAATTTGGGCTGAAAATGCACGATATTTTTTCTCTGTGTGAAGAAATGTTGGTTGTTCTAATGTACATTTATCTCTCTGTCCTCTTCTTGGTGGCTATTATGCTTGCTAGCTGTAATTGTATTTTTCTAATTTCTTTCTCTTCTTTGTTTTTAATGTTCTCCTAAGATAAGTGGTCGAAAATATTGGAACAAAAAAAGCTGGCTACATCTACAAAATTATCACAAACCACTCAAAAATTTGAAATTGATGTTGATTTTCTAAACATATGATCATCCAAACTAGTACAAATCATCCCTAAATTATGAAATTTATAATAATTTTACCTTTTAAATTTTAATTTACAACTATTCTTTGAAAATTTGATAAGGGTTACAATTAAACTTTTACATTAAATTTGAGTGATGCATGGAATAATTAGCTAAACTAAAAGTTTAGAAATATAATATTTAAAAATAAAATACTCATTGATGAAAAGTAGGTAAAGTACATAGAACTAAATATGGATGGAGAGAAAAAAAGACTCTCCAATTAAGCGATATAAAAGAAGCTATCATAATCTAAAAACAATTAAAAAAAATTTACATAAAAAGCAACATTAGCTACGATATATCTCCCCATAGAGATTAAAATAATTTTTCAATATCTATTGAATTTAGAAGAGTATAAACCTTGAATTTATTAAACCATCAATCAACCCAAAAATCTAAATTGATGGAGTGTAGTAAATTTAATTATATCAATAAAAAATATCGAAGAAGATGCAAGCATTAAGTTCTAGCCAAGTGAATCAAAATAAGGGCTCCAAAAAACTTGGAACATTAGAAGTATAATTATTACAAATATGTAGTAATTAATATTCCTAAAAAACAAGTTTATAAATAAATCAGTCTAACTTTCAGCAAGTTTTGGTCAATTATTTGCGTTGGTGCAACAGTACTTTTGTTAAGCTTTGAACCAAAGAATTATTGTCCTCCCTATACTTAAAGAGAGAAGGAAATTCCCATGCAAAATTATGAAGGAATTGACCATGAATGAACTGGTTGATAATAATTGAATTTTTTTTTTCTTATTATTTTGGAAATATCCATACTGTATTTATTATTTGCTCAGGATTTGTTCAACTTTTCATATCATTTTCATTTTTTAAAATATTTTTATTCAATAGTAATTTTATTGTATTATCACAACAGATATACAGAGGACCTCCACACAGCTTCATCATTGGAGGGATGGACATTAGGTGGTCAAAAGATTTTGATTATATATATATATAAAACATTAAAAGTGTGAGATCTCACCAATGACAGCATAATAATTATATAAAAAAAATACATTAGAAAAAGAAAAAGAAAACTCAAATCATAAAAAAACAAAATTACAATTAGGCACAAAAACACATAATTTGAGTCAAGTAAAAAATTATTTAAGCTAAAATATATAACCAAGTACAAATTTGAGTCAAGTTAAAAATTATTAAAGCTAAAATATTCACGAAAATGAGTAAAACTCACGTGGCATCAAGTGGCATCATAAATATCACATAGTAGTCAATTGATTATAGTTAACTTTTAAAAAAAATAGCATTCAAAACATTATTTTAAAAAATTAAAAGTTTATAAATTTAATTCAGGTTAGTCAACTATTTACATGTGAGATTTGTAGTAGTAAAATTATTTTTCACAAGTTTATTTGACATCAAAGTCAAACAATATATCGTGTATTTGACATATATTTAAATATTGTAGAGTCAAACAACATATCGTATAAGAATAATCCAGATACATGTTAAAGTGATCCACATACCTTAGAGGTATAAGAAAAATGAGATATTTCATGAATAATTAAAAAATGAATTTTTTTTTATGCATGTCAAAATTTTAATATAAAAAAAATCGATCAAACCCACACAATTGATGCTTTCAATCAAGTTAAACTGATTGATAATAATAAAGTAAAATTGATTAAAAACGATAAAAATTAAAATATGTTTTTTAAAAATGGTTATAATTAAAATGTGGATGGTATGAATTTGCTATATGGGACAAATTTAGTAAGGAAAAGGTAAATATAAGAAATTATACCACTCATATAGTCATATATAGGTAGGCATGTGGGTTGATTTGTAAAGGAAAGGTGTATATGGCAATGGGTGAATGTGAGGTTAGAAAAGATGAAGCCTTTATGATATTTTGTAACGTTGTGTGATCCGTGATCTTGCTTTCCTCATCATTGTGATTTGTAAAAAAAAAAAGATTGCATATATGTTATGAGATATTTGAACGAAGAGTTAGTTTGAAAAGTTATTTTGAAATTTGAATGGTTAAAAAATTAGGTTTTTGTAATAACTTGTTTGAATTTGGATGTTTTTGAACAAGCGTTGAAGTAAAAAAACAAAATCGTTCGGATGTAGGTTTTTTTTGTAGACAAGTTAAAGACAATAGCCTATATTTAGATGTGAATTTTAAATGAAGAATTATTTTGAATAGTTAAAAATAGATTATTAGAAATGTGTGGTTAAAGATGACTTATTTTGAGTAGTCGGAAATGAATGATTAGAAAATATGAATTATTTTGAATAGTTAGAAATGAATTATTAAAAATGAATGATTAAAAATAAAAAAAGTTGATTTGAATAGTTAGAAATGAAGAATTATTTTGAGTATTATTTTGAGTAGTAATAGAAATGAAGAATTTAAATACTCAAATTTTGACAAACAAACACCCCCAATATCTTCACCTTTCCAATTCTGTCAAAATCATTGCTTTAAATCTTATACTTTTTTCTTTCTTTCTTTCTGATTTGGATTTGCTTTCCTAGAGCCATTCACATTCACAATATCCCCCCTCCTTTGTTTCAAAAAAATTAAAATTACAAAAAAAAAAAAAAAAAAACAGTATCCCCATCCTTTCAATCACATCCTTATAAGCTAATAATTTTTTTTTTTCCATCTTATGGCTTATATAAATAAGTGTATTTCTTATATAGTGAAATGATAGTGATTTGAATTGAGATTAATAATGCTTGTACAATGTATCCTTTTGGAAAAGCTCTTGATGTGTGTTTTTTATGTTTTCTTTTTGTTTGGTGCAATTTCTTTTGGCCATAACTATTGATTGATATGCATGGAGTTTTTTTTTTTTTTTTTTTCTTTTTCTTTTTCTTTTTGAGCTTAACAATAGATGGCTTGACGATTTAAACCTATCGATTCCAAAAAAAAAAAAACCTATATATTATTAGGATAGAAATATAATGTTTTAATCAATTCAGTTATGCTTAGAATTAGGATATAAAATTTTGTTTAATAGATTGAAAATAAAATAAGTTTGTGGGAGTTGTTTTTAGAGAAAAATCGAATGCGTTTGATAGTAATTTCCTTTTAGTTTTTTTTTTAAAAAAAATTCTTTTAATTAACTGAATGAATACATAGTCTTAACAACTGTTTTCAATCTTTTGCTCTTTACAATTCTAAAATAATGTCGTTTTAATATATTTTGTATTAGTTTAGTATTTTTAGGAAGAAAAAACAATAACATAAACGCGTAGCTTTTATGTTTTCGAAACAGGAAAAAAAAATCATATTTCGATTTACAAATTTCAATTATTTTTACAGACCATAATTCAAAAATAAAATTAAAAAAAAAACACATTATATAAATCATTTCATATAATTTCTGACAATATTATCAATAAGAAATTGTGAAACTTTTGTGTTTAGAACCACAAGGAAGAATTGACACATCTTTTTGTTGTTTTGAATTAAAACCTAGCTAGGGGAAAATTAGAGGAAGGATTTACTAACTTCTCATTGCTTTTTACTATTTTTTTTTTTAAACTTTTAAAATATAACTCCTAATTTCTAATCATTCATTTATAACTACTCAATTATTTTTAATCATTCATTTCAAATCAATCAAAATAACTCATTTTTAACCGCTCATTTTTAATCATTCATTTTTAACTACTTAAAATAACTACTCATTTTAAATATACATCCAAACATGGTTTTGACTCTAACTCATCTACACAAAAATCACATATAAACGAGTTTTTGGCTACAACCCTCAATTTTTAATTTTTAACTGTTCAAAATAACTCCCCAAACTAAATTTTTCTTAAATATAGTAAATAAACACCCCATAGGTGACTTGACCACGTACTTAGCTTTGTTAATAGTATATGTAAACATAAACATAACATGTAGTTTTAAATATATGATATAGCTTAATCACAAATAAATAAATATATATATATATATATATATATATATATATATAGTAACATCTTTATCAACTTTTATGAAAGCCAAAAAATAAGGGATCTTTTTGATATTGATACTCTTTTTTATTCTTAGGAGATAAGATATTGATACTTTAACAGGTTGGTAGTTAACAAAAAATGAGCTATTTACATAAAACGACACCACACAAAATCATAGCTGTTTTCGACTTTGCATGAAAGAAAGAGGAGACAACGTTATTGATGGGTTTTTGTCGTCTGCGGTGTTGCACAGAGTAGCATTTTACCAAACCAGTCGAATCCAATGGCTGACAATTGATTCTTCTTTCATTCTAACCAACGGCTGTGGTTGCAAGATGGAGATCTACTTGGATTATGATCCTGTGGCTGTGGTTCGGTTAGAACACCCACTTGGGTAAAGTACACATTAGTTGATTTCTTCCACACATTTCATTTTCTGAGGACTCTACCATTTTCATTTAACTTTTTTTTTTTTCCTTTATAATTTTACTTCTTGAGAAATATGAAAGATGGTAAAGAAAAAGGAAAACTTCTCCCCCACATAAATATATAAGAGGAGTTCTACACTTTTATCATTATTAATTTTATATTTTGAGAAATATAAAAGATTGTAAAGAAAAGGGAAAATTTCTTTCACACAGATGGACAAACAAACTCTACAATCATCATTAAAATCATATAAAATATATATTTTAAATACTTTTATTTATAAAATAAATTTATGTGGCTCTAATAATGCCACGTAGGAATTCTATACATATATATGTAAAGTTTTCCTTAGAAAACAAGAATTATATGAACAAAAACAACAAGACCCATAATTTATAAGACAGTAGATTGTTGTTCTCATTATTTTTAATTTTTTTATTCCACTTTTTTAAATTATAAATAGTCGTCAGAATTAATTTTGGAAGTGGTATATTATCAAATTAAGAGAAGTTGGACCTCTTACTCCAACACTAATTTAAAAAAAAAAATGTATTTTATATATAAAATAAGTTTTATTATTATTATTATTATACATATAGGAACACTCGACAACATGGTTAATTGGGGGTTCAGATGAATAAGCACCAAGGATAGATTTTAGGCTTTTAAATTTACCTTTTTTTTTTTTTTTCTTTCTATATACTTCAATCGACATTATTTTTAAAAAACATTATGAGCTATTCAAAACTTTCACACCCAAATAATGTTGAATTAAAAAAAAACTTATTCCATCTTATTAATACATTTCTTTCATATATATATATAGTTATTTGGTGAATTACACACATGATGTATTAACACATTAGGTGAGTTTAATGAATTTGAGTTAGTTTTCGGGTTAAGTTAATTAACCATATATGACGTGTGATTGTGTTATTATATAAAACACCACTTCATTTCAGCCTTCTTAATCATTTGAAAGAAACTCTAACTACCAAATTTGAGAGCTCTTGAAACCATTTCAATGACAATAATTATGAGTGAGTGATATCATCTCACATTATGAATAATGGAATAGACTGGTCCGAATCACTTTACATGGATATGTTAGTTTTCTTCTCTTCCTTCTTTATTTTTTATTATGTTCATCTCTATTTAGTATTGCTTTGATTTTGGAATTGAATCTACATTTTTTCTTGGATTATAAGTTTTGATTATGTTCATCTCTATTTGGTATTGCTTTGATTTTGGTATGGTATACTTTTGAAGTGGAATATACATTAATATATCAAATGTGAACAAAAAAAAAATGTTGGAGATACTCATCTTACCCACATTTAAAAGATAAGGGGCTATTATTTGACATATTTAGGTAAGATTTAAGTTAAGAAGTTATGTTGAGGAGTTATATTGAGGTAGACGTTAAAAATTGAGAGTTTGTATAAAAAACTCGATTGGATGTAGTTTTTGTGTGGAAGAGTTAGAGTCAAAAATTTATTTGGATGTAAATTTAAAATGAGTAGCCATTTTTAATAGTTAAAAAAGAAATTATTAAAAATGAATGGTTAAAAATGAGTTATTTTAATTGATTTGAAAGAAATGATTAAAAATGAATAGTTAGAAATGATTGAATAGTTATAAATGAATTATTAAAAATGAATGGTTAGAAATGAGAGTTATTTTTAAAAGTAAATATGAGGAGAAATTAATAAAAACTCGTGTGGATGTAGATTTTTTATGAAGAATTAATAAATCCTACCTAAATATGTCAAGCAAACAACCCCTAAGAAAACTTTAACATTGTTATAAGAGATATGTATTATTCATCTGACTATCAATTAATTTTGAGTTGCAACTTCATATTATCTAATAGAGCTTTACGACAAAAAACGGGAGGCATCCGATGTGAATTGATGAACCACACTTGTTTTTTTTTTTTCATTCAAACGTGTGGGGATGGAGAGCCTAATGGTAAATGTAAGTACTTGTTGAAAGTGTGTAGAACAAACAAACTCGATATGGAAAGATTATGAAATTTGTGTGGAGCCTACTAAACTTACAATTTATAATTATTGTGAAATATGTAGATATGAACGTAGTTTAAGTAATACTATGCTATTCCCTCAAAAAAAAAAAGTAATACTATGCTATAGTATGCTCAACTAAAAGATTATAGACAGTGACGGTTCGGTTTGAGAAAATTTATTTGGAAAACAGATTCAAATTATTTTGGGAGATCAACTTTTATATATAAAAAAAAATTTAGAATCTAATTAGATTCGAAGGCCATTAAGGGTGAAATTTACTTTATATATGAAATAATAATAAACAACAAATTACAAGATTTGAAAGGTCATCTATACCATAAATAGATTTAAAATATTTAAATGTGTCCATTTTCATATATACAACATATAACAAAGCCATAAAATTAGTTGAATTTAAGAATTTAAAGTAAAAAAGAAAAATAAGCTTACTGTCTAAATCTTAAGAAGAGTATGACTAATTTAATTAGACTAATTTTAATGAATAAGTTAAAAGGTTAAAAAGAAATCTATCGTAGATATTGAATTTCAGTATCGATCAATTTACTTGAATGTTTTCAATAAATTTGTCATATATAAACCAATTTTTGTTATATTTAATTTTTTTCTAAAATTCTGACGTACATAGAATGTCTTTTCTCATTATATTATTCATGAAAAATCTCTAAAAATAAACTCATGGCCAAGATTAGTTTAAAATTTTATTGAAAATAATAACTAAATATAAAAATATGATAGGTAATTCATTTCCTCTTTTTTGCTCCCATAATTTTGATTTTGCTCCTTTACTTGTATGAGTATTCCTGGTAAATTCTTTTAGCAGAAGTCTAATTTTATTGGCTTGTGATGATACATTTTCAAGTACTGCATCTAATTTCTTACTTCAGGAGAGTAATGAAATGAGAGTGAAAATCTATATATCTCATCGACTGAAAAACACTATTACATTAAAGTACAAAAGCTTAACAAATTAAACCTCTCAACACGAAGTAACAACCATGGTTAAGCTAACTAATCAAGAAATGTAAAAAAAACTGATTAAGAGTATAAGCTCAGCACAAGTAAACATATTCCGGCCCCTTCAAGATGGAGGTATGTACAAGTCAGAAACGTCCATCTTGGACATGAAGAATCCTCGATCGATATCCTCCCGGATGAAGTAGCAACCGATTTCAATGTGCTTAGTCCGCTCATAGAAAGTCGGATTAGAAGCAATTGAAATTGACCATCTATGCGAGTTCACTTGTGAACTAGGCAAGAACGCTGTTCTCCGCTTCTGTAGACGACTGTGAATCAATCGGTTGTCTTTTAAATGTTCATGACACCAAAGAATCACCAACAAATATGCAAAAGCCAGAAATGGATCTGCTGATATCTGTAACACTCTTATACCAATTTGTAAAAACTCGAAAGGCGAATAAAACACAAATAGAACAATCGCGCAAACTTTCTTATCAACGAAGGTTTAAAAAAGCACTTTTAAGAAATGAAGAACATAGTACTAAACAGATATTGTAATTTTAATTTTCAAAAACTAGAAATCCAAAATAAGAACACATAATTCATCAACCCCACCTAGTATTTCTCATGAAGAAAACATGTGCACAATATTTATCCTTTCAAGTTAACAGAGAAAAGATAAATAAGAAAAAAATAGTGGGTGGAGGTTGGGGAAGTACCTTTCTAATCAAATTCATCCACATTAAACCAATCACTTGAATCCCCACATTCAGAATCTCTGTCCTGCTTCCCTGTCTTCTGATGATCCAGCTTTGAGCCTAAATTTTCATGCAGCTGAACCCAATCGCTAGACTCGGTTGATGAAGAAGTCCTTTGGGGATTCGTTACAGAGAACCTTCCCGAAAACTCGGCTCCATCATCATCCTCTACTATATCACTCAATAATGAGATACCTTCAAGCCCCTCGCCCCTTTCTTTACCATCTCTACAAATTTCTAAATCTTCCATTTTCAACCGTTGATTGGCATTCTCTCCATTTCCATCCTGAATTTTCAATCCTTCAATGATTTGACTCAAGTTTGTCTTTTCCTCATATGCTATATTTTCCTTTTGGATGCAACAAACCGAATTGTTATCACAAGTATCCTCAGAGTTCACAGGTAATTTCTCTTTTCTTTGAAATTTCTTCAGAAGTTGCTTTCTTGTTTCGACAATCTACCCGAAAAAAATAAATAATGACGTAATATTATTAATCTGAAATTTCAAGTAAAATGCATGCTTATAATTAGTTTAATCAAGAGAAATCCAAAGGTAACAATAAGTTTAATTAGTTGAACTAAATCAAACCAACCAAAGAGAAAGATTGGACCTAACCAGTTAGTTTTTTTTTATCAATCCGATTTTGGCTTAACATTATGATCTCTCACTCCCATGTGGGTGTAATTTGATTATGGTGATCTAACCATCACATAGAAGCTGGCATACATTTCAATCTTCAATTTGAAGCTAACATAGGAATGCATCAAAGTTCTATAAAATATCTAGGGTTAAAATACTATTTGGGTCTCTATACTTTTAGATTTGTTTTATTTTAATCCATAAACTTTCAAATATTCAATTTCAAAGAAGAAAGGTTAATATAGAATAATTAAATAACAAGAAACCTAGTAAAGACCCATTTTAAGCTTTATTCAAAGTACAAGATGATTCCTAACTCAGCAGGATTAAGATCCAAAATTATGAAAAAAATTCAATTTAACCATGCAGTTACTCTCGAATCAACTTATGCTTAGAAAATTCCAGTTATGCTCTGATGCAACAGCGAGCATTACTCGTAATAAACTGCAAACAACTTTAAAATGCAGAGTATGACAATTTAAAAGGGAAGTAAGCCTTACCTCAGGGGTTGCTAGAAGCTGAAGATCATCTTGGTTGAATCTTGGAAGCAACAGTATAAAATAGATCATCCAGAATATTTCATTGCTCATGAAACTCTGAAGCTGTATTTTAAGAGCTGAGATATTTGGAATCAATTTCTGAATAGTTGAAGTGTGCATTTCCTGGACGTCAGACATTTTAAAATCTGCAATAAAGCTAATCAAAGTATTATGCTAACATTTAATGAAAAGCAAAGCTAGTAAATATAATAGAGACTTGCGCATACAAAGTGCCCAATCTTAAATTTAACTTATGAATAGTTTACCACTTTCTGAAGAAATTTGAAGTTGAGATAGAACCATATAAATATTCATGGATTTTGATGTTAATTTTGATGCTAGCCTAATTAGCAATTCCAGATAACTTAAAGGAGGTGTTTGTTTGGCTTAGTTAACGAGTTATTACAAATGAGCTTTTAAAACCACTCTTCAAACAATCACATCATCACTCAAAATAATTATTCATTTCTAAACACTCAGAATAATCACTCATTTTTAAACACTCAAAATAATCACTCATTTCTATCCATTCAAAATAATCATTTATTTCTAACCACTCATTTCTAATCCCTCAAAATTAACACTCATTTTTAACCATATAGAAATGAGCTATTACTAAAAACTCAAATTTCTAAGCACTCAAAATAATCCATCATTTATAATCAATAAAAATAATCACTTTACAATTCCACATCCAAACACTTTGTAAAGGTTGAGTTTTCTTGAGTTCATTAACATTACATGGCTAGATATATATATCTGAATGTATTTAAGATTTAGTGAAAGCTCAATCATACCAGAGGTGTCAGACAGCTAGGTCTTCAGGCTATACGAAAACATTAAATGAGAATGAAAAGGCAAAAAAGAGGACAGCAGTCGAAGATTATGCCCCACAACCAAGTACATGAAATTACTAACTTCGCAAGAAAACAAGTACATGTGCTTCCCAAAAAAGCTCCAAAGACCACGGGGTATACTATTTACAGTTTTTTATCATTATTTTCTAATTATAAAGGATCTTCAAATTTTCTCGTCACGCTTACTTTTTTTTTAAAACTAAAAAATCGAAGCTTTGCTGGACTATGCCCTGGATAACTACGTCCATACCTAGAACAGGCACCGAGAGACATCCAAGAATGAAGACACGGAAGGTGAGTCTTGAACCTAAGATCTTGAGAGAAGCACATTTTCAAAGCCCAAGTTTTCAATTATCGTGCCACCTCTTGGAGACAAGCTTCTCCTTGTTATGGAGGGGGAAGATGATAGAAAATACAGCCTCGAGGTTTAAGAGTAAGCCGAGTAGGAATATGCCCCAAACTACCTCTCAGAAATTAGGATACATTTCAATGCCATCTCACATCCGTAGACATATTCTCATCGATTGAAGATGGTAAACAATGTTAGTTAAATTGAAAATTATCTTAATACGTCCAGAAACCAATTCTTCTAATATAGACCTTTTTTTATACCCATTTGGTTTTTAGTTTTTGAAAATTAACTCTACACATTCTAGTTTTCTTGTTTCTCTATGACAGAAAACACGAAGCCACTCACTTTACCATTTAGTAGTATATTTGGCTTCATGAGGCACCAGCGGTCCCAATGGCCAGACCTAGGAAACAAGAAGAGATTTTGCATTGAGCTTACTCAAAGTTTAGACCTAAAACCTCTAAGCCGATATGACTAAGAGACCCTAAGCCTCTACCTATAACTTATAAGGCCAATCATTGGGGATTCTATTTTCCTTGTTTTGTTATTTACTTTTCAACTGTTCAAAAAAACAAGTTTTGAAACTAAAATATATATGTAAAGAAAAATATGAGAAAAATTAAGCAAAATATTCAAAAACTAAAATCAAAAGTCAAAATGGTTATGAAACTGGTCTAATATTCCAATTCAGTTGGGCTTTGAGGGAATGCTCCCCTCAAGGTCCCAGGTTCGAGACTCAGCTGTGACATTATTCCTTCGATGTCTCCCGGTGCCTGGCCTAGGGACGGGCGTGGTTACTCTTGTTTCAAAAAAAAAAAAATTCCAATTCAGATGAGTGCTTGTTGTCTATGACTAAGCTAAACTACCTCGACATATTTGACACCATATTGAATAAGAGAATAAATAAGGAGAAAGTGTTAGTTTCTACATTATCATTCATGATAATGGTTATGGACAGAAATATATTTGGATAAGCTCCTGATAAGATAGGAAGAATACTTGGATGATAGGTATTTTTCATCTAGAAGTAACCAATGCCCCACGCTACATCTCTCTAAAAACAAAACAGGCAAACTCCAATTCGAAATACATATTTTTCATGAATCAAAGCAATCAGATTAAAAAAAAATGAAAAAGAACAAATAGTTTTGTTTTCTCTTATCAGGTTTAATTCTTGATCTTGATATATTGTTGATGGCAGTATGTCTAAGTCTCTACTTTCGAGATATAAAGATTCATCATTCCTAATATCTCAATATTATCAATTTCATCATCCAACAAACTTATGGCGGTAAATTAGCTTTTGATGCCCCATGATTACTTAGTCGGGAATCTCGCTGCCCAAACACCGTATAAACCAAGACAAAATATGTAATTGAGTTTATGCTTTCGTATAAGGGCTTCAAGCCTACATGTATTTGAGATATGAGAGTGCACAATATAAAATCTCTTAAAACCATTCTATATTCTTGTATCTCCGTATTAATAAACCGTTCTCTTCTCTGCCCATCAACACAGATATTTCACGCGGCACCAAAGCATTCGAATGATGATCACATCTTGTTAAGAAAAACAGTGTTCAATTTCTATCCTAATCTCTATTTAAATCAATGAAAAAATAATGACAAATATTTAATTACAAATATGAACAGCAAGAACATTAGCATTTACCTGTATCATCAAGCGCCAAGGGAAAGTCCGTCCAGCACTCTGGTCGCGAAGAAATTTCAGTCACAAAATTCAGAACCTCATCCGTAATTCCTAGCGTATCATCAACAAACTCGTCTTCAAATTCCTCATGTTCTTCATCGCCGTCAGAACGACGCCGAAATAGCAGCAAGTTAGAAGCAAACCTAGAAATCTCTCCAACCGCCTTGTTACTACTAACAGAGAGCATCGCGAATCCGCTTCTCAAGCCACCGCCAATTTCCGCGAGATCATTGCGAACTCCTTGAAGCCGTGGAGACGGCGACGAAGAATTAGGACTCGAATCGGAAGATTCCGCGGCAAAAACCACCGCCGGCGATGGTTGTGGAGCGAAAAAGTTGGCGACGCCACGAAACTGAAGGCTCAGCGTCTCGCCGAGCGCAGAGAATTCGTCTTGAACACATTCCGACGACGACGACGACGAACCGTTCAATTGCGGATCGGCGGCGATATCATCGTCGCTCAATTGAAAAGACTGAAACAACGAAGACATGATTACTTACAGGATTGTTACTGATGGAAATTGATTGAAAGTGAGCATTTCGGAGGGATTTGGAAATGGCGAAGAAGCTCGTTTCGTTCGTTTGTTCTCCGTTTTCCGATCGCCGCCGTACCGGTAAAGCGCAAATCACTTTCGGAGTTCAACTTGTAGTTTCTGTTTTGATCTTTTTCCCTTTACCAACTCCACAAAGTGCCTGTTTCCTTGCGGTGCCGAATCTGATTATCCCCTGTGTCAGCTCTCAGAATAACCATCTCTACGCGCCAAATCTGCACTGTGTTTGTTACGTCCACCAGGATTTTGCCACGTTGACTTCTCGATACGCCGCTTAATTACCGATATGTCCTTCACTCAATTTATGTAGTTTCAGATTATTTTTTTCTGGTGCATATTCCTAATATTGCGTTGATGTTGAAAAATTGAAAATGCTGTTAAGATTTACCTCAAAGAAAGTTGTTGGAATTTCTTATTAGGGAAATATATGTCGTTAACATTTTTATTTTTATTTTTACAAAAGAGTAATCGTGCAATAATGTGGGATTAAGGGGCCATCGATTTGAATCTACACTATGATCACACTATGACCATGGATTCAAATGCCACTCGAATGGTTGAACCAAAAACAAATTTATTGCTTCAAAATGTTGGAGAATCCATGTTGATAAAGCTAGGATATTTTCTAGTATTTATAAGGTAGATGGACTACTCTTCTCATCACTAATTAGTTTTGAAATAGATGTTCATATTACTTAATATGGTATCAAAGATCATTAAACCCAAACAGTTATTCGATTCAATAAAATAAAATTGAGATCCGATTCAAGAAGACACCAACAATGATGAGAGTACTTTTTTTTTAAACAACCCCCGTCCCTAAGCCAGGCACCGGAAACATCGAAAGAGTAATGACACAGATAAATCTCAAACCCAAAACCTAGCATACCCTTAAAGCCCAAGTCTTCAACTACTGTGCCACTCCTTGGAGACAATGATGAGAGTATTATTCATAATCATTAATATGTTTTAATATTGTATTATAAATACTCATTACTCTCAGTAAAAAGTATGCAAAAATGACAGCTGTTTGTAGGCTTATGCTCTTAACTTCTTGCTATCTTCTATGTTCTTTTTATTTTTGAAGTTTAGGGTTTGTCCCTTAGAAAGATTCTTTGTTCAACTTCCCTTGATACTATGATCATAAATCAATCGATAAGTGGTAATTGAAGGGAAATTTTCTTTACTCCCTCGCACGTTAGAAAGAAACTGTTAACAAGTTTCTAGGCATATTTCATCTGATATTTGACCCGTTTGGACAATTCAACTACAAGCAAGAAAGTTTGAAAAGAAGAAATCATAGAGACATGCATTTTTTCTTGTTAAAGTTCAAAATCAAAATAGAACATCTAAAATATACAAAAACAAAGCAAGAATAACTCATGCCAACATGAACATAGCTTAACTGACATTAACCGCAACAACTCCAAAACGATAAATATGAAAAAGGATTTCACATCAATTTTCTAATGATATATTTTACAAACACCTATGATCCATAAAGAATTGAATAAGAAAGAAAGGGCAGTGTTTAGGGAGATGGGGGCCTGGGGAGAGAGAAACCTGAAAATTTTCCTGCTTAATCATTCACTATAGTGAAGCAGATTGCCAGGAATTTTGCCAGAGTATCTAAGACCTTATTACCATCTTTTATGACACAAATAATCAATAAAAAATCTGTCTCACTAATTATTATCAATAGAATCTCACCCTAGCTAACTTAACTATTGGACATAGACAACATATTGTACATCTGTATACCCACATTTACCCCCAATCCAAAAAATGCTTGATCATTAACATTCTTATCAGAATATGTTCGTTGAATAATGTTAAATGAGACCACTATAAGGATTGGGAGCGTGAACAGGCATACCCGGACCGTAATGGTAGGCATTGGTCCCATGAGGATTTCCAAAAGGATTTGACTGTTGCGGCGGGAGAGCCATCATCATCTGCTGCTGCAACATGAAAGCTTGCTGCTGGTTAGCCATGGCTGCCATTTGTACAGAATGAGGTGCAGCCACCGCAGTCGAGGCGACAAAGGGATCATGGATTGGTTGTTGTTGCATCATGGTACCGGACATTGGGACTGGTTCCCATGGATTGTAACTCACGTTTTGATTATGTCTTCTGATTGCATCGTCATATAAGCTGTCTAATGTAAGCAAGTCCAACCCTCCGGCCTTTGGCAAAATCAGTTCAAAGCATTGTCAGAATATCATAAATTTGAGCAAAGAGAGAATGAGAGGTTGTTTATAGGAGGTAGAAGAGTAAGGGGTGTTTGTTTGTTGAATTTTGGAGGATTTAAAATGAGTATTTACTAACTACTCAAAAACCACATCCAAACGAGTTATTGTAACTATTCAAAACTACTCATTTTTTACTTCATTTTTAATCATTCATTTTAACTACTTAAATAACTCCTCATTTCTAATCATTTGTTTTTAACTACTCAAAATAACTCATTTTTACTACTCATTTCAAATCCACATTTAAACTTATTTCCTCGAACTCCTCTACAAAAAAAAACATCCAAACGAGTTTTTGGCGACAGCTCTAAATTTCTACCTCCTAAAACTAACTCCCCAAACTAACTACTCAAAATAACTTCTTATTTCAAATCTACATCCAAACAAGCTATTGCCTCTAACTCCTTTACAAAAAAAAACATCCAAACGAGTTTTTGGCGGCAACTCTAAATTTCTACCTCCTCAAACTAACTCCCCAAACTAACTCTTCAAAATAACTACTTATTTCAAATCTACATCCAAACAAGCTACTATCTCTAACTCCTCTACAAAAAAACATCCAAACGAGTTTTTGGCGGCATTTCTACCTCCTCAAACTAACTCCCCAAACTAACTCTTCAAAATAACTACTTATTTCAAATCTACATCCGAACAAGCTACTATCTCTAACTCCTCTACAAAAAAACATCCAAACGAGTTTTTGGCGGCAGCTCCCAATTTCCAACTCCTCAAACTAACTCCTCCAAGAAGATTAATGGTTTTCTAGAAATATCTAAGATGAAATAATAAACACGAATCCGGCGATGTAACTGATTATATAACTGTTGTATGTACGTTCAATATGAATGCAAAATTTTATGTCTAGTGGATGGATAGATAGAATAAAAAGAATTACCAATTTGCTTGCAGCAGCTACACTTTCATTTGAGCTTGGTGCCGTGACAAGTGCCAATTCCCAGCCTGTAGTTGTAGTTCCATTAACTTGGCTTGGAGCAAAACTGGTTCGTTGGTCAGCTGTGATCACAAGCAGTAAGACTGTAAGAGTACAGTGAGTTTATTCCAATCGCCACGCACAAACTCGAACTCGAAGGTTTTTCGTTCACTATTTCTTTACTGAATTCTAAATAGCGACTTCGCAAATTGTTTTCTATTTCTTACTACTGAAATTTGAAGCAAATGCATAAAGAAAGAAAGAAGGGAACTACCAACTGGGACAACAGCCAACGCCAGAGAGTTCTTCTCATCTAAATTGGAAGCGGCCTCAGGTACAGGATCGTTCAAACCCTGAGCAAATAAATATAATTGTCTCAGAAAATAAATTTCTAGAATAACCATCTCACACCAAATTAACTTGTTTAAAAACAAATATATTTGTAATAGCCTACTAGGGATACTTCAGTCTTTGTTTCAGATAAAAAATAATTTCAAATGTAAAATTAAGTTTGAGCTTTTAGACAATCTAAAAACTTCAATACAGTCTCTTCTCAATCATGGACAATGTACAATAAATAATTTGTTCATATAATATGTTAAGTTTCTTTTTAAGAGAATAAAGATAATAAATAGTATAATTTCTAACCGTTGATGCTCAATACAATAAAGTAAATAAATATAAAAATTCAAAGTTAATCATTTTTCTTTTCTTAAGATGAAAAATTGGTTACTTTCTCTGTACTAAGTTATTAACTACTTAAGAATCATGGTTATGTCATAATCTACTAACATTAGGAGTGGATTAACAAACAACAGAAAACTATAAAAAAAATAATTTAAAACTAACAATAGAAGATTACCAACAAGTCAGGTTGTTCAGTCACGACTGGTTTTACTTTCACTGGTTCAGGTGGTGGTGGGGACGCGACTGGTGGAGGTGCCACCGATTGTTCTGCCTGCGCTTCAGGTTCCTTCTTGTACTCGATAGCCAAAGCTTCTTTAGGAGCAGCCAGTTTATTATCAGCTGCCTGCTTATTATGGTGTACCAAAAAGAGTTCAGATCGATTTTCATTGAATATCTTGATATTAACCGACTATACGAAAATGCGGAGAACAAACAATTTGGGAAAGCATAAAAAAAGATGATGAATAAAATACAAGTTAATAAAAAAAATTACTACCTGATCCTTACGAACTGTTGAACCGTGCGGAGCTTCTCGTACATATTCTTCCATGGCTTGTAAAAATGATGCAGGAGGCTTACAATGATCACATTAAACACGAAAATTAGTATTTTTTTAGGGAAAAACATCTAATGGACAGATAAAAAAGAGGAGACAAACTACCTGTTCAATCTTTATAAACTTCTCACCACGCCCAATGTCGACACTTTTACAAACTTCATAGAATTCAGAAAGCCTCTCTGCCTGCAACAATGGAGAAAGTTACGACTTACGACTATGTTTTTTCAACTCTTATCTTGTACACTACTGAGTTGGTGAAAATGGCAACCCCGGAGCCAATACCTGCTGGCCAGCCCTCCTGTAAATATCCAGGGCTTTGATTGCATCTTGGCGTTGCATCTCAAAAAACTGAATGTTTAGACCATGTTAGTTTCAGTTTTTGCATTTACAATAAGCTTATCTGATAACCAGTTCAATTCTTACCTTGTCAACTAAATTGACTGTGCCATCACAGATGGCCTGATAAATTTTGACACTCTCGGACGCAATCTACAAAAGGATAGAAGACATGAGAATGATAAAAATCACCCTCACACATGAGTAAAGTACTTCACGACATGCAAGATTGTAAGAAGTTCCTACCAATGAAAGGGCTAGCTGAATTACAAAATTATGAACTGCAGCTCCTTCTGGCTGCAGAAAGTCAAACATTATTCCACAATAAACAAGGAAAAAAATTCTCGAAGTTTTTCTATATATAAATAAAACCTTACCATAGTATTTTCTGTTATAAAACCTAATCATTGAGAGATAAATTCATCTACCTGAAGATAGTGTCAAAATTACCTGACAGCCAAGTATGCGATATAAAACCTCTTGTAATGCTGGCAACTGCTCAAGCAACTCAACAGTGTCTAGATTTTTGGTTCTCTGCACAGTTATCCATAAAATTACTACCTCAAAGTAGCTGAAACAGTACTTTCAATTAAATGAAAGTGAAACCCAAGCAGTAAATTAGATGTAGTGAATTGGTGACAGGCCTCTCAAGGAGACTTCCTAAGCTTTAAACTTTCTAAACACGAGATGAAGTCAAGCGATCTTTCTAAACACAAGAAAAAATCAAAATTCTTCTTACTCCCCTCTTTGTGGATTCTTTGTCACAAGGAAAATGAAACCCCGCACCAACTTTTTTCCTTGTGCCCTTTTGCCAATACTTTGTTCACCTTTGCTTCCAAGCAATGAATGGTTCTTGGTGCCACCCTTGCAGAACTGGTGATTTTCTTATGCAAAGCGTTTTCTCCTTCGATGAGAGAAAGACCATAAGAAGACTTTTTGGTGGAAGAAGTTTTTGGGGAAATTTGGTTGAAGAGAACAGATGCACCTCTGAAGCAACCTTTTCAACACCACAAGAGACTTAGGAAAAAAAAATATTTCTGGGTCACCCTATGGTGAGCTCTTTCTAAGGCTTTTTAAGATTACTCCTCTTTTAAGAAGCAAAGTACACTTGGGGATTTTTTTTGCAACTCCTTTAAGTTATGTAGGATGTTCCTTCTCCCTCCTTTTTTTTTTCTTATTCTTGAATTCATAATATTTGTTTCCAGAAATAGTTTATATCCCCTATCAAATAGTAATAATACTAGCTTCCTTTTCCAATGTGTGCGATAAACACTAGAGTGTGCCTGTACAAATTGGAAAAGGAAGTAGTAGTTTAACTACAAAGCACACTAGAAGATCGGATGACAAAGAAGATAGTTAACCGACTAAGAAAGTATTTCCTTACCACGCGATCTGTCTCAACATCATACTTCAGCACACGGAAACATTCTAATCTCTCCTCCAAAAATAAAGCATATGAACGTACCCAAGCAGAATAATCCCAAGCTACATGCAGCACATGGAAAGTTTTAGATTGAGATTTTCATTCTTTTTAAATTCACTTTTTCAATTCTAAAGCCTTAGAGGAGGTACCATTAGTACTGGAATCATCTTTAAAATGGGCTAAATTCAGCATGTGGTTTCTTCTTTTGCCATAGTTAATGAGTTCTTCATGGAATGTGGGGTCCACTTCCCGCAAAGCACGATGGATAACAACCAACGTTTTTAATGCGACCTACACAGGGAAATCTAGTTAGTGAAACAAATTTAATTAGCACAACAGATCAAAATTGCACAGAATTATAAACCCAAGCCATCTAAATTTGAAATATATGAGTCACATTGACGAACTGCAGTCTGCAGATGATATTACTTGTTTGGACTTTGGAGTACAAAAATCAGTCTGATTAACACTATTCTTAACAACAGTTTCTATACTAATGTTACAGGTTTGTTCAAGGTGCAAGACCAATGCTTAGCAAAGAATACAGATTTGTAATGCTCATGATGGCAGAAAATGAAGCCTTACTGCCCAATTATGTGTCTTGGATAGTCTTCTTGCCAAAGCTTGGATGCAATATGCAACATCAGCTCTAGGCCTGGTAGCTGAAATAGCCGCGAATATAGCTGCAAAGAAGATCAAAACCATCTTGTTTTTTTAGAAGACAAAACCATCTTATTTCATTATTATGATTTCTTTAATTACACAATGCCAGATAGAAGAAACGCATTATAAAAAAATGTACTACCATTTGAGCAGACACATTCAATTGAACAAGAAAATTAATATATTGAGAAGGGCATCAAGTAACACACCTCGAATATGTTTTTCCTTCGCAGGCTGCTCAACATGATTTGTTGCCTTAACTATAGCAATGTCTAAATCCTGCATTCAACATCACAGCAAGAATGTGAGATAGATCCAGACTATCTTTATCAAAATGAACCAAACTTTCATAAAAATTAAAAATAAAAGCACAATACAAGGAGTATACAAAAAAAAATCAGCTAAAACTAACCAAGTAAACCGCCTATAAAAAGGGTCTCCAATCTAGTAAAATTGGGAGTAGATAGAGTCCACGCTATTGGGATGTATTGAGAATAGGTAAGACTTATAGATTACCTTAACCTTATAATCACTGTTGACTTTAGCTAATGAAACTGTGGTGGTGTCCTTCAGAGCTCCCATTGCTTTTCTAAAGCTGTTTTGTGTACCCCCACTTGACATCCTCTCACCCTACTGTTAACAAACCTGCAGCAAACTCAGTAACTTGAGATGGCTCCCATTGCCACAACCAAAAATTATACATTAAAATATCTAATAATGCATTGCATCATGCATAAACCTTCATAATTAATTAACAACATGATCCTAACCAATTCAAAGGCATCATCAAGCAAATAGGAATCAGTCGGGGTAAGATTATCATAAGTAACTAAATAGTTATGGATTCAATACATGGTAGTCACCTACTTAAAAATTAATATTCTACGAATTTTCTTTGATATCCAACTGTTGTAGGATCATGCGGTAAGACCTGTGAGAATAGTCGAGGGGAACATAAGCTAACCTGGACACTCACAACTATCGAAAAAAAAAACAATCCATAGGCAAGAATCTTTTGTTTTTTTTTTTGAGTTTAACATGTAGGGGATCTCGAACCCGTAACCTCTTAGTTACTTGGTCGTACATGATGCAACCGGAGCTCTACTCGACAAAGAATCATAATAGCTTCATATCCAGAAGCAATATTCTCGGGTCTAATTCCGCCAGGCAGAACAAAATTTCATAAACCGAATTTAAAAACTAGAAACTCAAATCTCAAAACAATTATTTCCATACATATAACATGAATTCATCGATAAATACACATTTACTGTCCTTAAAAACACAAAATCAAAACGCCAATAAACTAAAAAAAATGGCCAGAATCGAACTGAACGACCTAGATTACAGTAAACCTAAGCCAAAACTGTGCTATAACAAGTATTCAATAGAAAAATCAAACAAAGACTTGATCGAACAGAAAGATCTAATCAGAGTAGAGAACGATTCAACACAACACATAATCGAATCCACAGTTCAAACTGAGACGAAAAACGCAAAATCAGAACCAAATAAAAGATTAAGAACTCAAAAATACCTCAAAAATGAATCGAGAAAAGAGAAGAAATGTCGATTGAAAGCAAGTCTGCAACCAAAGAAAAGTCGAATATGTGAAGCTCTGAAATGGTGGTCGTCGGCTTTTTTAACCATTATTTTTTAAAAAATATTATTTTTCTTTTTCTTTTATTTTTACATTTTATATCTTCTTTTTCTTTTTTCTTTTTTTCTAAATCTTTTATCTCAGAAAAATACGGAATTGTAAGAATTTTGTACTGGCAATTTTTTTTTTCTTTTTGTTTTGAAAAATGGGAACATTCTTCCAATACGCGTATGCATCTGGTTCCTGCATCCTGTATTGAGATACTGCCACGTGTTGAAAAGCATGATGATCTGTCATCCACTGACTTTGGAATACATATTTAATTAATTTTTTTTATTACACGAATTAAATAGTTGACTATGACTTTGTTAATATACAAATGGGAACAAGTAAACAATGTTTCATATTAGTTTTTCTTTTCGGAGGATATTTCATATTAGTTAAATAGCTATATATATATATACAAATTATAATAGATTTTCAAATTTTTTTTAGTAAGGATTAAACTCAATCAAAACATTATACGGTGGTTAAACAAGGGAAAATAATTATAACTTTAGCGACATTATATACGACATATTAATCAAGGAGATATTCAAAAACTTCATCCCCAAATCTCAATTTAATTTTCAAATATAGTTGAGTGAAAGGGGTTATGTTTCGATTTAAACCTCTTTAAAGTAGTTAAAATAATAACTATATAATTAATTTTAAGTATATTATGACCAACAATATATTTAATCTCTTAAATTTGAAGTTTCAAATTTACTATCGTCATATTTATTATAGAAAAATATTTATCTAAAGAGGCACTCTCTACCTAAAATATGTATGGCCACAATTTTTTTTATATAAAAAAAATGATATTAATAAAAAAAAAACAATTTAAAATTTGTGTGGCCGGTTCATAGAGTGTCATGAGAAGGCAAGCTTTTTTTTATATATTATATTAACAAAATGAGTTATATTAATTACATTTCAAATAAATGGATATTGTAATTAAATAAATGGACAGTTTGGAATCTTTTGCTCTAAAATTATTTATTTTGGATTTATATATATATATATATATATATGCTTATTGGATGCCTACTAATGCTAACATGGCATTTTTTATTATATATCTAAGAAAATGAAATATTTTTTTTTCTTTTTTTGAGGATATAAAATGAAATGGTTAAGACAGTATGACGTGATAAATTTTGTTTTTTATCTTTTGATTAGTTCAAAATTACTTTTCTAATATTTAAATTTTACTTTATCTTGGAACCAAGTTGTTCTTTTAAATTGGAAATAATTTATTAAATCAATTGAATAGTCAGCACTAACAACTCGTGATAAATATAATTAGTCGGCCAACGTTTTTCCTTTTGTTATCTTCCTTTTATGAATTCAATTAGTCAGCAAAAGTTTAATAATGTTTTACTTAAACAATATAGAATGAGAAATGTGAAGAAAACTTTGATTTCCCCATTTTTATGTACAGAAACAATTGAAAAGTGAAGATTTGAATTTATTTAAATTTGCGAATAATCAAAATGTGGTTAGTTTAGTTGAACCATTCCTATGAAATTGACTTTTAATTAATATATATTTCTGATTTTCATTAAGTTGTACTAAAACCATTTATTCTCAACATACCTTTCTTGCGTGTTCAACATGTAGACTATTGTAATTAAATCGGAAGAAAATAAAAGTAAACGAGACGTTTTCTTGAACAATTTTACATTACAAAAAAAAAATTTGATACTTTTTTTTTTCTCCTGCAAAAGAAATTGAAACTTGCAACTGTGTAAATAGACATTAAACTAGGTATTATATTACAAATACCGTTCAATGATTGAACTCGAACAATTTATTTTTTTAAAACAAGGGTAGCCACGTTCATCTCTAGGCCATGCACCAGAGACATCAAAGAAGTAATGTTATAGATAAGTCTCGAATTCACGATCTTAAAGGGAGCATACCCTCAAAATCCAAATCTTCAACCACCGAGACATAAAATGTCCATATTATTTGTCTAGTTTTGTATCGTAGACATCAAATAATATCGTTCAATGATAAGGACTTAAAATCCTCATCATTGAACTATATTATTTGCACAAACCTAACAATAAGGTCCTGTTATTCAAAGATTCTACCAAACTACATCCCCCATCTTAACTTTACTATTAAATAATAATAATAATAAAATGCTATAGAAATCAAAACTGAAACCCTGTTTTATTACCTTATGAGTATAAATTACAAATGATAAAGAAACTGTAATGATAAAAGAAAACATAAATCAATTCGCTCAAGGCACTAAGAAAGGAGGGCTTTCATTACCTTTAAAACATTTGTGTGCTGCAAAACCTCCAACTCAACAACCATATGTGCGAAAACAAGACAGAGACCAATAAACGAAAAGCTTCAAGATCTCTTAACAAGCGCAGTACAGAAATATGGGTGGTGATTGAACTCGAATGAAATCTTTAATGAAGGATCGAGGGACCCTACCTTGTGGATCAGATTCAGGGCGACGCTGTTGTGCTCTGCGACTAGCTCGATCCTTCGGAGTTCGGCTAGCTTTTCGGGGTCCTTTGAGAAGCTACCCTTTGCTTCCTTTGCAATCTTCTGGGCATCCTTAAAGCAATTATATGTAACCAGGCTCTGTAGAACACAAAGGGGAGAGTCAAGTTTATTATATATTAATGTACCTATTTGCAGTGCTTTTAAAAAAATTATAACTCACAGAAATGCGAGCCAAGCGAGTTGATTGCTCGTATGAATCAAAAGAGATGTTGTCAGGAATGCAAGCTTTTTGTAGAAGCTCAAAATGTTGAAAGAATCTCTGCAGAAGAAAATGCAATTTGTGATTTGTACAAAATTTAATAACTGTTCTACCAAATCCTTTGATCGAAGGGCAATTATGCTTTCAGTCAAAGTATTTCATTTGATTTTTTTTTATATCCATTAGTATCTTGGCTAGTTTACACACACTAACACTATTCTCACGTAATAACCGTCGGACCCTACAATATTTAGTTGTGAAGGAAACTCATAACTTTTTTGTTTTTCAAGGTACTCTTGACCGGTCGGTGGGTGGTCTAGTCAAAGGATTTGACTTAAAAAATGTATTAAATTAAGTGCAAATCATTGGTAAGTTAATGGTACTCTCTTCATATGATCTTCAAAATGAAGATAAAATCGGCAAACAGTTTAGAGGCTTCTCTACAAAGTTAAAGAAAGACCTTACCTCATACTCGCTATTGAAGGGGCTTGGACTCTGTACGATCAAATGTTCGTTCCTCAAAGCAGCAATCATCTGAAATATTGATTAAACTGGTTTAGTGGAGCACATTGAGCAAAACTTCTATATATATATATATGATATTGCGAGTATCCGACCAGGTTATGCACACCTCGACTATTCTAACTAGACATACCGTTTGACCCTTCAACATTTAGATATCAAGGAAATTTATAGGAAATTAATTTCTAAGAACAGTCAATTGAACCCTCAACTTTTTAGTTCCTCAAATCCATCTTGACCACTAGGTCTTCCTATGATGATTTGAGCAGAACTTCAATTTAACAGATGTTTAATTGAAGTTTACTATCTAAAAACATTATGATTATGTGGTGATAGTAAAACTCAAACACAATGACTATCTCAAGTAGCCCTATTACCTATGAAACATTGCAACTACCTAGATAAGATCGCTTGCAGCTGGAGACTAGTCAACAAGCCGAACCTGCTTTGCAGTCAACAGCCCATTGGAGTACAAAAGTACAAGTTATGTGGCTCCAAAGGACGCGTGATTTGGTGGATTGATCCCAAGAGTCTTAACAAACTCAGGTCCAACATGTAGGTTGTATCTTTAGACATGTTCGTCATATTTAACTATCGACATCACTATAAAGATCTACATTGGTTTTTAGACTCAATAATCAAAATAATCTAAAGCACCTGCATGAGCTTGGAAGGACATTCTCCCTGTTCACAGTTCACTAGATGAAAAATGGTATATCCGAAGGGTCGGAGTAAAATTAGTGAAGTATAGTTACCATTACTAGCCCTTCAGCGAGACATATTTGGCACTGAAGAAATGACACCGCTGGGGGAATTCGGAAATCCTTCCCAATATCTTTTGAGGAGGCTCCTTTTTTCTTTCCTTTTCGTTTACCTGATTGACATAAGAGAGGAACAGAGCCAATTAGAGACAATTATATGGCCAAGGGACGGGCGTAGTTACCCCGAGTATAGTGGAGCGAAGCTTCGATTCCCGGTTTAAAAAACAATCATAGACAATTATATGGTCTAAATGTCTGTAATTGAGACAAACCAAGGCACTATATCAGCGCATGGAAAAAATCCATAAATGACTGATTATGTTAACATGATTCTCTAACCTACATAAAACCCATTTTAGATGCCATCCAATTCTGTTTATATTTTCAAAACTTGTATCTCCTTGCAAAGCTATAAATCTAATAGTAATTTTGTCCCAGGGACGTTACCTTTTTTGTGTTTATTTTAGATAAATATGGTGAATACCATGCATACTCATCATGGTAGCCAAGTTAGCAAACTCACCAGTTTCATTGCTCATCAATGCTCTCAGATGTATTTTTTCCACAAGCTTGATTAAAACAACTGAAAGATACCAATATACCATGCAATACTCGCTGGGGGAGTACAGCTCTAGTTCAAAACCTAAGACAAGGAACCGAGTAGAAATCCAATAAGTTTGCTCTTCTACCCAAACGAGGATGTGTTGCGAAATCTTCATCCATGCATTCTGCAAAACAAAATCATTCATCCTTCAACACGATGTCGAGTTAAAAGTTAGAAGAATCAGCTATTTGTCAAAGGGCTATTCGATTGCTATCATATATCATAAAACTGTGAAAAGTGAATAGTAGAAAACATGGCTAGCGAAATATTTACATCTGCTTTTAAGTTAAAAAACGGGATATATCTTACAGAGGTTTTCTTTTCTTTTCTTTTTTGGATAAGAAACAATGTTTTAGAGATGTTTTCTTTGTGATATATATAAATATCAAGCTTTCACATCAATTTGTATACAAATGGGCAATACAGAAGACAAACAATTCGTTTGGCCATTTGTAGCAACATCAATTATAGCATGAGTTTGGAAAACTAAGAGGTTATGGGTTCAATCCATGTGACCACCTATGACCTACCTAAGAATTAATTTCCTATGGTTTCTTTAAAAATTCATGAATGAAAATAACCTAGCCATACAGAATCATATCATTAGAAAATAAACTCATCCAACTTCCTTCATTGCGCAAGCCTAGGACAAAAGGCAGTATTGAACTTCTGATAGAGCTAAAAATTGGAACGCGATATGGCCAACTCATGCACAAACATAGAAATTCAAAACACACCTCTCCATTTGATATGCTCATTGTTTCAGCAAAATCCCTTTTGAAAGCCATCTCCATCTGCCAAAACAACAAATTTATAGAACATCGTCATTCATGATGTCATTGTTTGAAATTAAGATCAACTATGGATGTTTTAAGTCTTCATTTTTTTCCTGATGTTTTCCAGTCTTCTAGAAGCGGCGTTTAAAGAATGTTCCCCTACACTTTTGCAAATAGCATATGGTGAGCATCTTTTGGAAGTTCTTGGAAAGGAATTGATTTCATTACATAACACTGATCCCGAAGGCAATACTGTACTTATCCTTGGCTAACTCACACATCATCTTCTAGTCAAATTAATAACATGTAAGATAAACCATGACATGATTTTTTTTTTTTTATAATCAGGAACTGAAGCTTCGCCCACTATATATCCGGGGCCCCAGTGCCCGTCCAAGGGCAGGATTTGAGAGACGACAAGGGATTTTACAATTAAACTTACTCGTGGATTTCTCGTGGGTTTCGAACTTGGGACCTCCCAGGTAACCTACTTTGGAGGCCCAAGCCTATGCCAACGATGGCAATCCATTTGAAAACTTACCAGGCTAATAGTATAACATTTATTTTTTATGAATCACACTTCTTTTCGTGCTACAGATTATGAATCCCTTAAAGGTATTGTACTTATAAATGATGAATACCATTAATAAACTCCAGGGATGAAGGTAAGCAAAACCAACAGACAAGAATTTCAAAACTTAGAAGGAGAAATGAACAGACCTGCATGTAGATAACACGCCAGTCCTGTAAGATCTTACCAAGCTTGCGTCTTTGCCATGCAGAATTTGTGCATAGTACCTTGAGCAAATTTATTACTAACTGCATTTGCAGTTGATAAACGACACTTCAGAAAAAGCCTTATCCAAGAAATCAGGATAGTTAAAAGTGCAGTTTTCACCATAAGATAAACATCCATATACGAGTTTGCATCTAAATCATTAATTATAATTTATGACAATGGAAATATATGATAAAGCTATAACATTTAGCCTCTCATGAATGTTGGAAGTTGGAACTGAATCAGGAATTTGAAACAGCTAATGAGACTTTGAGATTAGACAAATAAATAATAATAAGAAGAATAAAAAAAACAGTAATTGTCGTCCAAACCTGTCCTAGTTGTACAATGCATTGGTTCTTCTGATTTTCATGGTTTTTGGCAGATTCAGGCAGTCCAGCAGCTTTAGTTATGATTGCATATAGAGGATCCTTCCCATAAAGCTTCCCATCTTGAACCAGAAGGAACTGATCAAGAACTTTTGTAGTTGAGAATTTATAAATAATACAAGTATTAGCAAGAAACCTTTATTTGTATAGTTGTTTCTTTTAAACTTGCAACTTTTACAAATAATGCAAGAGAAACTTCATTTATAAAAAAAAAAGGAAAATGACTGTTCTGAAAGCATGGTCATGGACAAGTCTTTTACACCATCACTTTGCTCTACAAAATTTTTCAAAAAAACCCAACCAAATCGACGTGCAAGATTATGCTTTGTAGGTTCAAAATGGAAATCTAATGGAAAGCCTGAAGTCAATTAAAATGTGGGAAAATGCTACTAGGAAAAAGTAATGAGAACCTTTTTTTTTTCTTTCTGAAACTAGGAAATCAGAGCTTTGCTCCACTCTACATGAAGTACATATTCATCAATCATGAACAATGCAATAGTGGAATCAAATGTAACAAACCTGAAGAAGAGATCTAGCAACCAAATCAGGCTGACTTTTCTGGAACTGAACCACAAAGCGGAGAACACCATCCAGAAATGCGTCCAGTGAAAAGGAGCATATATTATCTAGGTCATGAAGCAGTTTCACATAATAATCTAATGCCTGTGGAAACTAAACCATGTCATATGATATACGATTGTGGTGAAGTAGTCTACAATAAAGGTTAAGTTTTCACACCTTTTTCCAACTTAGTAGTTTGATTGCACGTGGTGGAGTAGGGGCAGACAATCTGCAATTCAAGCTAGAATCAAATCCTAGTGGTTGACGACCTGAAGCAGTTGTCATATCCTCTAAACCATCTTTGCTTATTCCAATATTATTATTGCTAAGAAAAGTGGATGAATTGCGAATCAAATCTAGCTCCAACAAACAGGAAGCTATATGTTTCCTTGCCAACTCTAAACCTCTACCTTGAGGTCGCCTCATACAAGCAAGGACATGGTAAAAGTGCTGGAAAAAAATGTAAAGTTGTGAAAATAGAGCAGATTTCACATTATAAATATCACAAACTAAATGTATACATCTAGCTGAGTTGATGATTTAAGTTGAAGGATATGATTTTTTTTTAATATATGTGAAAGCCCACACCTTGAGTCTTTGACTATTCTCATAGAACAATCATCGTGTCTTGGTCCAGAGGTCAAATAACTGAATAAGGGTCTTATAAATCATAAAATGCTTGAAGGTTATGGTTCAATCCATAATGGCCACCTACCTATGGCTATGAATTAAATTTTTACGAGTTACCTTGATAACTAAATATAGTAGGACCACGTTTCGTGAAAATGGTCAAAGTGCACATAAGATAACCCAAACACTCATAGATATTAAAAACATAATACAAGTTCAAAAAATATCTCTTTTTTCTATAGCTTAGACGGTAAACAAGACCATACAAAGTAAGAGAAAAGACAACCATACGAGCAACATCATGTTTCTGATAAGGTAAATGAAATAAGCATAAAATATTGCACGTATTATTATGCACTAGTGTACTAGTCTCTAAGAAATTCATAAAAGAGCTTCATAGAAAAAATTACTAGTGTATGAAGCTCTTTTATGAATTTCTTAGACACTAGTACCCAAGGCTCTACCTATAAATTATAATAGCCTGTGAAATAAACAAAGTTAACATTTGAAATAAACAAAGTTAACTTTTGAAATAAAAAACACCAACTTGAACAGAGATACACAAGAATTTGAATCAATCATGATGCACAATTTGCCAGTTTTGATAAAAAAGAAACATCTTGAAGACCAAGTACAAACATCACACGTTAGCAACCCAAAAGTCGACTTGATAATTAAGCATGCATTAATTAAGGTTACAGGCAAGATAGCGGTTCAAAGAAAATGGTTAAGACCTTACGGAAGCGCAGGCGGCATAACAGCGCCCTACAATAGTCTTCTTCCAGTTCAAAAAAACTTTGCAATGGCTCTTCAACTGTAAAAAAGGCGAAGTACAAAAAGAGCATTTAAGAACCCTAAATAATCAAGCAGATACAATTGTGAGAGAGAGAGGAAAAATATAAATCATGATGACATAAGCTTGAATGATAAAGGGAGTTTTAACAACCACGGTTTGGCCAGGTCATTGGTCAAGTGAAAAATTGGAAGTACTAGGGAGAAAAGGGTGTAAACGCGTGGCTAGTGGCCACCTACTCTGAATATTCTAAAAATTCTCAACAACCAAATGTAGTAAGGTCAACCAGAAATCTATGATCTTTAGACTAATTCATGGTGGTTAAAAATGAAATACATAGTTTATAAGCTACGTTTTTTAGAGTTGATGCCTTTAGCATACACCATCTTCTCTTTTGTAATCTTCTTGGTTTGTTGTCCCCAAGGGGTGACATAGTGATTGAACACTTGGGTTTTGAAAGTATGCTCCCTTCAAGGTCTCAGGTTCGAGACTTATCTGTGACATTACTCCTTCGATGTCTCTAGTGTCTGGCCTAGAGACGGGCGTGGTTACCCTTGTTTCAACAAAAAAAAAAAAAAAATCAAGGCTCACTCGTGACATCACTCCTTCGATGTCTCTGGTGTCTGGTCTAGGGACGGGCGTGGTTACCCTTGTTTCAAAAAAAAGTAATCTTCTTGGTTTGTTAACCTACTTTCTTCTTTTTGAAAATATAAATAAATGAACGAAAATATATACACGCCAGATAATAAAAGGAAAAATTATTCAAGATCATCAACTTCATAGTTAATAATACTATTGTAAAACAATGTTAAAGAGTCGTCAAACATTAAAAATAAAAAATCTCGATGGAACATTAAAAAACTATCACTAATTCTCATTATTCTGCAATTCTCACCTCTACTTTATATACATAAGTCCACTAGTAAAGTTCAGATAGTTAAGGTTCATGGGATGATATGGCATAAATCTGTACATTGGGTTATATGACAAAATATACCACGATTGACATTTTTTTTCTTTTTACTACTATGACTTTTAAACCAAGGAAATTACTTGAACAGGGAATAAGAAAGTTGCCTTCCAGTGCTCTACTTCTCGATAATGGGGATTTGCAAGACCGCAATTGGCGGCAAATTGTTTCTTCAACAGCATTTAGCATCGATAAGCATTTTTCATCTCCATCCCCACTCAAAGGAAGGCCATATGCCATTATAAACAGATCCTCTTCCTAAAAGAGAAAACAGTGAGGCGGTGATTAAAGAAAATTACGGGAAATTAGTAGGAGAAGATATTTCACTTAGAAAGATTGCAGCATTCCATAAAGATTATTGCACTAGCTTCGCAATTTTTCTTTATCTAACAAACCCACCCACCGCATTATCATTCCACAAAATACAAATTCAATGAAAATACAAATATAAATCCTTTGAGAACAATCTATTGAGACCTCAAACTGAAAAGAAGATAAGTAGAGTCGAAGAGCTATTTGAATACTTTACTTCATGTGTTCTTGCATCTGAAACAACCGCGATAGCTGCCTTGCAAGTTGCACGTATGACACTGCAATAGGAATGCAATAATGCATGTGAACTTGTTCTATCAGGCCTCAGAAGATAAATGCAAGAGAAGACCGTCTGAGTCAATGAGTGACCTTTGTGCCATGTTGCCTGCAAGTCACCACTTAATTAAAGGTGAAAATCAGAAAATGTGAAATTAAACGGCAGGTGCAACTAATGTCCAGGGAATATCATATGGGTACAAGACCCTACAAGAAGCGAACATGTAAGTTTGGTTTCATGTGCATGAATCTTATGTAAATCATTTGTGCCTTACATCTTGGATGTACTTCACTTCTATTGGTCGGTAGGTAAAGTGCATACCTATCACATTTTTTTATTAGAAACCAAACTTTTATTAAACAGATGAACGAATACATGAGCATAAAAAAAAGAGGCCAGAAAGAAGAGAGAGTCCAAAGACTAACTAAAAAAAGGAACTCCCATCCAGAAAAATAAGACTAAGGTCATAATTTATTTATTTTTTTTTTTTTGCAAACCGGGAAATTTGAGCTTTGCTCAACTATACTCGGGGTAACCACGCCCAAGAATAAGATCATAATTACAAAGAAGCTTAGTAACCAAGGTCCATACCGAATTGGTCAATAGCGCAATGGTTCCATTGATTGGTTGTAAATCAGTTCAACACCAGTTTCACAGGTTCGATCCCGATAATCGGTACTTGTCTACCCTCCCTCGATATGTACTCAAAAAAAAAAGTAACCAAGGCCCATAAGGAGGTATTAAATCTAACAATTTCCCGAACTTCCTCGTTTGACCTCTCTATCCCTAAGAAACTTATTGTTCCTCACATCCAAATACCTCACACGATTGCAAAGAAGTTGGCATATGGCATACCCCAACACTTTTTCTCTCTCCGTAGATCCTCCAACATAGACCATCTATCTCGCACTAGCCCCAAAGGAGCCCCTCCATTGGCCGGTAACCACCACTGTCGGTTTTTTTTCTTCCTTATTTTCTCCCAAACTTTGCAACTGTTGTAGTGACGTATCTTCCATAATGGCCCAAATTCTAAGTATTTACTGGTATATACCTCATGTAAACCGAATCGGAATTCTTATAGAGAAGTAAGTCAGGAACTGTATGTGCAATTTTCATAGCAACCAAGGTTATGTCATGCAATAAATGAAAAAATAACATTTGTTTCCAATTAAAAGTAATAAACATAATGGACAAGGAAGTACCTCACAAGATAGAAGATGGTCCATAATATCAATAGTGCACTGAGCATCAACTGTTCTATCATAGGTTAGAGGAATTGGAGCAGCACCATTCTCAATAGCTTCATCAACAGAATAGTACTTACATATCATACCCGAATCCATTTTTGGGTCCATTATCTACTAAAAAGGCAAATTCAAAACAATCAGCAACATGTAAAGGGATGAAAAAAAAAACAAAAGAAATATAGTAAATGAAACTAGCCCCACAATCCAAACCAGCAACTTGATGAAAGGAGGGGCATCCAAGCATGCACCACCTTTACAAAGGCTTTAAGATCGAGGGTTTTCAAATTTCTAGGAGGTATAGATATGAAAATTAAAATTCGTGCCACCTTCAATAAAAACAGTCCGGAAGGCTGTAACCAGACGATTCCACCCATTATTTGTAGCATCTCATAAACATATAAGTACCCATAGGAAGGTTGATAAATAGAACATCAAAAACTGAGAAATAACTCCAAACAATCCAATGCAAGTTCACTTCTAAGAACACTATTGAACATAGAAAATGCAAACAAATCCATACCACCCATTCAGTGTTTTAAAAGGCGCGCATGTGCTCAAGTCCCACCTTTTGCGCCTCCCTTGTCCCAGGCGAGGCGAGTTTAATAAAGCACGCACCTCATGGAATTTTTTAATTTCCTTTGCGTTTTTTGTGTTTTGGATCCCCGTGCTAGGTCATTCGAAGTACGTAAAGGTTGATAGTTGAATATTATGTATGTTTTATATATTATTCTTGGTTAAAACTTCATTTATACCTATGAAAAGTTTTTTTATTGTGTATACACACACATATATAAATTTTTTGTGTTTTTTATATAGTGCGCCTTAAGTAAAAAAAGTGCTCGCTTTTTTGTGCGCCTTGCGACTCAGGCTCCAAAGGCCATTGCGCCTTAGTGCACCTTGCGCTTTTTAAAACACTGCACTCACTGCATGTGCGTAGAAGCCAATACATAAAACTAATAAGGTACGTGCAAGTTTGCTTTTACTAAGCACACTAATAAATGGCATTTTGTATAATGCAGCGTTATAAAAACAAAAAACGAAGGGGAAAAAGAGCTCAAACCTTATTTCAAACAAAAACAAAGGTTGAGTCGTCAACCGTTATGAATTTTTTTATTTGGAATAAAAACAATTTCATTGATGAATGAAATAAAAGAGAAAATTCCAAACACATAAAGGTGATTATAGGTGTTGGTTGATACAATTAAATTTACCCCAACCTATCAGGTTAACCTTTTGGGTTCATTAGTAGTTTAACATAATTTAACATGGTAGTATGGTACCATAGCAGGAAGTCTCAAGTTCGAGTCTCTGCCAAGTCGTTTCCTACCCAATTAAAATTTAATTCCACTTATAGAATATTTCTCAAATTTCTAAGTCTACAAGTGAGGAGAGTGTTGGTTGATATAATTAAACTTACCCCAACCTATCCGCTTAAACTTTTGTGTTGATTGGTAGTTTAACATGATCATCCATTGGAGATAAAGGACAAACTATAAACATATAAAGGGTAATGAATTAACCATGAATGTAAATAAAACACCGAACATCAGTGTTTTCAAGGCCATCGCCTTTCCTCGCCTATGGCCATCGCCTTGCACATAGGCAGGTATTGCGCCTCTAACATAGCTAAGGCGAGCTCCTTCAATCAGACCCTCGCCTTTCCTCGCCATTTTGCGCCCTGCATCGCCTTCGCCTCAGGCCAAGGCATGCGCCTTGTTAAAGTTTTATTTTTTTACCAATATCCTAACTTAATATCCACAAAAAGAACCTAGAATTAGTTTATGAAGAAGTCCAACAACTATACGAAGTCTTTATTAAGGATATTGAATTTGTTTAATTGCTATTTCAAATATATGTGTCTGTTTATTCGATTTATTTGACATAGAATCTTTGTTTTTTTATATTTTCAATTAACTTCAATTTATTTTATACAAATAATAATTTAATATTATGGTATATTTTATAATAACATAATTTTTGTGATTTATTATTCTTTTATTTTTTTTACTTTTTAGTATTTTTCCATATGAATTTAAAATTTTATGGGAATACACATATGTTTTATTATCAATTTATAAATGCGACTCTCTTCATTCGGGCCTCGCCTTTTTATCGCCTCTCGCTTTGAGGCGATCAAGGAGAATATCGTCTTGCGTTGCGCCTTGCGCTTTGAAAACACTGTCAAACATTCACTTGTTTCTATTGCATAGAAGTGTTTGTAGAAATTAAACTATGAAGCAGTACCTCTAAAGCAGACATGGCAGAAAAAAGATTGAAATTGTCCCCATGAATAAGTTCCCCATCTTGAAGATCTGAAACAAGATATGATTATATAGATGGTTGTAAGAAAAATGGAATCCAAAAATGACTAACATTATGCAGGTATTCAAGTTGATGGCTATAAGAAAAATGGAATCCAATAAGTTCCCATCTTGTAATTATTCTCGGGCTCCTTCCTTTTTTTGTGGGCTCTCTTATTTTATGCCCACGTTTCTTTCATTTTATCTCAATAAAAGTGCAGGTGTTTATAAAAATAGAAAAAAAAAAAAAAAAAAAAAAAAAAATTCATCTTTCCAAAACGTTCTTTTTCCCATGTGCACTCAAGAAGCTTTAGGCGAGTCTACTCCTAGCTCCCTAAGCTTTCTTTTTTTTTTGAAACAAGGATAACCACGCCCATCCCTAGGCCAGGCACCGGGAGACATCGAAAGAGTAATGTCACAACTGAGCCTCGAACCTGCGACCTTGAGGGGAGCAGACTCTCAAAGCCCAAGTCTTCAACCACTGTGCCACCCCTTGGGGACAGCTCCCTGAGCTTTTTTGCACAAGCTCTTGCTCTCCCGAGAGTTTATCTTCCTTGAGGACTTCACCCTGTACAAGCTCATCCCTGGCTTTACTCCCCCGCATGAGAAAACCCTTCTTTAAAGCACTTTTCTCCTGCTTCTCTTCATCTCAGTTTGCTCTATGTGGCTCGAAAGGTATCATTGCCCAAATTTGCATATCATCGAAGCAGATCTGGCAACTTATGGACATCTTCTCTAAGTTTTCTTCTTTCGACACTTGTTGGCTATCTTCGTGCCTTCTCCGAAAAATTGTTCCTCCGACATTTACTCTTTGTTACTTTGACTTGATGGTGCCCCTCTGAAAACAACTTCTTCCTCAAGAAGTAAAAATGAAGTGAACCCATCAAATCATTTATTCATCTTCATCAAGTCACTGACGTATTCGACAAATGTAGTCCCGAACTCACCAATCTCTATCTTTGCCGCTTTGAGCATCTTCCTCGTGAAGCTTGATCAACGTCGTCTTTTTGTTGGTATGGTTGCACAATGAATCACGAATACGATGACTTGCCTCTTTGCCAGGTTAGCAACAATCTTCACTACTGGGTCACTTTTCACCTCTGCCTTCCTATAAATTATTATTATTTACTATCCTCTTCTCCAACATCGTCGATCTACAAGATCCACTGAAGCCCATCCCCCACGCTTTAATTAACTCACTGTATTTTCACCAACGGACATGTATACCAGAATAATCCTTAGTACATTGATCTTTGTTTGTGTTGACTAATGGCCATTGTATACGACCTCCTCTCCCATTTTTCTATGTTTCGCTCGGCATTGTAACTATTTCACTAATGACCAATCAATGAAAATGTTTTCGTTTTCTATCAAACAAAAATTATTTATCACCCCAGCTACCCCGACAAATCTACACAAACTTGCTTTCCATAAAATAAAAATAAATAAATAATATTAAATAAATTACTTATCACGAAAGGGAAAAGAAATAAGACACTTTTCGATCATTTGCATGCAATCTCTTTGTCTTGCCACTGAAAATCAAATACCACAAAGAACAGATTCCACACCTCATAAGCCCATTCACATTGCTAGAGTAGACGGTCTAAATCCTTTGTCGTCGTCCTACACTAGATAGGACAAGTCGGACCCACAAAAGAGGACCCTTTCCTCAACAACCAGTCTACGATATTAATCTTCTTAACATGAATAATCTACCAAGTAAAAATCTTAACCTTCTTCCGAATTTGCATCTTCCACAAAGAAGCAAAAACTATGATCGACAAGAAAAACGCTGAGTGGGAAAGGGAATCCAACAACTAACAACTCTCCTCCCCGAAATACAACGAAAGTCCCCTATAAAATCAAGAAGCACAAGTAAACCGCATCCAACATCTCCCTATTGGTTAAAGGACATTGAAAACTCAACATAATAAAATAATGTTGACTAGTGAGAGCCACGGTACAACGTTTCATAAAAGAAACATGAAACAATCGATAAAAAACTGAACAAAGGAGGCTTTCCTCCAAGTTATAAGCTTATCATTTTTCTATATATTTGTCACCATTTGGGACAACTTATGCGTACCTCAAGATCCTCGACTCTTCTCAACATACTCAACACAATTAAAAGCCTCCATTTGGCTTAAAAGTAATCACAGTGATGAACCAACTAAAATCAATTCCCCTTTTTCCCGCTCTAACATTCACTCTTTTCTTGTAAATCCAAAGAAACCAACGTTCTCTCGATCTCACTACTAATAACCGATCGAACTAAGCCATACAACATTAGTGTGTTCAAGCACAAAGACGCATAAGTTGATCAAATCACTCAACCAAAGTAAACGAAACAACGCCATTTTGAATCACGCGGAACACAACAACAAAGCAATCACAATCTAACTCCAAAACAAAGCAATCAGAATGTATAATGAAGTAAGAACAACCTCGGCAAGCAGCTTCGAGAAGAGACGACACGTCGGCCCAAACAGTGTGCTCGCCGGAAGGAATAGGGGAAGCCATTTGAGGAGCGTGAGTTCGTTCTTCTGGTTCGATATCGGCCATGGATGGCGGCTCGAGTTCGGGAGGTTCGATGTGTCGGTGTTCGACAAGTCGTCGCCGTCGCCGTCGCCGTGGAGAGGTGGTGGGGACGACGGTGTCGGTTTTTCTCGCAGTAGAGTTTTTAAGAGGTTGTGTTGTGTTAGGCTTAGGGCTTGACTTCGTATTGTGTTGTAGCTTCCCTGCACGCGGGTAATGCAAGGACAAACCCAAAATTATATTTCCCCAATTTCATGTATAAATATTTATGAATGTTCGGACATGACCTAAATTATAATGTCTACCTATGTCGTTCAATTTGAATCACATTATATATTCTTTTTTCTTTTATTTTTTATTTTTTAAGTTTAAAATTAAACAAGATGTGGTATATATTCTTCCACGTAAGTGGACATTATTTTATAAGTTATGTTTGGGTATACTTTAAATATTTCTCTTCTTAAATTATGTTAATTCATTCCTCTTTCAAAAAGAAATTATGTTAATTCACTCCTATTTAAAAAACAAAAAAACAAAATTACTCCCAAGCTTTTTGTTTTTAAAATTTCACCTAGTGTTTTTTTTACCAACATATCTACATTTTACTTATACTAGTAAAAACCAAACCAAAATTAAAAATAAAAGAACACACACACAATTTCCAAAAAGTTATCTTGTTTTTTAAAATCGGTTATCATTCAGATACTTTATTCAAAAAGATGGAATACATGATAAAAAGCAGTAAGAATAGACTTTAAATGGGGCCTACATTTATCTTATATAGGATTGTTTTTAGAAATATTCCCAATTTGAAAAAGTATTTACAATATGGGCAAAAAAAAACAATAATAATACACAATATTATATTAATAACATATAATATTGTATATTATATAGTGATATTGTAAAATGAGATAGATGTAAATATTTTTTAATTTGCATACATCACACATCACTATGATTTTTCTTTTAATTTTTTTTTTCAATTCGTAGTGGGGAAGGGGACCAACAAACCATACATAAAAGGCACGACTATTCTTATCAAATAATATGAGAGTCAAATACCGATTTTCGGGCTCAAACTCGTGACCGTGTAGTTAAAATAGATTAACATCAGATAAGATAATCAAGCGCCATTTAGCCTAGGTATAATTTTTCTTTTATTATTAAACTATATAATCATCAATCATACATTTAAAACTAATAAATAATTGTTCTCAATGTATATAGTTAGGAGTTAGGATAAAACAACATCAATACAAAGCCATAACATTGAGTCGTCTAAGCCAAACCGAATGAAGCACCATATAAAAGACATCAAACGGCTCCGCCGGCCGATGAACCTCAAAATGCCTCTGCACTTTAATCACTCCTCGCCGCAGGTTCAAATACTTCGCCGGCGAAACCTCCTTCAGGATCCTCTTAATCTCCGGTATCTTCTCGGGCGAAATCCGGACTGCAAATCCGCTCCAATCGAGCACATCGTCGAACGGCAGCGAGTGCGAATCGGAGATAATCACCGGCACGCAGCCGCCGCGGATCGCCTCCACCAACCGCGGGCTCGCAACTTCGAATCCGCTAGGGCATAAACAGAATCGGTTCCGGCCGATCAATTCGGCGTATTTTTGGTTTCCAGGTAGGTACTCGTGGACTTGGACTTCGTCGTCTTTGTTCTTCCAGTGTTGGATTAGGGTTTGGCGGATGGATCCGTGGGATCCGCCGGCGAAGAAGGCGAGGATTGAGCGGTTTTGGGGCGGTTGGTTGAACAGAGGGGGATTTAGGTTGAATGTTGCGGGGAGGTTGATTTCTGGTAGTGATCCGTCTCGGATTGGATTGAATCCTTCCGATGTGTTGGCGTTGCACACAACTCTGATTAGGTTTTTTGAAGAATTTTGGATCTTCTTTTGTGGTTTCTGGCGCCTGAAATATTTCCAAAATGTTGGTTAATTTCAGTCTTCAATCCACAAGTTATGAATCAATTAAATTACAAATTTAATCATTAATATCTAAACAATCCCTTTGTACTCAATTATGAAGCTGATATGCATTTGAACATCAAATTAGGGGGTGTACATGGGCCGAGCTCGGTTTGAAGGATTTTTTTTGTACTAACCAATGTGTAGGTTGGCTACACAAACACTACATGGAAGACAAAATTACTCTAAAATAATATAAGAGTCAAATATCGATTTTTAGACTCTGATTCAATTGAAATTGATTAATATAAAAAAAGACGAACAACTAATCTACTAACCGTCGGTTACATAATGTCTGCTCGTAATAAATTTAGTGTATATGGCAATTATACAATGAATCAAAAAAGATAAAATTAAGTTACTATATTTTGTAATCTTTATCTTTAAATATTATTGAATAAGAAAATAATCTTTATTTAAACTTGTTTTTTTAGTTTAAATTGGGAAAGAATCATAAATCTTTAAAAAGTACTTGCGGTCCCAAATCAAACCCATGGTATTGAATTACACCACCCACCAACTGTTATTTAAAACCTCATTTGGTAACTATTTTTTTTTTTTTTTTTTTGAAATTTAAGTCTACGACTATCTTATAACATGTGTTTTTCTTATTTAGATGTCTATATCTTACTTATATTTAAATCAAACTAAAATTTGAAAATAAAAAATAAAATTTTCAAAAGTTTGTTTTTGTTTTTAAAATTTAGTTAACATTTATATATTTTCTTAATGAAAGATACATACATTATATGAAAAATGAAACACAGGGTAGAAAGTTTAAGCAAAAATAAATTTAAATTCAAAAAATAAAAAACCAAATAATTATTAAACGAACCTTACATGCAATGAACTACCAAATAAATTGAATCAAATTTTAAATATGAAACCGAAAGAGTATCGGAAGAAATCAGTACCCAATCGTGACAAGAGGCCATGAAATGATCAGCGCCGTGAGTTCGGTTCCAGTAAGGGTATTTATTGGCTACGACGCTCACATAATCCGTGAAAATGCGAACGAGACGGTCACGTGCGTAGCTCGTGATGGGCTTGTAAATGTAGGTCACGATGTTAGCGATACTCACGGGCAAGAAGAAAACGTGGGCCTCGTCGGGATGTTGGGCCGAAAATGGGCTTTTTCCAGAGTCCATTTCGTCGATGAAATGGCCCTCAATCGAATATATGTGCTTCGTCGGCCCATCGTGGACCAATGTCTGCTCCCCTTCTTTGTAGGACCATACTTTGAATCTCTTTACCATCTCAATGTGGCTCCTTTTAAGTTATGCACAATAACAAGGGAAATTATTAGCAAAATTTTAAAATTAGTCAAATTAAGAACAATATTTATAAATACGATCATTTTTTAGAAAAACTATAATTGTGATATTAATCATTATTGGTTACTGGTTACTGGTTTGATGTTAATTCATTTTCATTCCATGATCAGTATTTAATTTCCCTCCTCCAACTTGTACTCAAATAAAACTATAGAATTACGAGAGATTTATTACCGTAGAAGATGAAAAGTGGAGTTCTAAAGCAAAACTCAATACAAACTCTAACATATTCTATATATAGATTACAATATACTAACCTAAGGATAAGGTCCAATGGTCTCCACTCTTCTAACACGCGTGTCTATATATATATATATATATATATTAAAAAAGCACAAATTTGGGATTAATAATATAAAAGTTTATATTTTTTTTTCTTTTTTGAAACAAAGTACAAAAAATTTTATAGTTCAACAGTATTCGAAAATGAGAAAATTTAAATTAAAAATATCTCATTATAAAGATACATTTATATTTATATTGGTTAAGTTATTATATGATATTATAATGCAAGAGTTTTTTTTTTTTTTTCTTGAGAATTATTATAATACAAGAGTTAAGTTAAATCAAAATGATGTGTAGGTAATGTCGAGGAACAATGTCAATAGCGACAATGTTAGACTATTTAGGGCAGCCTAGATTTTATGCGTTCCCCTGCCCGGGCCACTGCCCGTTGTTTTCATAATCAATACACTTATTTACGCATGCCTTTGCCATTTACTTATATTATCATTTGGACAATGGCCAAAAATATATATATTTTTAGTACATATTGGGGAGGGGACAAATACCGATTCTCGGGCTCGAACCTGTGACGTAGGTATTGAACTGGTTTACAACCAAACACTGAAATTATTGCGCCACTCACCCATTCGGTATTCTTTCCATATTTACTAATCATTATTTCCATAATATTTATTTATTTCCTTTATAATTACAATTCATTTTCCTTATAACCACTATCTTGTTTTTTTTTTTTTTGAAGCATTATTCACTACATCATAAATGTAGTAATGGTTTTCCACAATTAGTCTATGCACTCAAAAAACACAAGAAATGCGTTAAAAGATTAAGTAATGACGTTTTTCTCATAATTATTTTATTTATCTCAAATATAAATTATTATTTATCTTTTAATCATGTCTATGTATTATCTCTTGTATTCTCATTGTATAATCATATTTGACTTACTTTGTCCCAAATACCCCTTCATATCTTAGGTACTACAATTAAGTGTACAAAAGGACAATTTATTAATTCAAAACAAGAATTTTATAGGTCAATTCTCAAACAAAAAAAAAACATTAATTTTAGGTAATGTAAAGTATTCATCATTTTGTTGATTTATTTTAACCTTATGTGATAATATATTGACAGTGACCGACAAAATTTAATAAATTAAATGCGAGATTGAAATGTAAAGTTAACAAAACAAACTGAAAAACCACTAAAATGTAAGATCAAAACGTGTATATATATTCAGCAAATGAATGAATAAAAATGGAAAATATGGGAATCAAATATTAAAAAGAGAAAACTTAAGAATATTTATGTGGCGTGGGATACGGTTTAAGGCAATATTAAGAATGCAATCCGTTTTCTTTAATTTCCCACTATCTTAAGAAAATTAACTTCTTCTTTTTTTCTTTTTTTTTGAATTGATGAAATCATTAACTATTGATTTCCTAATAAACACAAAATATTATTTGTTTAGAAAAAAAAAAAGAAAAAGAAATGAAACATATTATAGAGGCAAATATGGAAATGAAATTAAAAGGATCTTTTAATATTATTTGTCTAGAGTTAAGGAATCTTAACTGATGGAAAGCATAAGCGTTTCTGTAAACTCCTCCTCTTGGTATGAAACTCTCCACTGTATCCGACGTGTAATTCCGCGTTATAATCGCTTCTCTAATTGCAGCTCGAGCTCGACCCAAATCTTCCTCTATTTTTTTCTGCTAAACCAACCACATTAAAAATTAAAGCTAGCTTATTACGTTTTAAAAATTGATATTATGTCTAATAGAACACAGAATGGCCTAGTGAAGAATGATTTAAAAATTAATACGAAATTATAAATTTTAATATATGGTGGTCACTTTACTATAATTAATTTCGACTAAAAAAGAGGTCATGATTTCATAAATAATATATTATATGCTCGAATACAAAACCTTCATTTTGATTTCGTGTGAATTTTTGTGAACCAAACACTCATAGACTAAGAAAAGATGTATTAAATTTTTTGAATTGATTTTTGATATATTAAACATTTTTAAGAAAATGGATGAACATAGCACACGTTAAATTGTAATTGAAATATTTTGCGTTCGATAACTATTTCGTTTTTTGTTTTTTGTTTCTAATTTTAAATTTTTTATTTTAAAAAATAAAAATGGTATATATTTGATAACTAATTTTACTTTTATATATTTTTTTTAAAAAAAAACATGTTTGATAACTATTATTTTTTGTTTTTGACTCTTTATTCTTAATTTATTCATATTTTTTAAAAACGAAAATAAAAACTTGTTTTTAACAGATATTTTTTTTAACTTTTAAAATTTCTTTAATATTTTAAAAACGCTTTTAAAATTTTAAAAACAAAAATTAAAATTGATAATCATACAAAACCTGTTTTCAAAAAAGTTAAAAACAAAAAATTGAAATAGTTATCAAACAAAACTAAGTTAATAGATTGTTTATAGATGACTGATCTCAATTTCTGGATCTTTAAAAAAAAATATTGAAAAGTGAAAAAAGGGATAAATAGTAAGAACTCAAAAACAGACCTTGTGGCCGGAGGAGTGAGGCGGGGTTGGGTCCACGGCGGCTTCGGTCGGAAATCGAAGGGGGGGTTGGGGGAAAGAGGGCTGTTTGGATGAGTAGAAAAAAGGGATATTTTGAGATATTATGAGAGGAAAAGGGTTTTGATCGTTTGGTGGGAAAAGGCAAAGAAGAAGAAAAGTGGAAGTAAAAACAATGGCAGCTGCTGTCGGTGAAAGAAGTCCGATGAAGCCATTAAAATATGGAAACAAACAAAACAAGCTTCTTGTTTTTAGGGTTTTGTAAATAGGAAGAAGAAGAAGAAGAAAAAATGAAGTTTTTGAATTTAATGAATGGACGTTTAAAAGGTTTTTTTTTTTTTTTTTTTTTTTTTTTTTTTAAAGACAAGGTTTAAAAGGGTTTTGGTGATATATATGTCCGTAGAAAAGCAATTAAAAAAAGTTAAATGGGTCGGTCACCGGATTAGTTTGGTATTAATCTATTTTCAATCGACAGTCACGAGTTTGATCTTGAAATTGGTATCTGTAATTCTCTTCCCTTTAACTTGCACTAAAAAAAATTTAAAGAAATCATTAAAAAGAAAACACCGAGACCGTGGAAATGTTGACGATTTAATCGCTTTTTCTACGTGAATTTTGCATTAATATGTTTACAACAATAGATGTATTTGCAAAATCATAGCTATAACTATTAATTTAGAGGATATATATATTCAAAACTCTCTCTTTTTTTTTCCCTTGAGTTTAACCATATTAGGAGAGGAGGAAGATTTTAGTTCATGACTTATTAATTAGCTATGCTCTTAATCTCAAAAAAAAAAAAAAACAAATTAGCTATGCTCTAAATTAAAAAAAAAAATAACATTTTCATCTTTTAAGTTTAAAATATAATTTTAATTTGATATCTATATTTTAAAATTGAATATTTTTACATTTGACATTTCAATAATACTTGCCTATAGTTTTTGTGTGTGTTTTTTGAAATTTACTTTTATTCTTATATTCTTTTAAAAAACAATCCACTAAAATAATCACTTCATTAATATATATTTAAATTTAAAATTAATTAAATCGTCAACTTTATTTGATGTAATTAACAATTTTGTTATTTTCGAATTAAAAGTGAATACTATTAATATATATTATATAAAAGTGCTTCATTTTGGAATGTATACACAAAATTGCACTTAACCCCAAACTATTAGACTAAAAAGATACTCTTTTGTACAATAAATATACTTATAATAAATTATTAAACTTATTTGGAAATTAAACACAATTGGAAGGAACTCCATAAATATTACTTTTCTTAAGTCAATAAAAAAAAATCTTTACTAAGAAAAACAATATCTACGTATGTAAAGTGTGCGACCATAATTAAGATCACACGAGTTTTGAATTCTCACTCTAAAAATTTTCCAATTAAAAAACTTTTAAACTCATTGGTTTAAAAGTGCTAATTTGCTTTGGCCAATGGGAATAAATTGTCAACAGGTTGTGTTGGAACCCCCTGACCGGTTTAGTTTTAAAATGAACTTTGATGCTACTATTAATTTTGTAAGTAAAAAATATGGGATAGAAGCTATTATTCGAAATATGAAGGGTGATGTTATGACATCAATGACCAAGTACCTAACACCGATATTGGTGTCGATATTGGCTAGGCAATAGTGATTCGGGAAAGTTATCGTATGGGCTCTCGAGATCGATTTTTGAAAGTTGATTGTGGAGGCAGATGCGACAACCGTGATTGGGAGGATAAAGCGCATGAATGAAGAAGACCGCTCAGAAATGCGGATGGTGTGGTCGACAAGCAAATGGATTAGCCCATGGCCTAGCACAAGAAGCTACTCGAGATGTTGGTGATCGGTTTTGGATAACTTAGTCTTTTATGTTAATGACCTAGTCCATTGTTTTTTAATACAATATATGCGGGTATAATATTTTTAACCATGGGACATTAACACTTCAAAGAATATCTTACATGTGTGTTCATAATATACTAAATGTAATTTCTTCCATTTCTTCGGCATGGTCTCTATTGATAATATGTTATCTTGTTAATTATTTTATTTAGAAATTATATTCTATGAATTCTTTTCACGAAGTAATCGTAAATTCTAAAGTATTTCAATGTAAGTTTTTATATTATATTATCAATATTTATTGATACTAAGAACTATATTTACTGTTCCTAAAAAAAAATATATATATATTTACTGTTTTTTAAGTGAATGTATTTTAATTATTTCTTAGATTTGATTAGTTCTATGATTTTTTTTTTTTGAGGTTACTCATATCATTAATTACTTGGCCCGTATATGTTTGTTGTTAATACGTTAATATATAAATTTGAATGAAAAGTGTTGGTCATGCGATCATTTGATTGTTTGATGGAAATTAAGTTTAATACCACTATCGCAGTTTGATCTTTCGAATTGGTATTTGACTCTCATTTATTTGAGATTAGAAAAGAAAAGAGAAACGAAGCACATGGAGGTTTTGATTTTTGGAATTTAGATGGTTTCATTTCTATATAAGAATGAGTTATGGGGTAAATTCGAGTTGAAAATCGGTGAATTTTATTCCATGGACTTGTCATTGTCATTACTCACATTGGATCATTAATTTCCTTAGCTCTCCATTCAGCCATTTTTTTTTATAGTACTATGGGATAGGGTTTAGTACAAAAAGATATGGGCAAATATATATCTAAAAAAAAACTTTTTCATTTTTTTTTAGTTCAAATGAGAGAGAATGACCATAGATCATTCAAAAACGGGTATTACTACTTTAAAATAAGATGAGAGTCGGACACGATTTTCACGATTGAATTTATAACTATGGTGAAACCTTTTGTGAATTGCAGTAGAAGAGAGGTAGAAGAAACAGTTAAGGGGGTGTTTGTTTGACATATTTAGGTAATTTTTAGGTTAATGAGTTATATTGAGTAGTTAAAAATTGAGAATTGTGCCAAAAACTCATTTGGATGTAGTTTTTGTGCAGATGAGTTATAGTCAAAATATTGTTTGGATGTTGATTTAAAAATAAGTAGTTATTTTTAGTAGTTAAAAAGTGATTAAAAATAAGTTATTTTGATTGATTTAAAAGGATGATTAAAATGAGTGGTACGAAATGATTGAGAAGTCATAATGAATGATTAGAAATGAGAATTATTTTCAAAAGTAAAATTAAGGAAGAGTTGGTAAAAACTCGTTTGGATGTATATTTTTAAGGATGAATTAATAAATCATAATTCTAACTCCTAGCTAAAAACGTCAAACAAATACCCCCTAATACTCTTAAACTTAATGAGGTAATAAGATAAAAGAGTGGGGAGGCTACAAAAACCTTATACAACCCTAAAACTATCTATTTAATGAAATACAACCACCGATCCTTCTTTTTTTTTTAACTATAACATTATTGAATATATAAAAAAAACCAGTTTTCTAAATAGTAATTCAAATATAAATAATAATAATAATAGTGAATTTCCCACTAAATCGTACAGATTTAACAGATTGTCACTCCATCATACCATTTTAATATGTAATATAATTGTTGAATTATAAGTTTTGATCAGTTGTAAATTTTAATATATTTTACACGGATGAAAATGTTGCATAGTATTAATTCTGGTCATGATTACAAATTAACTAACGTTTCTAACTTTTTTCTATTACATAAAAAAAACTAACGTTCAAACTTAAAAGATAAAAATGCTAAATTTAGATAACGGCACGTGCCTTATGATAACTAATTTGATTATGATAACATAAACTAACATACTAATCAGGGAAATCACCTAAATTTTGGAAACTATTTAGGTAAATATCTACTCTATTCTTTACTTTAGTAAATGTCTAATTCCATATTTTGAGGGGAGAGAGATTAAATTCGTTCCCATTATAACCCACCATAATTTTCTTTTTCTTTTTTAATAATTTCAATAAAAAAAATTAATCCATCCATCATTAAAGTGATACACCATAATTTTAGGGAAGGGAATATGATTATTTGAGTGACAAATTTTAGGGAAGGGAATATGATTATTTGAGTGACAATCTCATTTTTAAATCAGTTTATCATTGCTATTTTTCTCCTCGTTTGTTTTCTGGTTTTTTTCATCTTTCTCTAATGGATTTTCTTCTTTGGTTATCTCTTCATTTGATTTTTTCTCTGTTTTCACTAAGTTGCTTTGTTTCTTTCTCCTTATTCTTCGGTTCATTTTTTTCGAAGAAATTGTTGCCGAGAATGGCTTCTTCGAGTATGAATTTAAGCTCAATCAAAATTTTTCTTTTAATCTCCTTCAGATCTAAGATATGGTTGCTTTTTCCATGGTGATTGGCTTCAAAATTTCATCATTGACACTTTTCACGACGATTTTTTCTTCTTTTTCAACAACAACCATCTTCAGCTCTTCTGCAACCTCCACAGCCGCCATTGAAGCACTTTCAACCTTGACAATTCAATCAAAAAAAAAATTCTTCTGATTTTACAAAGTCAAGTACCAAGGCGTTACTGATTTATATTTTGGAGTTTTTTAAAGGGTAAATGGACAGAGTCTGTCAATAGTACATAGTGGTACGTAATCAAGAATAAAAAGTGCTTAAAACAGAAAACACATATTCTGCTTTAAAAGCATGTACTCAACAGTACCTAATAGTGGTGTGAGTCATTTGTGCACCATGCATTACCTTACATTTTACTGTTATTTTGTGGCATTTGTATGACCCAAAACCAGACAGCGTCATTAAATCTATACATACTATGCAAGATTTTCAATGCAATCATCATTATGATGGGGTACGCAACAATATAATATTATTGCATTCATTATAATGGCGGGTACAGAACAGTACGTTCGAAGGTGAGGCGTCTACAACGTGAGTGCAAACGATTGCATGTCATGACAACATTGATCAGAGAAGAGAGTCGCAATTGGTTCGGGAGTCAAAAGGACCACTAGGGCTATTTTGTGTTGGGAGTCGAATGAACTTCTACAATATGTGGTGAATTCACCTATTTTGTTACAAAAAACAAAAAATTCGTGGGATTTTAATTGCAAGGATCACGAAGCCAAAGCATGTAAAGGTGTGTACTTGCTTATTATTTCAATTTTAGCCTTTCTATTCATACGTAAGTAGGTTAATTACTTACAATTACGAGTACAATTTAGTTGTGTATGGTTTCATTCAAAAATCAATAAATTCAAAATTATTGTGTTTACTCCATATAAAATTTTTTATTTGTTTTTCAAAAAAAATAAAATAAATTTCAACTACAATTTCAATTCTAGTTTTTTGTCAAAAGATTTAATTTCAAATTGTCACAAAATCTTAGAGTTTGTTAGATAAGTTGTTAGAGTATTGTTATGAATTTTAATAATTAATAAAAATAAGGGTATGGTTACAATGGTAAAATATATTTTCTTCAATTAAAAAAATAGAAAATAAACATAAACTTTAATCCTAAAAAAAAATAGACATTTGCTTAATTTGTTTATTAAAGGCAGACATTCTCCCGGCTTTCCCTACAAATTATTATTGAAATAGTCTACCTACTAATTATTATTGAAATAGTCTACAAAAGTTGGGTCATGTAAGAGTAAGCCCAGCACCAATTAAGTTTAGAAGCCTATAAAATGATAAAATGGCCCAAAACCCAAAGAATTGGGCAGCTGACTCGAGCCATACAAGTTATATATATACACACATTAAATTTCAGTTCACATATATAGTATATATATATATTTTATCAAACATATATAGTATTAAACTAATAAGTTGGTCGTTCTCCCAATATGTACTAAAAAAAAAAAACTAACAAGTTGGTTTAGTGCTTAAATGACATTAATGTACACTTAGTAACTTTGAAGTCATAGGTTTAAATCTTCCACCTTTAAAACGAACTAGCTCGAGTTCCACCCCTCAAGAATTAACCGACTCATATAAACATGAGGCAAAATAGAATGATTGCTGCGTAAGCGAGTAATAATTCTTGCGAATATTTTCCTAATTCACATGAAATAAATCGCTAGAACGATGCCAAAAAGCACCATGCCCATGTAGATCAATGTTCTTAAGGATACGAAGCAACAATGACGCGAAGATGCCATTGATGATGATTTTGGCATAGATGATTAGCTGTTGATGATTGCATCGAAAAATGTAGTGAATTAGAGAAGTAGAGACAACGATGATAACTGTATTCTAATGATAAAATCTTAAGTAGATTTACTCGATGAGAATGACAAGATATTCTATTTTCTACGAGCAACATCGTAATTGAGCATCAAAAGGAAGAGATTCAAGGCTGAGAAATAATTTATTTAAGCTTATGGACAAATATTTTTTCCTAAAACATAATATTTAATTGAGGGAAATACTTTCCTACAGGAAATTCTGGATGAAGCTCTAAAGATTTATTAGCTGGCCCTCTCAAAAAATGCCACATGTCTTTTATTATTATTTTATTTTTACTTTTTTATTTCCATATTTTGAAATTGACCTGATGACTTTTCTTATTCTCATTTTTATTTTCTTTTAATATAGTCATAAATATCTTTTATATTTATATTTTCCATTTCTTTTACATTTTCAACCTCCTCTCCACCTCACTTGTAAAGAGAGAAATTGTTGCCTACCATTTCTACCTAATGTGAGATTTACAAAAGGTCTTTTTTTTTTTTATTGATAGGATGATTAAGTATCATTTTTAGAATTATGAATAACAAAATAGATATAAATTTGCATGTTATAAATTTGAAAGATTAGTAGAAAAGTGATTATAGTTATTTAAAAACTTCACCGGATGTTTGTAATTTTATATTTTTGTTCTTCATAGGATGAAACCTCATATATTAAACTATTTTATGTTGGGATTGTTGTTATTTATGCATCATTTTTAAGGTTCATAGATAAATATAAGAGATGGAATCTTGCATACTATAATTTTGGAAGATGTTTAGTAGTAAAGTGATTTTAGTTAGTGTATCTTAAAACTCTTAAATAATTTACTTTGTCCGTTAAATTTTTGTTACCAAGATATAATTTTTTTTTTAAATACTACAAATTTATATCAATTTTATAGATTAAAAAAGAAATAAAAAAACTTATCTTATTTAAACTTATCATTGAGTGGAAATGATAGTCAACAATATCTCTTTTATAAATGAGGTGGAGAAGAAGTTGAAAATAAAAAAGGAAATAAAAATAAAAAGATGAAAGACATTTATGACCATATTAAAAAAAAAGTTAAAAGAAAAAAAAATAATAGGAAAAATCACAAGTCAATTTCAAGGTAGGAAAATAGAAAAGTAATAAAAGAAATTAAAAAATTAAAGACACGAAACATTTTTGTAGGTGACAACCTGATAATCTCTAGGACTCCCGAATAATTTTGTCATTAAGAAGGGAATGAAAAATTCCCCCCAATATGTGGCTTTATACAAGTGTTATTTAATGCAGTTTGTGTGAAATAAATGAGCCTCACTTTTATTTGTATTTGTTTATTTCTTCTCCTTTTCTTTTCATGCAGGTGCAGAGTTTTGAGTCATTAAAAGTCTATTTTGTCTTTTTATTTAGGGAATTTTGCATGTATAACAAAAAAAGGCAAAATATTTCCATCTATAGCACAAAATCTAAAATAATTTCATTTGTAGCAGAAAATCTAAATTGACTTCTATCACTTGTTGAGTTCTATTAGTGATAAAATTCAATCAATGATAGACTCATTCTATCACTCCTTAAGTTTTCTATCAGTGATAGAAAACTAAATTGAATTCTATCACTAGGTGAGTGATAGACTATCGCTAGGTGAGTGATAGAAATTAATATGCTATAGATGAATTATTTTAAAAATTATGCTACAAATATAATACAAGAGGTAGAATGTGTTGCCGAGTAAATTCTCTTTTATTTATGAATATTACGACATTGGTCCCTATAATCAGGGAGAACGTTATAGATAATTTGGTCATGGTAGAAGTTAAATTAAAATTTTAGTTTCTATAATTTCAATAAAACTATAATTTTCTTTTAAAATAATAATAATAATATAATTTTAACGAAACTATTTATAAGAGCTATAATTATCTGTATAAGCTATGGTCGCATTTTATCTGACTATAAATACAAAATTTTACTTTTTATTTGATAATTTTTTTTAGTACATATCGAGGGAGGGGGACAAGCTCGAATATGTAATATTGGTGTTGAATTAATTTACAATCAAACGCTGAAATCATTGCGCCATTGAACTATTCAGTCATCCGAGTCTTACTTTTAAAAATTATAATTGATCAGCGAAGCGGTAAGTGGCATAATCGTTTTTATAGTTTGGTTGTAAAGCAGTTCAACGCCAGTGTCACATGTTTGAGCTTGAGAATAAATATTTTTTTAATTATTACAATTATATAATTTTTTGAGTAAAAACATTTAAATTTGTAGTCAAATGATGAAAATAAAACAATTTGTTGAATATCTCAAAAAAAAAAAAAACAATTTGTTGAAAACGGCCATTCATCCATTTTCTAGCTATTCTACTATGATAATAATTTTAATTTATAACCTTTTGTTGTTGGGTTATTGTTGACTGTGGATGATTTTAATTGAGCGCATTAATTAAATAATCATGTATAATTTTTTTTTTTTTTTTTTAAATTCTCTAGGTGTCTTCCAATTATGCCTATTAAACGAAGGCTAACTTTTGTTTTGATGGAAAAGTATAAATAAAATTGATTAAAGATGATATGTGACATCTGAATTAAAATTGTTGAGTAACATTAATGAAAAGCTCTCTTTACTTTTTGAGATCACAAGACATAATTTTTTTCTTCATTTTTACTAGTAGGTCATATATTTATTTTTATTTTTTGTTATTATATATCAAAAGACAAAAACCCTATTTTTTATTTTTTGCAAAAGTTGATTATAAATCAATTTAATATCAACATTACAAATTTGATCATATGAATCGATATTTATTCCTCTCAGGTCTGTCCGAAGAATTAAAATTTGTTTTGATCTGTTCCCGCCGCGTTAAAATTAGGAACCGTCCTTTTAAAAGATAAAATAAAAAAGAAGGGTTAAGAACAGTCCACGTAACGATGGAGGCAACATAGATCCTGAGCCGTTGATTTAAAATAAATTTATTTGTATTAATTATCGAGAAAATACCACAAAGACTGTGACGGAACGGAACGACGACACTTATCAATACAGAACAAACTACTGGAGAAGGAAAAATGGTGATTTCCGAGCGGTCAACATTGACCAGCCCCGTTCTTTTGCACAATATAGACTCTAACTTCGGCTTCTTTCACCAATTTCAATCAGTTCCAATCCGATTTCTCTTTCTTGCATCGCCTTCTCGATCGATGATTCTTTGCCATTTCTCTCGGCTGATGCCTTGTGATTCCTTGTTTGAAACTGTATTGTTTGGTTCGCCGGCGATTGGCTTCTTCTTGCTCTTCTTTTGATCGGAGATTCTGTTCGTGAAGCGAGGTTAGATCGTCTCCGAGTTCCGGTAAGTTGGATGTTAGTGCTATTTTTTGAAATTTGTTGCTATTGGATTGATATCGGAAGGATCTGAGTGGTGAGATTGAGAGAAACGAGTGCGTCGTTGTATAGAGCTTGTGTGAATGTGATTTTCTTATTACAAGTTGTTTGAAATCCTAAATTAGCATTACGATTTTCTTATTGGCTTCTTCCTGCTGTTCTTTTGATCGGAGATTCAGTTCGTGAAGTGAGGTTAGATCGTCTACGAGTTCCGGTAAGTTGAATTTTAGTGCAATTTTTTGAAAATTTGTTGCGATTGGATTGATATCGGAAGGATCTGAGTGGTGAGATTGAGAGAAACGAGTGCGTCGTTGTATAGAGCTTGTGTGAATGTGATTTTCTTGTTAGAAGTTGTTTGAAACCATAAATTAGCATTACGATTATCTTATTGGCTTCTTTGATCGGAGCTTCAGTTCATGAAGCGAGTTTAGATCGTCTCGGAGTTCCGGTAAGTTGGATTTTAGTGCAATTTTGTGAGCTGTTTTGGAAATTTGTTGCTATTGGACTGATATTGGAAGGATCTGAGTATAGAACTTGTGTGATTTTCTTATTAGACGTTGTTTGAAATCATGAATTAGCATTACAATATTCTTTTATTTATTTTTTTACTTTTTATCTCTGCTTACCTGATGATTCTTTTGCTTATTTTTGGTCATTTGATGAACTGGACGACAGAGAATTTGACTTTACACCTACTGTTCCGGTGGATGATTGAACTATTTGCTGAAATTTGGTTCGCCGGCGATTGGCTTCTTCCTTCTGTTTTTCTGATTGGATCTTCAATTCGTGATGCGAGTTTCGATCGTCTCCGAGTTCAAGTAAGTTGGAATTTAGCGAAATTTTTAGAGTTAACTTGAAAATTTGTTGCTATTGGACTGATGTTGAAGGATCTGAGTAGTGAGATTAAAAGAAATGAAAGTGATTTTCTTATTAGACGTTGTTTAGAATCATGAATTAGAATTACAATATTCTTTGGATTTTTTGACATCTGTTTACCTGACGATTCTGTTGCTTCTTTTTGGTGATTTGATGAACTGGACGACAGATAATTTGACTTTACACCTACTGAGCCGGTGGATGATTGGACTTATTTGTTGAAATTTGGACATGAGCTGGCATTTGAATTGATTAAATAGTCTTAATCGTGTTCTTAGTGTTTTGATTTTCAAAGATGGCTTTTCTTCTTGTTATCTCATCGATTATAGCTTTCGTTATGGGTGTGTTTTTGGTGCAATCGCCGAGAGTATTTGCTTCTGAGTTTATGGTGGAATCTGGGGTTTCAAGTGCTAATCAGATTCCATGTTCGGTTTCGGATGGTTGTGAACGTTATATCATTAATTGGATCCCAATGGATAAAATTACCTTCTGTAAGGTGCTGCAGTTTTTGAATGGATATCCTTGCATATTCGAGGATTCTGGGGGAAGTCACGGTTGCCGTTGGGATACTTCATTACGTAAGCATTCTATATTTTGGTTTTCATTTTGAAACTTATGGAGTTTTTAGTTCATAATTCATATTTGTCAACTTGAGATTAGTTCTAGCTGTCTTAACATGGTTAGTCCCCAAAGGGTGGCAGAGTGGTTGAAGACTTGGGCTTTGAGGGTATGCTCCCTTCAAGGTCTGAGGTTCTAGCTCAATTGTGATGGGCGTGGTTACCCTTGTTTCAAAAAAAAAAAAAACATGGTATATAATAGGCGTGTAACTTTTTGTGCAGCTGGTATGTCAGTTAAACCATCAAGGAAACTGTTAAAAGAAGGGAAGGAGGATTATGATCAGTATCTTCGTCCAAGAGCAAACAAGGATTCGGAACATTTTGCAACCCCCAAAAATATTGGAATTTTAGTGGCTGGAACCTTTGCTTTATGTTTTTGTGTCCTCTGCCCTTGTTTTTATCGAAAGAGAAGAAGACATACTGTTCAAAGAAGTTTAGAAAAAGAACAATCAGGTGAGTCATTGGTTCTACCTGTTTCTCTTTTTGTACTTTGTGATAATAGGAGTATTGTAACTTGAAGATTCTACATCACCTATGTCCAGTCAAAGCCATTAAAAGCTTAAATTGAGAGTGGCAACTCAAATTAGAAATTTTGTTATCCATTAAGAATGGGCCATAATAACAAAGTTGAATATTTTTTATTTTTACTTTGTCACTTTTTATTCACGCATCAGTCGCTTATTCTTTCTCTATATGTCAATGAATGTATGCTTAGATTTTGTATTTTGTCTCGCCTCTTGTTCATGAAAGCATTGCTCTTTGTTGACATGACCGGGGGAGGATTGAATGTATGAGATAGTATGAAATTCCGTCTCACACTTCACTAGCGATGAGTGGACTCTCTTCACCTCAACATGCTCTCTCAAGATGGTACCTCTTTGGGTTTATCATTCTTGGATAGAATCTCAATTTCATTTTATTGGACTGACTGCACGTTTGGGTTTAATGGGGTGTAATACCATATTACTTATTAGATTACGTGAGGTTCCATCTCAAAACCAATTAGTTATGAGGGGAATAGTTTAGCCATCTACCTTATAAATGCTAAGAGTTCTCCTCACATATATGAGATCCTTGACAAATGTACTTGAATTGTTGAGTTATTAATTCTTTCTTGCAGTGCATTCAGTCTCCACCATTGAAATGGTGCACTCTGCTCCCGAAAAGATTCTAGCCAGTCCACTTCGAGTACCACCTAGTCCTAGACATTCTCCTTCACCCAGGCTTAAACGGCTTGGATCTGTACATCTCAAAATGAGTCAAGTAGTTAGAGCAACTCAGGATTTCTCACCAGCTCTACGCATAGGCGAAGGAGGTTTTGGAACTGTCTACAAAGCACAGCTAGAAGATGGGCAGATAGTTGCCATAAAACGTGCAAAAAAGGCAAGTACCAAATTTTTATGATGTTTTTTGTACTCCGCTTTTATTTAATGGCGATGATATATATATATATATATATATATATTAAAATCTAAAGTTCTATGTATATTAGTGTTCATGTATGTACCCAACTCTCCATACAACCTCATTTAGTGGGCACATGTTGCACATCTAATTAGTTAACCTTACGTTTCAAAACAACATAGTTACGAGGGCGATATTATGTATTTCCTATGGCGTCCATTTAAGTGGTTAATGTGCCTATGTAGCCAGCCAAGCATGATATACTTTAGAGTGCCATGTGAGTCTACTGCAAGACATCTTGGGGACATTTGATTCTATTATAAGGAATCATGACGATTTCCTGTTTAGAATGAAAACTTGTAGAATGTTGAAAGGACTATATAAGCAGAGGAAATATTATTTCAAATGTTTTGACTTGTATTTGGGTTTGTTAGGATCTCACAAATGTCTCACATTGGAAAGTGGGAGAGTCCAACATCAATATAAAAGAGACGTGAGTTACTCCCCCATTGCCAATTGGTTGAACCTCATACTTTCTGATAGAGTTTTTAGCAAAATTATACTGATTTTATTTTGGAGTTAAAGATTGAAACTTTTTTGTAAACTAGAATCTCGTTAAGTCTCCAAGGGGTGACATAGTGGTTGAAGGCTTGGGTTTTGAGGGTATGCTCCCCTCAAGGTCTCAGGTTCAAAACTTAGCTGTGACATTACTCCTTCGATGTCTGGCCTAGGGACGGGCGTGGTTATCCTTGTTTAAAAAAAAAGAATCTCGTTAATCATAAAACATATGACATTGTGTACAAATTGTTTTAGTGAACTTGGCCCCATGATTAGAGTTATGCAAATGTAGTTTGCTTTAACAGATTTTTCCTCTTGTCATAGCCCAAAAGAGAACCACAAGGACCTCTTGCTTCTTTCCTTCATTCCGACTACTTCCCAAAAAATTTGTGACAGCACAGTAAAAAATTGTGTACAAATGTAGTTTACTAAATTTAACAGATTTTTAATTTATTTTTTCCAAATTGAGTTTCAAGTTGTAGTTGGACTGGAATCAAGAGATTTTTTTTTTTTTTTTTTTTGAAAGCGAATCAAGAGAAATTTAGTAACGTTGATAGTGAACAAAATACAATGCCCTTTTAATGATATTACCAAAAATTGTTTAGCATTTCCCTTTCCTTATATTTTGGAGTAATAGGGTCTAATAATTTGGGATTGTTGATAGCGAATAAAATAATAGATCAATAGCAACAACAACTCAGTATATTCTAAAAGATTAGTATTAAGAGATTTAAAACGAAATATAAGTGTCTTGCGTTCTGATATGATAGATTCTCTAGTTTCCTATTGATTAAAGGTTAAAACAAAGACCAATTGATGCATTGTAATATTGTCTAACGTCCAAGGTCTTATATAATGGGCATGCTTGTATAGCGTCCAAGCTCTTGTTATAAAATGTTAAAAACTATATATAAGATTAATTTAGTTAACTCTTTCGTTTTAAATAAAATTTGAGGAAAAGTTAGATTTTGTGACAGAACATAATGGTCATGTTTGACGAAATTAGTAATGAAGAATTTGAGAATTTTTTTTTAAAGTCTGGCTTCTAGTTATAAAATGGCCGCTGAGTATCTATAAGATTTAAGGTTGTATAAGTATCTCTAACACAATTATTTTTCAGGAACTCTTTGAGAATTCACGAACTGACTTTATCAGCGAAGTAGAATTATTGTCCAAAATTGATCATCAAAGTCTGGTTAAGCTGCTAGGTTTTGTTGATCATGGAAATGAGCGCATTATCATTACTGAATATGTAGGAAATGGTACTCTTAGAGAACACTTGGATGGTAATGTTTCTACACTATAGAAGACTAAGAATTAAATTATTCTTTAATTTTGATGGCTCCTTGTGCTCATGACTCAACTTTTATCTTGTAGGTGTGCATGGAAAGGTATTGGATTTTAGTCAGAGACTTGCGATTGCCATTGACATTGCTCATGGACTAACTTATCTCCACTTATATGCAGGTTAGAAACTCTTTTATTAGTTGGCTCTCCAGATGTTTTTTTTAAAATTTTTATTTTTATTTTAGGAAACGAACCATTTCATTGATGAATGAAATAGTTACGTAAAGATGGCAATTTGCAAATAAGTAACTACGGCTAAAATTACAAAATGATTGTGATCTCTTGCACCAAAATAAAGCTAAATGTGTTCTAGAGTTAATTAAAGAGCAGTTTGATACTTTTCTGTCATTGAATAGAGATTCGTTCCGTGATAACTCAACTGTTATTTGATTAATTGATTGGGTTAAAATCTCCTTGATCCACATGTTTTTGAAGTAAAAATAGTTATAATCATTGTATCAATAAATTGATTTACACGGAACTAAATCTCCTTGCTCAGAGTATTGTTTGGGATGATGATATTGGATTTTTTTCTGCTTTCCAACCAGTTAATAACCTTATTTCTTGTTTACAATAGAGAAGCAAATTATTCATAGAGATGTGAAATCTACCAACATTCTTCTTACCCCAACTATGAAAGCAAAGGTAGCGGATTTTGGATTTGCAAGGCTTGGCACATTGGGTACTGAACATACGCACATTTCAACCCAAGTGAAAGGAACAGTCGGTTACCTTGACCCGGAGTACATGAAGACTCATCAACTTACTACAAAGAGTGATGTCTACTCATTTGGGATTTTACTCATAGAAATTCTTACAGGACGCCGTCCATTGGAAGTGAAGCGGCCTCCCTACGAGCGGGTCACAATAAGATGGGTGAGTTACGTTCCAATCATTTTCTTGTACACTTTTGTTTAGCATTGTAAGAAACTTGTCAAAGTTCAGATAGTTTGTCTTTTTTCATGAAATAAGATGGTGGCCATATTGCTGTGTTTGCAAGATCCCCAACGGGTGGATCCAAAAAAATTAGAGCTTTCTTCATCTAGAATCCAATACTGCGTAAACCTTTATCTATATCTATAACATTATTTACTAATAATCCCCTAGTGGTCACAGTGGTTGAACGCCCGAGTATTGGGGGTGTGCTCCCCTTGGCATCTCATGTACGATTTCTTAGATGGCCCCCTTCCAGCCTCCGGTCATACGATGTATTTTGGTGACACAACCACGATTTAGAGACGTGTCAGTTGTGTCCCAAGAGTTAGAGGAGCGAAAGCTCCAAATTCCAAAGTCATCAACATAAAAAACATGATTTACTAATATAGATCTCTTTTGACTGACTTGATTCTGTTATCATGTTCTCCATTTAGAAAATATTTCTTTTTTTACCTTGACGGGTGGATGAGAGAGAGGATTATAAAGCACGTAGAACTGTTGTTATTCTACCCTCCTCACTAATTGTGGGGTTTGTGTAGTTTGTAATCTTGTAATTTCATTCATGAATGAAATTCTTTTATTAGGATGCAAATTTTACTTCCGTTTACATTTCCGCGTTAGACGTTCGATAAATTTAACGTGTAGCATAAAAACTAGTTGTTCATGAATTATATTTAATTCTTACTGAAAGTATGAACGTTACTCATTGTTTCAAGAAAGAGTCAACTTTCATTTGTTTTACTGAGTTTGAGGCTCAAACTTTTCAAGTTCCTTTTTGTCTTACTCTGTTACTTTGCAGGCTTTCGAGAAGTACAGTGAAGGCAAGATACTGGAAGCATTAGATCCATTAATGGAGGTAACTGTCGATGCAGACATCGTCGTCAAAATGTTCGAATTGGCAATCCAATGCGCAGCCCCTGTACGAGCGGATCGGCCAGACATGAAATTAGTTGGGGAGCAGCTTTGGTTAATAAGAGCAGACTATATATCACAGAAGAAGCCAAGAACAACTTGAAACTCTAGAGGTGATCAAGTATAGTGTGATTTCATTATTTTTCTATTTCATTATAGTTTCACCTACAGCAGATCTCATTCATCCCTGATCTTAAATCACCTATTAGTTCTTTTTCCCCTCATTTACCATGTCTTAATTTCAACTTTTTGTTTAGGATTGAAGTCTATCATCAGCCCTTTGTGTACCATTGTAAAAAAAGAGGTAATTTATTTTCCCAGTTTGATGGTATAAGCTTGTGGTGTTACTTGCATGGCCTAAATTAATTTGAAAAGGAGGTTAGAAATGTCTGTCTCGATCACCATTTTGTTTTTTATCTTACCATATGTTTTTTTATTATTCGAATATCTATATTTTACCTATAATTTTAGAAACCAAATCAAATTTTGGAAACAAATACTAGTTTTCAAAAGCTTGTTTTTGTCTTTATTTTTTTTAAATTTAGATAGTATTCACATACTTTTTTTTTTAAAGAAAGATAAATATATTGTAGAAAATTCAAGCAAAAATAAGTTTAAATTTTAAAAATAAAAAAATAAATGATTATCAAACAGAGTCATAATTTTTATAATAATGATTAGGTGTGTTTATGAGGTCGCGATTGGATTGGTTCAAGGAATAATTTGTAGTAAATAACTATTTGGATTCTATATAATCCTTTTTTTTTTCTTCAAACCATATCATCCAATTCTTTTCTAAGTGACTACTGTGATAGATCTAATCTTGTATTATATTTTCCTGTGTTTCCAAGAGTTGAAAAATGTTTTGAAGTTACGCTAAAATTTAATGAGATACATTTTAGGATAAATTATGTCATGAATCTTGAGTCAAGTTTTTTTTAATAACATATAAGGAAGGGAGATGTCAAAGCTTTTTTTTTTAATCAGTAATATTTTAAATAATAAAAATTCAAACTTATAATCTGGTGATTACTATAATTACAATATAGTTATTGGAGTTATGCTTCTTTTGACAAAAAAAAATTAACATTTGAACTGTCTGAAAAAAAAAATTTATTGTAGAGTTAAAGATCAAAGTGAGTCTAAAAGTAATTTCTTAATAAATTGCAAAAACAATATTTTTCCTTAAATACCACACATGAAAAGTTTGAGTTAAAAAAAAAAAAAAGAGATCACATTTAATTAGCCTTTTTATTACAGGCATTTAATTAGCCTTATACTTTTGTTGATAAATTTAGTAAAATTAAGCAAACATAGTCGTAAAAATGTAACTTCCGTTAGAGATTGCTTAATTTTGCATGCTCTTATACTAATTGATATCAGTATACTTTCGCATCAATTAGTATAATTTTATGTGCTTCCTCCATGTCAACCTTTAGTCATACAAGGTTATGATTATAGTAGCTTAACTCATCCACGTACGATCGTATCGAATAAATATATAAAGATTCGACATTTTAAGAGATGAGATTCTAAATCTTCTTTTAATTTTTATTTTGGATTATCGAGTGTTAGAGCACTGCTCTACTATATTCGAGACGTTACTGGTTCATTCTTAGGTTTTGACACTATGATACATTAGAGTGAGTATTCTAGATTAAATGCTCTTCAGTAACCTCGAATCAAGGATCTCCTAATTAGAAATTATGTTTTAGAGTCCGTAGGGTCAACCAATTGAAGTACCCCTCGGGATGAGATTGTTATCTTAATACCAGGGGTACAATATTACCTCCCTTGGCCACTAATGTCTGCTGCAATTAAAAACTGGTCACTATTTGTATTACTTGTCAAACTGAGTGTTGGAGATCACCAATCAAAGCTCATCATTTGAGCTTTTATTAACGACAATGACAATCCTCCCTTGAAAAACACACGAACAATTCTTCACACACTCTAATCATTCATTTGGTATCATCTGCTGATAATAATCCCCAAGAGGTTCTCAAAAAAAAAAAAAAAAGATAATCCCTAAGAGTGGAAAAAAAAAGACAGTTTCATGGGATGAATGAGGTTATTATGCTCATTCCTGCACATAATCGAAGGACAAAATTTCCTCCGAAACATCCAAAATCTCTTCTACTTCAACCTCTTTGGCTTCGTATTCCTCTTCCTCGTCACTGGCTTCGCCATCCCGGAGTTTCTGCCGCAACAACTTCTCATCTTCGTGCAATCTCTTCCATTCATTCACCCACTTCTTCCACTCCTCTTTTAACATTTTCCGTTTCTCTCGATCCTGCTCGCTCAGTAGCATTGATACATCCTGATCTTCAGCCTCGTACTTCTTGCTGTACTTCTTCAAATTCTTTACTATCTCTTCCTCTTTCTCTGGACTCAACAACGACGGTGGCCTCGGACGCCATGCAAACTGTCACAAGGAATTCAATGAGGATGACTCTAAGGAGTTGTCATGATCAAACTAATAGCTTTTTGAGGAGTGACTTTCTCCAAGTGCAACACTTTTTTTTTTTTTTGCAACCACACAAATTATAAATCTTATATATATATATATATATATAGCAAGTTACAATTATGGATACGTTACCTGAAAGAAAAGGTCCTTCAAGACTCGATAGAGGAGCTTTCCATGAAAGGTCCATATGTTGAGGCCATTTTCCATCTCATGAACAGAAGTTACAGCAGTTGCAACATACCTGTACAAATGCATAAAAACAACAACAACAGCAACTCAGTTGCCGTAACCACAAGGCGAAACATTCTGATCCAAATTAAGAACAACAATATGCAAATTACCTTCCACTAGGATCCCATTCAATATCAGTCGCCATGAAGTGCTCGGTGGTCGCCATTGTCTCTAGCTCATCAACATCAAAGAACTCCAACTCTCCGTTGAAACCTTTCAGACCAGCTAGAACAATGAAGCGTCCGGTAGGTGACCAGAAAAGAGAGTTGGCCTGTTTTCCTTTTAGAGTTGTAAGTTTCGATACTCGGCCACTGCTGCGAGTGCTTCGCATAGAGTAAAAGCTAATGTCTGGCCTTGGGTTGTCACCATGAATAACTGCAAACCTATGGCCCTTTGGCTCCCAAGCGAATGCAATTATCTTGTCGTTCTTGTTCTCGAGCTCCAACACCTCAATAGGTATATCCCGCTCTTTTATGCGAAAAATCTCGAACCCTGTGTATGTGCTTTTCTTCGTCTTGGTATATCTATCCACCTTGACAGCAAGATAATCTCCATTGCTTTGCCAGTACATCTTGCAATCGCTAACATTGAAAAGATTTTTTTGTCTCAACTCCTCCGTGCCAGGGATTTGAACTAGACTCACCTAGAGAACAAAAGTAACCTATTCAAAAAAAAAAAAAAAAAGAATCCAAAGATCGAAAGAATAGAGACAAGAGCGGCGGAAAACTCACCCTAGCCGGTTGGTTTCCACCACCTAGCTCAGGAACAAAGAGTGCAATGATGGGATCCGTAGGGGACCAGCAGAAATCCATAACATTTTTAACCTTCAAAGATTTTTTGTCAATAATGGAGAAAGTCCCTGTCTTATAGACTGAAATCACGTTCTTCCCAATCATGGCAAAGTATTTATCATCTTTCCCACCACCCCACCTGCAAAAACAGCATTAGTATCATTAGCAAGAGAACTAATACTCTAACACACTCGACAAGTCGAAAAAGAACTGAAACAAAAAGACATGTCCATAGCAAACATAAATACCTGAGAACAGGCCATGATATGCCAGCAACCCCACCAGTTCCTCCAATAGAAAAATCATCAGGAGGTCCCGTGAAATTTGTCATAAGTTTGCCAGTTCTCACATCAAACATATTGATCTCAATGCTCTGAAAGAACATAAAATCGGCAATGATAGAAAATCGTAAACAGCTTTCAATTGAAATAAAAACAAGGAAAAAGAAGAAGAAAAATCCTCACACTTTCATCACAAGGGTTGTTGGGCTCATGGCTGCTATAAGTCACTAGAAATCTCTCACCAGGAGAAAATTCAATCAATTTAACCTGCATTTAATTTAATGTATTAAAAAGCTTATGGCCATTGGGATGTCTGCAAGCAGTGCGAGCAGGACAAGCGAAAATCAATAGCAAACCTGTCGATGGGCAAAACGCATCAAACGGTTAAAGGTATCTACTCCACCCCAAACTGCAACACCCTGTCGGTGAACTGTCGCTAGGTAAGTCCCCAAGGAAGACCACTGCACAAAACTCTCTGTCCAAAACTGTAGAAGAAAAAATGTTCGATTTAGCCAAGTTTAACGACCTAAGAGTCTAAGATCAATGATACCCGAGTGTTATTATATAGATATACCAACATCAACTAAACAATCTAACCACGAGAAAATAGTAATTTCAATTTTAAAACAAGGTTAACACTCTTAAGGCAGGAAAAATGATACTCACTTGACGCTTGTAAACAGGCTCGGGCTTCAATTCTCTAGCGTCATTCCAGAAGACCTCAGTATCAGAACCCGAACGAATAACAAACTGATCTCGCGCCTTTTCATCCGTAAGCCACCGTTGAAGAAATTCCTAAAATGTTCAAAAGTAAATAGCATCGTTATTCCATGATTTTTTTTATGCAAAACCAAGTAAAAAAGATGTAAAGTTGCAGGTAGTTTAGTTTACCCCGGGACTATATGGGACAATTTCAGGCTGGACCCACTCATTCAGGACTTTCATCAATCGATCAAACTCCTCAAACGTGTTAACGATTAAAGTATGTTTTTTATCCAGCCTGTGCCCATCCATCTTCTGTTTGGCAAGTTCAGCATCCTACAATATGATTGAAAGTGGAAACTAAACGAGATATTTAACTCAAGGATAAGTGATTTTGTACTATAGTATTGCACAAACACACACACATAAGAAAATTAATGTTATATACAAAAGAAAATACACAACACAAAGCCTGTGTAAGAACAAAACAACTATAGTAAGAAACTTTGTCACTTTGTGCATAAATTAAAATATACAAAATGCCAAGAACAGCTATATGTCACTCTATTATACTTCATCAAATACATCAAATTCGAGCAACTGTATAATTCGACGAAATCGTTTATCCAATAACACAAGTAATGAGAAAGTACCTTCGAATTGGCATACTCAATAAAACAGTACCCTAAAGTTTTTTGTGTAGAAGGCTCAACAGGCATCCATAGACTCGCTATAGAGGCTTTTATATTCTTCTTCGGTTCTCCAAAAATCTCACGAACATGGCGTTCAAGAAGCTCGAACTTGTCCGGATGAACCACGGGAAGATTGTCAACAACTATACAGCTTCGGTCCACGGATTCAATCTCTAAACTTTCCTCTTGCAGGAGCTCAAGCTCCTGCAGAAGATCTTCATCATCACTATACAAAATCGCGAATGAATGCAGGAATGTGAGCGAATTTCTACTAGAAAGAATGCAAACAAATTATGATACAAATTGAAACGATGAATACCTAATAATTCCAAAATCCTCGCCTGGAGGGAGTTCGATAGAATCAAAATCAACCTTAGAAAAATCTATCCCGAGAAGAACAGCCTTTTCCTCAATCTCTTTCATCAGCTTCTGCACATCCGCCATTGATGAACGGCTCTTTCACTGCAAGAACTTTCCAAACTTTTTTTTTTTTTTTTTGTGGGAACAGCCTTTATATATGGGAAACTTTTCGAAAATTTACCAACAGCTTTTCTTTATGGGAAAATCTTTTTTTCTTCTCCTTTTTTTAAACTTCGGAAAATCTTTGGGTAGAGTTTGAAAAATATTTTACGCTCAGTATTTGATCTTTTTAAATGTGATCTTAAGTATTTGAGATTTTCAAATTTTTTATCCACAATATTTGATACTTTTAAATTTTAATCCTCAAGATTTGATATTAAAAAAAAAAAAAAAAATCGAGCTTCAATATTTGAGATATTTATCTTTTATACCAAACTGCACGATTCCCCATACAATTATATTAAAATCTCACGATTGGAATATGAGAATATGTAGGATTTGCAATTAACGTGTGGATTTTTAAAAAATAAAATAAAACAAAGAAAATAGGGGTCTACAAATTATACCAGAGAAATTATACATATAGATATGGGTTTTAATTTTGGGAAATAGTAATACGTGCCTCGGTTGACTTATAATTTTTTGATTACTCGATCATATATACTTCTTTAGATTATTTATTTATTTGAAATGTCTGGAAAAAAAAAAATCTGATGAAAAGTTTTTTTTTTTTTTTTTTTGAGAAACATCTGATGAGAAGAGTTGTGGATAGAGTTTTTGCTAGTATGATTTAGGTGGTAGTTGATGTTTGATAATTGATGATCTAGAAAAATACTGTCACGTTTTATTCATTTTTTTTAATTGGTTCTCATATATTCAAAATTACCTTAAACGTATAGGTAATAAACAATTATATTATTTAAATATATATGTACATTTGATTTATGGGGTATTATTGAAGCAATAAAAATATGAAAAATAAATTAAATTTTATGGCACGGCGAAGCTAAACCCAACCACCGAAGAAAATCGATTTCCGAAGAAAATCTTATATATGATAGAGTAAATTATTATAATTTCAAAAACTAGAATTTAATCGTAAAAAAATTAGAAAGTGGTCTTTATAATTTAAAAATTATAATATAGTTTTTTTTTAGGAAAAAAATCATAATATAGTCTTTATTATTTGATCAAATTTAAAAATTAGTGATTCCTGAGTTATGTACATGAAAATTAATTATTCATACTATTTTTTGTTCATTTAATCATTTAACTCATACTACTTTTGCTATCGTGGATAATAACTAACTTTCGTGCTAACGATTAGAAACGATAAAAAGTATTTTTTAAATCTTAACAAATCATAATAACTAAATTCTAGTTTTTAAAATTATAGAAACTAATTGTTAATTTTTTTTTCAAACCAGTTTCAAAAAAATAAAATAACTCTTAACTTTTTTTTTCATTAAAACTAAACTTATAATATTAACTGGACTGTATACGGGTGAATAAAAAAAGCACCACTAATAGTGAGTTTTACTCTTATTTAAATTGCAAAGTAGGTCAACTGAAAATTTTTCAATTGATGATGAAATTATGTACATGGTTGCCATTGAATCAAAATACTTTGTCAAACTTCCTTAAAGCCACGTGACAGACACATTATGGAACAGGCATATTCGATGGATCTTCTTGTTGAAATAACAAAATAGTAATTCAAACAATTTTTTTTATTTGTTGTCAGTAAATCAGTAGTTCAAGCGACATTTATGTACACTTAATGATTTTGAGGTCTTAGGTTTGAGTCTCTTCCACCCTGATTATTAAAATTTCAAATTTTTTTGTATATAATTGATGAATTTTTATTTATTTATTTATAATAGAATTTAGTAAGAGTGCATTCTATAAACTCTAACTTGGTGATGTTCATTTTACATTTTCAACCTCTATTTAATGTTATCATGCTCCCTTTGTGTTGGTGGAATAACTAAACAAACCAAGTACATTTTTGTGTTCTTTTTTGACAATTTTTCTTATATTTTTTATTGGTTGGATTACTACTGCTTTTATAACAAATTCAAATTGAGAACCATAAACCTTATATAAAAATATATTAATATTCTTGATTTCATAAAAAAAAATTATTATTATTCTCAATTTTATTTTTGGAAAAAATAGTAGTATATTCAGCCACCAACCAAATGAGCACAATTACTTTCCAACATGGAACCAATGTCAAGGGGAGTCTAAAATAAAGACTCATTTTTAGCAAGGAGAATAGAGTCTTCCAACAAAAATACTTAAACGCGACCTATTTACCTAATAGGTGAAAAACTCACAATGTCAAGAGAAGAAGTTAATTGCTTAATATCACAATAATGTTGTTGAAATTGAATAAATCTCGAAAGTTATTTTTAATAGCTTTAAATAACACTTAAGACATAGAATTCCATAGAGGCATAACTTGAATCTACAAATTTCTCACAACTTTTAACCATTATCTCAAAGGCCTTCAAGAACCTTAACATCCCGATTCTTGAAGTTAGATCTCCAACCACACACAATAGGCTGACCTTTCGAATCACGAACTACCCACCAATTCCTCGATTTATTATTCTCTACTATTACTAATTTGGATGATTGAACCCCATAGTTTTGATTTCTGAGAAAAAAAAAAAAAGAAAAAAAAAACCAGTAATTTTGTATTAAACTAACCAAGAAGATCCTATTGATCACACGTTTTTGTTGGGATATTCAACCAAGATCATATTGAACACACATTTGATTGAATTAATTAAAGTATACTCTAAAATGAATTTTTCCAAGCGCAAATTATATATTTCTTTTATTTCAAAGTTTGAAAATATAATAATATGAACAAAAAGAGAAAAAGAATTCGAACTCCTCAGCTTTTCTTCCAACAACTGTAGTTTCATTTCTGTGAACCATCATTCGAGTTCTTGAAGAATCGCCGCCATGGATGATTCTCCACGAGTTCTTCGAGTTCTCGAAGCTCTCAAACAAGCTTCTCACGAGTTGCAGGCGAATCCAAATCCCCGCTCCGACGAGATCAATTCATCCGCCATTAAAGCTCTTCTCGAGCTCGAGGTCGAATCCGACAAAATCCTCTCAACCGATCCAAACCTCTCAGTTCTTTCTCAGCACCTCACAAACCTAAAATCCTTAGTGGAATCGCTTCAGAAATCCAAAGGTTACAGCCTCCGATCGTTCCTATCTCGCCGATCCGCGACGAACTCTGTATCGCAAGTCGCCGGTTCCATCGAGTCGGAGATTCAAGCTTGGATCGACCGCGAGAGCTTGGAGACTCTGGTTCGAACTCTCAAGGATCCATCCATCGATGAAAACGAATCGATCAAGCTGTTGACGAAATTCGAGAATCGACTCGCTCAAGGATTCAACCGCGAGCTGCAGGATCTGATGCTGAAATCGAAGGTATTTTCGTTGCTAGAATCGATTGTCTGTAACTGTAACCCTAGTTTCTCGAAATCGTTACGGGAGAAATCGGCGTATGCGATTGAGGCTATGGTCCGTTTCAACAAAGACGTGTTCGTCGGTCAAGTGCTAATCGGACCGACGACTCACGCTTTGGTCGAAATGGCTTCCGTCCACTCCTTGAAAATCCTCTGTTCGTTAATCAGATTGATTAGGTCGCCGATCGTGGAGGAGATTCAATCAAACGGCGATATTCCTAAAATCATAAACTCGTTGAGTTGCGAAGATCTGGAAATTAGGGTTTTAGCGATGGATTGCATCGTCGAGATCGGGTATTTCGGGCGGAAAGAGGCGGTGGATACTATGATGGAAGAGGGAGTGATTGAGAGGCTGGTGGAGTTGCAGAGGTCGGAACTGGGCGGCGATTTGATCGGACTGGGGAAGCAGACGGCGGCGGAGGGCGGCGGAGGGGAGAGGAGCAGAGAGAGATTCTTGGAGAGGCATCCATTTGCGAGCTGTGTGGCGAAATTCGCAGTGCAATTGGAGGTTGGAGAAGGGTTGAGGAATAGGGAGAAAAGAGCCATTAAACCTGAGATCTTGAAGAGGGTTCGAAAAGCTTGTGTTTCTGATGCTGAATCTGCCACTCTCATTGCTGAGGTTTTGTGGGGTTCTTGTCCTTGATCTCAATCTGTGATCAACAAATTTCAAGATTCGTGGATTGAAGAATCAGATGGGTAAGTTCAAATTATGTATTGGGGAGGGATTTCTTTCTTTGTTTTTTTTTTTAATCAACCAATTCCTTTGTCTCTGTGCATATGTGGGTGTAATAATTTCATGTTAGGAATGGATAAATCAAATAAATTAGTGTAAGTAAAATAGTTGAGGCTCTGCTCTATTGCATCTTTGAAGGAGAGTTGAGTGAAGTATTATACTATTAGATGAAAAAAAGTCTAATTGTATTTGGGTTTAATCCATTTCCATTTCATGGTCAAGGGTTTGATCTCTAGAGTCGATATTTATAATCGTCATTTCCTCAATTTATACTAAAAAAAAAAAAAAGCTAAAGCTCAACTAAAGGGTAGATGTTAAAGCATCCACATTTGGTATGATGCTTAGATTGATTCAAAGTTCAATTGCCATTCTCACCGTTAAACTAAGCAAACAAAAAAAAAATTGATGGACTATTTTAACTTTGTTTAGGAATTTTAAAATTATTTTGAAATTAATAAATTTGAAAGTAAATTTATGATCAAGGGAGTTAGTGGTTTTATTGTGGTATTTAACTTTCATATTATTTGATATAAGTAGTTTCATTTATGTATTCATATCCCCTTCCCTCAGTTTGAGTTAAAAAAAAAACAATTCAAAACTTTTTAAGTGAACATAGTTTTATAGGATTAAATTGTGCATGTGTGTTTTATTCGTTTGACAAATGTCTCAATTTGATCTTAATGGATGGTTGCTGGATTGAAATAATCAATTACACAAACTTATGAAGTACTATATTTTTTTCCTTAATCATCAACTTTAGCAAATAGTTTTGTTATTGGATCACAAAGGAAGAAACACAATAATGAGCTAAATAAAGTGAAGAAGTTGAATACAAATCAATATAACCGAACAAACGACCTAACAATGGCCAAAGAAAATGACAAATGGGCTTGGATCGAAGCCCAAGTCCATGCTTGGTCAAGGGCAACCATGTGCAAGGCCAAACCCTAGTTTGGCCTTGGCCTCTCTTTCCAAGAGAGTAAATGGGTGTTTATCAGAAGGGAAAGGTAAGTGATTACGATAGAACGATAATTAATGTCTCGTTTGATAATTATTTTATTTTTAAATTTAAGTCTACAACAACTATCTTACTATAATTTTTTTTTTATTAAAAAAAAAATACATTTCATAGATTTGAAATATAATTTCAATTTGATTTTCAAAATTTTTAACTACTCTTTTTTTAATACAAATTGAGATAATTTATAATTTCACATCGAAGTAGAAATAAATTAACAAATCGAAGTAGAAATAAATTAACAAGTAAATTTTTAAATACTCAAGATAATTTATAATTTCACATTTACATATAAACACACAATTATCTCTAAAAAAAAAATTAAATTCAAGCTAGTTTTTTCTCTAAAAAAAAATCAAGCTATTTTTTTTTATGATGCAATTCTTCCATAAAAATCAACCTCAGAATAACTAAGACAATTTTCTGACGGCTCAAAATAAATCTTCAAAAATCTCATCCAAACACTTTTTGTGAATCATCGATACAAAACTTTGAATGAAACTTTCCTTTTCCCAGTGTTCTTGTTGCAGGAAACTTACCTCACTCAGAAATTCAGAATGGCCGATCCAAAGTCATGCAGTGCGATCCCGGCCGACACCGGTAGGCCGTAGCCACACAAACCTCGCCGGCCGGAGCTGCTCAAATTCTCCGGTCACTTTCTGAACACCTTTCAATCCGCGCCATATTTCACATCCAGCTTCAATCTCGGAACGGAGCCTGAAATCCCTCGGAAAACACTAAGCAATTTCACCGGCTTAGTGCTTAGAACATCGAAATGCGATGAATCCTCACGATCGGACAAAATCCCCGAGTTGCAGCTCTTCATCAATCATCGCTGTCGCGCCGGAATCCGGATCCTACTTGTCTTGTCGTGTTCCTTATCCCCTAATCTTCTTTCTGTCTCTTTTCTTTCTTTGATTTTTTCTGTTACTTTTCTATTCATCTCTCTATTATTAGGTTTTACCTTAATTCTGTCCTATGATTATATGATTGAGCTGGAATTCCCCGAATTTGATTTGGTTTCTTGCATGGTGCGAATGAATTAGGTTTTGATTCCAATAGCTTTTGAATACCTTTTTCTTTATTAGTCAAACACACCGATGAGATTTCCATTATAATCATTTTTTCATAGTGCTTATGCTTTATCCATTATATTATCCACTTAAATGGCTTCGGTCCCACTAAAGTAACATAGTTGGAGATTTGTCACTTGCCTCTACTTTACTTTACGTTTCCCCTTTGAATGAGAAAATAACTCACCTTTTTTCTGTTTTGTTTTACCTGTCGTGTAAGCTATAGAATGATCCCGTATGGTGGTTTGTGTAGATGTTATAGTCATTTGCATTACGGATCTATTTCTGTGGATCTTTTTCCACCAATCTAAAACATTCAATTTATCTGTTACTGCTGCCTAAAGTATTCAGTTTCTCTGTGAAAGTTTTTGGCACATGTGGGCCAACTTACACGTAATCAAATGATCCGTCCCCAAGGGGTGGCACAGTAGTCGAAGGATTGGGTTTCGAATTTGTGCTTTCCTCAAGCTCCATGTGAGACATAATTTGTAGACACCTCCTATATCTCTATTCTTTCAATGTCTCTGAGTGCATGTCTTAGGGATGGACGTGGTTACCCCCCGGGTATAGTGGAGTGAAATTCTGATTTTCCGATTAAAAAAAAACTATATAATATTTGACCGTCAAGAAAACCCGTAAAAAATTAATTTCTAGATAGGTGTTCACTATGGATTAAATTCAAAAAGTTATTATGTTGTTGTGAATCTAGCTAGTCCACTAAATCAAAGGTGGATAAAGACTTTGTCCATTTAGAAGTGCATGGATGGTTTCTTTTAGACAAATACCCTTTATTGTAAATTAATTATTCTATATTTTTCCTACTTCATTTAACAGTAAAGGAACCTGCCACCTACCTTTTAGTTAAATACCCTTTCAGTGTTTTAAAAAGCGCAAGGCACACTAAGGCGCAATGGCCCTTTGGAGCCTGAGGCGCAAGGCGCACCAAAAGGCGAGGGCTTTTTTACTTAAGGCGCACTATATAAAAAAACAAATTTTTTTTATATATATGTGTGTATACACAATAAAAACACTTTGCATGGACATAAATGAAGTTTTAACCAAGAATAATATATAAAAACATACATAATATTCAACTATCAACCTTCACGCGCTTCGAATGACCTAGTACGGGGATCTGAAATACAAAAAACACAAAGGAAAATTAAAAAGCCCACGAGGCGCGTGCCTTTTGGCGCCTGGGGCTTCACGTAAGGCGCCATAAGGCGCGCACCTTATTATACGCGCCTGGCCTGGGACAATTGAGGCGCAAAAGGTGGGATTTGAGCCTAGGCGCGCCTTTTAAAACACTGCCCTTGACATATCAGATTGATAATGTTATCTTAGTTTTCATCTCGTTTTAGAATACAATCAGGTTTCCTTCTTTCTTTCTTCCTTCTACAATTGTAAGATATGTACGATAAAAGACTGATGTTTATTTAGTTAAAAGTCCTTGGTTTCTATAAATGGAGAATCCGGCATGATCATGAGTTATTCTAGGAAAGGAGGGAAAAGGGTTGAAGGCATATAGATGCAAAAGAGTTTTGTTGGCAGAAGATTTTCATTCATTAGTTGGGACGAATATGTGTTGGAGATACAAGCTTGGGTTGCTTCTCATTCTCTGTGTGGTGGTTATGTGGGTTTCCTCTGCTGAAGTTACCCAGGTAAGTTTCTCTCTCGGCCTTTTGATGAACTGGCATTTATCATCTTCGTTAAAGTAATGGGGTAACGATTTTAATTGAATTGATTTAGTCATTAATGTTTATTCAAAAATAGTTTCTGAGCTGTTCTGTTTCTGTCATCCAAATTCTTCTCATCGATTAATAATAATGATACTTGGAAGGTATGGTATATATTTGTAAAATCCCTTGTTTCCCTTGGGCCTTGAGAGTCTGAGATGGATGCGGATGCCCTCGGGTATGTAGTGGGCCAAAGCTCCGATTTCTCAGTTTAAAAAAAAATGAGCCCGGACTATTTTCCTGATCCGCTTGTGGTATCTGCAAAGGTGAATTTTTGTAAATAGTAAAAAGAGATTGTTAAGCTTCAAAGACTGGCCTCAAGCATTTGTCTCAATCATGACCTTCATAGCTGTACTATCAATCTGCCAAATAAGATTTGCATGATCACTGAGATACTTCTGATTAGTTTCTATTTGTTTGTTTACAATTATTATATGAACATTTATGTGTGTTTTTGTAACTTGTATGTTCAATCATAAATTTATTATACCTTTTCATCTCCAGAGCTTCTGTTAAAGAAATTTGTATTCTTGATAAATGTTCTGCATATAGGCGAGTTTCTTCTAATCTATTTATTTTAAAATGAAAGTTTGCAAGTAGTGAGGATAGAAAATATCTACTATCGACTGATACTGGTAGAATTTTTCTTATATAATTAGATTCATGTTCATTCTGTTTGGAATCATTCTTGACTTCTGGGCCCATAAGGATTGGAGGACCTAAACAAAATTATTTTCATCATCATTTGTGGGGACCAAGATTCTTCTTGAAATTAAACTACCTAGTACATAATTTATTGCAGTTTCGATGCATGTGGTATTCTCTTATGTCAACCTGAAGATGTATTGTTATATATGTTGCATCAGTATTTATTACTTGAATTCTCGATCCGACTCATGCAACAGCTGACCAGTATGTTTTGACAGAGTATATTTGCAGATTATGAGCAACCATTTGCAGTATCTTATGTTACAACATCACTTTTGATAGTTTATCTTCCAATCGCATTGCTTAAGGACTGGTTACTGAGTTTTTTTTACTGCTGCAATTCTAAATGTGGTGATGATCCTAATGCGGTTGACCAGTCATCTGTAGAGTTGCAGAAAAATGAAGCGAATCTTGCTTCTGAAATCGAACATCAAGGACAGTTAAGTTGTAAAAATTGTACCATAGATATATATAGTAAGGATGAGGGAACACCATTGGTGGCAGTACATATAGGTAAAGAAAATACACTGAAAAGAGACCGAAAGTTCACTGCAAAGGAAGTTGCTGCTTTTGGCTTTTGCATTGCTCCTCTCTGGTTCTTAACAGAGGTGAGAGTCTAAATTCTTGATTTGTCATTTCTTAAAATAGTTCTCATGGACTAATGCATTTCCTTGTAGGGTCAAATCTGATTCATTTGATTTTTTTTTTTAATAATTTATTTCATGAACTAAAGTTGTATATCTTATCAATTTATGGTTTCGAACTCAATAATCTGAGACAGAACTGTAGAGTGTATAATTCGCAGGTTATTTTGTCATAGTATAAAACTAAAGAAGTTCTATAAGACAATTTAATGGCTCTACTCAGCTAGTGACATGACAGCAATACTTAGGCATTGGCCAATAAAATAAGCGCATAAGCAATGTGTTGGGAGGACATTTGAATATTAAGGTTGGTTTTCTATACTAAAGGAGGTAGACCATTATCATGTGTTATGTTAGCTCATTGGGATTTAACTTCTGATGCTTTAATTTCTTTGAGAAATATCAAAGTAATTGATGTAGGAAGAGGAAAGGTTCCTAACGCTTTAAAATGGAATATTGTTAGCAATAATTTTCAAATCACCAAAAGGTCCCCTAATGTGTTACAATGGAATAGTATTTATTGATAAAGATTGTGATTATATGAATACTAGAGCTTGCTAAAGTTTCAAGTAAACTAGTCTTAGATATTGTAAGCTAGATCTCAGAATAACATTAGGAAATCTTATTTACTTATTTAAGAAGGAATTATACATGAAAAAAAAAAGAAGACATTTATTTAATATGAAGGCGGAATTATGACTTATACAGTTGAAAATTATTGTAATGTCTGCAGTACTTAACAAATGCTGCACTTGCACGAACAAGCGTTGCGAGCACCACATTGCTGTCTTCCACTTCAGGGTTGTTCACTCTTTTGATTGGTGCATTGCTGGGTGAAGACACAATAAATATAGTCAAAGTTGTCTCTGTTGTTGTTAGCATGGCTGGTGTTGCTATGACAACATTTGGGAACACTTCAGCTGCAGATGAATTACAGAAAAATGGGAATGGGTATGTATGTTAGACCATTCTTGCAGAACATGTTCTAAAATAAATGGTGTGATGCCAAAAAATTTTTTTAATCAAATTTTGGTTTTAATTCTTGATAAACTGTATTCAGAAATGAGAATCATGCACTTCTGGGGAATGTATTTTCAGTCCTCTCATCAATGACTTATGGCCTGTTCACTGGTTAGATATCTGAACTTCTCTTGTGATTAGAAGTTGACATATCTGCTATAATACTGATTCATTTGTACATTTTTCCTTGGGTCCTACAGTTCTTCTAAAAAAATTTGCTGGAGGAGGACAAAATTTAGACATGCAAAAGTTATTTGGCTGTATTGGACTTTTCACCTTTGTTGCTCTTTGGTGGCTAGGTAAGGTTAATTTTTTTTTTCTAGTTTAACAATCTGATGCCTCTTTCTTTCTTTATTTATTTTTTATATTGTTCGAGTTTCACGTCTTGTTGTTTCTTTCTTAGTTTATTTACTATTATTTTTCTTAAAAAAGGGAAGGAGATGTTTTTTTTTTTTGAAACAAGGGTAACCACGCCCGTCCCTAGGCCAAGCACCGGGAGACATCGAAAGAGTAATCAGTAATGTCACAGCTGAGTCTCTAGGCCGGGAAGGAGGTGTTATGAAGTAATGGAAGTATATTTCTGATCATAGTTGTAGGTTAACAAGGAATGATTTTTTTTTAAGAGCAAAATAGTTTATTTTTTTGGCTCTTATCATTAATGATTTCATTAATAATCGATTTCTTTTGTACACATGTTTCAGCATTAAGGTGCAATTTCAGGGGGAGAGTTAGACCCATAAATTGATCCAAATATACCTGACACTAATCCTATGGAAGAACCATGCTACATATTTTTTTCCAATACTGAAAAGAAAAAAAAAAAACTACTTACCTCGTATATAAATACTTTCAAATTTGCCTCTGTTCAGTGTGGCCTCTGACTGCCATGGGCGTTGAACCCAGATTCATGTTTCCTCACTCTGCTAATGTGGAAGAAGTTATACTAATCAATGCTTTTGTTGGAAGTTTTTTGTCCGATTATTTCTGGTAATCCCAAAAGAACCCAGATTCATGTTTCTGATGTTTTTTTTGTGCTCAGCATTTAATTATTTCTGTTATTCAGTCTCATAATTTATAATTTAATGGAACTCACAGGGCTTTGGCTGTTGTTTGGACTTCTCCTCTGGTAGCTGCTCTTGGTGTTTCTCTTACTATACCTGTTGCAATGTTGGAGGATATGATCATCCATGGCCGGCGATATTCGGCAATTTATATTATTGGGTCCGCTCAGGTAAATAATTTGATTCCTTCAAATAACTAAAATGGTGTATTGTTGTATTTTAATTCTCATATTATGAGTTTCTGCATAACATTCAGGGGCTGTTTGTTTGACATATTTTGGTAGGATTTAACTTAAAGAGTTCTATTGAGGAGTTATGTTGAGTAGTTAAAAATTGACAGTTGTAGCCAAAAACTCGTTTGGATGTAGTTGTTGTGTAAAGGAGTTAGAGTCAAAACCTTGTTTGGATGTAAATTTAAAATGAGTAGTTATTTTTAGTAGTTAAAAAAGAAATGATTAAAAATGAGTGGTTAAAAATTGAGTTATTTTTATTGATTTGAAAGAAATGATTAAAAACGAGTGGTTAGAAATAATTGAGTAGTTATAAATGAATGATTAAAAATGAATGGTTAGAAATGAGAGTTATTTTTAAAAGTAAAATGAGGAAGAGTTAGTAAAATCTCGGTTGGATGTAGGTTTTTTAGGAGGAGTTATTAAATCCTAAAGCTAAATCCTACCTAAATATGCCAAACAAACAGCCCCTCAAATTAATAATCATGGTATGGAAACTATTATCATTATTATTTTATTGTTGATTGTGTCCTGCTATATTATTTGTATTGTTTAATATGGTATTCTTGGAATCTCCTAGTTACCTCTACTCTCAATTTTAGTTCAAGCTCTTTGCAATCAAATACTTTCCTTGTATTAGTTACAACTTGTAATCTCTTTAACTATATTCAGAATATCCAAACTATCGGGGTCCTCTGTGTTTATCATTATTCATTATTTAAATAGAATACTTTGGGATCACCCTTTTTCTTATTTTTATTTTTCTTTTGAAAAAACTAGTAATCCAATATTAAGATACTAGACTATAGGGAAAGAGCAGAAGGTAATAACTTTTTTTTTTTTTTTGAGGAATAATGACTTATTTACTTCATTAATGTGAATATGTATAACTACACCCGAAGAAAATTTAGAGAAAGGATTGAAGTGCAAAAATCCCATTCTGTAAAGTAGATCTTAGCCTCTAGGGTTAGTAGCAAAAATTCTTTCAAAAAGAAAAAAGAGATGGTTGGTAGGAAAATTATAGATGCTTTTGAAATTAAATTATTTCCAATTAAAAAATCCCATTTTGTTTGTTCAGAGTTTGCATCTCAAATGTAGAACGGGAAAAAAATTGTTCATTACTTTGAAGTGTTGATCAATATCCCATAGTAATAAAATTTAAGAAAAGGGAAGTTCCCTATATTCTTATTCGTGCGAATTTTACTAAATCATGGAGTTGATTTGTTGATATAGGTATTCTTGGGATTTGTTGTTGCAAATCTTTCAGATTGGTTCTCTCAAAACTTGGCATCCAAGCTCTCAAGAACAACTTCCCAACTGCAACCAATTTCTTTTGGAACTCGGTGATGTATGTTTTGTACATTTCTTTCAAAACGGAATTTTCTCTTTCCTATATGAAAAAAAGTTAATTTTGTTGATTCTAACCATCATGAATTGACCTAATGGCCATATAGGGTCTTGAAATTTAAGAAGTCGTATTTTCAATTCATGACAACAACTTATCTAGGAGTTATTTTCCTACCGATTTTCTTGAAAGTAGTAGAGGTGCACCTAGATACTCACAAATAATTAAAAGTAATAATAGTCAAATTTCCTAATTATGTCGCAGACACTTTGAGAATGCAATGTAGCAATATCCCATAATTCTAGTCCTCAAGGGGTGGTATAGTGGTCGAAGTCTTGGGATTTGAATGTGTGCTCTTCTCAAGATTCTAGATTCGATAGTCACATGTGATTAATTTGTACACACCTCCCACATCTCCACTCCTTTGATGTCTTTCAGTGTCTAACCTAGGTCCCTTGGGTTTAATGGAGCGAAACTCTAATTTTTCAGTTTTAAAAAAGAAAAAATTCCCTAATTCTAATTTTGTGAAAGTAATGGGCATTTGATAAGCGGTGTTGTTTTTAACATCACATCTTATTTTAATTGGGCAAAAGCTTTGGCGAATAAGATCACTTTCCCTGTTAGACCAATAGTTGAAGGATTTACTATGAAATGTGATATTTTAAACTTGTTTAGCTTCTGGAATTTGTTGTTGATTGGTCTGAAAGTGAAACAGGCATTTGCTTTGATGGGAGTTCTTTGGACTGATACCATGACACAAAATGTTTTTTTTTTGCAACTTATGGTCAAGGCAAGGAAGAAGCCATCACTGACAAAACTTTTGATCATTAGAAATGGGTTATTTTCTTCAAGTCTTAAGCATACATCTACTGAAGAGAGATATATAGAGAGAGGAAATGTTACCCATGTTGTATTATATAAAGTCTTTGCTAGATTTTACTATTTTGACTCTGTTGTATTGCGATTATTGAGGATGGAGGTCTCGCTATCCTATTAAACTTAAGCGGGTATAATTCAGATCCAGCTCAAGATTAATGAATTCAAAAAAATATAACTTTAAATTCAACGTAACTTTTAATTTCAGGTTAAACTATAAAGCATATGGTTTGATGGGTGTAGGTTCGTCCATTGCTACAATTTGGTTTGTATGATTAAAATTGTAAGTTTTGGTGTTATGATTTAATTAAAGTCTCACAAATATTAAAGAGAAACTTACCATATTAATCAAACCTAGATCACTTTGATCTCGTTTGATAACCATTTGGTTTTTTATTTTTTGTTTATGAAATTTAAGTTTATTTCTACTCAAACTTCTAAGTGTTCCATCTTTGCTACAATTTATCCACCTTTCCTTAAAAAAAAAAAGGTAAATACTAACTAAATTTCAAAAATAAAAACAAGTTTTTGGAAGATATTTTTTTTGTTTTCAAATTTTAGTTTTGTTTCTTAAAATATATGTAAGATGTAGATATTTAAGAAAAAAGTTATGGTAATGTAGTTGTTGTAGCTTTAAATTTCAAAAATAAAAATCGAAAAACAAAATGGTTATCAAACGAGACCTTTATTATTAGATGATTGTTCATGTTCATTTTGGCATCTAAAAAAGAAGTTAGAACTTATAAAATCCTAAGAATCAATTATTTTTATTTTATTTTTTACTGCAACAACCATATTTTTTTTCTTAGTTCTACGACAATTGGAACCACAATTGTTTAAGGTTGTAACTTTTAACTCAAAATTTCTCTCAAAAGGAAAAACAAAATTAAAGTTTGTAAAAAAAAACCAAAGTTTATTTATCCAAGCAAGTCGTACATTAAATTTTTTTTTAAAAAAAAAAACCCCAAAAATTAGGAAGAAGCAAAATTAGCACCCAGTTCCTCGATTTATTTTAGCTGTGTGATTTTATTTCGAACGAGCATCTTCATTGAATAAAAATCCTGCTTTATTTAGGGAAAAAAACGAATAATAAGTGAAATATAACACAATGGGATAATCTCGTTCGTTAACCATCAGAAAACATAAAAAGGAAGCGACCACAGTGGGAGTCGAACCCACGACCTTTTGATCCGAAGTCAAACGCGCTAATCCACTGCGCTATGCGGTCATTTGATGTCAACAATCTTTTTATACTTTTAATAAAAACAGATTAATATTCCTTAAATTTCATAAACGGATACCATGCATTCTAATCTTATCACCTTTGAAAAAAAAACTGCGTTTTCCCTTTCTTCTACAAAACTAGATCACTTTTACAACTTTCAAAGTAATAAAAACATTGATCTTAACCAGTTTCAAACTTTGTATTTTGGCAAATTTCAATAGTTGCCTTTGTTGGCGATGTAGAGAGTAAAATTAGGAGTGTATAAAAGAATCGATAAGACGAGCAATTGAGACTTATTTTAAACTTCAACTCAAATTACCCAACCTGTATCATAATAATTAAGTTAGGTCATAATCTTTTTGGGGTTGAATTGTATTATAATTTTACAATTCTCTTTGAGTTGAGTCGGCTTTTGAGTTGACCAATTTTTTTTGCTCGGTTCAATCCAATCAAATCCGAACTAAGAATAACATTATATATGTAGATAATATTAATTGATAAGATAAATTTTTAGTATATTAGTAAGAAACACACATCAATTATTTAGTTAAAGTTAGTATTATGTAATTTTCTTTTTACATATTTATAGTCTATAAACTTAGACTTAAAAAGGAACGATGAAATGTTTACAATCCAATGAACAAATATAACCCCACTCGAAAAATACATGTATGGATTATGTTAGATTGTTGTAATACATACGTTTAAAGGGTTGGCAAGTTGACTAATCCGAAAATTTAAATAGGTCTAAAAATATTCTCCTAACTCAATCCAACCAGAACCATGTAATCACCCAAGTAAAACCTATAAAGTAATCTTATTTTTACTCTTAGCTTTTTTCTTTGTGGAAAAACAAAAAAAAATCAATATGAATGAACTTAATGATTTGTGTAAAAACAAGTTTTTCAACAAAATCATCTACCAAAGAGATGTCTTACTCATAAATCTACTTCCATGATAATTTTCCCCACATATATTGTTTCTAAAATATACTGTTTTAGACATTGCTCTAAAGTACATAATGTTTCAACTAAATTCCTCTGCTGCTAGATAACAAAAATCTAGAAGGTAACAAACGGACTTGTACCAATCAGTCTACTTCTACACAAAAACCAATCTATGGAGCACAATTTGCTGTCATTTTTCGAAGACTCGTTATCGCTATTTTCTGTATGGTTATGGTTTAAGGCAACTATTTTCCTTTTCTGCACATCCATCCAGAAAACACAGATTAGTTCATGGAAAAACAGTCGATGATGCGAAAACTCCAAGTTTCCAGCTATCCATTCAAGTCAAAGGCAATCCTAATTCCTATTGTTGGTGTGATTTGATAACATATGTACATTCAACTCATTCCTGTTCTCCTTTTCAGTCTTCGATAGGCAGCTCCATCTCCGTGCACAATGGACAAGGTGGATCGCTCCTGTCTTCGACGCTTGACCTGTTCTCCAGACAGTCTGCATGATAGACATGGCCACAGACCAAAACCGCAGCTACAGGAGGTTCATGGGAAGACAGCGTGTTGCCGAGGAAGCAAAGCTTTCGTTTCATCAGCTTATGACAAATCCCACATAGCATTCTCATTCCATGAGATGAAATTGCATTCTTCCCCAGGGAATTGTACATTATCCTTTCTGGCCCCAAGAAGGTGCTCCCAATGCCATCTAAATTCAATGCAAAAGGTTGAGTTAATACAGAACAACAGCACCATCAATGTAAAAGAAGCAATTCTTTTCCCCATCTTCATTTTGTAGATGATTGTTAGGATTTATCTTGATGGAAAAACCAAACTTGATTCAAGGTGTATGATATATTAATAGTTTGTTAAGTGTTTCATGCCACAAAACTCACTGTTCTTTAGCCAAAGGGAACATAGCTCACATTTCTAATGTCCTAACAATCACGAGGTTTGAGGTTCGAGTCCCCCAACCCCATATGTAATTTTTTTTAAAAAAAGAACTCCCTTTTCTTTATACATAATTCAAAGTACTCAAATTTACTTCTTTTTTCCTGTGGAGATTGAATCACCAAAGCTGCAAATGAATGAGACAGACAGCATAGGCAACTGATATTCAATATATTGATGTCACAAAGAATATGAAATCCTAAAAAAGCAAGGTGCCTAGTCATCCAACCAGAAGAAATGTCAATTTTACTTATTCGAGACGTGGCATACAAAAAAATGTTATTCTAGGACATTTATTTCAGATTGTTGAATTATGTTAATTCACCAATCAACCCAAAGCTTAACCTCATGAGTTGGGGTAAATATAATTATATGAACCAACACGCATCTTTTTCATCTAATTAGATACGGCCACATAGTATACATGGTATGAATTTTAAAACACCTGATAACATTAAAGAACATTACAAGCAAACATGCCATCACAAAAAGTACTCTCACTCCCCACTAAGAAATCGTGTCCAACCGAGTTTAGGAGCTTCAAAAAGGGTGTACCTATACGGTCTGAAGTCTCTGAGTTGCAATGAGCACCAAATTTAAAGGCGGGCCGCTCTTCATGTATGGTACTGACTCGATTTCCACGGTATGTATTTGGTTGACTAGCTGAACCTCGGCGACAATATTGATGGCTATACTGATGACGTGAACGTTTCATGAATACTGGACGGGAAAGACTCTGATCCTGCTTGTTCCATGTGTAGTAGCTTTAATAGAATGTGGTCCACTAAAGGGAAAAAACTTAGAGCTAAATGTTTCTCTAGTAAGGGAAAGTTTAAAACTGTTCTTTTGCATACTCATTGAAGCTTGAGCTAGATAGGTCAAGGAAGCATGCAAGTACAAATAATAAAGTAAAGCATATAGAACCATCATGAATTGGCCTAATGGTTAGGTCAAAAGGAACTTAGCAAACTAAAAAGTTATGAATTTTCTTAACAACCAAATATAATAGGTTTCAAGGTTGTTCCATTACGTAAGAATAGCCTAGGTACACATAAGCTGACTTGAACACTCACGAATATATAAAAAAAACAAAGTAAAGTATAGAGAACCATAGTGAGATCAAAAGAGATTGTGGATTACATCCATGTTAGCCAGCCACCAACATAGGAATTCATTTATCGGTTTCCTCGATAACCAAATGTAGTAGGTTCGAGGGCTCTCGTAACAACGACTAGAACACTAACCGATATACGAACAAAAAAAAAACAAATGAAAATATAATGAGTTTCTCATTTTTAACAGGGATAGAATTTCTGAAGCAACCAAAAGAGTACAAACCTCTACCGACCGCACATCCATTTGATTGGAAAAGGGCACTATACCTGCAACATTCGGACAAAACATAAGAAAATCAGAATAAAACACATCAGGTCTAAAGAAATAGAACTCAAATGTATCCATTTCAAGAGGTATTGAAGAGTAACCAAATGAGTGAGATTAATCATAATATGCCCATCCATTAAAACCCCATCTCACAAAACTCTCATAGACCCAATTTGAATTTCCAAAAATGGCAATTACTAACAAAACCCATATCCCCAAAAGGGCCCCCATCCATTTCAAAGCTCAAACAAAGCGATTTGATGGTCTGGAGCGACATTTCAGAGAACAAAAACTGTGTATCGACGCAGAGGAATAATTGATTTCATTGAGACATTTCTTCGAACAGAAACAGAGCATGATGGGGTTTAGGAGAGATCATACCAGAGAGATGAGGAGGACGATCGGGGAAGGTGTGATCAGATCCTCGCTTGCGCTTTCCCATTGTAATTAAGATTGTTCATAAATCGAGGATTAATGTAATCAGGTGCTTAAATTGAATTTAATGAATGGGATTATTTGCTTTGAAACACAAACCCGGTGGATGAGGTTACTCTTCTAGTTGCTACGGATTTAAGGATCGTCTTTCTATTGTGCTTTATTCCGATTCTTGCTTTTTTCTCAATAGAAGTTGGGAGAGGGGGATCATGAACCCTTTAAGGAGGGTACAATTACTCTCAAATAATTGAAAGCTTAAGACTAATTTCAAAGATCAAATTCATGACCACAATATTGAATTGAATTTCTACCAAACAATGAAGCTACCATGACACCGATCCTTTCAATTTTCTTTTAAATATTTTAGGTTGAGCTTGCAATCAAACGGTCAAATTGTCGCCACTTAAAATAATATCCATTTTATGTAACATTTGAATGTCAAAATATTCACACTGAAGGTCAGTGACGTAGTTGGTTATCTTGTCTGGAGTTAATCCATTTCAACTCCCCACGGTCACGAATTCGAGCCTGCAGAGCCATCCGTCTTGCAGCGTGATAAAAATTGACATCTCATAAATCTCTTCCCTTTTTGTTATTATTTTTTTTTTTTTATGGTGGTTTTTTTTTAAAGTTTTGTTACTGTGGTTGTGTTTTCATTTTTGTCAAAACATAATTTAAAGATAAAATTTAATGAGAGGCTATCACCCTCATTAATGTGAGGGATGAATTTGGATATAAAACATTTGACATGTAATTAATGAGAACGACTATTTAATTAATTAGAATCATGTTTTGAGAATTTGAAATACGATTAAAAAGTGCTTAATTTAACAAGCATTTATGGAAGAAAATGTAGTGATTGGTTTATATTTGAAACTCTACTTATATTTGTTGAAAAATGAGAAAGATTACGAAATTGTGTGACAAACAAAATCAAGTGTCAAACTTTATAACTCGTAAATGTCACATTGGATTAATCCATTGATGTATTTATTTTTGTATGAGTGTGATCAAATGGTAGTGTGAATCATAAATGGCTGGAATTGTGATCAAAGGATTATGGACCGGGCCTACTTATTAAGCCGTGTACATATTTTGGGCCCATCACACAAAATTTAAGTCCAAATTAAAATGTTTGTTGGGGTTAGATTATAAAAACTCAGCCCTTAAGAAGCCCATTCGGCCCAAGCCCAAATAATATTTCACTAGAAGAGTTCGTAAGTCAACATTCATTATATATTGCTAGTTTGTCCTCATCTCAAATACTGTAGCTGAAGTAGATTAAAATTAAAATAAAATGTAGGCATTAAATAGATAAATGGCGGAATAATTTTATTGTTTGGTTGTAAACCAGTTTCACGCCAACCTTACAAAAAAAAATAATAATAATAAATGTAAACAAGTTTGTTCAAATGGCGACTTTCACCTCGTCAATTCATAAATAATATCGATGGGTTATTTTAACTATCTCTTGATTTGCACATTATTTTAATCTTGCACGCAACAAATATAAATGTGTGACGTGCCTTTTTCCTAGTAGGATTTATTATTAACGATTTAATTAAATAAAATGCCCTGAGATATCTTAATAATTGTGTTCATACATTTCTTTTTTTTGAAAAATTGTTAGTGCATCGTTTTCTAGCCGTGAATATCACGTGAGTCTCCCTCAAATTCTACAAGTTTTTTTTTAAAAATCAATTCTACAAATAATTTTTATGCCAAACTTTTTGAATTATAACATAATAATATTTTGAAGTGTAAACACTAAATTATAATTTAAACTCGATTATTTTTATGTTCTAAAAAAAAAGAAACTCAATTATTTTTATTCTACTTTATTTACTTATAAGTTAAAAAAAATAATTATTTACTTATAAGTTATAAAACCCATTAATGTGATAGTATTTTGATTTACAATTAACGACTAAACTTTTTGGGATTAAAATTAAAAACTCAACTTGAGTCACATGATTTGGTAAGAATAGTTTTTTTCCCACAATAATCAATGTTTTGAGTAAAATTCACTTATTGTGAAAATAATTATCAATTCAATGAAGGCCACCTTAATTAGATTATTCCACCTCTAAACAAAACGAGTGTTATAAAAAAAAAAAAATAATAATAATAATTTCGTGACTTTTAAGGGAAATGATTTTTTTAAATGCATTAATTAGTATGCTAATTATTCAATTTTTTCACAGTAATAACAACGACAATAACTCATCGTGGGTCAGTGGTACAGTTGGTTATCTTGTCTGGTGTTAATCCATTTCAACTCTACGGTCCCGAGTTCGAGCTCATTTGGTTACTATTATTTGAGAAAACGAGTCTTTGACACAACTCTCAATTTTTAACTACTCAATATAATTCTTTAACCTAAAAATTACTTAAATATGTCAAACAAACACCCCTTAAAAATTACTTAAATATGTCAAACAAACACCCCTTAGAGTAGCTCAATAATCAATATTTAGGTCAGAATTACTACTATATAATTATTATATTGTATTCAGTTAATAGCTCCACCATTATTCCTCCATAAATAATTCTCTCTCAAATCTTCTCTTTAATGATGTCTCCTCATACCACTTGCTACAATCTCAAAATATCGTAAATTTAAATCTTTTTTTTTCTCAATAGATAACATATACTAATAATTATCCTTTAAGTTATATGAACACTTTCATAAATTTATACTAAACTCAACATAAATACAATAAAAAGATTCTCACCCACTTGACACAATAATGAAAAAAAAAACAAAGTTTTATTAAGAAATAAATTAACAGAGTGAACCCAGATGGAAAAAGGAAAGAAAAAAAAATTGAAGTACAAAAAAAAATTTAATAATGCAAGTAAGACTAAAACCTTTCTTTTTAAGTTTTAGTTGCATCATTAAATTATTTTGTTCGTGAAGGAGAAATTTTACGCAGATTCTTTTTCAAGATTTACGACAATTAATTAACAAACTTGGAAAATCAAATTATTAGATGAAAAATAAATAATAAAGCGGCAGAGAAATTAACTGGTAACGTAAATGCAAGTTGAAGAAAGCTGTTGGTTCTGCCCTATCCTCGAACCGATGGAAGTGGAAGGGATAGGATCCCTTATCTTCTGGGGCACGTTGTCCTAAACATGAGAATTGTCCAAAATACCCTTATGGCCCTAAAACCCGGAATTTACTCCCTTGTGCCTTGTCCCTTCTTTTACATTGCTCCGGTCCGGTTTAACTTTTAAGGGCCCTACATTTGTCCCAAAGCATTTTTCACGTCCAATTTGTGTAATTACTTTTTGGAATTTCTTTTCCTCTATATGGCTTTTTCGGGTATATTCCCACCTCTCTTTAAAAAAAAAAAAAAAAAAAAATCTAGCTTTATATTAATATTTGAATGCAACATATTTTAGTTTCATTCTCAACCATGAGGTTTAAGAATATTTTTTAATAAATTTGTAACTTTTATTTTAGTCTAATAAATTGATTTTTACATGGTATATTTAGTTTTCCTAACCATGCTATGTTGATTGATAGAAAAATGGCATCATATTTTAACGTGCATTTTCGGTGTTGATGTGTGTGTGTGTGTTTTTTTTTTGTGAGCTAGGTATCAATATCATATGAGGGTTATGGTAAGTATAAATGGGATATGTATTCCATTTCTCTGTATATATATATTATATTATGTGGCAACTTTTTAATTGTTTATTTTAATTAAAATATTTCATCCAAAATAAATTTTTAGGTTTTTTTTTTTTTTTTTTTATATGTTTGAGTTATGTCTCCTGATGGAAGGTTATGTGCATTATATTGATTAAAAATTATATGTGATAGAAATTGAAAATAATTTATGCTACTTATTGAAAATTGTTCGTGATATTACGTACATTAATTAAAGTTATCAAATGTATGTATATTTGTATGTTTTTATTAGATTTGCTTCAATTTTCTATCGTATAGACTTTTCTTTAAAGGTGTGTATTAGTTTGAGTTATTAGAGTTACCAGCACTAATGCACGGATCCAATCAAAATCTATTTTTTTTAAATCTGGATAAAAACAATTATTTTTTACATTTTAGAGCTAAATTTATTTTAATTATAACTTTGATGCAAATTAGCTAACCACATCCGAGAAACTTGCATTATGTGGTGTCATGTCCAACACAATAATGTGAACTAGAATAGTATTGTGTAAATTCTACCTATTATTTATAGAATTTTATGGTCTCTAAATAGATTTGTACTTTATACAATAACAAAAAAAGTTTATTGATGACCACAATCATCTAGACTCGATTGGGATTGTAAGTTTGAGGTCGATCCTTAGCTTTGGAGCCAAACAAGTCGACTAAATAAATCTTCTAATTCACATGACCTAACATGAGTGTTTGTTTGAAGGAACTAACGAACTATTAGAAATTAGTTTTTACGACTCCTCTTTAAACAATCACATTCAAATGAAGTAATATAATCATTTATTTTTAACAACTCAAAATAATCACTCTTTTATAACTACTCATTTACAACAATTCATTTATAGTCAATTAAAATAATCACTCATTTTTAATAATACACGAGTTATTGTATGTAATCGATCTAAAAAATCATAATTCAAATAAGTTATTAATCACAATACCTCTACATATAACTGCATCAAAAAAAGTTATAATTAGAAATAATGTTTGCAGTTATAACTAATTTTGGATTTATTTTTATACTAGTTTTCTTTATAATATAAAATTCATATCAATATTAAAACAGTCGTATTACTAATTTATTAAAATTGAAATGAATATTATTTATTCAACTGGTAACAATTCTATTATTTCAAGTATTAAAATTGAATATTCTAAAAAAAAATCAAATATAAAAAAAAATTGAATATTTCTCAAAGTTTAAATAATACAATAAAAAGACCGAATGAGTTGGTTATCTGGTTTGGTTTGATCCATTTTCACTACGGTCACGGATTCGATCATTGATATCGGTATTGTAATCTCCCTGTCCCAACTTGTACTAAATAAAAAAATAATAATAAAAATAATACAATAAAAAGTATTTAATTTTGAACAAACATATTTTTCGATTTAAATTTGTTAAAAGACAATTGACGTGGTATATATTTCGTGTAGAAATGCGGGTATTAACAGGCGGGACCCACAGTGCCAGCTGTAGATCTGTGCCACCGACATTAACCGCGGCCCCAACCCGACCATTAATATGACAGCTCAACCTACTCATAAAAATATGTTTTTAATAATTTGTTATTGTTTCTTAGTTTATAATAATTAATGGCCGAAATATCTTTAAGATTTGGTGTTGGAATTTATTCAAATGAATAAGAAATACACCTGGATGGGTCTGCACGTGAGAAAACACAAGTGGGTACGTGATTTAATTTCCAACACGTGCGAGTTTTTCTTGTTTGTTTGTTTGAGTTGGAGCTGAGGAGGATATAGTTTTAACAATAATATAACCGTCGTTTTCATGTCATTTAAACTCACATATTCATATTGAAATTTGTGACATTTTCATTTTTCAATCTTCAACGGCGTTTTTTTAATCGATTGTATAAATATGAACCCTAGCTAATAGAGGTGGAAAGTTCAAGTTTGTGTATCCTATGTTTGAAATTTATTTATCATGGCATAAAAGGATGGAGCGAAGAAGGGAGATTAAGTTGAATGTTTTTATAGTAATTAAAATTTAAATTTCTCCAAGTTTCTTTCACAATCTAGTATTGTACAATTTGTTTTGTCATGTGAAAATAGTTTTGTGGACATAAACTAGATCAAACACTCAAGTACTGTAATTAGTTTTGTCCTTTGGCTTTGTTAATTTTTAGATGAATAAATAAGAGACGTTACTTTTGTCCTCTGGCTTTGTTACTTTTTAGATAAATAAATAAGAGACGTTTAAATTAAGTTTTTTTTAGTATATATTGAGGGAAAATGGATAAATATCGATTCTCAAATCCTGAGACGTCGGTGTGGAATTAGTTTATAACCAAACAATAAAATTATTGTGCTAATGACTCATTCGATAACTACCATTCATTTTTAAATATACTTAAATTTGACAATCTAAATAAACGAGGAAAAAATAACTTCATATCAAATTTCAGCTATCTAACCATGGTTGAGAGATAACCAAGAGTCAAAAGTAAAGTGAATCATGGTTCGCAATTGTTGGTTTCAATTCAAGTGGTTATTTTTATTCAATATAAACTACTTTCGATTACTAGGGACAAGGATTTAGATACATTTTTCCCCAATACTTAAATATTTATTAGACAAATGTGATGTTGTTTTTTTTTTTGTTTTTTTTTGAGGAAGACAAATGTGTTGTTTTACAAATTAAAAAATGTTATCATAAACCCAAAATCTTAGAGAAAGTACTTTCTTTAGTACAACAAAAAGAAACTACAAAGAGAGACAAATGACTCATTTACATAATAATGATTATCGATGCATATTTGAAAAATGTGAGAATAAGCATATGTATATAATATACACACACAAAAAGATACAATTTTTTATTTATTGATTTAAAGGTATAAGTTCAATCGAAAGAGTTGGTCCTGCATTGATTATTTTGTTTGGTGATAATACTATTTCGATTTTATAGTCATGAGTGTAATCATGAAAATTAGTATTTGACTCGCATATTATTTAATGAGAAAAACTTACCTGCACATAAATGAGCAGGTATGTCCAACTTATTACATATGTGACACAATTGGTGCCACACAAATGAATTTTTTTTTGTCTTTTTTGTTTGAAAGAAATTTTTGCGTGGCTCTAAATTTGCCACATATGCCTATAAGTTGGACTTACCTACACATTCATGTGTAGGTAAGTTTTTCTCTTATTTAATATCAATACTTCCTATATACATAAGGTTCATTGGTTCTCCTCCCCAAATTTATATTAGAAGAAAAAAAATATGCGTTGAGATTTATTTCTCTTAAATGTTGATTGTTATTTGGTGAATTAGACATCATCTTGTATTAACCCATTTGGTGAGTTTAGTAAAATTTGGTTAGTGTTGGGGTTAAGTTAATTAACAATTTGTATGGTGTGTGATTGTGCTATTATATAAATCACCATTTGGGTCTCCTTCATCCTTTGAGAGAAACCCTAGCTACCATTTGTGTCCACCTTGAAATTTCATCTTCTTCAATGGCAAATTTGAGTGAGTATCGTCTCACATCCTGAATAGTGGAGTAGGCTAGTCCGAATCATTTTACTCGATGTGTTAATTTCTTCTCCTTCTTCTTTATTTGGTTTGATTTCATCTCTATTTGTTCAATTTGAGTTAGGACTATCATTTGTTATCTTTAATTTTGATTATAGATCTATTGTTACAACATTGATCAATTAAAAACAAAAACATAAAAGCCGAGGAATAAGGAAAAAAGAGAGGAGAGTTTGGAAAAGACAAAGAAGGCAAAAGACATGAGAATCATATGATTGTCATGTTTTGTTGTCAAATGGTTGCATAATTTTGATATAAATAAGTAGAAAAAGGAACAATTTCAGAATTCTCTTTTTAAAAAAGTAGGATCCCCTTTTTAAAAGCTTTTTTTATTTATTCCATTCTTTGGCATCTCATTCTACCAATTGACACCTCGCCCTCACTTTTCGAACTATACTCTTTTCGCCCACTTTCCCTCCAATTATATTCATTTTTTGGGTTAAATTATAAATGTATTTATTATTATTTAGAAAATACTAAAATTTATCCGGAATAATATAAAAAAAGTTAATATATTTTTTTTGTTAAAATACCATTTTGGTTCCTTAGCTATTATAAAAGTTCCATTTTTGTCTTTCAAACTTTCAAAAATTCAATTTTAGTCCTTCAAATTTATTAAATGTTTAAAATTAACAGAGCATAAATAAATATAGGTTTTCTATCGAAGTGTGTGTGACAACATCAAACAAACAAAGTATTGAATCTCCTGGAACTTGAGAAAAGCCATATAAATATAAAGACAGTAAAAAAATATGTTGATTCAATGTTTATAACTGGAACAATAAAAACTCCAGCTTGATTAGAACTTGTGAAGGCTTAGTAGCTACACCGCTTAAATACTTGTTAACAATACAATTTTTACAACTGATTTTACAATAGCAGTTAAGTAAATAAACCAAAACCGTATTAACAAATATAACAACCTAAATAATTTGTTAAATAATATCTGCAGCTTAATCTAATAGCTACAAAATAGTTCAAATCTGGCTCTAGAAAAGCAGTTCACAAATCACCAATAAAAAAGCAAAAACAAAAATCTCAAGAATATCTAACAGTCAAATATCAAAATACGAAGGCAATATAATTTAATCAGTTACTAACTATGGTTAAGTTTTATTTTTAACTTAAGGACTAATTTTAAACATCTAAGAAACTTGAAAGACTAAAATTGGACATTTGAAAGTTGAGGGACTAAAATGGAACAAAAATGATAGTTAAGGGATTAAAATTGAACTTTTGAAAGTTGAGAGACCAAAATAGAACTTTCATGATAATTGAGGGACCAAAATGACATTTTAACCTATTTTTTTAAAATCTAGTTAACCCTTTATTTACTATACCGAAATGGCTAGTGGCAAGTTGATTTATTGTTTGCTAATAAAGCAGTTCAACAACATCACATGTTCAGTTCGATAATTAATATTCATTTCGATAATTCATCATATATAGGGTTTGTGGTTCGTTTTCTCTAATTTATATTTTTGAAAAGGCTTTACTTAATCAATTAAACAAACAAACCCACATTATTGTCTCATGATGCCTAATTGTTAACATTTTTTGGAAACAATACCTACTTCTACTTATTCAACTTCTATGAAAGACTATTGTGAGCTTTTATCAAATTACAAGAATTAAAATTCTAATCAAATTACAAGAATTAAAATTCCAATTTTTAAAATTATAAGGACTAGATTTTAACAAGAAACTAAATTTTCAATTTCAAATTTTATATTTTATATTTATTTCATTTTGTACTTAAAATATTCAGTTAGTCATTCAACTTAAAAAATATGTTTGAGTCGTCAACAGCTTAAGAATTTGGCTTTGAGTATGATTTAAAAAAGAATCAAGCATATATTTATTGATTACGTGACGTGGAATTGCATTTGAGCCCAATTGGATGATTGAATCAAATTTTTTAGGGGCATAACTTCATAAAATATGGAAGGAAAACAAAAAACAATATTGGGCAATACTGATTTTTTTTCTTTAGTTAAAAAAAAAAAAAGATTAGAACACATTAAAAATGAATAGAGCTCCAAAAAAAATTTATGCCTTCTAAACCAAAAATTATTAGAATCGAAAATCCCTCACAATTTGTTGTTCAAAGGAAACAACCCACAAATTTAACACTAACATGGTGAAAGAAATTTTATACAAAATTTTACGGATGAATTTTAAAAAACTAACACATCAATTTATAGAAATGAAAATTTGAATTTGTAGTCTACAAATGAATGAAATTAAGAAAATAAAGTAAAGTACAGGTAAAAAGGGTGCTAAAAGTCGAAAACTGAATTTAAAGCCGAATTTAAAGCCATGAGTTGGGCGTTTAATTTAGTGCTAGGATAAATATTTTAATGAAAAAGTTATGTATATTATTGGAAACAAAAATAAAAAATAAAAAATAAAATAAAAATAAAAATAATTTGCCTGGGACTAAAATTATATAATAATATATTAATTCTGTTGCGATTCTGTAAATTCCAGCCTGAAATTGATACCCACTTCAGTGGCACAGAAAAGCAGCCAATACCTGCGTCCCACAAAACAACTCGGCATCTTTTTTTCTTTTTTCTTTTTGAAAAAACTCTCTATTTTCTCTCTTTTTTTCATAAATAATAATAAATAAAAGAGAATTTACCATCAGCAGCACATTCTACCTCTTGTATTATATTTGTAGCATAATTTTTAAAATAATTCATCTATAGCATATTTATTTCTATCACTCACCTAGTGATAGTCTATCACTCACCTAGTGATAGAACTCAATTTAGATTTCTATCACTGATAGAAAACTTAAGGAGTGATAGAATGAGTCCATCATTAATTGAATTCTATCACTAATAGAACTCAACAAGTGATAGAAGTCAATTTGGATTTTCTGCTACAAATGAAATTATTTTAGATTTTGTGCTATAGATGGAAATATTTTACCTTTTTTTGTTATACATGCAAAATCCCCTAAACAAAACAGAGTGCAAATATATTCGCTAAAGTATATAATTATAAAAAGTTAAAGAGTTTATGTTATTTTTTTTCTGTTAACGGAGATAAAAGTTCAAATAATATTTTATACAATTTAATATCAAATTAGAAGTTCAAAATTTTCACAATCAAGTACGGTAGAATAGAAAAATATTGAAAACTTATTAATGTAAGTACTAAATATATTTTAAAATTCAAAATTTGACCTTTCAAAAAAAAAAAATTCAAAATTTGATTAGATTCAAAATTGAAAGTTTTAGGATATTTAAAATAAAAAGATCAAATAGAGACAAATTTGAGTAAATATTTAATTTATTTTACTATTATACAATACTCTTGTAGTAAAAGAAAATTTTAGAGTGAGTTCAATTCACAGTGGTCACTTACCAAACAACATATTATGTAACATTAGTCAAAATATGTGCAAGTTGGTCCAGATGGTCAAAGATACAAAAAAAATTGTAATTTAACCTTTAATTTATCAAAATTGTATTATTATTTATTGCTCTTAAGTATACACAGTTAATACTTTTTTTTAAGTATTAACACTTAATAACTTGCCAACACGAATAATAACTTAAGTGAGAACAGTTTATATCTAGATATCTTATGAGTTAGAATCTCTCTCTCCATTGATGTAACCTCAAAAAAAATGATAATAAAAAAGAACAACACCAAATTTTGAGTAATAAAAGGAAATGATAAAGTAAAGAATAATAATATATAATTGGACGTTATAATTTTGAATGGAAACTTGAACCTTTGCCTTTTCTCCCTAATCCAAGGACAAAGGTTGTGTTTTTATCGTAATTATTAATTAATTGTGTTTGTTGGGAGTTGTTGTTGTTCCATTACCTCATGGGTTAGGTTGTTCTCATGTAACCATTGTTTTTACACTTTCACATTAAGTAAGCTCTAATAATTCCATTCACTTATAAAAAAAAACTTTAAAATATAAATTTTTGCACCTCTTATAATTAAATTATTTATGTGACATATACTTAAAATTCGACAACCGCTCTTTACTTAGATTGGTTTCGATCGGCGGTTCGATTTCAAAAAATGTATGAACATCCGATATATATATATATATATATATATTGTTTAGTGACGACAAGTCTATCTATATCTCTACATTGATATGAGAGCTTAAACCCTCATGACTTTGCTTTTGGGCTTCCTCCAAAATGTCTCATACAAAATGGAGATGTTTGTCTTCCCTTATAAATTACCTAAGATCTACCTCTTATTTAACCAATGTAGGATTTTTACAACACTTTCTTTGTATTCCTAACAATCCTTCCATCGAACAAAGTACTGCATGCGAGCCTTCCTGATAGTCATGTCCAAATTACGCTTGAGCACACCTTCACTCAAACCCGAATCCTTCCGAATTACACTTGAGCAAACTGCAAAGCTCAACCATGGATCCACTCGATTTATGTTTGAGCACACAACAACTACTCCAGGCAACCATTTTAGAAGAACTCCCACACTAGAGTTCAGAGATGCTCAATCAAGAGCACGTTCAGAATCACTTCCACCAGAGCACACACATAAGACGTCTCAACAACGGATTTTTTCATTATGCTATTTCATAGTCCATATTGAACCTCACAAATCTTTGTTTCCTACTCGAGGTTCTTCCGATATGGTTAAGTTAGGAGCACAGCTCTGATACCACTTGTTAAGGGACGACAAATCTATCCAAATCTCCACATTGGTATGATATTGTCCACTTTGAGACTAGACCCTCACGATTTTATTCTTGGGTTTTCTCCAAAAGGCCCCATACCAGATGAAGATGTTTTGTCTTCCCTTATAAACCCAAAATTTAACCCTTATTTAACCAACGTGAGATTCTACAACACTTTATTTGTATTCCCAAAATATACCATTACATTCATCTTACCCATAAAAAAATAAAAGACAAAGGGTTATAAAAAAAAAAGGTAAAAGAAAGCAATATTTGGATAATAAATAGAGATAGTTTATGAATTAATTCACGAGAGAAGTTTAATTGGAAAGTGACCTAATTTGTTGGAGAACCTGCAAGCTTGCTTCCTGAGAAACTTGTAGGGCATTTGATGATTTGAGTTGTTTTTGCAAGGATTCTAATGTACTTTGCATTTCAAAAGCAAATAATAAAGAAGTCATCAAAGTGTCTAACCTTTTGAAAAGATTTAGGGGGTGATTGGATTTTGGTGTTGAAAAGTGGAGGGGAGAGAAAGTTGAAGAGAAAGAGGAAGTAGAGTGATTTGAAGATATGAAGTAGTTGTTTGGAGATTGATGTTTTGGAGAGGAAATGTAAAAATATTTATTTTATATTGATTTTTTATAATGTAATGATTGTAGATTTTGGATTGATGGATAAATATAATATATTTTATTTTATATTGTGTGGTTGAAAATTAGAGAGAGTTTGATGTGATATTTGATAAGATCAGATAAAAGATATTTTGTATTATATTATATGGTTAAAAATTAAAAAAAAAAGTTTGATATGACATTTAAAAGATAAAATAAAAGGTTTGATGTATATTAAGGGAGAGGTTGAGGAGAAATTGGGGAGAAGATGAGTCCTAAAAACAAAAAAAGAGTTGAAATTTCTTCTTTCCCTCCTCTCCTCAACACCAAATCCCAAACACCCCCTTAAACCTTAGTCATCAAACACCATCATAACTTCAATCAAATAATTCCTTTATAAAAAACTATACATTTCCCATCACCCACTCATTACCCTTAATCATTTATGCTTTACATATAATTGCCAATTATATTTACTTTAAATAAAATAATTTTAGGCAAAAAGAAAAACAATAGTCTAGTGACATTAAATAAAATTTGATAATTAAAATGTTATAGTTTGGAACAAGAGATCTAAAATAATAATGAATAAATAATTTTAGAAAACAAAGAGACAAGTTAATTTTTTTGTCCATTAATGTTGAGGTGAGTGTAGTGGGAAAGAAATTACAAATTTTTTAATTTATGTGTTTGATATGTTACTATTTCCTAGGATTTTGCTAATGTTCCAAAGTTCTTCTCAAAATAAAAAAAGACTAATGTTCCAAAGTTTCCTTTTTATAGTCGACATTTTGACCCATTTGCTCAATGTCACGTATATTTAACTTTTGTACCCTTTTCAAATGGTCTTTTAGAAACAATTTATTGTAAAGTGTTGTGACTTTTTAAATCAATTCAATATATTATATATTTTTTTTAGAAATACTTATATTTGACCAAAATACTTTTTACTTTCTAATTTTGTAGGTATTCTCATTTTCCCATAATTCTCAATTTTTTTTTTTGAGTACAAGTTGAGAAATTACAATACCGATTCCAGAGATCAAATCGTGACAGTGGAGTGTAAATGAATTAACTTCAAACTAGATAACCAATCATGTCATTCAATCTCAACTTTTCTTGTAACTTCCATAATTCTCGACTTAATCACTATTATTACATTTGTTTTGAATGATTTATAATTTGTTGAAACATCCTTGCTAGAGTTGTTTCTTTTTCTCAACAATAACTTAAAAGAGTGTCCACCTTTTATTTTCCTTCTCAATTATAGTTGAACCACCCTCTAGATAGAGGTGGGAATGGATGGGAAAACAAATAATGAAAAAGGAGATAGATGAAGTAAAGTTGATACATGTTTTTTTAAGGTTATTTTTAAGCAATTGGCCACAAATAATATTATAGGCCATGTAATTGGTTTCCTTAGTTTCATTTTTAGCTAATAAAATTTGTTTCAAAACATCATTTTGCAAGAAAAGAAAACCTTAAAATAAGATAAAATTTGGTGCAACATAATCATGTAGGAAGGATTAAGTGTGATGTACAACCATCTATCACATCTAGAAGGAACATAAAACTTCATAGGTCATTTTCTCGTATATTTTACTCAATCGATTTAATTATGTTATTGAGACTCATAAAATTACTTGATGTTATACTTGCTTAAGTTGGGAAAAACCTTCTAACATTTCGATTTCTCCATATATTAGTATGCTTTCTTGATTTTGTTTTTCTTGTCTGTTTATTTTTATCCTTTATTCTATTGGTTCATTATATGACCTTAAATTTCAAGTAACTCTTTCTAATGATTCAACTTCTATATTTTATTATTATTATTTTTCTTTCTTTAATGAATAATGTTTTCAAATATTCACTTATTTCAAGTATCTTTGAAAATTTATATATAAATATATATATATATATATATATATATATATAATATCACTTCTCAAATGCTTTATTTTTATTAGTCGCACTAAAATAACTATGTAAGATGTGTTTGCGTAAAGAGTTTGTGAAGAATTATTAAAGGTTAATTTAATACCACATTTAAAAATGAAGTAGCTCTAAAAAGTATTCATAAAAATAACTTTCATCGGGGCTGTTTGTTTGACATATTTAGGGAGGAGTTAGTCCTAGGATTTACTAACTTCTCTTAAAAACTACATCCAAACGAGTTTTTATTAATTCATTCTCATTTTTTACTTTTAAAAATAACTCTCATTTCTAACCATTCATTTTTAATCATTCATTTATAACTACTCGATCATTTCTAACCACTTATTTTTAATCATTCTTTTCAAATCAATCAAAATAACTCATTTTCAACAATTCATTTTTAATCATTTCTTTTTTAACTACTAAAAATAACTACCCATTTTTAAATCTACATCCAAACAAGGTTTTGACTCTAACTCATCTATACAAAAACTACATCCAAACGAGTTTTTGACACAATTCTAAATTTTTAACTCCTCAACATAATTTCTCAATATAACTCCTTAACTCAAAAACTACCTAAATATGTCAAACAAACAGCCCCTTAAGGTGTAATAAATCCTCAAGGTACAAAGATATTTTTTTAATCATAACTGTTAATCAAAAGGATATATATATATACATATACTCTCTATCTAGACAGAGAGTGTATGCCACAAACTACTCATAAATTTTTAATCTAATCAAGATTTATCAAAATCCTCATAAACTATCAAAACCATTCTTAACTATTGACCTTCATTTTCAAACTGCATATCTAAACACACCAAACATTTTGAATTTTGTTGAATTTAATATTTCAAAGTTTGAATATCACATTTGTGAACTCAAAGAAGAAAAGAAAGAATATCTTTTAAACTTTTATTTTAAGGGATGGTTTCATAAAGTAGTAGGCGAGAATTATTTATATAACTTCCAAAAAATTTATGAATAACATAAAATAAACATAAGGTTTTCTAATGAAATGATAATATATTTCAAGAATATAATGAAAGAAACTTGTAATAAATATCTTAGTGGGCATATTATCATTGTTGCAAAGTGATATTATAATTAATGAGCTTGTTGATAAGGACTAGAAGGTAAAGGAATCAAACACAAGTCTTATTCTTGAAGAGTGGAAACTTTAATGAATGAATGGGATTCTCTTCTTCTTTTGTTTTTATGTCCATTTGAATACCAAGAAAAAAAAGAGCTTAGTAAAACAATATTACCTTGAGAATAAAATAAAGTATGTTTTAAATTAAAGGAATACATTAAGTAGGTTTTGTTGAATTCCCTCTAAACTAGAGTGTAGTTTTAATAGTAAAATTTTACTACTCCAACCTTTTTTTAGTGAAAAAGTGCATATATGAACTGTCATTGTAAGAATTCAACTTTCAAATCTTTAGAAAATTGGGTTCCTTTTATTCTTTTTTCCTTATACCTAGAAGAAAATAGTGTCTTAACCATCATATATATATATATATATATATATAAATTAAATAACAATGAATGAATATGAACATTTAATCTTTGAGGAAGTTGGCTAGATTGAGATTAATAAATAAAACTTATTTGCAAGTCTATATGATGCGATATGTCATGGTTATAATTAATATATTTTTTTAAAAAATAAGACTACACTCAGTCCTAAACTTTTTATAAGTCCATCCATTTACATGCTATATAGGTTCGATTTTATTTGAAAAATATTAGTTCACACATGGGTAAATTTATATCTATATCAATTGAAGTGTAGAATTTTCACAAATTAATTAACTTAGACAATCCATTTCAATAATGTACTATTTTCAAAGAAAGAGTCAAAATTTTTAAGAAGTTTCCACAATAGCCAATTGATACATGAATAATTTTCAAATTGAAATATAAATTCATTCACTTATGGAAATTTATGAGGATGAATTGTTAGAATTAATAAGCTAGTTCACATATGTTAAACTAACGTTTTTCAAACAAAATCTTTAGAAATTGATATACTAATTCAAGTTTAAATTATGCAATTATTTATAATAACAATTTTTATTCATACAATCTACGAATTTTGGGAACAAGAAACTATTTTTGTTTCGTTTTTCAATATACCAATGTAGGGGAATAAACCTTCAATTTTAAGATAGGTATTTAAATCTCTATTAACTTTTATACTTTAGACGATCAAAACTTCCTCACAAATTTACTCTACCAAAAATGTCTTATTTAATATATCATGTCTGAAATTTAATGCGTGAGATGACATGTAGATTATTGTTTAGAAATGAAAAAAACACAATTTTTTATTAAGAAAATACACACACAATTATTTCTTTTTACTCCACCATAATTAATGTAAGAAATTAAAGCTACAATCTCATGATTATTAACTATTATAAAATGACATAATAATCAAGAGAATCGTGAAAAATTAGGAAGAGACAGAAATCAATCTAAAATGATAATCTATTTAATAATTAATTTTTTTATTAATGTTCTTGACATTCAAATTTTATATAATCAAATGATAAATTGTGTAACATTAATTAGGTATGTGTAAGTTAACCCACATAATTACACATTTTTTTAAAATATATAATTACTAGGTTATATATTAAGTGGCATAAAAAAAGAAGGTATTTAAAAAAAAATCAAAATAAATTAATGACTGAATATGATGTAATTTGGCGTAAATTAATGTTAGGGAGAATATAATTATTAAAAAAAAAAAGTAAAAAAAGAGTGGAAAAAAGTGAAAGGATAAAGAAAAAAAGCTGATTCGGATATAGGATGCGTTTGGTTTACGCTCCCTCTCTCTCTCTCTATGGGTTGGGTACTATCTTGACAGGACTTATCCGGATAACCTTTGCCACGTCATCACAATAAACAACATTTAATTTTCTTTTAAGAATAAAAAGACAAATAAGGAAAATGAGCGCGAGGAACAGTTAAATCATTAAAAATGGTTTGTTCCAAAACGCTGTCGTTTCCTTACTTGTCTTGTCTGAATTACCACCACTCTCAATCTCTCTCCTGTGGCGGTTGAAAAAGCATCCATTTGTTTCTGTTTTATTGCTGCCTATTTTTCAATTCTTTTTTCTGCCCCCAATTTGCTAAATTATGGTTTTATTTATATAGCTATAGTTATCTAATTAAAAGAGATACACTTTTTTTATGGTCGAGAGTCGAAACTTTGTTACCATATATTTGGGATTAGAGTTGGAATTGTTTATAAATTAATTTTACAAATAGATTTTGAAAATGGTAAAATGGTAAATATTAGGAGTTATAAGGATAATCTGATGTCGACAGTTAAACCATCGGAATTTATTACAAAAAAGAAAAATGAAAAGGAAATTTAGTGTAAGTGACAACTTTTTATTAGAAGTATTTAAACAATAGGAAAGTTTTGGAGGTTTTTTATTCTTTTTTTGAAAGTTGAGGGAAGAAAGATCACAAATACTGATTTCAAGGATTGAACTCGTGATCGTGGAACAGAAATAGATTAACACCAAATCAGATAATCAATCGGGCCACCTACACATTCGATAGGTTTGGACATTTTTTTATTGTTATTCTCCCATCTCTTGTTCCGAATGAAAATTGCATGTGAAACTGATTGAAAGTTGTTTATATTGATTAAAATTATATGTACACTAATTAAAGACGATAAAATTATTAAATGCATAAGTTTTCTTTATCTTTATGGGTCTCATCCAATTTTTTAATACACACAAAATTTATATAAAAATTTGTTATTTGAAGAATTATTTAAAGATTTTTTGAACAAAATTCAAAATAGAAAACTAAAAAAAGAAGAAGAAAATAAGTTGAAACAGAGATTTGCTTAATCAGGTTAAGAGTGTGTTTGGACGGAGCAGGAGTAGGAAATCAAGCTCACCCAAACAATCCTGATTTTTAACCAGCAAAATTCCAATATATTCTCTCTCTCTCTCTCTCTCCATCACAGTGGGGTTTGAGAGATTAATATAAATGCAAGTTCTCATATCTCCCAACACATCTCAGCCTCAAAAATCTCATTTCTTCTTCTTCTTCTTCTTCTTCACCGAGGTTCAATTTCTCTCAATTCCGCCATGGGCGCAACCATTCTCACCGATCTCGGGGCTGAGATTTTCATTCCGGTCTGCGCCGTTGTCGGAATCCTCTTCTCCTTAGTCCAGTGGTACTACGTCGCTCAGGTTAAGCTCTCCCCCGGCCGGGATTCCGCTCACAACAACGCCGCCGGTTCCAAGAATGGCTACTCCGATTACTTAATCGAGGAAGAAGAAGGCGTCAACGACCACAACGTTGTTATCAAGTGTGCTGAGATTCAGAACGCCATTTCCGAAGGTAATTTCGCTTTCCTACTTGTTCTTCGTTTCAGATTTGTTTTGTTATCTGTTGGTTTTGACCTAATTGTGGCTGGATCTGGTTTGGAACTCGAAGATTTGTTGTTTTTGTCCGGATTTTTGTGTTTGTTTGGTTTAGGGTTTAATCTTGTTGGTTTGCCTGGCTATTGATTTCTGGAGTGGTTCTTGTTTTTATTGTGCTAACGCGCGGTTTGGAGTCTTGTTTGGAAGTTGCGTGTTGAGTGTTGTGTGTGGTAGACGTGTGTGTTTTCTCATTGGTTCTGTTGGTTCATGCATTTCTGGGCTTGATTGTCGTTTTTGAGCTGTAACGTTATGGACTGATTGACTGTGTGAGCTGGTTTACTGGTCTTGATACATTACTGTAAATGAGTAACAGAGTCATTGATTACGAACTAATTAGTTGTTTTTAGTGGCGATTTCGTTCCTGATTACATTTAGTTTGTTGGTTTTGAGAATTTTGTTTCTTAAGAGGGGTTAATGGTGTTTTGTGTATGGAGGATTCGTAAGCCTCTTCAAAAAAGCAATTATGGAAACGTGGGTATATTGAGAAATCTTGGAAAGTATGATTGAATAGTTTCAGATTTTTGAAAACAGAGAGCTGTGGATTCTTTGGAACTTAGAAGTTTTTGTATGCCTTGTTTCTTCGATAATTCTAACTATTAGTTCTTAGGTCGGGCTTTTTCCATCAAAATGAATTAAATGAAATCTCTTATATGGGTGTGGTTTTTGTACGTTTGGGTTTGCAGTGGTTCTTTTTTTGGTAGAGGATAGAGGTGCATCACCGCTTCTTGAGTTAATCATCATTTCGAGATTCATTTTCTTTGCATTTGGTTCTACGTATTAGAGAATATGAGGTTCCACCTCAAAACCAATTGGCAATGAGGGGGGTAATCCATATCTCTTTTATATTGATGTTGGACTCCCCACTTTTCTAATGTGGGACAATTGAGATCTCAACATGACCCCTCAAGATGGTGCCTCTTTTGGGCTCACCAATCTTGAATCGGATCTCAATTTCATTTTTATTGGACCGATACCCGTTTGGGCTTTTATGGCCTCTGATACCATATTAGAGAATATGAGGTTCCACCTTAAAACCAAATTAGAGAATATGAGGTTCCACCTCAAAACCAATTGGTAATGAGGGGAGTAATCCATATCTCTTTTATATTGATGTTGGACTCCCCACTTTTCTAATGTGGGACAATTGAGATCTCAACACTACGTTAGTGTCTGTGGTCTTTGTGTAATTGTTGTCTTTGCACATGCCTCTGCTGAGAATATTATTTAATATAATTTTTTTGCTTAAAAAACTGGCAACATTTTTGTGAGTTCCTTTTGATGAAGTCTCTACGATTGTGCCTTCAAAAAACATTTTTTTTGCCACTCTGTTATTCCTGAATTATATTAATTGTAGATGTCATCTTCCAATCATATATATGTACATGTGTGTGTGCGTGTTGTTTTTTCTAGCAACGAAGAGAAAGTGAAAGCCTTTTTCTGTGTCCTTTTTAGTTAAAATTGGTAGAATATGAATGTTCTAAGATGAGTAGATGAGTATACCAGTTGCTTTCTTTATTTTATCAGGATGTTTCTTTTCTTAAACCATATTGTTATTTGCTGTCATCTTGAATTGTTTTGGAACCGTTTCTAACCCTTATAACTCTTTAATGTATTAGGTGCAACCTCTTTCCTTTTTACGGAGTACAAGTATGTCGGCATCTTTATGGTGTTGTTTGCAGGCTTGATTTTTGTATTCCTCGGTTCAGTGGAAAGTTTTAGTACCAAGCCTCAACCGTGCTCATATGACAAAACAAGGACTTGTAAGCCAGCTTTGGCGACGGCTATATTTAGCACTGTATCTTTTTTACTTGGTGCAGTTACCTCAGTAGTTTCTGGTTTCCTTGGAATGAAAATTGCTACATATGCAAATGCCAGAACCACCTTGGAGGCAAGGAAAGGGGTTGGAAAGGCGTTTATTATTGCTTTTAGGTCTGGTGCAGTCATGGGCTTCCTCCTTGCTGCCAATGGTCTCTTGGTTTTGTATATTACCATTAATCTCTTCAAAATATATTATGGTGATGATTGGGGTGGCCTTTTCGAGTCAATCACTGGTTACGGTCTTGGTGGATCTTCCATGGCTCTCTTTGGTAGAGTTGGTGGTGGGATCTATACCAAAGCTGCTGATGTTGGTGCTGACCTTGTGGGCAAGGTGGAAAGGAACATTCCTGAAGATGACCCCAGAAACCCAGCTGTAATGATCGTTGCTCTATATGATTTTTTTTTGTTCATTTTGTGCTGATATTTTTTTCTCTTAATCTAATCCCTCATTGTTATACAGGTGATTGCTGACAATGTTGGTGACAATGTTGGGGATATAGCCGGTATGGGATCTGATCTTTTTGGTTCATATGCTGAATCTTCCTGTGCAGCTCTTGTTGTTGCTTCTATCTCCTCTTTCGGCAACAACCATGAGTTGACACCAATGCTCTATCCTCTCCTCGTCAGTTCTATGGGTATCCTGATTTGCCTAATCACCACCTTATTTGCAACTGATTTCTTTGAGATCAAGGCTGTTAAGGAAATTGAACCAGCGTTGAAGAAGCAACTCGTAATTTCCACTGTTCTTATGACCATTGGAATTGCAATTGTAACTTGGTTGGCTGTTCCATCATCATTCACCATTTTCAACTTTGGAACTCAAAAAGTTGTGCAAAGCTGGTTAGTGCTTCTTGAATTATTGTCTTTCAATTGCTTTTCATTTTTACCAGTGGTTTGATTTACCCGTAAGTATTTGGCATTCAGGAAATTGTTCTTGTGTGTTGCTGTTGGTCTCTGGGCTGGGCTTATAATTGGATTTGTGACAGAGTACTACACGAGCAATGCGTACAGGTAATTGATTTATTGGCATTTCCTAGTCAATTCTCAACGATTTCAATTTGTTACATATTTAAAGGAAAACCCGATCATATATATTTTTATGATTTTTCAGCCCTGTGCAAGATGTTGCTGGTTCTTGCCGAACTGGAGCTGCCACCAATGTCATTTTTGGGTTGGCATTGGGATACAAATCTGTCATTATCCCTATTTTTGCAATTGCGGCCAGCATTTTTGTGAGTTTCACCTTTGCTGCCATGTACGGCATTGCAGTAGCTGCCCTTGGAATGCTGAGTACCATAGCTACAGGTTTGGCCATTGATGCATATGGTCCAATCAGTGACAATGCTGGAGGCATTGCTGAGATGGCAGGCATGAGCCACAGAATTCGGGAGAGAACCGACGCCCTCGATGCTGCTGGAAACACCACTGCAGCCATTGGAAAGGTACTATTTTGGTTTATTCTTCTCACTCAATTGGACTGCCTGTATCGTTTCTTATTAGCATTGGTCTTGTCTCAATAGTGTCTTTTGTCAGTTTGCCTCCTAATATATTTTGAATGAACATCTCCTGTCGAAACTTGATTCTTTATTTGCTTTTTCCAGGGTTTTGCCATTGGTTCAGCCGCCCTTGTGTCTCTTGCCCTTTTCGGTGCCTTTGTTAGCCGTGCTGGTGTCACTTCTGTTGACGTCTTGACGCCCAAAGTTTTCATTGGTTTGATCGTGGGTGCTATGCTTCCATACTGGTTTTCTGCCATGACAATGAAGAGTGTTGGTAGTGCAGCCCTTAAGATGGTTGAGGAGGTTCGAAGGCAATTCAACACCATCCCAGGTCTCATGGAGGGTACCGCCAAGCCCGACTACGCAACATGTGTCAAGATCTCAACTGATGCTTCTATCAAGGAGATGATCCCACCTGGTGCCCTTGTCATGTTGACGCCACTAATTGTCGGTATCCTATTCGGAGTTGAAACTCTTTCTGGTGTCCTTGCCGGATCCCTTGTTTCTGGTGTGCAGGTAAGATGGGTCTGACTCCTTGAAGTAGTAGGTCAAGCAGATTAAATTTGTTGACAAACTTATAAATAGTAGGTCAAGCAGATTAAATTTGTTGACAAACTTATAAATACCATATAACTGATGTTCTTTGTCGTGCACAACTGTAGATTGCCATCTCTGCATCCAACACCGGAGGTGCCTGGGATAACGCCAAGAAGTACATCGAGGTATGTCGAATCCAATAATCGATTTTATGGTAATTACATGCAATAGTAGCTGCAAGTTGGTGTTGACATGTTCATATCATGGACAGGCTGGTGCCTCAGAGCATGCAAGAACCCTTGGCCCGAAAGGATCCGACCCACACAAAGCCGCTGTTATCGGTGACACAATCGGAGACCCGCTCAAGGATACATCAGGACCTTCTCTGAACATTCTGATCAAGTTGATGGCTGTGGAGTCCCTTGTGTTTGCTCCTTTCTTCGCCACCCACGGCGGTCTTCTCTTCAAGCTCTTCTAAAAAGCCGGAGGGTACGGTATCTTCCTTCATTGACATAACAAACCTCTCCTCTCTTTCTACGAAATTTTCATGGCTGGTTTTAGACTCTCCATTATATTATATGGTCTTAGTTAGTAGCTTTGGTTCGTTCCCGTTTTGAGAAACTTGTAGTAGTTTCAAGTGGCAGAGTATTATTTTACCTTTTCATCGGTTGATGATGAGATGATGATGAAGAAGAAGAAGAAACTTATTCTCTTTTTTCCCAATTGAGAACAGGCTATTGTTAGTTTTATTCCCCACTCTCTTCTTTAATGCAACTTCCATTTTGAATTATGCTTGGAACTGGAATTGTTCCATCTTTTTTTTAGTTTCTGTTACCAAACGTTTTTATTTTATGAGAAACATGTTTCCTGACTTTGATTCATGAATGTTGTTCTTTCCTCTCTCTATTAAATAAATATTCACATCACTGGTTAATTAAATTATAACTTCCAGGTACATTATAATCATTAGGATTTAGATTACCACTCAAATCTAAGTTTTGGAAATTAAGCAGAACTATTATCAAACAGTTTGTGAATCACTAAAGGTTTGTTATGGGAGACATCCTTTTTCTTCCTACTTTTTACCTTTCATGTGGAAACGTGGAGGCTATTTTACTAGATGTTCATTTTCTCCTTATGGCGGTTGAGTGAGTGTGGATGAAAAATCTCGTGTGGCTTAAATGAGAGTAGTAGTGTATTCCTCATTTCCATTTTCTCATTCGTTGTACATATTTATATATAGTATTTGAATATATATATATATATATAGACAACGAACGAGAAACATTACCATTGAAAGTTTGTAGAAATAAAGTCTAATAAACATTTTTTTAATGTTGAAAAAATTATTTAAAAAGTTTGTAAAAATTTGGGAATAAGAGTTGAACGTAAAATTCTTGCGATAATTTCTCATTGAAATGAGGAGTTGGGATGGGAATGGTAAAATCATCCTACTTTTGTCTTGCTTAGTGGAAATCTTTAATTTGAGCTGATGAATAGTTATAAATAGTTTTTGATAAGTTAGGTTTGTACAACAAAACTGTGATAAACATATTTAAAAAGTATGTTAATAAGATGTATATATTATTGTCTCCAAGCGGTGGTTATTGAAGACTTGGGCTTTGAGAGTATCTTCTCTCAAGATTCCAAGTTTGAGACTCACCGTGATCCTTCGATGTCTTCTGGTACTTGCTCTATGGACAGGTGTGGTTGCATTTATAAAAAAACAAGGAAAAAAGATGTATATACTATTACAATAGAAATAAAACATGTTATAGATTCTACCCTACAAACAAAACGTTGAAAACAGAACCAAGTTCAACAAGGAATGTCTGAAAATATTGAATCCATGAACTGGTCTCTGTTTGCAAAATTTAGATTATTGCAGCCTCTATTGTTCTCCTTCCCTGCTGGTAGTATTGAAAGTAAAGGGCAGGCAAGTTCATGACAGTCTTGTACATCCTTGGCTGAGTTTCATTGATTAGCTCCTCAAGTGGCTCTATTTCTTTCTCTGAATCTGGAAGGTAAAACACTGCTAAAGATACCCTTTCCCTCTCTGAGTTTATCAATACCCTATGAACTGGACTCTTGAATTTCCCATTGCTTGTTACCTGCAAAACCAATTTTCATCCCATTTTGATAATTATATACTATCGTTTCAAGTGGCCTTTTCAAGATGGTGCTTTTTTTAATCAAATCAGAATTTCATTTTTATTGGACAAAATAACTATTCGAGTTTGATAGACTCTGATATTATATTAGATAATACGATTTATCTAAAGAATGATTCTTGTATATATCCCTAGGCATGGATATGTACTTTCCTTATAGAGAAAGGGGGGTTTGGAACCCGAAAAATAAGACACGAAAGCTACCTAAATAAAAGAGTTCCAAAGACATTCTGTGAATTTGATTAAATGAGCTCGTAGATATTATGATGGGAAGAAATAAGGTTTTAGAGCAAAGCGAAGCAACTCGTCTATACTACAATCCAATGGAGATTCGTACGTGCCTCTTTGAGTTCATTATTCTTAAATTGGATGCCCAAATTCTAAATAAGTGTTTTTGAGTTACCTCTGCTTGGTCTCCGAGGCTGACAAGAAGAGCATCATCGGAACCAACCGGTGCGTTAAACCACTCATTGCCTCTCAAGAACTGAAGACCTCCAGCTTCCTTGTCCAGCAACAGAAGCGTGATCGCCGATACATCAGAGTGCGGCTTCTGACCGAGAACGAGCTTGGGATTTCGACATTTCGGGTAGAAGTTGAACCGTGCAGGGAGTGTAAATTGCTCACCATACTGCTTAAGAAAGCAATTCTCATCCAAATCCAATGACTTGGCCATAGCCTTCAAGATTACTTCACTTATGAGCCTCACATTTTCAGTGTACTCAAGAACAACTTCCCTGAATCTTGGAGGCTTTGTTGGCCAATACTTCAAACGGCGACTCTGTTGTGGATGCAATGTGAGGATCAAACGATCATTCCAATCCAGAATCTGGTTCTCGGATAGAATCATGTCGTTTCCATATCCTTCGATGCCGTTTTCGTCTCTCAAGTGTTTCTGTTTGTCGTCCATTGGAAGTGCGAAAAATTGTTTCACTACTTGTCGAACTTCTTCTAGAAATTCTGTTGACATCCCATGATATATCGCCTGTAACACCCCACAAAACTTTAATTAAGTTACCCCATTTTCATTAACTTTGACAAAATATATAATCTATCCTAATAAATTCTATAAAATAGCTAAATAAAACTTGGTAACAGCATGTAAATTACAAACGACCAACTTGAAAACAAAGTCATTGACATATTCGTCTCATACATGACTACTACATCTGTTATCGATTAGGTCGAACAATACCGAACAACTTATGAACAATCTATACCGGTAATACATAATGTCAGATACACTACACTTGCACGAACAAGCACCACTCATGAACTGTCATCGATTGATATCACTCACAAACACAATGTTGAATTTACAGACTCTAATGCAGTACACTAATCACCAAGAATTTATTGAATCATTGATCAATCTATAATGACTGTACAAAACGTTAAACGTATACGAACTTCGAATTGCATTATATGAACTACAACAATTTCTAATTTAGTGACTCTTATATCGTAATAAATTTTGAGAAACACTTAAACCTTTTTGCTTTTATTATGTTATAAAAATAATATATAAGGGATTTTGAATGTATAACAAAAAAAATGCAAAATATTTTCAGCACAAATCAAAATTAATTCATTTGTACCAAAAAATTTAAATTGAGTTTTATTTGCGATAGAATTCGATTAATGATAGACTCATAATTTATAAAATTTTACTCCAAATATAATACAAAGGTAAAATGTGCCGGTGATGGTAATTCTATATAAAATTTCAAATGTGATTAAAAAAATTTAAGTAATAAATGTAGACATAAATTTTGAAAGAAATATGAGATTAAACCAGAAAGCAGCCCCAGTGGTGAAGCCCATGTCGGAGTCTATCGAGCTCCGGCCCGGAATCGGAGGAAGAAGAAAGCAGAGAAACATCAATTACAGGAGCTTCCATTAAAGGAGCTTCTAAAACTCCTCTATTTTTTTCTGTATGGATAAATCTCGCCGGAACTTCATCGGCGACGGTGATTGAAGCCATGGCTGATGTGGCACACAAAGAAGCCACGGCGGTTGTGCAATAATACAATCTCAATACAATCACTAGATCACGTGGCAACATTGTATTGAGATTGTTCATGAGTTACGAACACGTGTCAGCTTCTGTTTCAAAATAACGCCACGTCATTTAAGCCTATTTTAAATATTTTTGTGCATTTATATCGACATTTTCATGGCTTAATTAAAATCATGTTATCCAAAAGATAATTAAAAAGTAATGAATTTGAATATATTAAGGTAAGTATGTTTCAATTTAAAAAAAATGTAAACACATATAGATGTAATGATGTGATGCAAATTATATTGTTAAAATATGTTTTAAGCACATTTTTGTCCTAAATTAGTAGTTGGATGTCTCGTTGGCTAGTTAGTGAGTAGGGGCTTTGTTGCCTGGTCAGCGAGTGGAGTGTAGGGGCAACGATTCCGTTGCACAAATACTTTTCATATTGCATACAATTGTTTCGCACATTGCAACAATGCACTCTGCATAAACCAGCATTCGCACTCTGCATAAACAAGCATTCACACTCTGCAGCCTAAGCGTTTATGTATTCTGTTGCGTGTTCTGCTTGTAACTTATGCATCCACATTCTATTTTTTAATGTTTATGCATTCTATAATAGTGTTTAATGAGTGTATATATAAACTCAAATTAAACCTCAACCATATTATGATATTTTATATATTCATTCTGTATTACATTAATGAATCACGTGAAATTTTATGTTTATCCTTCATCTTTTATGATTATTTATCTTTACATTGGTTGTTGATTGCCGCTTTCATATATATTGATAAAACAAACTATTTGCATTGGGTAAGAGAAAGATCTAAGGTATATAATAAATAAGTGGCTTATTGATATGAGATGACAAAAAATAAAGGTATAAATGATAATTTTCAAAGAAGATAATATCATATCAACTTTCAAGTTTGTAATATTGGTTATCCACGAGTATACTTCTTTAATGGGTGCTGACTTTTTTCTTTTTCTAATATTTAAATGAGGGTTTATTTTTCCTTTTGGAAAGGTTGTCAGAGGAGGTTTCTCACTTTCCAATTAAATTATATTATTTGGCAAGAAATTAATTAGCTGAAAAAATTGTTGTCGATGCATGCCCAATATTTCCTCTAATTATTTTAATCGATAAAGAGGAAGTTACAAATTTATAATATAGTACTATAAAACTAAAATAAAATCCAAATTTCATCCATCAATAACTTTCTTATTCATGTTCATGAATTTAATTAACCAAATAAACTTTTAACCTAAAGAAAAAGCACATACACTTTTAATCAAAATCATTTCACTCGAAGAAATGTCTTTGAGAAATTCAGAAGAACAATCTTGCAACTTAAAAATGGCTTTGCAACAAGAAGGATGAGGAGCAACTGCATTCTTTAACACATCGATAACGCATTTCGTTGCCTCGGGAACGAATGATATGCACGGAAACAATGAGAAATCCTTCGTTTCCATTGGATTAGGCGATGCCGCCTCGACCACCATACGAGCAGTTGCTGAGGATGTTAAAATCGCTATTAGGAATACAAATGTTAACTTCATTTCGAGTACGTTCAATGACTTTGCCGCCATGTTATTTAGTAATTAATTACAGTAAGAAGAGTTTTGGGATGTGGAAGAGATTGTGAGTTTTGGAGATCTTATAAAGAAAAGCATAGTTGTGAAACGTTAGGAAATTTATGGTCGGTCATAGGTAAACTGTCATTGTGTTTTTGTGCAACTTTGGTTTTTGGAGTTACAAAATTCAAAGTTTAATAATCATGAATTGGATTTGGAATGTTAAAAAGGTTGGGTGTTAATCTGAAATTATTAAAAAAATAAAAGGAGTTTTTTTTTAGGAAAAATGAACTTTTGTTGCTCTAAAAATGTTTTGAAATCGGTATTTGGTTATGTTCGCCCTCCTCCAATTTTGATTTTCAGATGTGAACTTATGACCTTGAAGTTAAAATGAATAAACTATAAAAACCAAATTGAAAACAAAATCATAAGAGCCCAATACTTAGGATTATACTTGAGTGAAACTTACTCATTAGCCAATTAATCTAAAAAATAATTACAAATATAATCATTTTTTTTTAAATGAACAAATATAATTATTGTTATTGATGAGTATTTATAAATATACTTTCTTATAATACTGTATTAATAATATATAATATTGTATTAATGAATATTTATAATATAGTAGTATTAATTATAGATGCAAATACTTTAAAAATTACCTACATTTGTAATTATTTTGTGAAAAGAATTCATTTAGTACAATTTCATTATATTCAAACAATGGAGTGAAATTGTGGTCTAAACCCTTTTAAAATTTAATTGATAGCTCACACACTTTGATTCCAAGATTTACCAATAGAAATATAACTCGAGTGACATCTTGTATCGCTTAGTTTCTTTTTGGTATAATTACCTTGTTCTGAGCCTTCCTTTCCTAGATATTGTTGAATTAAAAAACGAAATAAATATTGTATTAAAAAAGAATCATACATATCCTTATTTCATAAACTTCTCATAATATAAATATAGTTTTGGAATATGAGGAAAGCCTTTAAATGACTTTCAATCAAATGCATACTCTCATTCAACCGGATGAATTTCTAACAAATTTATAGCATAGTACAAACACAAAAAAGAAAACTAATTATTATGATATAATTTTTTTATTCATCAATGATCCAATTACTAAAGAAATTGAAACATCTTACAAAGAACAAACTTTTTGAATGAAGTCCGTTACACGATCAGGAATGTGCTTGAGAAAATTGGGATCACATTGGTTGATCTCGGAAAAGGCATTGCAACAAGTAGAATGAGGAACCATAAAATCTTTGATGATTTCAGACACACACATTGTTGTCTTAAATATGAAAGCTGCACAACCATCGAAAGAGTTTTCTTCCGGTGAACTTGCCGTTGTCGCCGGTGCCGAGGCTACCTCTATACTGGCTACTGTTGATGAGGCTGAAATGGTTATGCATACTAGAAACACAAGAGCTAACTTTGTTGCCATTGCTTATAGAAAATGAGTGAGGAGATGTAATGAATGAGAGAGTTGCTTTTGGTTTGTGTGAAAAAAGTTGTGGGTTGTGAGGTCTTTATAAAGGGTTGGAATTTGGCATCATTACATGACCTTTTTAAAACCAAAAAAAAAAAAACAAAAAATTGAATAAGTTGCTGCATTAAATTAAAGTAGAATATGTAAGAAAAAGTATATGATGAAAAAAGAAGAAGAGAATTTTGCATGTATAACAAAAAAAAGGCAAAATATTTCCATCTATAGCACAAAATCTAAAATAATTTCATTTGTGGCAGAAAATCCAAATTGACTTCTATCACTTGTTGAGTTCTATTAGTGATAGAATTCAATCAATGATAGACTCATTCTATCACTCCTTAAGTTTTCTATCAGTGATAGAAATCTAAATTGAGTTCTATCACTAGGTGAGTGATAGACTATTACTAGGTGAGTGATAGAAATAAATATGCTATAGATGAATTATTTTAAAAATTATGCTACAAATATAATATAAGAGGTAGAATGTGCTGCTGATGGTAAATTCTCAAAAAAGAATGTATAAGAATTATATGATGAAAAAAGAAAAATACACTTTAATTAAAATGTCATGAATAGTTTGGTCATATTATTGGATATGCAATAACTAAAATGTCATGAATTCGAATTATCTTGTCTTAATTATTCTTAAGCTCAAAAATAAAAAATAAAATTTAGTTCAATAAAAATTGACAAGAACAATTTTTTTGCACACCTCAATTAATGTCAAGTAAGTAAATGACCAATATAGATTGAATCTATCATTTTAAATACTCCAAAAACTCTTTTTGACTTGAATGTCATTACATGATGTTTAAAAATTATAGTTTAATTTTAGATAAATACGGTTGTAAGACTACAACTCGTGTGTATATATAGATGCTAATTCATTGTAAAAAGTCAAATTGTTTTTTTCTTTTTTTAGTTGAAAGATGTTTGACTTCTTGTGTTATTTAATAATAATAGATAACAATAAATTTTCGTGTATATATAAAGATGTTTGGGCTTTAGCACAAACCAAACAGCCCAACTCTTTCACTTGAAACGGGCCGGCCCATGTTTCCACTTTAACCCGGCCCATCAAGTTGGGCCCATTGTTCCATCTCTTTGTTGCTTTCTGATTCAAGTCAAAAGCTTACGTGACCAAGAAGGGATTAATGTAATTGTGTAAGATCAATTGTAGTAAAGAAAAATAATAAATAAATTTAGATTTAAAAATAATAATAAGAAGAATGGGTAACAATTTTCTTCTAAAAAACAAAAATAAATGAGATTGGTGGCATAAAATTTTCATTGTTGGGTAGTAATCCAATTTGACCCTAAAGTCCTGCATTGGATCTAAGAAATTAGATTATTGAAAATGTTTATTTTCTCATATTTTTCTATTATGGTTATTTAAAAAAAAAATTTAAAATTTTAGTCAAATTCAAATAACACCTCATAAGAAAATAGCGCATAAAAAGAAAGAAATTACATAAATGAAAATAGTATTTATAAATTTTAATTTCAAAAATCAAAGTAAAAATCTAGTTATTAAATGGGACTTGATTTAGATATTTTTTAATCTATTTTTATGCACATATTTTAAAAAATCACTTTCCCTTGTAACCAATCAATGCATTCATATTTTATTACTCTATATGGTCATTAGAGAAATTTTGTTTTCCAAAATTGTTTATTATGTAGAATGTGCCACTAAATTATAAATTTAGGTGATATAATTTAGAGAAAATTAAATCTTATTCTATGTCATTCTTTTTTTTTTTTTGAAGAGAATATTCTATGTCATTCTTAAAAGTTAGAAATTAGTCCATAGAATTAGATAAAATTTACAATAATATCTAACAACCTACGTTCCTTCAAAAAAAAAAACCTACGTAATAATTAGATATACATATTAAATAAGGTGATTGCTAAGGGTGCGTTTGGGGCACCGGTTTGGTTATTATAGACGGAAGGTTATGATAAACGGTGGGTTATGATAAACGGTGGGTTATTATAAATGGTGTTTGAGGGGCAAGTTATTATAACATGGATTATGATAAACGGTGTTTGGGGGGCTGATTATGTAACAAAAAGTAATATATGTAAGATGTAGATAAACGGGCACGTAGGTTTAGATAAACTGACACGCAGGTTTAGGTAACCACCGTTTATAATAAACGGTGGGGCAAACACCGGTTGGGTTATTATAACCAACTCGGCCGTTTACATAAACGGTGGCCCAAACACACCCTAAAGGTGTAGAATTAAATAGTTATTAAACAAAATTCTGATTTGTCATTAAAATTTTCCAACTTAAATGTTTTTTTATAAAAAAATCAATAAAAAACTATTTATGAAATTTTATGAAATCATAAAAATTATAATTATAATATTTAAAATCACATCAAATAAATTTTAACTCTCCAAAAACATATGGATTAAATTTGTATTTTTTGTGATCATAGTGAGAAAATGAGAGAAAAGTGCAAACAAACAAAACAAGTGTCTTAGGGTGCATAACCTTATGAATCAATCCATAGTGATATTTATCTAGAAATTAATTTTCTACGAAATTTCTTTGCATCCAAATATTGTAAGATTAAGCAGTATATCATGTGACATTAATCGAGATTTACGAAAGTTGGCCGAGACAAGTCACGAACATTAAAAAAAACAAACAAAACAAAATCAGGCACTTTTGACTTAGTGTCAATGAGGTGTACTCCATATGGTCAACTAAGATGTTGACATAATTTACATTTTATTGCTATATATGGTCATATTGTATTTCCAAAATTGTCTATTCTTTAAATTTAAAACGAGAGTTTTTACAAGTTTGGTATCTATATCATACCGTATATGGTAATTATTCTTAATGCATTAAACAACTTCTTCACATTTGCATTTTGGTTTGAGTTGTATTTTTCTTTCCATTTATTTAAGTTAGGCTCGTTTATTTTATTTATATTTATTTTATGAATTTAAGAAAATTTGAGATTCAAATTTATCACCCACTGTTGTTATATAATACATGATGTTATAAAATACTACTCATTTTGACTTCAACTTATTTATTTATAATCAATTAAAACATAACTCAATCAAGATAAGTAAAAGTATCGAGTGGGTCAATGGTGCAATAATTTTATTATTTGGTTGTAAATGAGTTCAACATCAACGTTACATATTCGATCTCGCAAATGGATATTTATCCCTTGATATGTGCTAAAAAAAATCAAGATAATTTAAGTGTGTATTTGTGAGGTTAAAATCTTTTATCTAATTATTTGTTTAATTAAAAAAAAATTATTTATTGATATATTATTTAGTTGTCATTTCCTTTTGATGATGCTTACAACGATACAGAATGAAACCGATGGGCGGAATTTTATCTGTAAAAAAATTAATATATATCTTTTAGTTACTACCAATTTATGAATCCTATCGTAGGAAAGAATTGACAAAACCCTTTTTTGACATTTTCATTTCTCCTATTAATTATCTTACCTTTTATTATTTATATATTTGTTTATTTCTCTCATTTATAATAATAGTAAATATTTATTAAATATATATTTTACTTACAAATTCTTTTATTGACATCAGACAAATTGTTAAAATAGAGTTCATTATTAATTAACAATAAAATTCAATCATTAAATAAATCAAACTTTAAAGATATGGATTTAATAAATACCATGCACAGTATGACTCAACTAGCATCACTTCATTCAAGAGGTCCGAGTTCGAAATTCTCACCCTTATATTATATATAAAATAAATAAATAAATAATTGACTCTACGATCTAAGAAAAGAAAAAAAAAGAGTAATTTTTTAAAAATATATAATTTTTTAATTAAAAAATAATTAAGGATGTGAGATTTATATCCATAACATCTAATTACTTCCTATGGTAGTTTTTTGTAATACTCTAGTGAACAAATGTTAACAAAGAATTAAAATTTTCTATTACCATAAAGATTTCAATACCCAACTTCAAATTCTTCCCCTATATAAGAGCCTCAAACTCTTACATTTCTCACACAAACCAAACAATAACTTCTTTCATTTCTCTAGACTTGGACACTCAATTTTCCTTCAACAATGGCAGCAAAGTTAGCACTTGTATTTCTAGTATGCGCAGCCGTTTTCGCATCATTGGCGAAGGTCGATGCGATAGCGCCTAGTCCATTAGAAGCAAGCGATTTCTCTTTCTTTGGATGCACATCGTTCATTGCGGAGGCTGCGACATGTGTGGTCGATGTGTTTAATAAAACGATTGCTTCTCATCCTTCTTGTTGCGAAGCCATTAAAAATCTCAACGATTGTGCTCCTCAATTACTCGAAAAAATCCCTCCTGTTGAGATGGATTTGATTAAGAAGGTTTGTGCTTTGTGGGGCGTTACATTGCCTTGAACTAAAGTTCTTTGGTTAATTGGAAATATGTTGAATAAGATTTATGTCTCTTTAATTATTATTTTCCTACAGTGCTATGTAATAAATTTAGGAGGGGAGTGTGATATTTTGTTGAGCAAAATTGTATCTTTCCTTGAATTAGAATCAACATTTTGTTATTATTTGGTGAAAGTCATTTGTACTTTGAAGATTTCTCATATATTTCTCAAACAAGAATATGACCCATGGTAGAGAAGCAGAACATGGTTAACAAAAAGAAAAAAGAAAAAAAAAGTTAAATTGAAAATTCACTCCATGAAACATGATCTTAATTTGGCTCATGTGCTTTTTAATTTTTAATTTGTTTTCTCTTTGATTTAAATATAATTTTAACTTGTATAAGTGGTCAAAGAGTTTGATTTAATATCTATGTTTTTTACTCTTTTTTTCAATTTAGTTTTATTGTTTATAATCCATGTGGGATTCTCCATCATCTGTGTTTTTTAAATTGTATTTCTTTGTTACATCTACTCGTTTCAAAATTCTAAACATATATAACACCAATGTTTTTGGAGTACGAGGAAGTGTTTAGTGTACAAATGACCTTGGAAAATGGTGGGAAGAACATCGTGCTCCAACAAAATCTACTTTAGAGATGTCCATTTTTCCCGGGGAGATTCTCTCCTAACCGAGCAGGGAATGGGGCCGGGGATGGAGAGAAAAAACTTTCCGCGGGAAAAACGGGGACGGCCTCATCCCTGTTTCCCCGACCCTGCCCTGCTTATCATTTTTTTTATTAAAAATTATTTTTATCTCATTTAATTACTTTACTTTTTAGATAAAGAAATATATTTTTTTGAAATTATATATTCAAATGAACATTTTTTTTTTGTTGATAGTTAACTATATAATTGAAATTTATAGATATTTTATAAGAAAAATTAATTATTTAAGATTATAATTTTAAAAAATATCAAAAAATAAAGAAAAAATAAAAACATCTGAACGGGAAAAATTCCTAAAAAGTCCATTACAACAAAATCCACTACACACTTCCCATACTCCATACAAGTTCATTACAGGTTAGATGTGCCAAAATGACTAAAAGAAACTAACATATTACTTTTTTTGTTTTTTTGTTATTGAGGGTCAAAGTTTTACTCTCCTACACTCAGAGTACTCTCAGGGTAGGGTACTGTTGATCCATCTCTAAACTGCGACACAAGAATATATCCGAGTAAATACTATATTTTTGTAGGATATTTTTAGGGAAACAAATGTAATACTCTAGTGAGTAATATTTTTTTGCAAAATTACAAAAAACATAGTAGTAAATTTCTAAACAAAAGTAGTCTTGCCCTTCTTTTCATTGTGTATCTATTCCAGCACAGTTCCAGCAGATCTTCTCTTGTAGCAGCTTCATCTAAAATTATTTCAAACAAGTATAAATAAAATAAAAACAGATTTATATATATGTACACCTTCAGCAATAGTCGTGTTATCGGAATATAGAATCTCAGTACCATCATGTATGACCTAGTAATTAAGATGTTACGGATTTGAAACTCACTACCTCAATTGTTGTTAAATTACATATAAAAAAGGTGTCATTAGGGGGTTGGGGAAAGCATTGACCGCAAGTGATCATTTAGAAGAGCAGTGAATCAAGAACTAAAGATCTTGACGATTGCAGTAAATGAAAATCGACGAAAAACAACTGCATAGCAGTTGTATATACAGAGAGGATGTTGTTCTTGAAAATGAATATAATAAAAGAAAGAGAATAACTTTATATAGAATTTAATTTAATAAATGTTTCAAATGAATATACATGCACTAGCATTAAAAAATAAATGTCATTACGCCCTAAATATTACAAACCAGGATAAGAAACAATGAAAGAATTTTTTTTTTAGGAGACTTGAACTGAACAGACAATCAAAAACTATGGTAACTATAAGCTTAAACAAGAAAACTACTTTAGGAGACAAAAGGATAAAGGTGAGAGCAGAAACTAACTAAAATGGAAATCCCTGCAATTTCATCTTGTCCCCAAATTTAAGATTGATGATAGCAGAATCCTGAATTGAGAAATAATGCATCATAATAACAACAGAAATGGACACCTTTCTTTTAATACAGCTACCATTGTACCATGAAAGAAGAAATGAAACCTGTTGAAACAAAACAAGAGCTAGCCATTGTTAGTTGTTACAGTGATGCAAATTCATGAACCCTTCATTTTCAGTACACAAAATGTAATTTCTAAAGTTGTTGATCAGCTTAAGATATTTGATCAGTTGTGTTGTGATATATTTCTTTTCATGAGTAGAACTTACCTATAATGCTTATTTCCAGCTTCATTTCTTGGAGAAGCAAAACTGGAACTATTCCTTCTAGTCTGTCCAAAAACCCTGTGAAATATTGTTGTGTTCAAGCTTCCTCCAAGACGTGGTAGATTTTCGAGACCCTTCGCCGAAATAGTGGCTCCAATCGGAATGATGGAACTCCAGTTAGCAACTTCCGAGCTTCGTACATCTCGTTCCATGCTTGTACAATCTCATCAATTTTGAACCCAAGACCTGTAATTGGAGGAGAGATAAGATAAGATTTTTCCACAGAACAAAGACAGATCACATTCTACACAATTAACAAAATATATCTGAACTGTACCTTCATGTGCGTTGTTGCTCGAACAGTGGCTCTTTATCATAACAGCGATATCTGTTGCAGAAGCTCCAGCAAGCTCAAATTTCTCAACTGCAACTTCCAGACATTCATCCCACACTGGGAGCCCCATCTTAAATTCCAGTATTGATCGCTCATAGAGCATGGTACCCCACAAGAGGTTTATATGAGACCTCATATTTTTAGCCTGTTCTGCAGCCTCATCAGCTGATATGTCCTTAATCAGTCCATCTAATCCCATCTTCTGCAATTGGGCTTTAACATTGCTCGATTTTGAGAGTTCGCTGGTGCGCTGCTCCTCCCATTCTTCCCACATTTTCATGCCTGTTTCCATGTTCTCCTCGGCACTGTTATAAAGTTTGAGAACCTCAGCAAAAGGCCACGTTTCCGGATCAACATTGCTGCTAACTGCATAAAGCCAAGAAAGTTTTGCTTGATCAAATTCTAGCTGCCCTAGTGCTAGATAGCCTTCATAAAAGTCCGGTTTGATTTCAACCGCCATTTGATATTTCCTTCCTGCTTCAGCATATTCTTGTTCGACCCAATCATATGCGGCTTTAATCTGGTCAACTGCAGGCGATTTTGAAGCACCATCCGTGAAGTAGACCTTCTTCCTCGCTTTCGCCGTGATAACATTTCCCCAGTAGAACAATGCTAAGGCTGTCATCTCATGAAACTTGTCTGCTGCTAATTTGAAAAGACCCTGAGCTTCTTCACTTGTTACTGTCTCTTCCACAGCCTCAGAATAAAGCTTCATCCCAAGGTCATAGAGATCCAAGTATGGGCCAGATTCAAAGCCTACATGGTTTATAAATAACTGAGCAAATTGAATTATCCAGTCATCAATGCAGGATGACATCTTTATTTCTTTTTCTCTTAATGCATGGCCATTCTCAAAGATGCTGTTTAGCTCAACTTTACATTTGGCAACCTCATCTTTCTTCTTAAGCCTTTCATAGAATGGATCTTGCTCTGGATTAACTTCACATATATAAAATCTAACAGAACTGTGTGACTCATTCGATGTTTCGGCCAATCGCAATTCATCATTGTTAGTAATTGTTACCAAATCACCTTCTTCGTCCCTGTACTTGATAAGGACTGCCGTGCAGCTTGGGAAACGATCGCGTACAACCTCCCTTAGTTGCAGTAGAGTGCAATCAATTGGGACTTGAGCCCATCGAATATCTTCACCAAACACCAATTTCACAGTTTTCATAGGTGTTTCCTTCTGTATCGTTGCGATTTTCTCCTCTACGACTAGTTTGTCATCAGCCATCTTCTCCTCCACCATTTCATCGATCTTCTTCTCCTCCACTGTTTCATCACCAGCCTTCTGCTCTTCCACTTTTTGATCAGCCTTCTTCTCATCAATGATTTCCTTAGTCTTTTGGTTATTCTTCTTCTTCCGGTTCTTTTCTTTTGTTCCTTTTGGGGGTGACGTCGTAGAAGGCAATTCAACAAAATCAAGAGGCAGCTTGATCTCCGCCTCATCTTCATTTGATCCTTTCATCTTAATTGCCTTTGTAAGTCTTTCTGATATTTCTAAGGCCATGATATTATTTGGCTCCATGTTTAAAACTGCATTAACATCTCTTAGAGCCAAGTCCAGCCTATGCAAACCTTCGTAACATCTTGCCCGCTTCAACAACGCCTTACTGTACTTGGGTGTAACTTCAAGAGCCAAATTGCACTCATGAATCGCTCGAGGATAGTCACTAAGCCCCATCTGCATAAAGCACGCTGCCATGTTACTCCGAAGATAGGATACATCTATATGATTTTTTGGAAGTAATTTGAGGGCCTTATCATATTTGATCATTGCTCCTTCAAGATCTCTAGATTGAAACAACTTATTACCCTCTTCCTTCAAAAGCTGAGACATAGTAATGAAAACAGCAAGGTCTTTATCATAACTTCTCGAGTTATCATCTCCACCTTGTTGATGTTTCAAAATCGCCTCGCGGAACTTACTGACAACCTTCTTCTTCTTATTCTTCCCACCTTGCTTCCCCATTAAAATACAAACAATTTGAAGAACCAACAAAAATCAACCACAAGACTTACTTTCTACAGCTACACTCCAAATCTAATACAAGAAAACGAATCCAAACCAACTAGTCCAAGAGGAAAAGAATCAAACCCCACAACAATTCTTAAACAATCTAAGAAAAATCAACACAGTTCACACAAATATGTAATCAAAAGCTACCTAAAATCTACAGAAACAAACTCCCCTGTAGTCGAATGGAGCAGAGAGCAACCAAATATCAAACACAAACCAGATAAAAACCCTAAACCGCAGAATTAAACTGCATAAAATCCCTAAAACTTCAAGCAAAACAACATAAAAACGGTAGAACGATCCTCAAATTCCGTTGAAACTCAAGCAATTCGTGAATTCAGCATTCTAAAGCAGAAATTCTTCAAATACCACCGATTGAAAGCTGTTTCCAAATCGGAATTGATACCTTTCATTCAAGAACAAACGATGGATCATAAGCAGAAACAAACTTCAATTACAGTGGGGAATTTTGATGCAAAACTTGAAAGATGAACTTATCTGGGAAATGTATGAGCCTTGCGATGAATCCAAGCGAGAAACAACGAGGAAAATTTTGATTGAGAGAAACGGAATATGAAAAGGAAAATCAACAAGAATCCGTTTGTACTTTTGTAATGAGTAAGATTTTCAGGAACTTGTCGTGAACGCCACAAAATTCTGAGCAAAAGCTGATTATAAATTTTTATACCCTTTTTTCTTTTTTTATTCGTTGATTAAATTACTGTTTTTATATAGAGGTTGCCGTTTGACTTTAAAAATTTGTGGGCTCCACGGTTGCCGTGAATTCCAGAACTCATGGATTAACGCCCGTTTTGAGAACCACGGGTTGTTCGTTCAAAATTTTAATAGTGATATTGGTTTTTTCTAAATAAAATTCTTAAGTTTATGTATATTTAAATCAAATACTTTCATCGTGATTATATATTTTAGTATTAAGTTAACAAAGGTCATTAACTATGTAATGTATATTAACTAAATTGACGACTAGATTAATTTTGTTGAACAAATAACTGTAGATTAACGAAATGGTTGGTGGTCTGATAATTTTATTATTTGGTGGCTATCTTATTTATTTGAGAGCAAAGATATGTGTTTCTATTTGTCTGTCTTAATTTGTGACAAATACGTCAAAATGTATTTTTTGTCTACGATTTTCATATTGTAGGCGTGCCAATTCGTGTTCGTCAACTTTGTGTTGTCAAATTTCAGAACACATATTTTTTTTCTTCAATCGTATGCTACACTCGATTAGTCTCTACGAGCTTATTTTTCGGTTAAGGCACATCAATTGCCAATATGCGAGTATAGTTCCAACACACGAATTACCCTTCAATTTTTCTTCTTCTACACAATATGTATAAGTTTGAACTTTCTAATCTATATACCGTCCAATTTGGGGGCTATTAGGGTATATACAATACATTATAGTTGCTAGAACTTGTAGGAGTTTTTATAATTTTCAGTTTCAGTTAGATTTCATAGATACTATCGAGATATTCCTTATAATGCCCATATGATTAGTTAGTCGGGCATCTCGTTGTCCGGTCAACGAATGGAGATTTGTTTAAACCTAAACGAAATATGTAATGGTTTTTCAATTTTCATAAATAGGATTTTAAGTGTCTAGGTCTTACTGTAATAGAATTTAATGAGAGTGCACTATATAAGCTCGAATTAAACTCTAACCCCAATTATGTTCATTATGTATTTTCAACTTCTCCTTAATAAAGTCGTGCCTTCTCTTTACCCATAGTGGAGCTAACACACTGTTAGTAAAACACGCAAATTTTTGTATTCTTCACTTTTGCATTTTCTTTATTCTTTGATTGATTGTTAATTGTCGTTTTAATAATAGATTCAATTGTTATAAATTTTCGTTTTAATTAGGTTTCTCAAAATTATTTTTCTTTATTACATCTCATGCAGGAGATAAATGGTTGGGCAATTATCAACCAATATTGACTTCAATACCTCACCTCCATTATCATAACTAAGAGATATATTTCTTATTCATAATGCCACAACTATGATACCAAGGAAGAATACACAAATTGGGAAGATGGAGGTGCTATCTCTCTTAAACTCATAATGGTGTTTATATGGCAACATTATATACAATCACTCAATAATTGGGTCATAATTAACCTAACTCAATTCACAACTAATTATGGTTAAAATATTTACCATGATAACATATATGTGATTCAAGCGCAAGAAATTTTAAATTTTAATGTATTGATTAAGAGATTATTTTATTTTTGGAATATAAAAAAAAAAAAGTTTTGATGTGAATTATTTATTTTAATATTATTAAAAAAAAAAAACAAGTATAACCTTAAATTAAAAACATATCAAAACTAAAAATAAATATTAGAGATATCAAAGTAAAATATTAAATAAAAAAAATATTTCACAAATATATGGATTAAAAATGTACTTAAAAAAAATAAAGGCGATATTATTACCAAAATAATAATAATAATAATGTCAATGGCTGATTTTTTGTTGTTATATTTTTGGGGTAAATGGTTTGAATGAAAAGATATGAAGCCAATTTTTCAATTAAATTGGAGAGGCGTGGAAATGAAATTAAAATATAAATAAAGATAACTTAGCTTGCAAACTTTACCAAACTTTTTTATTTTTCTTGTTGGAGGAAGTAAACTTCCCCCGAGCCCAAGCTTACCTTTTTTCATGTGCTAAAAGCTACGTGAAAAGACGCATGATATGCTTTTAATAAAAATAATAATTCGAGTTATAGGATTAAAAAAATCGTTATATATGATAGTGAATTTCATATATTTTATTTAAATTAAGAAATAATATGAGTTTAAGATGGTTGATAGGGTATGTTTGAGCCCTCATTTATGTAAACGGTCGGGTTGTTTATAATAACTCAACCGATGTTTGCCCTATCATTTATTATAAATGGTGGCTACTTAAACTTATGTGTCCGTTTATCTAAACCTACGAGCCCGTTTATTTAAACCTTACATATATTACTTTTTATTACATAACCAGCCTCTCAAACACCATTTATAATAACCTACCGTTTATCATAATATTCCGTCTATTATAACCAAACCGGTGCTCCAAACACACCAGGGTAGGTAACCACCGTTTGTAATAAATAGAGGTCCTAACACACCGGAAGTGTCAAAAGAAGCAAAACTCTTATGACATTTTCTACAAACTAATAACCTTATTGAACTGATAAAATGCTTTTAACCATCTAGGCCCAAAATTAAGTTTTTTTAAAACACAAAACTAAGTCGATAGTTGGGAGAAAAAAAATTGAATATGTAACGTCGTATTATATATGAACATATTTTTACTTTTTGACATTTACAAAATAGAAATAACAATTATAGAGTGATTTAATAGTAATAAGAGTCTTTGAAAAATTAAAAAGAAAATAGTTCAATTCATCATATCTACTAAAAAATCAATTCACAACTTGGTAGGATATGTTTCTTTTTTGTAGAAAAAAAGTAAAGTGGAAGAGAATGAAGTAGTTAATAACAATTTTGAGTAGTTAATTACTCGTTTGGAGATTGAAGTTAATAATAATAGAGTAATCACCTACTGAGAATTGAAGTTAATAGTAGTTGAATGATATTAGAGAATATAGAGTTTTACCTTAAAACCAATTGACAATTAGGGGAGTAACTCATATCTCTTATAAATGTGTTGTAAAATCCTCACATTTTTAATGTGAGACAATTTTCACATAATGAGCATAATGAGTATCTCCAACCATAAATAAATTTGATGCAAGTTTAATATGATTTAATGTGAGATTTGATGAGAGGTTGAAAAAGAATTAATAGTGGTTGTTTATTATAAAAAAAAAAGTGGTTTTTAGTTATTAACCACTCTCATGTTTAAAAAATAAATATATCGGTACAAGTAGTCATAATATAAAATAATAATAATAAAATAGAAATGTTTTTTTTTTTTGTTAAATTAAGAAAATAGAAATGTTTTTGGAAAGTACTAAAAATAAATAAATATGAGGACAAAAAGTCGTGGTGGAACAGGCTTTTGCAGGACCCCACCTTGCTGTGTCTGCCATTCATTGGTCCCCACGTCAACAGAATATGCCATGTGCGATTGTATCTGCGACAATCGCAACGAAACTATAATGGGCCTATCAGAACGGCCCACTCCGGCCCAAAAGTTCTTATTTCAAAGCTGTTTAACGGTCGCCGTCAAGTAACGGACACGACTGGCCCCCACCTGCCGCTCGTGAGGCCCAGTGGCTTTGTTCAGTTAGTCTTTACCAGAATTCACCGTCAACTTGCCTTACATGTTAAGTCACCGCCCTTTTTTCTTTTTTCTTTTTTTGAAAAATTAAGTCACCGCCCTTTCGGCTTCCACACATCTTCTTCAACGACCACAAAGTACATTAAACAATTTTTTTTCCTGCTTTTAAATTAAAAAGGTGATTTTTCAAGTTTTCTTTAATGATTTATTATTTTTTATTTTTTAAGTTACAACTATTACGGTAATGAGAATTCAAATTTGTGGTCTTTTAATTATCGAGTGTACATTAATATCGTTGAGATACTTTTTTATAGGGTGGGGAGATTTTTAATGACGTAGTAAAGTAATCAGAACTCAATATTTAGAATGTGTTAAGAAAGTTGTGGTTCCAATTTTATATTGCATTGATAAAATCTCAACAAATAAGCAATAGAAATACTTTTTTTTTATAATTATTAATATCTATTTTCATGAGATAATTTATTTTATAATATTAATAAATTATTTATTTCATGTTAGCTCAATATTTCTATGACATGAGCATGTTGATTATCTCATTTATTTTATGGTGAAAAAAAATATCCAAAACATCCTATATGCCCAAATGAGAGTCATTCCAATGCCTTGCCCTCATGCATCATAAATTTGAAGGATGTCATATCTGGAATAGCATATTTATCCTTCACTTAAAAAAAAATTATTTTCTTTTTCTTTTCACATTTTTACGAGAAAATTGTAGCTTAAAATAAAATAATGTATATTTTTTAGTATCGAACTATTATGTATGCATTCACGATTTACTATACATAAATTTAAAGTGTATTATTTTTTTAAATTATATATTTTTAATATGATTATCCATATTTTTTATATTTAGCATAATTTTTTAACCTTTTAATTAATAAAATTATTTGCAATCTTTTAAAAATCAGGCTTATTTTAAAATATAATATTTAAATTTATAAAAAAAATTTATAGAAATTTTAATTTTGTAAATTAATGTATAAATTACATGAATAAGAGGGCATTTTTTTTTCGTTTATCTATTTTAGATTTCGCTCGATTTAAATATTTTGTAATTTTATAAAGTTTAACATTAATTTTTTATTATGTCAACAAGAACCTAACTAAAAAAAATCATGATTCAAGTTTTTCAACTCAACAAAAAAAATTGTTAGTTTTTAAAATAAAAAAGGTAGTGTTTATTAGGGAAAACTTATCAAATTAGTAAAATCTATAAATTAATTATAAATATAGTTATTTTAAAAGTACCAAATATAGTAATTTTTTATACAATAATTTTGAGAAAAATGATTCAAATCTTTAATCTCATACTTAGTAAATTGTACAAGATTTCGGTATAACAAATATAGTTATTAATATTAGTGAATATTGTTACTTACTTTTTTTTTATTATAATAAATACTGATATTAATGAGTATCCTTTTTTTTAGAAACATATTAATAAATATCTATAATACATAATACTATGTTAATAAAAATTATAATATATTATCAAAATAAATAAATGATTATAAATATAAATATTTTAAAAATAATTTACATGGATAATTAATTTCGCATTCATAGTCTAATTTCCTAAGGGCAAACTAGGTAAATATCTATATTTAAGAAACTATTTAAGAAAATGTCTAAATTAGAAATGATTAAAGTGTATGTCTACTTTTAAGTTATTTGAATATAAAATTAGTTACTGTGTCAATGTAAAAGTCTAAAATACCATCTTATTTTGTTACTCATTTTTTTTTCAACCTTTTCAAATAATATTATGTTCTAACTGACATGAGAAGATATATTTGTTTTCAAACAGCCAACTAAAATTTAAAAATAACTAAAGATCTTGATTTCAAAATTTGAAAATTTAAACAAACAATTATGTTGGATTTTTAAAAGGATATTAGATTTTGAATTATTTTTTTAAAATATATTAAATTTTGAAAATAAATTCCTTCCACCGAGCTGAACACGGGTACATACATGTTCATGTCAGTACATCCATTGCGGCCCCAGGTTTCCCAAAATATAATGTAAATGACAAAATAGTAAAAACATTTCCTGTCGGCGCTGCAATACTTAGTTTTTTTTTTCATCAACTTCAATATTGGAGCCGAACGGTCGAAACACATATCCATGGGAAGCTCGGTCTTCCCGTCATTTTCACTTCCATCCATCTGAAAAAGTTTTTTCGTACGAAAGAAAATTCACCTCCACTTCTCCCTATTCCGTCGAGCTTCCAATCGACAAACTTCCTTATTACCCAATAGGTTGTCATTCATGTACTCCGATGCGTGAATATACCAATTACATGTCTCGTGAATGCAACATATCGTAAATTTCTTGGGACTAGACTTCACCGTCTTGTATTGAAAACTCTACTTCTTTAATTCATATTTATTTAGGAACATTGCACCTGTCATTAACACAATGGTACCCCTAGTTAAGTCTAGGATGTACATCTGCGTACGTGTTTGGACGATGTCCGCCAAGAGGTAGCAGCCACTGTACATGCCACCAACAATTCTGTTGTACATCCATTGGACATCCATGTCAACCTTCAATATCTTTGCATTTTCTTGTGTGCCCCGTCTTTATATAGTGATATCCTTATGACTTTTGAATTTTTGTCCAAAACTAACTTTTCCTCGATAGCCGATATTAGTAGGGATACAAAAGTGTCGTGTGTGATACCAACCACCACTGTTGTGTAGTTCGAGTAAATATCTCCCTCATCCTAGATGAACGTGACCAAAGTAACATCCATTCGAAATTTATAAAATGGAAACTTACTAACCCTTGAAAATTGATAGAGAAAATAGACATCGAAAATTGATGATGGGAATATGAACAAATACAGTGATGGGGTAAAATGAAAAAAAAAAGTGGATGAAAATTTTGGAAAATGGTAAAAAATGGACTTGGAATTTGTCAGTCTTTCCGACATGGAGGTGGGGGCAATTGGTTGATCTGGAATTTGATACATACGAGAATAAAGAAATGTGGTTGCACAATTCGTTGGGAAAAAATACATCCTAAAAATGAGGGGAAGAGTCAATTTTGTTTACTCAATTTTACATGGATCCTAAAATGGTGGGTAGAATGTTGATTTTAATTTCTATAAATTGTATTAAATTAGAAAGGATACAAATGCAACAAAATTTTTATCCTTCCTACCATAAAATAGAAAATAAACATGCATTTTAATATTTCCCAATTTAGACATTTCTCTAAATAATTCGTGAGAATTAGACATTTTTTATGATTTTCCGTTTCCTAATTAGGTTTGATATGACCCATGGATAAAAGCCCACTTGAAACAATGAAACAACGAATCCATTAAACTCTGGATCTACCCCATTTTATTGATCATCAAAATACCTTCTACGTGGCGAAGTTTGATTGGCAAATCTTCCATGGAAGTGCACCGTGCCAATACGACGTCGTAAGATGAGTTTACAGAGTCGCTAATTTCATCTTCTTCGTCGTTTTCCCTTTTGCAGCTGAAAATACCTAAACCTAACAATTTTTCTTCAATCGTTTTTCCATTGATACGTTCGATTGAGGTCACAGGAATGAAGAAATCGCTGTGGCTGATTCTTGTAGCTGCTATTTCTTCCCACTTTGCGTTAGCTGACCCGATCTTCCCAGCTCAATCAGGTGAAATTCTTCTCCACATTCTCTCTTTCAACTTTTTTTTTTTTGAAAACCGGGAAATAAACTTGTTAATTTTTGTTTTGATAGCAGAATTTAGGAATTGTTAGGTTTATAGTCTTTTTTTCTACTGATTGATTGAAGTTTTGCCGCTCGGATTGTGGAAGGTCTTTTTTGAACTTATTGATGATTATTTGATCAATTGAAGATCATTGGCCATTTGTTTTGTGAAAAAGGTGTTGAGTTGTGATTGTGATTATTTGTTAAAGTCTAGGCGACTGCTGTTAATTTGTAGGGATCGGTTTTGATTGTTTTAAGAAGTAATGAAGAATGAAATGGGGAAAATCCAGTTATTTAATTAGTTCTCAAATTATGTTTGATTGTATTTTGAGAAATTCCTTGGATAATGGATGTCTCACATCTAACCGTCGTGGAGTAACCTAGTGGTCAAAAGGGCTTTGAAAATCTAAGAGGTGAAAGATTCAAATCTATGGTGGCCATCTACTTTGAAATTAATTTTTCACGGGTTTTCTTCACATCCAAATGTAGTAGGGCAAAAATGGGCCAGATTGTGACAATAGTCGAGGTGTGTGTAAGCTGACTTTGACAGTCATGGATATAATAAAAAAAAGATGTCTCACATGTTGAATTGGCGAACTCTTAATTCTGAGTTAATGAATAATCATAATTTTTTTTTTTTTTGGATTGGAAGCGGAATGAATAATCATTTTAACAATAATAATTCTGAATCGTGGGATTTTTTCCAATCTGGCTGAAATTCCATAAGTTGTTAAACATTCAGTTTGCCACAGCCCACATGTTATGAGAACTTGAAACCTCAAGATGTAGCACGGTGTATCATTTTTACATTTATTATGTTTGCTAACGATGATAAAATTTGACCATCCGTTCTTTCTGATTGATGTAGCTGGTGGTACATTTAGTCGCAATTCTCGTGGGCCGAAATACAATATCGAATTCCATCCAGAAGACTCACCTTACAATGCGGTAAGCTTTTAATGAACTTATCTGTTGAAAATTGATATCATTAGGATCCTGCTATCTTATATGATCTAATTAAATGGGATCTTTTCGGTGTTAGTCTTAGGCATTTTCCCCTTCCCTCTCTCTTGTTATGTCAGAGTGTAGTATAACTTTGTTCACATATTTCCAAATAACCTAGCATGTAGTACGGCTTTACAAAGTAGAAAATGATAGATTGTGGTCATTTCTCCACATTTCATCAACCAATCTCTAGTTATCATCATGTGTTTTTCTCTGGTGGCCTAGTTTTATTTTATTTCGTACATTGTTCCCCACTCTATTGGTCAAAGAGGGCCTTGGGGTGTTTAAGGTGATGAGTTCAATCCATGGTGGTCACCTACTTAGGGATTAATTTCCTACGAGTTTCCTTGGCATCCAAATGTTGTAGGGTCAGGCGGTATGACTCTTAACATTAGTTGAGGTGCACGCAAGCTGGCCCGGACAGTCACGTATATATAAAAAAAAAATTGTTCCCCACTCCAAATTATATTCATCAGTTTCCTTCTTTTTCTAAGACAAAGTGGATAGGAAGGGCTTTGAAGATTGACACAATTAGAATTAAAGTAATAAATAAGGAGAAATTCTGTGTTACAGTTATTTATTGCACCAACATTTGAAGCAAACTAAAATTAATTACATCATATAAAAAATTGTACTTTCATCCTCTTGGTTTTTTTTATGACCACTCAAGATGGGTTGCAAATAGGATTGTCAATTGAAGATTAAAGTAGAAAGATTTGATCTTTAAAAGGGTGTGTAAATTTACACTTACACAAATACAAATGATTAAAATTAACCAACCTCTTAAAACTTTTGAAGGTGGAGTGCTTATCACTAAAAATACCCTTGATTTCTTGAACTCCGAGAACCTCCCAGATGACCAACACGTGATTTGTCTTTAATTAAGATATACTATGGAAGATTTGTCGGGAAGGTGGACTCTGTGTGGATTGCACTACTACTGCTTAGATCCTTGATAATTAAATCATGGGATTTTTCCTGTCTGATAAAAAAACCAAAAAAAAAAAAACTATGAATAGCAACTTCTTAGAAGAAATTCATGCATAAAAGAAAATTAGGGTAGGCCTGGTAAAAGACGTAAAAACCGTAAAAAGCTCATGCATCGATCAATGCAATAGGTAGTCTTCAATCAATGCATATATAGTCTTTAACAATGCATATATAGTCTCGTCTCCAAGGGGTGGCACAGTGGTTGAAGATTTGGGCTTTGAAGGTATGCTCCCTTCAAAATCCCAGATTCGAGACTCACCTGTGACATCACTCTTTCGATATCTTTAGTGTCTGGCTTAGGGACGGGCGTGGTTACCCTTGTTTCAAAAAAACAATGCATATGTAGTATCACATCAATGTCACTAACAGTTTTCAATCATTGCCAAAGACAGTCTTCAATAAGTATAATCTTCAATTAATGGCACAAATAGTTTTTAATCAGTATAATCTTCAATTAATGGCACAAATAGTCTTCAATCAGTAGAGCAGATAGTCTTCAACCAAAATTCTGCTAGTTCCCACCTTCTCCATGCATAAAATTTTATTGGTTTGATGTTGTTTCTTATAATCTGTAATGTGTAGAGAAAATAACATTTTCCTAATTACAACACTCTGTTTTTATCGTAGACTTCACACAGAATTTTCCTTCTTTACACTGTATGATATCTGTCTTAATAATTCAAGAATAAGGAGGTAGTGTCGTATGCCACTGAACTTACTATGTTTGTATGATTTTGCAGGACGATGGTGAGGAATCTGTGTTTATGCCAAATAAAAATGGAAAGAATTACTTGTGCTTCTTGCCTAAGGTGGAAAAGTCTAAGAGTGGCAAACCAGTTAGTCAGATGAACATGAGTAGCATGATTGTGGAATCTGAGAATCGAGTCAAATTGAAGACTCCAGATGAGCTTCTTGAAGCATTGAAAGAGCAATGCTTTGTCAGGGTTAGGATCTATCACTAAATACTGCTATCACTATAGTATTGACATTTTAAATCACATCTCAAAGGGAAAGTAGAGTTACTTATAAGCAGGGTTTTTGTAAGCATGTGCCTCGGCAAATCATGTATCTCGGCCTAAAGTAAAACTTTGGACATTTTCTTCCTTTGGTTTTTTCTTTAATTTTTAAAAATAATATAAATGTGTTCAAAGTACATGACATGTTTAAAAAGTGCAGGTGAAGTGTGGGCTTCGAGGTTGCCTTGCCTCACATTAGGCAAGGTGCTTTTCTTGCATTCAATACTTTAGCTATTTAAAAGTTACAAGGGTCTGATTGTGGAAAAACGTATGCATTTTTAGGTTAAACAGGCAATGATTGGGTAGAAAAAATGCCGAATCACAACACTTAATTATCTCCTGCCCCTTTGCTGCAAGTTTTTGGGATTTCATTAGGAATTGTTTCTCTTGATATATGGTGCTTCCTAATGATACCAAATCTCTCATTGAAGTTGCTCTTTACATCCCTTCAAAAAGGAGAAGAAGCTTCTTTGGGAAAATTTATTCGGCACTATTGTTGGAACCTATGAAATGAGAAGAATGTTCGCACTTCTCAGGATAAAACGGCGACTTATAGCTGTTTTATTGATAATCTTATTACTATTGTTATTTCTTGGTGTAAACTCTCCCCACTATTTCATGATTATAGCTTTACTAGTCTTACTAATAGTTTGAGAACTCTTTTGTGATCCTCTCTTTACCTTGTACTACTTAATTTAATATGTTAATGAAATTGTTTCTTATAAAAAAAAAAAGACATGTTGACCTTGCACCATTACTTCTTTTTGCAGCAAGAGGGATGGTGGACGTATGAATTTTGTTATCATAAAGCACTACGACAATTTCATTTGGAGGACAAAAAGGTGCAGTCTCCTCAAGTGCTTTCTAAATCTATACGTGATTCTCGAATCTCTGTGCATGAAATGGGGGACTGATATTAATATTCTTATAGGAGTTCGTTTTATTAGCTTATGAATGAGTTGACGAACCATCACAATTTTCTTGCGTGATTAAAAAGCCTGCCAGTTTTAGTGATTCGATCGTTAAACTCTTAAATAGTTAAGACTTTGAAATTTCTGTTGTTTTGTTTTGCAGGTAGTTCAGCAGTTTGTATTGGGTGTCTATGATGCAGAGGCAACTGCTAATCTCAATGAGAATCTCTCTGATATATCTACTTTGAAGGACCCTCGCTCAAAAGATGCATCCCAAAGGTGTGTCTTTATTTTCATCATTTAACAGCCTAACAGGCAAATATGATCTTCAAACACTAAACTTTCCTAGTTCTACCACTTCTCAAAAGTAGTAAGTTGGAGGCATACATGGAAAGAGAGTTTTGTTTTCATCTGGCATCCTACTACGGTCGGACATGAAATAAAAAGCTTATATGATTTGTGTTAGGATTTTATAGATTGTAGCAGTAAAGCTTGGGTATAATTATATCTGTGTTAACCTGTCCATTATTTAAAATTGATAAAAATGCAAGAGTTGCATTGTCTTTGGTCCGATCACCCCTTCCCCCAAAAGAAACCAAATACTTATGAACTACATACTCGCTCAGGTATCATGCTCATCAGTACACAAACGGAACCATGTGTGATCTCACAAATCAACCACGAGAAACTGAGGTACAAAGTAATTAATGATTTACCCGGTCACTCGTTTTCTCCCCATTACTGATATTGATTCTTAACCACAATTGCAGGTTAGATTTGTTTGCTCGGAGCCCAGAGCCATGATTAGTTCTTTCACAGAACTATCAACATGCAAGTATGCGCTTACAGTGCAATGCCCAATGCTTTGCAAGCATCAGTAAATATCTTCCCTTCTCTCTCTCTTTTCTCTTTTACATACACAAACATGTCCATTTTTCTTAGTTGTTAGCTGAAATATAACAAACACAAATTCGAGTGTTACTAGCCATAAGTCTTTAGTTTGGGATGGGGAGCTGAGAAAAAGGAGAACCTTGCCCTTGGGGTATTTAGAGTATCTACATAGCTGCCAGTTACTACAAGAGAATTAGCTTTTACCATAGTAACAAGAGCAATAACTCAGTAGCATAAGTGTGTGCCGATGAACCAAAAGGTTATTGGTTCGAATACCTAGAAAAACCGATTGAGTAGCTATAAAATTGTGCGCAAGCCAAGCAATAGAAGATTGGGTACTAGCATAGGAACTTAAAAAGAGTTGAAGTTTCGATTGATATATATATATATAGTTTCGATTTATCCTATCAGATCATTTTGTTTTGACTGGGCAGGTTATTCCAGGAAGAGAGACCAGTATGGTACACCATTAACTGCAACGTTCTCCCTGATGATTACAAGAAAACAGAGCAAACTAAAGAATTAGAAGATGAGATTGTCATGGTTACAGACGGCAAATATCCAAAAACTGAATCTGATGAGTAATGTGAATATTTATATCATAGAAGTTTTATCTACCAAACTGACCTTAACAATGAATCAATTCATATATAGATTTGGATTCTTTTCTCTAATTCAAATTATGCAGTTGATTGGGGAGATCAATACTTTGATTTTCAAGCCCCGCGACCGAAAAATATCGTAAGCTTTGGTCATTTTTCAATATAGGTCAACCTGAAAGCAACTGATATGGCAGTCAATTTATGGAACTTATTGTCTTCGACAATAATCCAACTTGTAGAAGTAAGCAGCAAGTTTGAATTGGTAAACTTAATGGTCGCTTTTTTTTTATTGAGACATTTACATCACTGCCATAATAATCACAATTGAAAGACTTATTTGAGTCAATGGCATAACACCATATGGGTCTCATGAATATCCTTTTCTTTTAATTTTTTTAAATCATGAATATCCATTTTGAGCAATAGTTTATATATGTGTGTGAGTCTTTAGGTCAACTTGCGCTCTCGTCTTAACTATCGTTATGGGACAATTTGTACAACCTTATAACCTTTGGATGTCAAAGAAAGTTTCCAAAAATTTATATGTTGGGATTGTTTTCCTTCATGTGGCTCCTTGGAAAGTTTCCAAAAATTTAAAGCACTTTTTGGATTGAGTTCTCAAATAGATCTTCAATTGTGCAATTCTATCTCAGGTTCGAGACTTGGGTTTTAGACTTGAGTTTTGAAGGTACGCTTCCTTCAAGGTCTCAGGTTCGAGACTCATCTGTAACATTATTCCTGCGATGTTTCAAGTGTTTGGCTTAAGGACGGGCGTGGTTACCTTGTTTCAAAAAAAATTGTGCAATTCTATCTGGTAAGCAACCATTTTTACAACTAGTACCCACTTGGAAGTCTATGCTACATTTGTGCTCTTTTCAGTTCACAACAGCTTTTGCCCAAGCATGTGCCATCAAAGTGCTTCTCTTCTTGTTAAGCAAAATTTAATGGTTCCCACCATTTGGCAGTATCCAAGTGGTCTTCAATCTTCAATGGAAAAATCATAGACTGAGGCCTCTTATTCAACTGCCATCTCCTAACAGCAATTATTTTATGGGTCTATTATTTATGAAAATTTCTTTAATTTAAGCAGCTATTAATTATTTGTTAGGTGAGCATCAATCACCAACTCTTTTTTTATTGCTTTTGTATATGTTTTAGATGCCAAAAGGTAGCTTTCTTTCAATGTATTGTCCCAATATACCAGCTCTTATTACAAGCTCTACATGGTTTTAAATATCAGTTCAACTGTGCAACTTTTAATATACAAACCATTCCTATCAAGTAATTTCTAATCTGATAATAATTCTAAACTTGGCTTTGAATTGCTGACCTTTTACTTGAACAGAAACTCCATCAAGTATACTTTTACCATATTAAGACTAAATTTGTGTACTTTTCCTTCACTAACTAGTCAACTAATATCTATGTTTATATACATTTTTTTAAGAAGGTTTTAAACTTTTATACTCTACTAAAATTTAAAGGTAGATTAAACCATTCCAGATGTGTAAAAGACAAATTATTTCAATAAACAGAAAGCCCAAAGTTTGACTTTGATGAAAAAAAAAGCTATTGTAAGGCATATCATTCTAAATGTTCTTGCAACTTCATGGTATTGGGTTTTATATCTTTATTTCAAGGCTCTATGTAAGGATTCAAATAGGAATATTATCAATATTAGTTGGAAAGAAAATGACACGATAAGAATTGAAAACTAAAAACTCATATGTTGATATTATATTGAATTTAAATCACCAAACATATTACATATTTTATGTACTAAAAAAAATACATATTTAAATCCTTTCCTATGCATATATTCATGATATACAAGGGGGATTTATCAAATATTCAATTTATTTTGTCTTACTTGGATCCTCTTTTTCAAAAAAGTGAACAAAATAAAGGGCTTTCAAATGTAGTTGAAAACTTTTATTTGAGTAATAAATAAGTTGAACATGAGTTTAGATGGAGACATTGAAAGGAAAAGTTGGGTTTGAATTGGTATTGGAGTGTTAGAAGGGTAAATTATGTCTTTTGTGTTTGAGTGCAAAGTTCAAATATGGATGGCATTGAATTGAATGCCATCCTCAATAATGACATCTATGACTTCATACTATATAGTAACCAATATATATTAAAGTCCTCCAACCCATTTCTTTCTTGTGAATCAATCCACATGCAACCATACCCTACCAAAAACTCTCCATTATTCTTTATTATTATTATTTTTTTTATAAAAAAACTAACCACTTATTGACTTACACCCAATCCATTTAAAACCCACATACTTATCTCTCCATTTTTGTTGGACCACATCAACTCTCGATCTTGCACATAACTACAGAAATCGATCATAAAAAGTAATTCGAGAGGTCTTCAACATAGTTTAAGTAGTTAAATGGTTAAATTATGAATAATATATATAAAACATGGAATTCTATTTCAAAGTGAATCGATAATGACTCGATTATTAGTTTATGTGCTTTATCAATGTTAAGATTTTTTACTACGTAGGTTCTTCAAAGATGATGCCTCTTTGAATTCACTAATTTTGGATAGAATTTCGATTTCATTTTAATGAAGACCCATTTGGATTTTATATGCTCATACACCATATTAGATAACATATAATTTCATATTAAAATTAAATGGTATATGATGAGGAATAACTCATTTATCTTATAAATGTATATTAGAAGGTATACTCACTTTTTTAATGTATAAAAATGTAATTAAATATATTGCTTTCCTATAAAAAAATACATGATGATCAATGATCCCTATATAAGGAAATAACTAATTGTGAGTTTTTTTAGTCAATTTATATGCACCTAAATTATTATAATTGGACAAACCAATCGACCCTACAATATTTGATTGTCATTACTATCCTGAGTTAAAATTAATAACCTTTTAATTCTTCAAGAATCTGTTAATCATTAAGTTAATTATAAATTTTAATTTTTGCATTTTACTTTATATCTTTTTTACTTATGAGATTATAAAAAAATAATAAATAAATATATAAATTAGGGGATTTTGCATGTATAACAAAAAAAGGTAAAATATTTCTAACAAAATCTAAAATAATTTCATTTGTAGCAAAAAATCCAAATTGACTTCTATCACTTGTTGAGTTCTATTAGTGATAGAATTCAATGAATGATAGACTCATTCTATCACTCCTTAAGTTTTCTATCAGTGATAGAAATCTAAGTTGAGTTCTATCACCAGGTGAGTGATAGACTATCACTAAGTGAGTGATAGAAATAAATATGCTATAGATGAATTATTTTAAAAATTATGCTACAAATATAATACAAGAGGTAGAATGTGCTGCTGATGGTAAATTCTCTATAAATTAAGTATCATTAAAAACATGGTAATCACTTATCTTGACTCTTGAGCTTATAAATGAGAAACTAAAATAAACTAATTACGAATTTGATTATTCACTCATAAGTACGATTTCTCTGGTATTTTTTGAAGTTTTTCTTTTTCATGGAAACTATCCCTAAATAAACAAAAAACAAAGAAAAATGTATTCAAATAATTCTTTGGAATTGGGAACAAAAATGCATTATGTAATTTTGTCGTTGTTGGTAGAAAAGTATTTATGGGAGGACATAATGGTCGTCCCCATGTTCAATAAGCTTCCAAAAATCAACATAAAATAATTGATACCATATATACCGAAAGCAAAAGATCTATAAACCATACATAATTTCTGTCTCCCCTTACCCTCTCAATTATTTTACCCTTAAAATAATGTCACTAATAATCTTATACCTAGCTCATACATTAATTCAAAGCTCTATTTTCAAATATGTATCAAATTAGGGTACATATAGACTTCGATAATGGGTAAGTTTTCTTTAGTTCAATAAAGGCAAAAAAAAAAAAAAAAAAAAAAATTGTCAACGTGAATAATAGTTCAATTAATTAAGATACACATTCACGTTATAAGGTTAAATATTTGAACTCTTATTCTTACACATTTTTAACTTAAAATAGTCATGAGTGAAAATTCAAACATGTGAAAGATAGATATGTCTTATCCAATTGTGTTAAGATATGCTTAATTGGTTACATATATGTTTTAAATTCAACAGGTGAATTAGCTCTTGAAAAATTGGGTATACCTTACTTTGTTATAGTTGATATATATAAAAGTAAAACTAAAATACTTACTTTTTATTAAATTATTTTTATAAATCTTTATTTTAATACAATAAAATATTAGGAACAAATTAACCACAAGTATCTCAATAGACTATGCAGTTGAGTTAAGCTCACCTTATCATTTTTTATAACTTTTTGTTGAAACCCTTTTCACACCCATAATGGTTATTAGCTCACTAAGTATTTGAAACTCCAAATTAATGAACAGTGATTATTATTTATCTTAATCGTTTTAAAAAGAATAGTATTATCTAATAATTTTTATGGAATAACCTAATAATCAATGGGTTCTAAATAATTGAGAACTAATATAATCTTCGAAAACCTACGTCCAAACAAGTTTTTATTAACTTCTCCTAATTTTTATTTTTAAAAATAACTTTTATTTCTAACCATTCATTTTTAATCATTAATTTATAACTACTTAATCATTTCTAACCACTCATTTTTAATCATTCATTTCAAATCAGTTAAAATAACTCATTTTTTTAATCATTTTTTTTAACTATTAAAAATAATTACTCGTTTTAAATATACATCAAAACAAGGTTTGACACTAACTTCTCTGCACAAAAACTACATCCAAATAAATTTATGAAATTCTCAATTTTAATTTCTCAACATAACTATTAAGCTAAATCCTATTTAAATATGTCAAACAAAGAGTCCCTATATTTCTTGGGACATATACATATATACATATATATAAAAACATTTTCTTACATTTCATTCTCAAAAAAAAAAAAAAAAAAAAACATTTTCTTACATTTTCATCCAACTTCAAAAGAAACTTTATAAATAGCCGGTGTTTAATACATCTTCCCCACTTTTTCTTTCTCTCTCTTTTTTTATTTTTGAAAGATCTCTTTCTTCTCTCTCTTGTCTTTATAAATGCCAAGGTCTTAAAAAAAAAAAAGGCTCCATAAAACCTCCTCCAATGGACTGGTTTTCTTGGCTCTCACGAACCGGGCTCGACCCGCTCCACACCTACGAATACGGTCTTCTCTTCGCCCGGAACGGCCTGAAACCCCATGACATCCCCACTTTCAACCACCCCTTCCTCCACAAAATCGGTATCCCCATCGCCAAACACCGCCTCGAGATTCTCAAACTCGCCAAACAGCACCAACAAAAACCCTCCCACACCAAATCCCTCCTTTCCGCTATCACCAGAACCAAACACCGCCTCACAAATTGCCTCAAAAACCTCGTCCTCTTCAACTACCCCAAGCCGGACCATCGCCTTTTCCGGCTCCGGTCTGACCCGGCGGAGATTTCGCCTGAGCCGCCGATCTACATCGAAGATGTTAAGATTCCGCCGCCGCCGCCCAGACGACGGAGTAAAAACGTGTCGTATTCTGGACCGTTGGATGGGAGGGAGATGACGGTCAGAAAAAGCTTGAAGTTGTCTGGGCCGTTGGAGAGAAAAGAGCGGCCCAGAAGCCCAAGATATTCTGGGCCGCTGGAGAGAAAAGAGCGGCCCGTGTTTCCGAGAAGCCCACAACATTCTGGGCCTTTGGAGGGGAGAGTTTCCGATTGGGCCTTGAGTAAAAGCCCAACATACTCTGGGCCTTTGGAGGGGAGAGTTTCTGATTGGGCCTTGATTAAAAGCCCAAAAGTAAATGGGCCGTTACAGGGAAGGATGATGAGGCTGATTCCTCCGAGCCGAAGCCCAAGAGTTTCTGGGCCGTTGGATGGGCGAGATGGAAGCCCAAGAGTTTGTTGTCACTGTACGGATGACGATTATCGTTCCTTATGGGTTTCTATGTTTTATGATATGAAGCCAACTTAATTTCATTTATTTATTTTTATTTGGAGAGGTTTGTTTTTATTTTATTTAAATGCCAATGCAACTAAAAGAACAATGTCTATTGAAAATTTTGTACGGTGTATAGTTTTATGTGTGTTTTAGTTTAGAAAAGCAAAAATAATACGCATGGAGATGATGTGTTGATATTTAATCGTCATTTTTTTTTTAATTTTTTAATTTTTATTTCATTTTTTAAAGTTTACAATGGAAGAATTTGGGATCAAATCATCAACTTTCAAAATAATAATAATAATAATAATATCCTATATATGGAGCTAAATTAAGATTGGTTCTCAAGATAAATGGTAGTGTTTTGTGTCGAACTTATGCTTGTATAGTTTTTAGTTGCTTCAATTTTTATCTATTTTTATTACGTATAATATTTGAACCTATAACATTATATCATTAAATCATATATAATGTACGTAAAGCTATCCATCCTCATGTATTAATGAAGAAAAAAATTCAGATTTTTAGCTTAAAGTGGATATTTATCTCCACTATATTATATCGATTGTTATTGCAAAATGAGTTAGACATCGTATATCAAATAATAATAAGTTGATTATAGATTCGGGTTTATTGCTAATTTATTTTTTTGAAATGACATTTATTGGTATATAGGTGCACGAATGTATTTGTTGAGTAAATGCCCTCTCTTGCACCATCGATGGGCTTGAAAAATGGAACACCATTATAAACCCATTGAAAAAGGTAACAATTAAAGCCAAAATAACCAAATTTGAAAATTTGAATTTGTAATTTTTTCAAGGAAAATAGTAATAAATGTCTAAAATTTGAAACTATCTTAAAAGAATGTCTATTCATTTTTTTTACTTTAAATTTTTGTCTAAATTAAAATTAGGTCAAGAAAGATAATATTTACATTCATTTAATTATTTCTTTAATTTGAAACTCAAAGGAAAGAGAACTAAAGTGACATCAAATCATCGTTTCATAAGCTTTATTTTATTTTTTGTATCTATACACAAAGCTTTTATATTTACAAAAGAAATATAACACTTTGTTCTTTAGGTGGAATAAAATAAGATCTTTATCAAGTGGTGTGGCTTTGACGAATTTCTTTCTTTTAGGGTATGTTTGTTTTTTCAGGAGCACTGCTCTCCTAAAAAATTATTCGTATAGTAAACAACTGCTTCTTAATTCTTTTAACCACTCATCAAACTTTACATCAAAGTTATCACTCAATTATTATAAACACCAATCCCACAAATTATACTAACTATTATTATTAACCTCAGTCCTCAAACAGGTAGTTGATTACTTTATTACTATTAATCTCAAACAAGTAGTTTTTAACTACTCGGAACTACTATTAAGCACTCCACTCCATTCTTTCTAAAGCAAACACATTTAAGGATACAAATTGATCAGAATATAAATAAACAAATAAAACGCCCTCCGAATAAACGTTTGCATAAACATTCCTTAATTAAGTTTTAAATTAAGCCCCTTCCATAATCACAATTAATCCAATTCAAACAAGGTATTTACCTAACCCAAATCCCTAAATCAGCCCCCTTTTTTTTAACTCAGAACAACCAAACAAACCATAAAAATAAAATAATAAAATAAAAAAGATAGTAAGATATTAATGAATGAACATGATGATCCACATGAATTTGAAAAAAAAAAAAAAATGAAACAAGCTGAATCCATTATCTAAAGTTAGAGATTTTCCATGAAAAAGAAGATCATGATTTTCTCGGCATCCAAACAGATTTGACAGAGCTGCATTTTATGTGTTTTTTTTAATTGTTGTTCCAATCGTGGTGGCCGTGGAGTGAATGTTGGAAGCACGATTATGATTCAAAAATAAATAATAACAACAATAATGATAATAAACTAATTTTGAACTCAAAATGAAGTAAAAAGTATTTTGAAGGATTAGAATCGGATACGTAATGCTAAGCATGTGTAGAGTATTCAATTATAGATTAGATTGGATTATCAACTTATTTAAATACAATTGAATTTTTATTGATGAAGTTGATTTTTTGTTTTTTTATGTCAGTAATTATTCGAACCAACTTGCGTGCATCTCAACTAATGTCTGGACTTAGGAGTGATATTTGTTCGGTTTTCGTCGGTTTTAGGTCAAACCGATACTCGAATCAATCCAATCAATTTGACAAAAAGAGGAACCGAACCAATGTCCAACAAAAGACAAAACCATTGATTCAATTTTCTTTCATTTTTAGGTTAAATCGATAACCGATCCAATCCAATTGATTTAACAAAAAGAGAAATCAACCAATGTTCATTAAAAGATAAACTCGATTTTTTTTATTCGATTCCATACGAACTACTTCTTTTTTTATTATTTTACTTCTGATTTATATTTCAATGTTGTTTTCCTAAAATAAGTGTCATAATTTATAATTAAATTAAACAAAAATAATTAATCATCTACCAATAAAAAGTTTAACTAACACATAAAAAAGAAAAATGAAAATAAATAAATCAATATTGGTTCGGTTCGATTTTTATTGGTTTTTACAAATAGAGTCCGATCGGATCCAATAAATTTCAGTTTTCTCTAAATAAAAATCAATATATCTAATGTCATACGAAAAATCCGAACCGATTCAATAAATCGATTTTGTTCGGTTCAGTTTTATTGGTTTTCGATTTTCATTATCACCCCTATCTAGGCCACCTTGATGAAGTTGATTTATGCATACTCTAAAATTAATTTGGGTTCATTGGAAGTTATTATGAATTTTAAAATACATTATTTCACCAACTATATAGTTATATATGCATGTTTTTATATTTATTTAATTTTATCCTTTTTTTTTTGAAATTATTTAATTTTATCATTATTTTAATTATATGTTGTTCCAAACTTATCATTTTTTGAAGCCTTTAGAATATACATATTTATCTAATATAAATGAAATTGAAATGTTTATACTAATTTTAAATGGTCGTATATCTATAAATAATAATTTTTCTCTAAAAAAAATTAAATAATTGATCGAGAATAACTCAAACAACCCAAAGTCAAATGTTGTATGATTGTCTAAAGTGTATGCTAACTCAGTCCATAAACGAGTATAATGGAAATAAATAATGATTGAATATACGATTTTAGAAGATTTGAAGATGAGTAGGGTCGATATATTTATTGTCTATGTAACTTAAATATCTACGACATATAAAGATAAAAAATTAATAAAACATTAGAAAACTAAATAAAATATGTGACAAATTAAATGTTTTTTTTTTTGAAAGCGACAAATTAAATGTTTGATACATTCGCCCTATACATTGGTGTAGACAAGTATTACTTTTTTTTATTGGATAAGTAACCCTTTAATCATTTTAGATCGTACCTAGGTAATTAGAGTTACATTTCTTTGGGCCTATCATATAATCTTTTTTTTAAAAAATTTGTCTTTCTATTTTATAAGAATACTTTTAACTTGTCGTACATTTTTTGTTTTGAGTACAAATTGAGGGAAAGAGGACTAACAAACCGTACATAGAAGTCATTATTACTCCCAAATAGATAAATAATATGATTATCACCAAACAATGAAATTATCCTAATAACCTTTTTAAATAATCCTTCTTAAATATAGCTCAATGATTAGGACACATATGTTTTAGTTCAAATCCTCCCTTTCCTATTTTAAACATTTATAACTAAATCCAATATGAGTGGTTTTTCATCTTCTTTGTCTTTCTTTATGTCAATTTGGGTACACTTCAACTAATTTGAGTTATAAGATACTAATTGGATATGTAATTTAATCTTTTAAGTACTTTTAGGTTTAAGGATATATATATAAAAAGCTAAAAAAACGCTTTTTTTTTTTTTTTTAAATTTCTAAAAAATCCTAATCTTCGTATATATTGAAAGTGAGGTTTCAACCCATACGTAAAGTTGATCCATTCCTAGAAGCCATTATTGCATTTGAAATGCCAAACAAATATAGCAAAATTAAAGGATATGGTAGTGAGAGAAAAATGTTAGAAATGATCAATCCAAGTGGGTGAAGTTTGTGGTCCTTTGCTCATCTTCTCACCTATTAGAATACAAAACGATCACTTCAAAAAACATATAACGTGTGTTATTGTCAATCATATTTTGTTTTTTTTAAACAGCAACAATACTAAAGTTATAAGGATCGAACATTTTTCGTTTCGGGAATATCTAAGCTAATTTGCACATATTTCGACTATATTCACATAGCATATCATCTTATACTATAATATTTAGAACTTAAGAAATTATTTTTTAATAGATAACTAGTTAAATTTATAACCTCTTAAATTTCAAAAACTCATTTTAATTATTAAAATGATTAATAGTTTAATGGTAAAAAAGGATCTTAGGAGTTGTTTGTTTGTCATATTTAGGTAGGATTTAATTTTATGATTTATTAATTCCTTCTTGAAAACCTACCTTCAAACAAGTTTTTACTAACTCCTATTTATTTTTACTTTTAAAAATAATTCTCATTTCTAACAATTCATTTTTAATAATTCATTTATAACTACTTAATCATTTTTAATCATTCCTTTCAAATCAATCAAAATATCTCATTTTTAACCACTCATTTTTAATAACTACTTATTTTAAATCTACATCCAAATAAGTATTGACTCTAACTCCTCTACCAAAAACAACATTTAAATGAATTTTTTGCTGCAATTCTCAATTTTCAATTACTTAATATAACTCATCGGTATAACTCCTTAAACTAAAAATATCAAACATCTTCTTGGGGTGTTAAAATTTGATGGGTTCAATCAATGTAATGACCACCTACCAAAAAAAGGTAAGATGACATGTCATGTGATATTAGTTGAGATGAATGCAAATTGGCCGACGTAGTTTTGGTAAACTTTGAAAAAGAACTTTATCCAAAATGTATGATAAAATAATATGAGAAAACAAAATTGGTATCTATTGCACATGGGGGTGGTGTGTGGAACCGATTGAGAGATGACAAACATTTGGCAAAGTATTTGAATAAAGATAAAGAAGAAACGCCATAAATGATTGAGAAAATCTTACATGCACGGCTCCTTCACTCAACCCACCCAAATTTTGCTTTTCTTTCTCTTTTTTTCTTACATTTTCTATTTTGAATTCAACAAGAAATTTGAACAAGTTCGTTGAACTCTATTTTTATTGTAAATGACGTGGATATTTGAACACATAACTTTTATTATTCATACCTCATTCTTTAAAACTATGTTTCTTATTAGCTTACTGATTTACATTTAATTTATTTGAAATTGAGAGTTTAAAATAATAAAGTGAAAATATGGCTGATACTCTATGTTTTTGTTTTATTTTCTTATCTACATAAATATAATTTACTTTAAAAATAAGGTGTAGAATCAATTTTATAACCTAAAATAACATTTTCCTTTTCTTATATAATTTACTCTCAAAAGCAATTTTTGGGCATTGAATTTTAATTATACCATTTTTTTTTGTAAAATATTACATGAAGAGCATATTTAGGTGGACCTGTTTTTTCTTTTTCTTTTTTTAATTTAATTTTTCACTTTTTCCCTTTCTATTTCTTGTTAATGTTCTTCTTCATATAAATAATATTTTTTTTTCTTATTCTATGTTTATGGATTCTTTTCCAATATAATAATACATAATATGTTAGATTTGGATGAAGAACTAGTAAAAAATTAAAGTTGTTATTCATCATCCCTAAAATTTCTATGCCAAAAACTCTTAAAATGCGTCAAAACGATGGAGAATTATCCACATGTTGGATGAACAATTCAACATAAATCTCATTCATTCTTCTCAATCATATATTATGTAGATTTTTTAAAAAGAAAATTAGTTGATAAAGAATTGAGTTTAAATAAAAATAATTAATTATTAAAAAAATAAAATTATCCAATCATTCATCACTTGGAAAGTGTTTATTGTTTAGCACCAAAATCATTTTAACATTATCTCATTCTTTACAAGACGCCTCACTCATTTTCGATCCATTATTATCTTCTTCCATTATCCATCTGTCTTGTCTTCAATTTTCAACCATTTTATACTTCTCAACGTTCTTCTCTTTCTCTTTCCATTTTTTGTCTCTCCATTATCCTTTTTTTTTTCTCTACAACTCCAATCTTTTACATAGCTAGGATTTTATTTGTTCTATTTCAACATTACTTATCATGCATACATTTTACAAATTAAGAGAGAAGAAACAAACAAACTTTCTCCACTCCTTTTGTCATTTTGTATCAAAATGTTTGTGGTAGTTGTAGGAAGTTATATATATAAGATATGCATTGAATTGTTCATTGTTTTATGATTACTTAGTCACGAATCTAAATGACAAGTGAAGTAAAAGTTAATAAGAATACAATAAATAAATTATTTTTTTAATCTTAGTTTATTTTCCTTAAAATCCTTATAACCTTAGTTCTAATTTATCAACATTTTGTATTCTTATCTCCTAAGTAAAAAATCACTCTCTTCTCTACCGATAAACGTAACTAACACATTGTCGGTGAATAATTTTCGTTATTCATAAAATTTCATGTATTATTAGTTTTTTTTAATATATGTAACTATCTGACCTAGTTTTCGTGCACCTTGACTAACGTCACGAGATATACTATATGAATTCATTTTCTTCCTAAGTAGTTACCAGGAATTGAACTTATAAATTGAAGTATTCTTTGATCCTCTTTGACTAATTAATTAGCATTTGGAATCCACGCAATATCCTAAGTAACCATTCATTCCTTATAGGCTGAAAAAATCAATCAAAACCACTGTGCAAGGTTGTAACTCAATTTCTAACTCAATTTCAACCGTCCAAAACAAGGACCGATTCTTCCTTCTATACTCCACGAGATCCTAATCCAATCTCGAGCATTCATAAGACCTATTAATTATTATTTTTTTTTTGAGAAACATAAGACCTATTAATTTAGCCTTTCTGTTCATTACTTTTAATTAACCCCTAAAATATTTCCAACAACCCTTCCTCGATCAAAGGGCCATTTTAACTTCAAAAGCCGCCATTCTTTTTAATCCCTTAATATCCATTTTTACGAACCAAATAGATTTTGATTTTTTTTCATCGGCAATAACAAATTATCAGTCGGTTCCTTCCATGGATTTCGAATTTAGTCATCATCCCAACCATCCAAAACCGATCTCAAATTGTTGAGGTCTCACAGATATTCTCCATTCGAAGGTGAAAGAATCTAATATTAATATAAAAGAGATATAAGTTATTCTGTCATTGTCAAATGATTTTGAATACAACCTCATATTCTCTGATATAGTATCAGAACTCCACATCCAACCCAAAATCTTCCGCCACTAACTCCAAAAGCCTTCACCACTAACAGAAATTAACCAAAACTAGTATTTGGGTTCACAAATTAATTGAGCTATAATCTCCTATTTTTCAATTTCTTTTTTCTAAAAACCGAAACTTCATTCCAAAAGATTTAACCTTGTCCACTTTAACCGGGACAACCTTGCCCATCGGATGACATCAAAAGAATGGCGAGTACTACCCATCAATGTCACTCTCCAACTGGGACCTTTCAATTTCTTCCAATTTTTCAATTTTCTTTAGCTCTTTCTTTAATTCTTATCACTTTTTTAAAAATTAATTTATTTATTCCCAATTCAATTTTGTTCGGTCTGTGTCAAATCTCCATCAAGTGTTCATAACCTCATCCGAATTTGAAGCATATCCGCCTGAACTCCAATCATAATCCCACTTTTTAGATCTCAAAAAATTTCAAAAAGGTTCTTCCGTTTCAGCCTGCAAATTAATAATCTGTACATAGAACACAAACAGAAACCATAAACAGCAAAAAAAAAACTTGCAGAAAACAGGAGATATAAGAAATGAAATATGAAACGGCAATACCTTTGAGAAATCGCCACGCTTAACGGAACGGATAACGGCGACGATCAGGATTACGTAGATTACCGGCTTAACTACACGCCGACGATGAACGGAGGTGATAACGGAAGAAGACGGTCGACGAACCAAACAACAAACACAGCCGTTCTGGAAACAATACGAAGCGAGTGGAACAATAAATAACAATGAACAGATTTCAACAATGAACGCCAGACGCTATATTCTTCGAATCATATTTTTTGGTATTTGTTAGAAATTAGGACCAATAATGGTTTGATTTACGGTTAATTTTGAAATTGGTGAAGAATTATGGTTCAGACGCTCCACGAATTGTTATCAATATCGCGGAAACTGTATAAATCTGTCATATATTTATAAATACTGTATATACACAAAGTTGTATAGGTTTTCTAGTCCAGATCTGATTTCCATGATTTTCGCTTTCAATTCCATATCCAAGCAGTAAGATCCGTCACCGCTGTTGAACCTGTGGTCGGATTCCGCCGTCTTCATCGTCGGAAACTCAGAGAAGATGTAAAAAAGATGAATAACGTACCAAAATCGCCATCAGGAATCATCTGCGGCGGCTTTAGACATGATCGAGAGGCGGCTCCGCCTCGGACAGAAATCCGCTCGGCGTTTTTGGCTATGAGACGAAGGCCGGATGAGAGACGCCAAGGCTCGCTTCACCAAATCGCCTTCAACTCCTCCGATTCTAACCAGAGAATTCGTCATCGCCGATCTCCGCGCGTTGAGGCGATTCGACGAGTACGGAGTCGAAGAAGGCGGCGACGGAACGCCTTTGTGGAGACTACACCGGAACGAACCGGGATGCGTGGTTGGCGAACACATACACGTCCTCTTCTGGTTGCTCTGCTTCTTCACTGCTTGATTACTGCTGCGAGTCAAAACAGAGATAGGCCGATTCGGAGAAATCGACCGGTCCAGTGAAAATCTCACCGACGACGTCGCCGGAGAAGACGAACCTTGCAGATTAACACGAGAAGGAGACACAGATCTACGGAAAAACGAAGTAGGATTTCCGGTGGAAAAGGTTGAAGTCGAAGACGCAAACGCCGATGAGGAACCGCCGTAGAATCTGCCGGAAGGTGAGAGAGACCTCAGGACCGGCCCGCTCGATTTTCTAGAAGAAACCGCCATTGGAGTTACAGTGAGAGAAATCTGAAAGCGATGAGAGGATGATGAAGAAGAGAGGAGAGGGGTTTTTTGTAAGCCGTGTTTGGCTGTTCAAATTGGCAAACCTGACTCAACTCGAGCCATGTATTTATAGGAAAAACCCGATCCAATTTGTTATGGTATTTTTATGGGAAGTTGCAAATGTGCCCCTATACTTTGAAGGATTCACATATTTTACCAAATAATAGAATTTGTTTTTTTTTTTCCATTTTGGGAGGTGGCGCGGGGTGAGTGGAAGATTCTGTAGTCAGTGTAATTTGGCAATTCTTTATTAGGTATTAAATTCAATATTGTTGCGTTAATGCGTTGAAACTGAAGCCATTTTTTAAAAATAATTCTGATAGTTAAAGTGTGTATATATATATATTTTAGATGAACTGATGGTTGGAGTATAGGCACTAATTGATTTTTTTTATTTTAATTTAATAATTAAGAGAAGGTGATTTAAATATGTAGTTTTATAATTATTAGATTTTATCAAATTTCATTATAACTTCTTTTTTTTTTAGTTGGAATTTCATTATAACTTTATTTTAAACATTTTTATATTACAATTCTATATTCTAACCGTATTAAAAAATAACTTATTCGAAATTCCGTTTTATATATTTATATCTTAGTTAAAACTTTTAATAAGACTTAATTGCAAAAAAATAATAACAATAAAAATAAAAAACATAAACACATGAATTTAGTATTATAATTATTTCATCTGTCACCTCTCATAATTTAGTGATGGTTTAACATTGCAATTTTCATCATCCAAAATAATTTACTCCAATTTTAAGTCATAACTATTAAAATTATAATAATTGAAAATTTTGTTATAATTTCTTTTAGTTTAACTAAGATTTAAATATATTTCAAAATTTTTAACAAGCATTCAATTGGACAAAAAATGCTGTAATATATCTGGAATCTAGAGATAGCAATTTTAAATCCTCTAAATAGATTATCTACTTTAAAAAAAAAAATTACTACCAAACCATGCAAATTCAAAATAGAAGGGCAGTTAAGGAAAAAAAAAATTGAAACCAATATTAAACCTAACCAAGAGTGGGCAGTTGGACTAGGGTTGGGATCCAAATTCCAAAGCAAAGCTAGGGGCTGAGGCAATAAAATAAAATTATTTTTTTAATTCAAAAATATAATAATAAAAAGAAATATGTTATAAATAATAAACTCCAGCTTTTCCCATTTTTATTTTAATTATAACAATTAAAAAAGAGAATTTACCATCAGCAGCATATTCTACCTCTTGTATTATATTTGTAGCATAATTTTTAAAATAATTCATCTATAGCATATTTATTTCTATCACTCACCTAATGATAGTCGAACTCACCTAGTGATAGAACTCAATTTAGATTTCTATCACTGATAGAAAACTTGGGCAGTGATAGAATGAGTCTATCATTGATTGAATTCTATCACTAATAGAACTCGACAAGTGATAGAAATCAATTTGAATTTTCTGCTACAAATGAAATTATTTTGGATTTTGTGCTATAGATGGAAATATTTTGCCATTTTTTGATATACATGCAAAATCCCCATTAAAAAATATATTTCATATCTATCAACTATGTAAATTTAAAGTTAATTGAAATTTATTAAATTCTATTTATTGAAATCTATCAGTTTCATACCGAGTAAGGTGGTGGTGCAATTAGTTATCTGATTCGATATTAATTTATTTTCACTCCACAATTATAAATTTGATTTTTAGAATCCATATTTGTAATCTTCATTCTTCCAACTTATACTTAAAAAATAAAAACTTATCAATTTAGTTGAAACAAATTCATTAAGATTGAGAAACCTGTTAATTATGACTATTAATTTAAAGTGATTAAATCAATTTTTTTTTGGTCTACAATTTTGATGTTGTAATTTTTTTTTTTTTTTTTGCCTAAAAAATCCCCAAACTAAAACGATAAAATAGTGTGCCGTTTTGTCTGACAGTCTGAAATAACGCTCAAAAGCAAAGAGCCACGTACTAAGAATGCCAGTTGAATTGAATTCCACGTACCCCTTATCTTTTCCGGTGGGCGATTTTATTATTCCCAATTCTTTTTCAATAATTAAAATAAATAAATGAATAAATAAATAATTTTGTGGGATTGAAGTGGACATCTGTTCTTATGGTGGGCCCCATTGAAAACTTTGGGTGGGGTGCTTCACATGGGAGTGTGGTCCCCATGGCAGAGCTGGTTTTCTTTTTTCTTTCTTTGTTCCAAAGTTTCACAACGAATTTAACGATTTTCGTGAAACAAATAAAGTAAAATGGATTCTTTTAAAAAAAGGTGGATTACAATTATTTTTATTTTTTTAGGGTTCGAAAAGGAAATTATCAATTTAATTTTCTTGGCTAAATTATAAATAAACGTTTCAAAAAAGAATTTGTGACATGGCGGAATGGTTAGAAAGTTGAATGGTACAAAAATAATTTGTGAAATAGCAAAATGGTTAGAAAGTTGAATGAAATGTAAGTGTGTAGGATTTTTTCTTTTCTTTTTAATTTTGAACTTAATTTTCATAGGGGCAGTTTATTTTTTATATTTAAATAGGATTTAGTTTTATGATTTATTAAGTCCTCCGACTTGAAAACCACATTCGAATGAATCTCTCTTTTTTAAAAAAAAAAAAAATCATTTCTAATAATTCATTTTTAATCATTCTTTTCAAATAAATCAAAATAATTTATTTTTAACCAATTATTTTTAATAATTTCTTTTTTAACTACTAAATTTACTATTCATTTTAAATTTACATCCAAACAAAATTTTAACTCTAACTCCTTTAGATTTTTACATTCAAACGAATTTTTTGCTACAACTCTTAATTTTTAACTACTCAACATAACTTATCGATATAACTCTTTAAACTAAATTCTACTTAAGTATGTCAAACAAACAGCCCCATATAAGCATTTAAGGAAAAAACAAAACTTCAATGTGCAAGGAGCAAATAATTCTTTATGACTACGTAAATGGTCGAGGATAGATCAAATAGTAATATTTTAAAAAATAAATAAATAAAAGTTAGAATTCTAAATAATAGTAATTTTAGAATGATGATCAATTTGTGAATAAAAAAATATATGAATTATTTGAAGAAAAAAAAATATTTAACTCAATTTTATGTTTATAATTGGATCTTATAAATCAATATTTAGAAAAATTAGTTCAAACTTAATTTTTATTATTATTATTTAGAACTAACTTTTGGACTACAATATAATATTTGAACTTAAAAAAAAAAAGTATAACAACATTTGTGACTTTTTTTTGGGGGCAAAATATGGCTACTTTAAAAGCATTTGTTAAAAGAGGATTATTCTTAAACCATTTTATAAAGAAAAAAAAAATGAGACTCATATTAATTGTTGTAATGAAACTAATATTTTGTCTTTTTCAATGATGTTTTAGTGAAAAAAAGAATTCCATTTATTTAAGCTACAAATCAATGATAATATTGAACAAATGAATGAGGTTGGCGTTGAGGATCCTACCTAAACAACACGGCCCTTCAAAATAAGTATTTTTTTTAATAAATAATTAAAGAAAAGTCACATTTTTACAAAAAAAAGTGACATTATTATTTAAAAATGGAAGGATTCTCAATCCACTTTTGGTAAGTTATAATATTTGAACCAGTTGAAAAGGCAAACCCTATTTTAAAATGATTCTAAGATTCGCTGGGATGAAAGTGATTTTTTTAGATTTTATTTGTTAAATTTGTGCTTCTCGTCTTTCCTTGTTTTTTATTCACAAATAATTTCAAGGGTTTATTTTCGTTTCCTTGTATTTTATGTGGTATCTGATATATGTAATGTGTCTATCTTAAATACAACAAATAATAATCCAATTCAGAAATTTGGAAAGAATAAAAAATTAAAGAAACATTTTCTCGACGTTTCCAAATCTTGGATTTGTATTTTAAACTGCTTTTTATCAAAATAAGAGGAATTTAAAAAGGAAACATTTGTCAAAGGCATCTATTTTTATGAACTATAAAGAATAATACTGGAAAATATTAAAAATCTAACCTGTGTTTCATGCTGAATTCTTTTTTCTTTTCTTTTTTTTTTTTTATATTAAAAAACACAAATAGTACCAAAAATTTTATTTAAAAAAAAAAAAAATCGGTCTAGTCTAATTGAGTGGCCAATAAAATTTTCCTCACGCAAATACTGAAAATTTATTTAAAAAGTACAAAACAAAAATAGTCACACGATTCGTTCTCAAAAAAAAAAAAGAAAAAAAAAAGAAAGAATCTCACACGAGTCTTGTGTAATTTGTTTTGATTAATTATTGAGGTGGGTATAAATAACTTTTTGGAGGACATTACGTGATGATATTAAAAAAAGATGCACAAAAGTTTATCTTCCAAATAAAGTTATAATATATAATACTTATAGTATATTATAACTAAGAATAATAATATATATATATATATATATATATATATATATATATATATATACGTAAATAAGAATAAAAATAATCACTAATCATATAAGGATGTTTACTAGGTAGGTTGACTATGAAGGATGTTTACTAGGGATAATTTTCACCGTATGTAAAAGATACTTGAAAATGTATTTGAATTTAATGAATTTTTATGATTTAAAATATAGTGTGTATATTTTTCTGTTTGTAGAATTAAAATCCAAAAATAATATAATACTTTAATTTCAAATACCTTTTCTTTTTTTAGAATAAGAATCAAACTAAAATATGACGTGTAAGTAATTTGGGGAAGAAAATTATGTTTATCTTATTCTTCAAAATCACCTGTTCTTTTCACAAATCGTTAAAACAGTCATTTTCCTTCCGATTTTCCAAAATTAAAAAGTTGTGAATAAATAAAATTCAAATGTTTCAATAATTATTCTAAAAAAACAAGTTTCAATAATGATTTCTACGTTTTCTAATTATTATAATAATAATAACCATTTCTACCTATAATCACTTGAGTTGAGATTTAGCAAAAAATTCCTATTAAATATAGTTTTTCATAGCAACAAACTTAATTTTTTTAAAGACTAAATTACACACAAGAAAAAGTCCTTCAAGTTCAATAGTAATATTTGTATTATCAAGACGAGCATGGTCTCTTCTCTGACTTCTCTTTTAAATAGTGGATTTTTACATGTTAAATTCTTTATCACTTGTTCGGCTTTAACAAATATTTTAATTCATAACAACTATATATTTTTTTATTACAAATATTAATGGCTCATCTATTTTTTCTAAGGTTAATACTTAAGTAACACAGTTAAATTATAAAACCTAAAAATTTGAGTTTCAATTAGAGAAGCCAAGATACCAATAAAGAGCAACCAACAGAGGAGTAGTTCAAGTGACATCAATATAAAAAAAAAAAACCATTAAAGAGCATCTATAAATAAATATTCCAAATAATGAATTTTGAATTAAAATTTTTATGACTGAGTATAGTTTCAAAATCTAAACATTAAATTTATATATAAAAAAACCATTATTATTCTCTTGAGGGGAATACTAATTTTAAAAAACGAACTTATAATTAAATTTCTACAATATAATGAAATATTACCTTTTTGACATAAAATTTGAGATTAGAGGTGTAATTTTACTCTTAAGGGTGTGTTTGAAGTACCGATTTGGTTATGATAAACGGCGCGTTATTATAAATAGTGTTTGAGAAGAAGTTATTATAACAGATATTATAATAAATGGTATTTGAGAAGCTGGTTATATAACAAAAAAAAATATATACAAGATTTACATAAATGAGCACGTAGGTTTAGATAACGAACATGCAGATTTAGGTAACCATCGTTTATAATAAATTATGACAAATATCCATTGAATTTTTATAATCAACCCGACCATTTACCCAAATTGTAACTCCAACATATCCTAAATGTGCATTAATCGCTTTTACTTAAAATGCCAAACCGCCATAAAATTTCTTGTCAAATGTCTAACATTGTTCACTGTATTTTCTAGCAGACGCGTGGCTTTGACTCGGCATATTTTTGGAATTTTCCTCTTTTGCTTTCATTTCTCCCCCACTATTTTATCACCTACAAAACAAGAAATGAAATCCAATTTATTTTATATATCTTGAATAAAAATCAAATAAATCTTTTTTCTGTACAAAATAAATAAATAAATAAATGTAATCTATGATAGAGATTTTGTTTTTGTTTTTGTTTTTTGTTTTTTTTTGTGAGTGTTTGGATGATTATTTGTCTGAATTTATTCAGAATTACATTTTTTTTTTAGGAATATTCAGATTTACATTTTAATGAAGAACTTTTACAAATATATATTTCAAAAAGTCTACGAGCTTCTATATATAATTTCTATGAGACAACATCATTTATAATTATAACTATTTATCCTTTTGATTTTTATACTTAAATTTATAAACATTTGGTTTGAATTTTATTTTGTAACTTTTTTTCTATAGATTAATATTTTTTAATAATTTTTTTTTTAAATTTAATAAATTGCTTTCACCTGAAATTTTATTTATTTATTTTTATTAAAATTAATAATTGATTTTTATTATATAACAATTTGGTTTGTGTTGTTTATAAAAACATTTAATTCTTAATTAATATATTGATCTTTTTTTTGAAACATTAATTAATTTATTAATCTAGGTAGATAATACGCATCTGTTCATTATTTTTTTTAAAATTTATTATGACAGTATCTTATATTTAACATTTTTAATCTAATTTTTTTCAAAGTGAAATTAGTTCACGTTAAATATGAATTTGACAATAAATTAACCTAGTATAATATTTAGTAGATTCTTACATATTTGGACAAAGAATAAAAAAAAATTATATGTTCTCAAAAAAAAAAAAAAATTTATATTATCGATTAACTTGATTCTTCCTCTAATTTCTTGCCAACTCATAAAGTATATTTTCGTAAATTCAATATAAGACTCATCTGTCTTTACAAACCATAATGTTGCAATTTCAAAATGTTGATCCAAAGAATTTAGCTAAATGTTTGAACTAATAAAAATTTAATTGAAAATTCAATATAAATAATAGTTCAATAAGCATTTTATCTATACTCCTGAATAAAAAATTAAGAGATTTTAGTTATGGGATTTTAGAGGTATAACAAAAAATGGCAAAATATTTCTATTTATAATACAAAATCAAAACTAAATCATTTGTAGTAGAAAAAATTCAGATTGAATTCTATCACTAGTTGAGTTTTATTAATAATAGAATTCAATCGGCGGTAGACTCATTTTATCATTAGTTGAGTTATATCATTGATAAAAAATCATATTCAATCACTGGTTGGATTTTATCAATAATAGAAAATTATGTTTTTATTATTGGTTGAGTTCTATCAATGATAAAAAATTATATACTTTAAAAATTATGCTATAACTATAATATAAGAGGTAGAAAATACTCCATCGATGAGAACTTGAAATTTCAAAAGGGGCCATAATTTAGGTGTTACTTTTGAAATGCAATTGGGCATGATCCTTTAAACAAGTTGGTGCTTTTTATCTCTTCCAATTGTGTTTCCTTTGTCTTTTTGATAAATTGGACCCACCATATCCCATCCAATTTTATGTTGGGGAGACCAAAATAAGTTAAAAGATGAAGGCTGGTGATGTTATTGCCATTGGAGTTGGCATCTCCCATTTGAGCATCATGACTGTAAAAGCATGAATCCTTTTTTTTTTTTTTTTGGAAAAGAAAAATTCTTGGCCATTATTATTTTTAACTGGCCCATGCTTGTGAAAAGGTCTCCTCCAACCCTAAAACATTTTAGTGTATGTGTTATCCATACTTAAAAAATGATGAAGAGATTTTATTTGAAGAAAAAAAGAGAACTTTATTGTAAATATATACTTTGCTAGTTGAGTAATTGTTTTTATGTATCAAGTTATTGAATGGTAAACAAGAGTGCAGGCAACATTGTGTCACACCTTACAACCTTAAATATTTTATATATAAAATAGCAATAAACAACCTAATAAATTATTTAATGAGCCCTATAAACCTTACACAAAATGACCATAATATAATAAAGTAAGTAATACTAATTTGATAAGGTTCAAATGTTTACAATTTGCTATTTCTATAATATGTGCTATTGGAGAGAGCTTATCTCATTAGGCTATTTGTCAGTGTAGGTTATTCTTATCCTTTTATTTATTTTTATTTTATTTTTTAGAATCTTATCCTTTTAATTAGTGGTTCAAGAAAATGCACCAAGATATGAAATGCTATAGGTAAAATTATTGGAGAGTAATGTACCTGAATGTCACCTATCCAAAATATCAATAATAATGTCACATGGTCACACAATAAAGACTGCTCTTTGTTATTCATATTGTGTGTCACACATCCTAAATATCACAAATGTTCCTGGTTGTGAATACAAGAATTGAAAAATAGATTAGAATATTATTTTTATTTCTCGTACATTTCAATCTCATACTCCCAATTTTTCAATTCTAATCCATGTGTACTTTCTATAAATTTTAAAATTAGACCTTCAAAGTTACTATTTTTCTTAAAATTTAATCTATTTTATAGAAAGTTTTTTAAAAACCTAGTTTATAGAAAGTTAGAATTTAGTTCTTATACTTTTAAAAGGGAGAACCTAGTCTTTATGATTTGGAAAAGAAAAATAGAATTTAATATCTATAAATTTTAAAATAAAAAATGGATTATGTAAGTTAAGATTTTTTTTTTTAATAAAAAGTCATTTATACAAAAAAAATTAGCTACACATATTTAATTCATGCATAACTACAAAAATATTATTGTTCTTTTAAGTGGCACATAATGCAATAAGTTGAATCACACCATTCTCATTCTATATTTCAATGCAACAATGTCAAATATTCCACAGCAGATAAACTTTTTAAAATTTGATGGTGTGTGCATGCTATTTTGATTTTTTTTTTTAAATTCAATTACCATGAAAGCTAAATATTTAAATTTAGATTATACATGATACTACTAAAATTTATCTTACTTGCTATTATTTTTAAGAATAATTTTAGTGTTAAATTTAAAAAATATATAATTTTAGTGTTTGGATTGAGAGTTCAAATCTCACAAAAATAAATAACTAAAAAGAATTGTTTGAAATGAGACATGAAAGACATAAACTCAAATCTCAGTACCATATATATGGTGAAAACTGATATTGTACTTTAAAAAAAAAAAACTGATATTGCACATAAATAATTGAACAAAACATATTAAATTTAATATAATGTATATAATTGTTTTTTGAAGAAAGTATATTGTATATAATTAAATATTAATAATAGATATTAATCCTTGTCACATCCAGCAATGCTTGACGATAGAATCTCACACGGTCTCCTTCAACCAAAGCACGGCTGAAACTGAAAGCATGTGTCTCTTTATTATGGATTTTATTCTAATTAATTTTGATTTATCAATTTTAAATTTAAAAAATATGATTATATATATATATATATAACTCTATCATTAATACCAAATACAATGTTTCATATTAATAAAGTAATTTATAAGCTTTCACGGATTAAATGTCCTAAAGAACATCTCTAAAAGCTAAATAATAAATCGAGCAGTTTTTTAATTGAATTATTCAACATTTATGCTATTATTTAGCTTTTAGATTTGTATTTGGTATAGTACTTCTAGTTTGAACACTGAAATGGAAAGCATGAATTATGTGTTTACAGGTTTTTTTTTTTTTTTTTTTGAGAAATTGTGTGTTTACTTTTATGCTATGCTTTTGATGTGGCTCTTATTTATAGTCATGAATAAATACCATTTAACAGACGTATTCGTCTAAAAAGAGATTTATTCGTCAATGAGAACAATAGCTCAACTGCATCGATGTATCTCTAATGATCAAAAGTCTTGAATTTGAGTTCCCACCCTGTAATATAATTAAAACCTTGTTTGAATGTAAATTTAAAAATGAGTAGTTATTTTTAATAGTTAAAAAAGAAATGATTAAAAATGAATAGTTAGAAATGATTGAGTAGTAATAAATAAATTATTAAAAATGAATGGTTAGAAATGAGAGTTATTTTGAAAAATAAAATTGAAGAGGAGTTGATAAAAACTCATTTGTAGATAAATTTTTAAAGAAAAATTAATAAATCTTAATCCTAAGTCTTACTTAAAAACGGCAAACAATCCGCTCCTAAGGGTTGAAAATGTTGTTCATTTGAGAAAACCCTTGGAAATGTCTTATTAGACTTTTGTTTTTGTTTTTTTAAAATGAAGAAAAATCATTATTGATGAAGAGATTGAAGGAAACCATATTCATGGCAGAAAAATCACTGATTGACTTTTTTGTTTTTCACTCTGCCCATTATGTGGACACAAGGAATCCTTTTTTCAAGGAAGAAAATAAAAGTTTGACCACTACTTTTACTTTGAATCAACTACTTTAATTGATTGGGTATTTGAATTGATACTCTCATTTAGGCATTGTTTGAATAAGTCAAGTCCATCCAAGCAGGCCAAAAAAAAAAACAAACTTTGAATTTATTTTTTTTGAGTACATAGTGGGGGAAGGGGGACCAACAAGCCAAATACCAATTTCCGGGCTCAAACTCGTGACCGTGGAATTAAATGGATTAACACCAGACAAGATAACCAACTGCGCCACTGACTCTCCGTAAATCTAAGATTTATTTGGTCATTCTTATTGTAAGAATATTCTTAGTTATATTATTGAGTTAGTTTACTCATTTTGTGGGGCTAAGAGCAGATGCTGATTCAAACTTGTAGATCAAGTATTACTAGTTGAGTTTTTTTTTTTTTTTTTTTTTTTGAGAAATCTTAATTAGGCAGAAACCATAAAAAGAATCAGTAAAATCAATTTTTTTTTAATATTAATTGGAGGAAGAAGATCACAAATCCTGCATAGAAGATAGTATTGTTCTCAAATAAATAAGACCAAAATAATGATTTTTAGGATCAAAGCTAGAACCATGGTATAGAATTAGATTACCACCAAATAATACAATTAACACGCCACACATTCTTTAGATATCAATAAAATCATATTACTCAACATAACCATCTTCCTATGATCAAGACATCATATTTTTTTATCCTCTTATCTCTCATTATTGTTGCATTAAAAAAAATACTGAATGATGTTAAGAGCATAAAAATGAAAATAATTATTGAGAAGATGAAAATTAGGAAAACATTGTGAAAGAGAATGATTATCGAAAAAATGATTGTGTGTCTGCAATGATTCCAACATGAATAAGAAAGTCCATAACCATTCACATCATCTTCCCAATTACCACTCCTAACAAAAGGAAACAACAAATAAATTTATGATTCCTTCATAACTATTACAATAAACATGCTACATTACTACATCCATTTAATAAAGACATAAACTTTGGGGTTGTTTCAAAAGAAAAACACATCGGTGTTTCGCCTTCAACGAATATAGGTCTTATAATATTATGATGAATTGAAGCGTATAAAATTTAATTAAAAAAAAGAAAATAAATAGCATTTTGTATATTAAAAAATTGGAGCAATAGCCAAATAGCCAAACAAGTATGATCTTTTACCTTAAATATGGTTTATTTATTTTATTTTATTATATTATCAACAAAATTTTACAAAAGCGAATAAATGTCAATTTGAAATACAGGCCTAAAATATTACTCGTTAAATAATAAATAATAACGGGGATATATACATATATATAAATAATAAAAACAGGTGCAGTGCATCGTTTATGAACGTATAAACCTTTTGTTTGTGCATGATGGTTCAATATAACATAAGTAAAAAGGGTAATATCAAAAGATCTATAATATATGCAAATTAATAATATCAAAATATTTATAATCATTATAAATAAACTTATAATTCTTATAGGTCATAACCTGAATTTTCTTTTTTAAAGTATGGTTATAACCTCAAATAAATTCTTATAGGAAGTCGGCATAAATTAATCATTAGGCTTAGCTTATAATTTTTTTTTATATATAAAAAAATTAATATTTAAATCGGTTAACACAAACTTTTGGGGTGGATTTGAAGTACCGATTTGGTTATAATAGACGAAGACGAGCTATGTAACAAAAAATAATATAGGTAAGATTAGATAAACGGCTACGTAAATTTAGATAAATAGACACGCAGATCTAAGTAATGTAGAACAAATATCGGTTGGGTTATTATAACTAAATCATTTACATAAATGAGCCCAAACACACCCTTCGATGAGCCCAATCCATGATTATTCATAAATATATGATTGTAACTTATATAAGTAATAATAGCTCAGGTTTTTAACTTCCTTTTTTTAATTATTTTCTTGAAACTGCATTCCTTAGTTATTTTTCTGCACGAGAAAGCATTTTAAATATTGTCTATAGAAACGTGAACACTAACAGATCATGCTTAAATGTTAAAGTAAATGTGAATTTTACATTGTTCCACAAAAAAAAAAGCCATTGAATACTGAAATCACATTGAAAACAACAATACTCCAAATCTCTCTCAAAAACAGAAAGATTCCAACAAAAATGGAAAAGTGTCTAATCTGTTAGCGTAAAAACTGCAACAAATTTTGACCGATATTTAACTCCTATGATCACAAATTGGTCACCGAAGAATAGTGCCAGTTCTTGATAAACAAAACATTTCATCAAGCAATTTCGAAGAATCAGTGCCAAAAACTGTGGAAAAAAAGAGAACAAAAATCTAATTCTAATTCAAGAAAGGACTCCATCGAATCAATACAATGTACTCTCGAATTAATACACAAACGCTATATCTACACAGAAAATTCAGCGAAGAGGATCGAAAGAACATCACAAGAACTAAGAAAACTAAAATCGATTCAAGAAACATCGAATCCAGTTCCATGATCATTCATCAAGCAAAACCTGGAAGGCTTAGGACAAAAAATTCCTCCGCCGTTGCAGATCGTTAATCCTCTCAACGCATTTCGAGATGTTATGGATCAGTGCCAAAAAAAACAGAGGAAAAAACCTAAAATCAAGATCGAATCAATGCAATGTCCTCTTGAATCTGTACACAAACGCAATATCTACAGCGAAGAGGATCGAAAGCGCATCGCGAACTAAGGAAACAAAAATCGATTCAAGAAACAGCGAATCCAGTTCCGTGATTATTCATCAAGCAAAACCTGGAAGGTTTGGGACGGAAATTCCGCCGCCGCTGCAGATCGTTACTCGACGGCTTGATGATCTGCTGAAGAAATCCTCTCAACGCATTCGATTTCGCGAACATCGCGATCTCCGCCGCCGCCGACGCCTTGGCGGAAACCTTGCGGCGGTTCCGGTGAAAACTACAGCGGAAAGAACCGGGGTGGGTGGTCGGAGAACAGAGGCACTTCCGTGAACCGGCGGCGGTCGGCGACTTCGAATTGGCGGATCCAGATTTCGTGGCCATGAGAATTGAAGATTTCGAAAGAACTTTTTTGTGGGATTTGGGAGTGAAATTATGTGAACTGATTTTCCTTTTCGTGAAGGAAACTTGTGGAAGAAGATTGGCCTTTTTATTTTTATTTTCCCTTTTTATAACAAGGTGAGATTTAGATCTAAATTACTTTAATGCCCTTTGATTTCTTTGAAAAAATAACAGCATTTTGTTTAGTTCGTTGAATTATAAAATATGAATTATGAAATTGGGAAATGGAAATTCTGCTATGTGATGTTATGATTGGGCGTAATTAAATTTCGAGACTTATGAAACTCTCCGAAAAATTGGGAATTAAATAGATTTAGATTTCAAACGTTTGTTTTATTATTTCTTCATTATTCAAACTTAGGCTAAAAAATTGGAAAATATATGTCAGTTTTCCACTCTATTTTTTTTTTTTAATTTTTATGGAATAACGATTTATGATATCATCATACAAAATAGGGAAAGGTTTAAATCTTCGCAATATTTATTCTATAAAAAAAAAAAAACATCTCCACAATATTTATTATTGAAAAAAATCTTCAAGGGTCAATTGTGCATTTGGTTATATTGTCATCATATAAGTTGAGAGTAGTTGGGTAAGATTTATTGATCCTTTTCTTCTCAAAAAAATTATTGAAATAAAAAAAATCATTATAGAAAAAATTTAATTGAATTACACATATGAAGTAATGTTAATCTAAAAATACCCATAAAACATACCAAAAAAAAAGAACAAATGAGATGTATTACTAAATCAAGCAAACAAAAATTATAGTTTAATGATATTAATCCGTATCTATTGACTAAAGGTCGTGGGTCCTTTTAATCTAAATTATTGTAAAACTAAAAAAAATATATTATTAAATTTCAAGAAGTATGTTTTTTTAATAAAAATTAACAATGAAATAGAAAGTTTGAATATGTAACCTTTTTTTAGTACAAAGTGGGGGAAGGGGGACAACAAACCCTACACAGAGGCCACAACTATTCTCAAATAATATGAGAGCCAAATACCGATTTCCAGACTCAAACTCGTGACCGTAGAGTTGAAATGGATTAACAGCAGACAAGAAAATATGTAACCTCTTAGTTATACAGTAGATCCACTTAAACTCTGCTTCTTTTGGTATCAAGAAGTATGGCTTCGTTTAGAACTAAAAATAATTTATTATTAACCAATTTTATTACTCAACAATATTCAAATCTTTAACCTCATCGATTATACAAGATATCATTAATTGCGTTCGAAAAGAAAAGGAAAATGATTAAATAAAAAAAGGAGTTCCACTTAGCAATCTCACTTTTAATCTCCCCAATAATTATAATTATAGAGTGTGGTGTTTGCTCAGTGGGGAGGAGATTGCAATTAAGTGGATTAATCAAACTTTAATGATAAGATTGAAATCCTCAATATTTTTCACTTCCCTTTGCGTGTACTTTTTTTTCTTCTCTTTATTCCAATTTGGTCAAAAATAGAAAATTCAAAGTACAACAAAATAAACAAAAACGATTGGACGGCCAAGTGGGATCTCATTTAAGACTTCTATTCCCACACTCTCCTCCTTCGTACAAATATTCAGGTCTCGTTTGAAAACTATTTTATTTTTCGTTTTTTATTTATGAAATTTAAGCCTACAACAACTATCTTACTACACCTTTTTTCTTATTTGGATATCTACATTTTATCTATTTAAATTTGGTTAGTATTCTCCTACTTTTTTTAAAGAAAGATGGATACATAGTAGGAAAGATGGAGCACATGGTAGGGATTTTGAATAGAAATAGGCTTAAATTTCATAAACAAAAAACGAAAAACAAAATGGTTATCAAACACACGGCCTAAATGATCCAATAAATGTTCCCATTTGTTTACTTTGCTAAATTATATGTTGCTCTATTTGTGGGACCTCTAAAAAAATGAAATATTTTGAAGTGAAGAATTAGGATCTACCCTATCTTAATCAAAGATATATATCGATTATCATTAGATTATCTTCCTCTTAACATTTAAATAATCATATTACTATTTACTCCTTTGAAAATGTCCTTATAGAAAACATATTCCTAAATTTTTAAATGTGTGACTCCGAATCATTAATTTATGTTTGATGATCATTTGGTTTTTGAAATCTAAGTTTTTTTATTCAAATTTTCTACAGTTCCATCTTTCGTACTATGTATCTATTTTTTCTTAAAAAGTATGTGGATACTAACAAAATTTTAAAAACAAAAATAAACTTTTAGAAGCTACTTTTTTGTTTTTAAATTTTGGTTTGATTTATAAAAATATAGATAAGATGTAGACATCCAAATAAGAAAAGTCTGTTTACAAAATTTTTAACTTTGCAATTTTGACTTAAATAAGTCACCACAAATTTTAATTTAGTGTTCAATAAGTAATTAACCTAAGTACCATTTTTGAGAATTCAAAATGACATTGATCGATCAAGCAAGGATCCGGTTCATTTCCCTCATCATACGAATTTTTTTTTTTGGAAGAACTTATTGATTTTAAGGTCTTAGAATTTTAAATAACCTAAAGACATTTTCAGAAGGAAAAGAAAAGGTAACAAATACTCATCTGAAGTAACAAATATGAACCCTCCCAAAACCTGTAAAAGTGAAAGATGTAGAACAAAAAAGTTCTTTTCCATGAATCTTTACAAAGCACTAACATCAAACAATATTCAGATTCAGGTTTAAACTCCTAATGTAGTGATGAACATCAAGCATACAAGGATGAGCAATTCTTACAACAGGTTTCTCAGTTATAACTGAGCATAATTGCCAGCATGGCTCTTCGTATACACGCGATGTCGTCGCTCTCTAGCATAGATAACCCAGAAAACTAACGACAGCATCACGGAGGCCGATACTAGAACCAATCCAATGTAGATCCACTCGGTGTATCGACTCAAATCGGGACAATAGTTTTTTCCTATATCAGTGAATGCTTGTCTAACAAAGGAACAATCCGCCAAACTAACCAAGTATGGACCATACTTGTACAAACCAAAGCTTACTTGTACTGCACCTGCCATTTCATTGTAGTGTGTTGGGGTGAGCCGACCAGGACTTGTGCAAATACCAGAAGCTGAAGCTTCACAAACATAGCTCTTCCAAATCGTAGTAGCGTCTTGCAGATCCGCTTCCCCCGGTTCGCATAGCCGATCGGTGAGATTTGAATGAAAGGGGTTGCAGAGGATGGGGATTGATGGACCAGATTGATTGAAATATAAGGGTGGTCCAACATTTGGAGGGAAGTTACGGTTTGCAGTTTCATTGATGAGACTGTTAACCACAGTCACAAGTTGAAATACTACATTCTTTGATTGTGTGAGAGTTTCTTGAGCTGTGGCATTGTCCACACAGGGAAGGATATCACCAAGTGCTGTGTGCGCGGTTGGGTTTTGAACCCACTCGTCCATCGACACGCATGTATCTGCTACAACACTGATGTAGTATTGAGATTAGAAACTGAGGATTGCCTTTTCATAGACAGGTTTGTTGGAAAAATCGACACTCGATAAGATCTTCACATTGATATAATGTTGTTGACTTCGATGTGGAGAAACTAAAAGTAAAGTTGTGAGGGTTTAAGACCAAAGTAAACAATATTATACCAATGTGCAGATGTGTCGTGATTTGGTTGTCGTCCTAACAAGCTCAAAATTCAAAACACATCCCTAATGTCTAGATCCAACACGCATAATTTCAAGAAATTTCCAAGAAAGCCAGCCATAAAGAAACTTACTTATGGAGGAGGAGAAAAACGCCACACAAAATGAATGTGACAGCAACAAGGATCCAGCCAATGATCACCAAGCTGCAATCATCAAGGAACTAAGCGTTTATCACAAGGAATATGTGCAAGATTTTTTATTTCTTATTTTTTGTTAAATATTTATAATAAAAAATGAGAGATTCGCCCCATTACATGCATGAGATACACAATTCCATCCCAAGGCCTAGACTTGAGACTTCTAAAAAAACATATCTTGAAACCTCAAATCTCTACCAAAAAGGCCGCCCATTGGGAAATAAGTGCAGAAGAATATATCATAACAATTTGAATTCATCAGTAAAGTTTGAGATATAAACTTACAAGTACACAAGAGACCGCATCCCAAGGATGGAAAATACTGCAAAGAATAGCCAGAACAAACACAAACAATGAGTTCTATTGATTTGATAAGAACTTCATGTGTATCTTCTAGTATTAAGAGATATGAAACACTTACAAAATCCAAGAAACGCCAGAAGGAGCATGACAGCAGCAAGAATTATAAGAGCAAGTCTTCTGCAATACAAAATAAGAGAATGCAACCATTAATCTCCATATAAGCAATCACCATAACATAACTTAAACGGTTTCGACTTACGTATGATCTAGTACATATTGGATAGCCTTCGAATTATCTGCAGTCTTCTCAGAAAGAGTTGTAGCAGAAGAGTTGAGCTTTCTATCAATATCATCAATTTTTCTTTGGACATCTCCAGGAAGAAATGCTGATGCAACTCCAATATTCTTAGCTGCACTAAGGTAATCTGACACATTGTGAAGATTATCAGCAGTTTCATCAGCTTGACTCACAACATAGTCTAGTGTTCTTGTAGTGATGCTGTGAAATTTCCCCTGACCCGTGTACAAGACTACGCACCCGACACTGAAAACCAAATTTGAAGAGAAAGTTTTAAAATACCGAACCATATAGGTATTAGATAGTACGAGCATCCATCTCAAAACTAATAGGTATCTTATAAATGTTAGGATGAGGAGTAAAAAGAAAGGTGAATGGGGCAAGATTTTACATTGCAGCAATGGTAAAGAGGATAAGGAAAATGAGAGAAAGGGCATAGCACAATCGAGAATATCCATAAGGCTCCCTTGGAAAGCAGCAATAACATAGGCAGATGAGCAGTAAACACACTCCAAAGATAATGAACCAAATCCCAGCAATGGCAAAGAAGGGAACTGCTGTAAAGGCGACAGACTGCAGAACCAGACAATGATGAGCACAAATGTTAAAACCCAACATCAAGCCAACAATGAACAAAGCCAATCAGCTCCTTAATTTGAAAACAGTTGTGTTAAAATCAATGTTGATGTATGTCTTGAACTGTTGGAGGCTCCAATGGTTCATGGTGGGAGCTCAGGGCAATGCTCCGAAAACCTAGATGAAATATGGACTTTTATGTGATTGAGCCTATTTATAATAGGGTTTTATGAGAGTACATTATATAAACTCTCATAAAACCCTAGCCTCTATCTAATCAACACTCCATAATTCTCACTCTTCGTAATAAAATGATCTTTTTTCTACCCGTGAATGTAGCTAACACACCGATTCCGTGTGTTCTTTAACGCTATCTCTGTTTTTCCATTGATTGTTGATTACCGTTTTCATAACAATCAAACAGTTTTCTCTTCTCTAATTCAATGCATCCTAAAATGTTCTTAATGACTACCTAGGAAACGATTGAAATGCCTTGAAGTATGATGGGCTACGATTCTTAGTCGGGTGTCTCGCTATCAGATCATTTGTATTCCTTATCTCCTAGTCCCATATGACTTCCTAGTCCCATTTGACCAAACATTTGTATTCTAATCTCCTAAATAAAATTGTTTCTCTGCTCTACCAGTAGACGAATGAATCATGCAAATCACTACGTTCTTCCTCTCAAGTTTTTCTTTATTATAATTTATTTTATTTCATTATTATTATTATTTGTTATTGTTGTTCTGATTTTTCATAACATAAACTATATTAGTTTTGAATCCACGACATCATAAGGGAAAAAAAAACTTAATGAAACTAATAACAAACTAAGATAAACAAATGAGAAGAAACCCCATAATCAAACAAAAACAGAGCAATCGGAAAATGAGCAAACAGATAGCGAACATCAAAACCCAGTAAGCAGCAGCTTAATAACAATGCATACAAAAACAAGCAACACACAGAAATAACAAAAGAGCCCAAAAATAGAAATTAGAAACTAACAGCCCAATAATGCTGATTGCTGATATTCCAACCCCCAGTATAGCGCTGAAAATTATTAAGAGGGTCTTTTCTCTGCGTCCTGCGCTCAGCCAATATCATCGACGAATTACCAACGGTGGATTCCACTGGCCGAACCAACACATCCCGGCTAAGTTCTTCAACCCCATCAAGAACAAAAACACATAGAACAAGACATCAGTCAAGATTTCGAAAGCGATTGAAAAGGGGAAAAAACAGAGGAAAGTTAAGTACCATGGAATCGGAGCGATTGGGGGTGATCGGCGGCGGCGATTGAAGAACAGACGAAAATTAACAGAGTAAATAAAAAAGGGTAAGTGAAATTAAAATGATTTGATTTCAAAACTTTCATAGCTTTGTAGCTGATTTTGGAGTTGCAGGCTCTGTTCTGATTCTGAGACGACGCAGAGGATTTGTACGGATCGAAGAATTCAAATTTGATTTATACCTAAACTGCCCTCGGTTCCGACCCGGCTTGGCGCGTTTTCCTCAGTTTCGCCGGGCCGGTTTTGTATGTAGGAAAATGTACACGTGGCGGAATTTGATTAACGGTTTTAATAGGAAAGTAATCTGGTGGTGGGACCTACTTGACGAAACAGATGCTTGTTCCGTTCCGTTTCGTGTCTAAACCGTGTATGCTTTTGCCGAAACGGACCGTTTTATTATTCTTAATTTAACAATTTATTTCAACACGTAAAACTCTAGATTTCAAAGATTAGGTTTTTTTTTTTTTTGAGAATGATTTAAAAAAATTAGGTTTTGTATATATTTTATGTAAAACTAAATCGTATACTAAATTCAAGTTTCACATTTAATCGAATATGATGGTATTATCTGGTTTGGTGTTAATCATTTTTACCTCACGGTTACACATCGATCATTAGAATGAGTATTTGTAATCTCATTCTCCAACTTGTACTAAAACAAAGTGTTTCGCATTTTAATTTGACAATTATAGAGATATTCTATGTATTATTTCTTTTTTTTTTAGACAATTATTTCATTTAATTATATCCTTTTAAATATTCCAAGTTAATCTATGAACTTAAATAAATTTTAAAATTTATAATTTTAATTAAAAATATTTAATAATAAGAGATTCTAATTTATAATATCTTGTTTGATAGTATATATAAATTACCAAATTAGATCCACTTTGATGGCTTTAATTGAAATTAGATTTGGAATAGAAAAATTGTATCTTTTGTATTGTCATATCTTAGGTCAACTAAGCTTTTGTTTTTTTTTTTTGAAATCAACTAAGCTTTTGTTAGTTGCTGAATTTATTTAAATAATAATAATAATAATAATAATAATAATTTATATGCATGTAAAAGGACTAAATATGCATTTATAGATGAAGGATTAATATTTTTTAAGTTAATAACTATTTTTAAATCTTATGAAACTTATAGAAACTGAATTTGAATATTTGAAGTAAACAAATCTCAACTGATTCAATAATTATAATGTGCATGTAAAAAAAAATTATTATTATAATGTGTGCTACAATTTAAATGAAAGTAAATAAAATAAAATTAGCTGACAACTTGGGCGTAAAGCGTGTGCTTTCTTAGGCGGATTGTCAATTTTGGACAAATAAATACTTTTCTATATCAAATAATTCTCAATATCATCATTATAATTTTCAATGTATAATATAAGGTACTAATTTGGAGCACCAAACACGTAAGGATGAAGAATGTTAAAAAAAAAAGAAAAAAAGAAAAAGAGTGAAACCTTCAAATTAGAATTTCTCAAAAAAAAAAAAAAATGAAACCTTCAAATTAGAAACTTGAATCTATAACTAAAAAAAAAATGTTACTAATGTTTTTATGAATTGAACTGATTTGATGCTGACATATTTGATTTTTATGTTCAAATACAAAATGTAAATTTTGACTTTGTTTTTATTTCAATTTCAAATGGAATCATTCTCAACACTAATTAGTTGGCTTTAAAAACGATACCGAGCCATACATGAAGCAACTTGTAAAAGAAGATTTAAATAGAAGTCCCAAACAATCATCCTTGATTTTATTTATTCATAAGGTCAAATCATTTGAAAATATGGGCTCTACCTTTTATTTTCTAGGAAAATTAATAACTTGCTGACATTTTTTTATTTTGAAATTCATAACGTGCTGACATAAATTGCCCTTATAAGTACCAATTACATAATTAGTGGAAATTTAAATATATTAAAATATCCATTTAACAATAAATATAATCCAAATGACATAAAATATATATCATGGTAAAAGAATTAGAGATATAGTTGAAAGGGTCAGGTGACCGGATGGTTTCATTGTTTGATGGAAATATAATTCAATACTATGGACACATGAGTTCGATTTTTTTAATAGATATTTCACTTTCATTTATCTCATAAGAGTAATACTTTCTAGGTTCAAGGTTTGTTAGTCCTCTCTTCCGAATTTGTACTTGAAAAACGTACTATTAATGAATAGTGCCAAGTATTTTTTTTTATAATATTAATATTAGTGAGTTTTTATAATATATAATACCCATATTTAATGAGTATTTAAAAGGAGATTTTGCATGTATAATGAAAAATGTTAAAATATTTTAGCACAAAATTTAAAATAATTTATTTATAGTAGAAAAATTCAAATTGAATTCTATCACTAATAGAGTTCTATCATTAATAGAAATTATATTCTATCACTCGTGACTTTTATCATTGATAAAAATTATATGTTATAGATAAATTATTTTAGAAATTGTGGTACAAGTATAATACAAGTAGAATGTGGTGTAGAAGATAAATTCTCTATTTAAAATATATTAACTATTATAAATGTAAAATAACTTGAAATTTATCCCCGTTTATAATTATTTTATAAAAAAAAAAGTTTATCAATTACAATTTAATATATTTTAATTTTTTTTTTATCTTCTTTTAAATAGACTTACCATTACCATATTGTTTTACCAAACTTATGAGAAGGGCGGCCGGTTGGTTTCATAGATAGTTGGATCTCGTTAGGTTGGGCCCTCAATGTGGGCCAATAGCCCAATTCACTTATAGCTATTTTAAAAGACCAGCCTCTAAACCTTGGGCTAAAATAATTGGGTTAAGTTTTAATAACCATTTTATTTTTTATTTTTTGTTTTTTAAATTCAACCTTATTTTTATTCAAATTTTTTTATTATGCACTTCATTTTTTCTACGATGTATTCACCTGTTCTTAAGAAAGCATGTATATACTTACCAAACTTTAAAAATAAAAACAAACTTTTGAAAATTACTTTTTTTTCTCAAATTTTTGTTTGGATTTTACAAATATAGGTAAGATGTAAATATCAAAATAAGAAAAAACACGTGGTAAGATAGTTGTTATACGCTTAAATTTCAAAAACAAAAACTAAAAACAAAATGATTATCAAACTTGAACTTATTTATTTATTTTTGAATTCAACTACATTCATGATTTGGACCCATGACAAATTTACTACATGATAGATGATGCCACTGAAATATTACCTCTTTTGACATTACAAGACGGGTTATTATTGTGCTGTCGTCAAATTTTTAGTGGTAATCGAGATGAGAAAGATGGATGTCATAAGCTTTACTCATGCATTAAAGTGGCATAATCAGAAGGAAGATAAGGTTGAAAAAGCTCAGCAAAAATGCCCTTTTTCCTCCAATGTTTTTTCCCCATATCCTTGCAAAGCTGATCATTGTACCAAATGTTATTTATTCCAACACAAGACCTCCAAAAGTAGGACCCTGCATAGAGCTTCATGTTCATTTCCCACAACTTTATTTCCTTCTCCATCTCTCTTATGCTTGGCAACCTCAAGCTTCCATCCAACACATTCGCCAGCCATTGACATCGCATATCCGACCCGAACAAGTCCGATATCCCCTCCGCGTATCCGATCACCGCTAGCTGCGGTATCCTTGGTTGAATCACTTGTCTGCACATTTAACATTAACAACTATATTTTAGCATATTGTGGCAAAAATAAGTATCAAGAAATATAGAATGGAATGAGAAAATCAGTACACAAGTGGTTCGTTAACATTGTGCTCATTACATCTCATACAAAGAGAGAAACTGTTTTGTTATAATAAAAAAAAAAAACAAACAAACAAACAAAAGAGTAGATTACATAATAATCAAGTAGGGTTTTAAAAGATTAACAATAATTATTAGATAATATGAGATTATACTTTAAAATTAATTGGTATCGAAAGAAGTAGTCCACCTTTATTATAAAAGGTTGTTATGATGCCTCCTCACTTTTTTTTAATATACGATCCTCAATGTACTTCCTTAAGATGATACCTCTTTGGATCAGAAATGAATAGTATTTTTATTGATTTGAATATTTGTTTTAGATTAATGACTTTGATATCATATTGAGATTTTTTTTTTAAAATCGGGAAATTGGAGTTTCGTTCCTCTACACCCGGAGCACCACTGGCGTGTCCCTAAACTGTGGCACCGAGATATTTCGAAGGGTATTATAGTTTAAGCGCCTTCTAACGACCTCAAACTAGGGATCTCTCAAGGAAGCATGCCTCAACCATTGGGCTACCCCTTGTGGATCATATTGAGACAATATAAACTTCATCTCAAAACTAATTATTAATTATGAAAATTGTAGTTCATCTTTCTTATAAAAATTTTAAAGGCCTCCTCATTTTTTATTGTGTGATTCCTGAAGTAGAATAACAAGATTCCATGTTTGGTCATATAATTGATTCAAGATATTTCAATCCTATATACGTCCATCTAGCTTGATACTCATTCATGATCATTCGTCATTGATCTTATTACCTGTAGAGAGGTACTATTGAGGTCGGGGATCTCGAGATGTAGTTTTGAAAAGTAGGAGATTTGAAGATGCATTTGAGCTTTTCGTCACCCTTATATCCGGTAGCAAAAATGACGACATCAACATCTATCGGTCGGTTTTTGCCATCGACGATGAGACCTTGTTTACAGAAGGCGAAGGTGTCGGATTTTCTTATGACAATGCTACCTTCTTCGACCCTGTCGTAGAAGTTTTGTGGCATGCTTGCAACTTGACAAGATGCAACCTCTTCAAAAAAGCTATGTTTTGGTATCATATCGTATTTCTTTAATGGAAGTTTCCATCTTAGGTAGCTTTCCACAAACTTTGAGATGCACCATTTCTAAAAATCCATAGAAAAAAACGCATTATGGTTGAAAATATACATGTTCTCTTATATCTGTGATTGTTCAAGTCAGTTTACATTCAACTTGACTATTGTCACGAGATATAATAACGTCTGACTGTACAATATTTAGATGTGAAACAAATTCATATAAAATTAATTTTTAGATAGACGGTCACTATAAATTGAATCTATCACGTGCTATTCCTTAAGACCCTCTTAAATACTAAACCACTCGATGATAATTTCAAAATATAATTTTTTAAAATTTTCATAACTCATAGAAAGAAAGAGTATTTTACCAATGGTGAAAGGAAGGTGGCAATAGAGCTGAGCAAGAAGCCCTCGCCAGGTTTATGAACTAGAAGTTCAGAGAATCGATTATTGTACAATAGACCTAAATCGAGTCCCCAAGCTTTATCACCCGCTAGCAGCCAATGTGCTGTTCTTCTAATCAACGTGCATGGAAGTTCCACTCCTACACGAGACCATTAATTTAGTCCATATAATTTGAAGAAAATTAAAATTTGGTTTCAATAAAAGTCTACATTTTTATCGAAAAGTTAATACTTAGAATATTATTTAGAAATTTATCCTCCATAGCATATTTTTGGCTTTTCATTATAATTATAGCACATTTTTAAAAATAATTTCACTCATAGCACATTTTGCCTAAAATTGTTATTCTATCATCATCAGACTTCTATCAGTTCAACTGATAGACTTTAGACTTCTATTAGTTCAATTGATAGACTTCTATCGCTTCAACTAATAGACTTCTATCAGTTCAACCGATAGACTTTAAACATCTATCAGTTCAACTGATAGACTTCAATCATTTTTGTGCCACAAATGAATAAGTTTGAGAATTATGCTATACATGGAATTATTTTGTTTTTGTTTTAATATACATGCAAATTCCCCTTATTCCCCCATAGCATATTTTTTGCTCTTCATTACAATTGTAGCCCATTTTTTTAAAACAATTTCATTCATAGTACATTTTGCCCAAAATTCTTATTTAGACTTCTATCAATTCAATCGATAGATTTTAGATTTCTATAAGTTCAACTGATAGACTTTAGACTTCTATCAGTTGAATTGATAGACTTCTATCAGTCAACTAATAGGCTTCTATCGGTTCAACGGATAGACTTTAGACTTCTATCAATTCAACTGATAGACTTCAATCGACAAACTGATAGACTTCAATCAATTTTGTGCCACAAATGAATAAGTCTAGAATTTGTGCTATACATGGAATTTTTTTTTTTAATATACATGCAAAAACCCCATATTATTTTATAATTTGAAGATTCTTTTATTTTAAAAACTAGAATTTATAAGTCTCTGTAATTTGATAAAGCATTAAAAAAAAAGTTCACTTTATTGGAATCGTTAGTAAATTAAATATATAATGTTAATTATCCTTGTATAAATAATCAATTCTAGATTGTATTTTGTTGATGATGTGTATTAAATAGTTGATTGTTGTCAAATTTCAAAGAAGTTATATTCTATGTAGTGGGGATTTTTAACCCATATTTTTATCCAAACAAATTACTGAACTCTTGTAATTATATTCAAACTTTTTAAAATTATATACACTAAATTCTATGAGACTGGATTAATTTCAACTATATTTTTTATGCCAATAAAAGTAGAATCTCAATGTATATCAAATAATTAAAATATCATGAGTTCGAATCTTCCCCTTCTAATTCTAAAAAAAAAAAGGTTATATTTATTATTAATTTTATATTTTTTTTACCATTTGCATCAGCACATTCCATAGCTATGTCCATGGCTGATTTAAGAGATCCAACAATTGCAATGCGTTTGGATTTAAGTATAGTGGGAATGTGTTTGGAGAGTGAAGCGTAATCCATGGAATGAAGCACTTTCCCGCCAAACACTTCTGGGCCTTCATTGGGTGCAAATTCTGGCATGTTTGGCATTCCATTGTATTTCCCTATGCACAATATCACAAACCCAGCTCTATGAACCTGCAATTTCATTTCAAAAATCTTGCCTTTTTATTTATAAACCTCACTTACTCATCTCTTAACTCTCAAGATCATTATTGTTATAGGGGAAGAGGATTATAAATACCGATTTTAAATATCAAACTCGTGATCATAGAGTGGAAATAGATTAATACCAAACTAGAATATCCATTTTTCTCAACTTAAATTCTTTTGGATTCATTGGTGATTTATAATATCAATGTAAAATAAAGTGTAAATTGATATAATTAAATTTATCCTGACTCATCAACTTAAATTTTTTAGTTAATTAATGGTTTATTATAAAATCAAGGAGCTTTTGCATGTATATTACAAAATGGATAAAATATTACATGAATAGCACAATAATAAAAATATTTGCACATATATCAAAAATTGTAAATTGATAGACTTCATATTGATAGATTCTATCGATAAAGGGTGATAGAATCAATTACTAATAAATAAAGTAAATTGATAGACTTCCATCAGATTTTATCAAGAGTCTATCAATAAGAACCGATAGAATCAATCATTGATAAAATCGATAAACTTCCATCACTAGAGAATGATAGATTCTATCAAAGTCTTCTATAAAAAAGGTAAATATATATATATATATATATATATTTTTTAAATGGCAGAATTTGTTATAAAAGAATTATTTTTAAACATGTGCTATAATTGTAAACTGTGATAAAAAAGTTGCTATACCGCGCAAATTCTCTAAAATCAACCATTTAACAATTTTCCGCTTTTTTTTTGTTGGCTTCATGGTCAAGATAAAGTTTGGAGAACTAAAAAAAGAACACTGAATTTAACTTTTGACCATTTTTATATAATTAAATAGTAAAATTAGACAATTTATCAGGAAAATAGTTTAAACGTTCATAAACTAGAACACATATATATCATTTATTTCATTTTTCTTTATAACTATTTGGTCTTTGGCTTTTGTTATTTTCGAAGATTGCGTTGTTTTCTCATTGATTTTTCTCACCATAAGTTTTCACCCTAATTCTAAAAACATAAACATATTTTTAAAAACCTTTTTATTAAATTCAAAATTCAAAATTAATTTTTGAAAGCATAAAAAAAGATAAGGGAAATAGCTAATGAGAAAAGAGGTTTAGTCACATTTTATACACTATAATAATAATAAAAAAAAAAAAAAGTTAAAAAATCGAATTCTCCATACTCAAAAGTCATATATTAAAAAAAAGGATAGAACCAAGCACCTCAACAGTCTGGTGTTTAGTATGCTGAACTTCAAGAACCCATCTAGCTTCCTCACCAAACGGCCGACCACTGCCTCCCCACAACTCCGACGATATCGCCCGTTCTCGATCACTGCCATCGTAATCGACACTAAGAACCCGAGAATTAAAGGCGATGAAGCGAAAGAGTTGAAAATGATGGGCATAAGAGTGGAGATAACGAAGCACTTGTTGGTGAGAAGGATAATCCGTAGTAACATTGGAAGGCCAAGGAAAGTCACAGAATTGGTAAGTGGTTTTGTGGTTTTGGAGTTTAGTCGAGTTTATGGTTCGAGCCCAAACCCCTCCGATCCCGTCTTCGGCTTCGTAAACCACCGGTTCGAACCCCTTTTGAGACACGTATTTGCACGCAATCAGGCCGCTTATTCCCGCGCCAATTATAGCCACTCGCTGTTTCTCGCCCATTCCTCAATTGGTTAATTTTTGGTTTGGTTTTTGGATATTAATAGTTGGTTTTGTAAGGGCTTGGTTTATTTTGGGAGCCATCATTTGTAAAGGTCAACTTCTAATTTAAAATAGGATGGATTTGGATTCATGCCACTTTAATTTAAAATTCTACTACATGAACCAACCTCTTTTGGATAAAAAAAAGATTTTTTCTTTTTTCTTTTTTTTTTAATTCAATAATATTTGAGACTTGAAAGACTCGGCCAAATATTGATTTTTAGGGTTTAATTCGTGACCGTGGTGTTGAACTCGTTTATTACCCAACAATGAAATAAACACACCACCAACCTTTTTGGTGTAGTCTTTTCGTTATTAGGTTGTACAATATACTATTAGAGTCGTGTTCTCGTTGGTGGATTAGGAAGATTATTACAAAATCATTTTGGATTCTTATAATTTGAATTAGATTATCCAAATTACATGAATGGTTGTTATTGGCCAATAAAACATTTCTTAATTAATTGCATCATGAGATCATTTAATTGTTTAACAAAAGATCCTTAAGCAGTACAATTGGATAAAAAAAATGATATGACTTTTTATTTTTGGAATAAAAAATTGTGGAGTACTAGATTGGCAGAGTAGTTGTCATGCATATCTAATATGTCTTTCCTCGTTGTGAATGTATTGGCTTTCATCACATAAACAATTAATGTTGTCTCCTTTATCATTAGGCAAAGTTGCGATTTTTTTAAGGTTACAATGATAAGGTATCAAATAAAGTTAAAGAACAATTCAAACAAATCGTTAATAACACAACTCTATTCACCAAATGGGTCGGTGGTGCGATTGGTTATCTTGTTTCGTGTTAATCGTGTGGCTTGATTCAGTTTATCCATGGCTACCTGTCTTGGCTTGATTCAGTCTATCCATGGCTACCTATCTTGTTGAATTGGAGAGCTCGTTTGCGTCGCTACGCAGCTATGCCCGTCCCACACCAAGTGATGCTAGAGATTGAATGTCGTAAAAATGTCCAAAATTTAACTATCATAAAATGATCCAATAGTCAAGAGAACTTTGAAAAATTAGGCCGAGGTAATCAACGGTAACCATCTATTCAGAAATTAATTTTCTATAATTTTTTTTTATATCTAAATATTGTAGGGTTTAATATGTCTCGTGACAATAATCGAGGTGTGTGTAAGTTTGCTCACACAATCACAAATATATATATATATATATATTAACAAAAAGAGCAATAAGTGCATAGTTAACCTAAATAAGGTGGTCTGGACAGTCGAAATGCGTGCAAACTGTCGAGTAAAATTTTTGTATTCAAGTGCGAGAAAGATGTGGAAGAGTTATACATGGACTTACTTTTGGTTGCAAATAAGTATGGGGATGGGAATTGTGTTCAATCCTGAGGCTTTGGAGTTGTTTATGATGAAAATTGTGTATTCATGGTTGAAGCAGCATGACATTCCAAAGCCAAGATTGAAGAAATCTGATATGGCTAGGATGCTTGGGTTTGGAATTGGAGATTAACTTTTTGGTTTGATAGATCAACATCTAGTTGCCCCACCACGAAAGACGAGATTTAGCTCAAAACCTCTCGTCGATCGATCCTTGGAATCGATTTTGGTATTGATATTGTACTCTCTTATAATTTTATTTATTTATTTATTTTGTGTTATTTAGATTTTACAAGATATCAGTCGTACTATGTTGTTGTTGGCTCACTCTTGCAAACCAACAATAAAAATGGGTAGTAATTTCTCCATTTTTTAAAATGCCTAAATTTGGGGATATAGGACCCATTTCTTATGGTAATATTTTATTGGTTAAATTTTCTTAGTCTAAGATATTAATTTCAGCACATAAATAATTTTATTTGATAAAGTTGAAAATTGAAAATTTTAGTATTGGAGGCCCAACTCCTGAAAGTGAAGAAAGGGCTTGAACTCGCCGAGTTTCCAAGATCCATATCGGATACTTATGGGCCTGGCCCACTAAATCTAATTTTTAGGACAGAAATATTTTCCAACATATATTTTTCAAATAACACGTTTTAGTATTGCTCATATCTCTACAACTATTTTATTTCAATTATACAAAAGAAATATTATTGTTTAACGATAATTGACATGTATTTTCGAAGGTCGTAGGTTGGGACTCTCAATCTCCTTAAATATTGTTATTGTATTCAACAAGAAAACACACTCTTGGATAATTATTGATAATAAATCATAAAATTGATTGGCATATAATCACACAATTATTGAGTCACTTTTATCAAATGAATTAGGACAAACACTGGTTGCCAATAAAATAGGCCATAATTGACTAACATTTTAAATGAATTATTGGGACATAATAAGCAATCAGTAAATGTCATATAAAAAGGGTAAATCATCAGTTATTTATTATACACGTTTAAGATTTTACTATTGATATTCATTATTGGATTAAGTTTGGTTTGTTTTTTTAGACATGGATTAAGTTTAGTTAGATGTATTAGATTTAGTTATAATTTTTAGGTTAATTAGGTTTCATCCATTCAGATTTATAAATAGAATTTCTACAATATTTAGTAATCGTATATATTTGTAGTTACTTATTTAAGCTATAATTTCTATCAACAAAGATTGTAATTAACCCAGCATAAATATGAGCTTAAAATCAAGGGGTCATAACATTTGAGGTATGGCTGTTTAAATTTTAAAGAGATTGAATTCATCACAAAAGAATCCAGTTTGCTTTTATTTAAATCATTTAACTAAAAAAAAAAAACATTATATGAGTTCAATCTATAATCCACTTATGATCTTATAATTTATTTTTTATGAGTTTCCTTAACATCAAAGTCTTGTAGAATCAAACGATAAGTCGTGTGATATATTTGAGGTGTACATAAGTTGATCCTCTTGATGATGACATACATTTACGTATTTTTGTAAATTATTATTTTTAGAAAAACTCCGGAATTAAGCTTCAATCAATTATATGAAAGAAAATAGACGAATCATCGTTTAGTAACGTGTAACTCTAGAACTAACTTAATAAATTTAGACTATGCGTCAAACTGGGGTCATATATTTCATATGCTTCCAAGCTCTTTATACACAAAAACACCATGGTTAGAGTTAGGGTATACCCTACCTAGCTAGGGCTAGATAGAGTGTGAAAGGAAAAAAGAAGAAGAAGGTGATTTTATACATAGGGGCCACTTTGGCTAAGAGAAGAGCTTACAAACCCATGTGCTTTTGTACCCTTACACACCCATGTGAGGGTTATAGCTCATAGGTATGGCCTTATATATGAGAAAGTAAAGCAACAAGCATTTGCAATCTAAGGTTTTAGGGTTTCAAACATATACTTCACTTAATATACTTAACAACTTCTTTTTCTTTTTTGTTTTGATATCTGTGATTGCTTGGCTAGCTTGCATACACCTCGACTATGTACCTTCCGAGCCTATAATATTTGGATGTCAAAGAAATTTGCATAAATTGATAAGTGACTCATAGATTGAACTCGTTATTTCTCAATTGATCTCCAAGATCCAATATACTTGTCAACTTCTAAGAAAAAAGCCATTGGTAAACCTCCTTAGGTTCATTCATCTTATATAAAGACATCAAAGTCACTTACAAAAAGTAGGATTTATTTGAAACTAAATGATCACATCAATATGCCACTAGGGGTTTTATTAGATAATATGAGATTTCTTATAAACATGTTGAAGAATCCTCACATTTCTAATGTAGGACAATTGCCACATTATGAGTATCAGGTTTAGCTCAACTTTAGCCCAAGGTAACTAATATGGATTCACGACCTAAAATTGCAGTTTCGGAAGTCTCCCAACTCCCGAATATTGTAATTGAAGGTTGGAAAAAAAAGAAAGTTATTATATGAAATTGAAACATGTACTCCTCTCTTTATTTATTTAAAATGCTGTATGTAGTAATCTTTATTCCTTACTCTTATATAAGTTTAATTTAATACTTAGATTGTAGGAAGAAAATAAAGGCACAAAAGCTTAGTAAAATAATGTATACAACCTTTTATATGATACTCACTGTATTTTGTCTTTCATTTTACTTAACTGTATTTTTTCCTGCAAGATAAAAATACAAAATGTGTGCATTATGTGAATGTTATATTCTCATAGGATGAGAGATTCTTATATAGTACCATTAGCCTATATAGTAAAATAAGAGTACATTTCAGTAAAATATAATTAAAATATGTTTGTACATTATAGATTTGTTTGATAAATCAACCATACAAAAAAAATTCTTGAATGCGTACAATTCAAAGTGTAGTAACTTAATATAGCCGAAGTAACAAATTAAAATGAAAGCTCTTTAATTTCCACTCGATTAGAAGATATTTATGATGATATCTAAGAATTAAGTTCTTATAAAAAAAATTATTATTAAAATATTATTAAGTCAAATTAATTATCTTACGAAAATAATCTAAGTGTGTGTAAACTAATTCAAATGCTTAAGCTCTGTTGGATAACCATTTGATTTTTTGTTTTTGATTTTTTAAATTTAAGTCTATTCTTACTCAAATTTCATATAATGTGTTCCATCTTTTCTATAATGTATTACTCTTTTCTTAAAAAAATATGTGAGTGCTAACCAACTTTCAAAAAATAAAAATAAATTTTTGGAAGCTACTTTTTTTTGTTTTTAAATTTTTGTCTTGTTTCTACGAATATAGATAAGACGTAGATATTCAAATACGAAAAATCATATGACAAAGTAGTTTTTATAGGTTTAAATTAAAAAAAAAAATTAAATGATTATCATGATCTTAATTACATGTTTTTAGTCTCATATCTAAATAGATTCGAGGCATGGACAAGTTTAAATTATTTTTCAAGGCAATAATAAAGACACATCATTCTCATATCATTTATTGCCAAACCAAACCCCACACCATTTTCAAGTCCACAAGATGTTGTTCTTAAATGCCCCAATGGCCCATATCATTAAATACTCATGTTTCATTCTGTTTATATTATATGCTTTTTATGGACCCATCTTTAACAATCATGTCTTTTGGTTTCAATTTTATTCTCAAACCATTTTTTTGGATCTTCCTTTTCTGCTTTATGCGACCAAATTAAGTGAGAATTGCAATTGATCATTCTCTAATTAAGGAACGAACACCAATTTGATAACTATTTGGTTTTTTGTTTTTAATTTTTTAAATTTAAGCTTACAACAAGTATCTTACCATATATATTTTTTATTTGTATATTTACGTTTCACATAAATTTGTAGAAATCAAACCAAAATTTGGGGAAAAAAAAGTAACTTCCAAAAGCAAAGTTGGTTATCATTCGTATACTTTCTTATGGAAAGATTGAAACATGGTATAAAAAAATGGAATATTGTGTAGGAAATTTGGTTAAAAATAGACTTAAATTTTTAAAAAAATTAAAAAAATCAAATGGTTATTAGGCCGGATCTAAACTATTAGATTACATGAGATTCAATATTGTAAAATATCTCATTTATCTTATAAATATTAGAATGTTTTCTCACCCTTTTTCAAATTAGATTCCTCAATATGCCCTTTTAGATGGGTATTGCTATTGTTTTTCAATCTTAATCTTGAGGCGGATTTTTTAAAAATTATTGGATCGAATTTTCATTTGCATTTGATGAACTATAATACTATAACACGAAATTTCATTTTAAAATTAATTAATAATAAGTCGAAGTGGTTACAGTGATGAGTTTAATTCATAGTATAGCCACCTACTTAGAAATTAATTTGTTGACATCTAAATGTTGTCGGGTCAGATGATATATTTCGTAACATTAGTCAACATACATGCAAGTTGACTACAACCGTTACAAATGTTAAAAAAAAATAATAATAAGTGAAACTATTTTATGAATGTTAGAACTCTCCACCATCAAATTTTGAAGATGGCCTTAAATTTCAAGGTTGCAAGAAAATTAAAAAGAGATAAAGAATTTGCCCATGTGCTTTTCAAACAATGACCCGACAATGTCAAATGTCAATTCTCTCCTCTTCTTGATTAACTTGTTTTTTTGTTTAGAATTATTATGTGGATTGGCGAAAATGATCCTAGAAAGGCTTCTTAAAGCTTTGCTATATTGCAAGTCCAAATCAAAATTTAGGCCATCTAAAACTTTGAAAATGAACTAATTTAACCTCTTTATAAGATTGCTTTTGTGTTGTCCAAAATGTGTAAATTTATCACTTTCTTCTCTACTTAGTTGTAGGTAACCATGAGAAAATTTTAGACAAATCACATGGGAGAAAGTTTGGAGTCATTTCGTTCGAAAGTTTTCGAAAATGAGTTGCCCATTTGTAGATAGTTATTTTGCTCCACTGCATATTCAAGACACATATTTAGATTAAGATTCCGATTCGAAAGATAACCAGAAATTTTATAGTATTTAAAACCTCATTTGATAACCATTTTATTTTTAGTTTTTTTTTAATTTAAGCATATAGTAACTATTTCACTATTTTTTTCTTACTTATCTACATTTTACCTATCCTTTTAAAAATCAAACTAAAATTTGAAAAGAAAAAAAAATAACTTCCAAAAATTTATTTTTAATTTTAAAATTTAATTTGTATTTATCTACTTGAAGAAGAATAGAAAAAATTGTACATATTTTGAACAAAATTAAATTTAAATTTCAAAACTAAAAATAAAAAATAAAATGAATATCAAGTCGGAACTAAGTTCATCGTAAATTTAAGAGAATATATATATATATTAAGAAGAGAAATACTTCCATAAGAAGGGTTCCCTCCTTAAGGATATATGTGGCATCATTTGATGTCACAAAATTTTCTTTTAATCAATTTTAAAGAAAAAGTAAAAATTTTGTGATACCAAATAGTGTCATATATACCCTTAAAAGAGGGAGCTCTCCTTAAAGAATAAAGAGAAAGAAAGATGTATTTCCTTATTGTAGCCGTAGCTTTTTTTTTTTTTTGAAAAACAAAACACTTTCATTCAACGGAACAAAGATTATAGCCTAAATTTTCAAAGGGACCACAAACTAGCTCACTACTATATGTTGAAGTATGACCACCAAGAAAAAAAGACCCAATAACAAAGGCAACCCAGTAAAAGATATTAGTCTTCCAAACAACTATTTTAACCTCTAGAGAGTATCGAGACTCCCTTCGAAAAAATATAAAAACTATCAAATTCCTCAACATATGAATTTTTTTATAAACTTTGGAGGATAATCTAACGTCTATTTTCATGACTAAAGAACAGGACCCTACCAAAATAATGGCCCATCACTTTTGCAGATGACAAAGATTTCTTATAGCTTACGACATTTATAAAAGATCCAACTACTTTTCTGACAATGACTTCCCACAACTTGCATTTCTCACCATATATATTATTCTATACATTTTACCATTCCACATTTACTCAATATGTAAACTCTTTTTCACTTCTATTTTTCTTTTTTTTAATGACAAGATATTCAAGAACACACTTCTTATTCGACACAAAAATACATTAGAAGAATAAATACACAATTAAAAATATTTATAAAATAACGTTACAAATAGGTCTTGAACATAGACTTCAAAGAGAACACATCTTCAAAATCGTTCAACTTTTTTAATTATATGATCACCATGAAATTATTTGATGGCACCATATCTTAAAAAATTAAAACATATGTATACTCGAAATTAACTACAAACAACGGTTGTATCACTCCAATTCATCATCATGTAAGGTGTAAACTTGTACAAAGATATTAATATTTCGTTCTCATCTTATTTGAGAACCGCAGTACCATCATGCACATTTTTTATAATTGACTCATAAGTGTATCCATGCAGAAAATGCAAAAAATCCAACCATATAAAAAATGTTTATAGATATAAAACCAAATGGATAGAAAATATATCTCAAACTGTGTTTGTTTCATATGTATACATAAATATAAAATTTGCAAGCCACATGATCAAATTGAATTTCCAAAACTAAAATGGATAATATTTAAGATTTGAGTTTACTTTCTTGGTAACAATCATATATAATTACGTATCTACCAATTAATGTATATTTTGTAACATCCAGTTTCCGAGGAACATGTGCTGTCGCTTTGCCGGCAGAAACTTCAAACGACAGCTTTTACACCATATCTTTCTTTATATCCCCATTTCCACTTTGTTTTCCTGTTTTTACATCAAAATTCTCTTTATTTTTGGATATTTTTCTCCACTGTCAATGTTCTAAACCCTTATAATTCCTACTAAGATCATGTCTATATATATAAATCTTTGGCCTTTTAAAATAATCTTGTTTTCTCTGGATTCAAAACTATAAATTCAAAAGGCAAAACAAAATTTTCAAAACAATTTTTAGCTAAAAATATTATTAATTTTTTAAAAAGCTTAATATATAGATAACCATATATATAAATGATAATAATATTTATAAAATTAATTAAATATAAAATAATGAAATTCTAAAACTAAATAATTATTAAATGGGCTAAGATTTAGAGAGTGTTTATGCAAATATATAGACGGTTGAGTTTTTTCTTCTTTCTTTTTAATACACATCGTGGGAGGGGGAACAAGCATCAATTATCGAGATCGAACCTATAATAATTATTATAACTTAACTTACATTTTTTTATTCCCCCATCATAGTAATTAGTAGGTTTGATTCAAATTTAAGTTTGTGATTTTACGAAACTTCTGAAGTTATCATATAAATCATGTCTTGTTTGAAATTAACCTCTATTTTTCTCTAATATATATTATAATACCTTGTATTTCAAATATATTTTTTTTTTTCGATCAAAATATTTCAAATATTGTTTATTATATCTTTTGTTATATATTGACATGCATCGCATCTATACATAATAAATAAATAAAACCAGTATCACAGACATAGTTTATAATAATACTTAATTTATATATAATAAATCACGGTTTAATATAATAAATTATTTAAACTAATTCAATCCATGCCTAAATACATCATAAATATTTATCCAATAGGAAGACAAGAAATTAATGGAAAAGAAGCAGAACAAGCAGACCGTTTGAACGGTGAATGTGGGATCTGCCACGTCATCAATAAGCGGGGCCCAAGATATGGCCGTCCACGTGGAGTGACCATGCCACCACGTCATCGGTAAATGGTTTTTTTTTTACCACGTCGGCAAATGCGGTGAATTTGTGGAAATTGGTGCCTTTTCACCGTTTGTCTAGTCAGCTTTCTCATGCAAAATTGTTCCCCAACACATGCCTTTGGTGCCACGAACCCATCCTTTCTCCACGTGGCATTTCACCATCCAAATTGATTCTACGTTTTTCTAAATTTAGATCAAATAAAGCTATTAAATTTATTACTTGCCATTAGTTTTCGTTTTTTTTTTTTTTATAATTATCGTTGAATGTGTGAGCCCATAAATTTCTATTAGGTAATTAGTATAGATTGAATTTAGCACATTAGGCTACCATGATAGTTACATCAATTATCAATTGAGACTCATAATTAAATGGAGGTAAAATTTCATTTCAAAATTAATTGTTATAAAAAGTCTTTGTGCCACTTTAAACTTGTGAGATTCTCCATATAAATGGTGTCACTTGCACCGACCAATCTTAAATCAAAATTTATTTTTATCTTTATTAGATTGAATACAATTAAATTTAATAATAAACTCTGATATTATATTGAATAAGGTATAAAATTTCATCTCAAAATTAATTCGTGATAAGAAGAATTATTCCATCTATCTTTTAAATATTTGGAAGTCTTCTATTGAGAGTATGGAGGTCATGTTGTGTTTGCTCTAGCGAAATACAAGAAAAGTAAATTAAGTTTGCGTGTCTAAACCATAAATTGTAGAAGCATACACAATTATGTTGTAGTAAGTTTTAAAGTAAGTAAAAATCATATCTACGGGGATTTACTATTAGCAATTTCACATTTCGATCCCCAAGAATGTTGAAGCCAAATAGAAATATCAGGTTTATAGAAATGAAACTTAAAGATTCACACAATCATGCACTTTTGCTACCACAAACCTCTAAAATATTATCCTACACAAAAAACTATAAGATTGTACATTTCACTCAATTTATGATGTTAAAGCAAATACAATTAGCAAATTCTTTTTATGATGTACCAAAATTTCATACAAAATATTACTATACTTCACTATTAACTCTCAACTCTTGAGAGATAAATTTTTTGATGAACGATATACATTGGTACCTTCCTATATACTACCAATAATTTTATGACAACCATCTTTCTCCCTACCAATTAAACTTTCTTGGAAGAACTAATACTAATAAAAAAAAAACTTCAAATACATATCCATAAAATTTATTACACAAACCATTGCAAAAATGACTAGATTATTGTTTTTTGAGGAAGTTTTTACCTACATTATTCAACAAAAAATTATACCTTATTGAAATTAGTTTAGATAGGGGTAATTCCATGATAATATCAGTTTAAAATAACTTTAGACATAAATATATAACCTTAGCTTTTATTTTGGCATTGCGTGAAGGATGGATGAAGAGAGGTACGATTTTTGAACCCCAATTGCAAAGGGCATTTGAAGATGCTATGATTTTGCACATGATGGTGTTTCATGACCATTTGATATTTCGATTTGATCAATCACCCAAAAATAGCATATGGCCCTACAATGAATTATTATAGCCTCTTGATTCGATTCATCATTCTAAATGGAATGGAAAAGAAAAAAATAATATAAATAATATAAAATAAAATAAATATAGATGGATATTTATTTGTCACTTTGCAAATCGATGTGTCTTCTCTTACCAAGGGTCGGTTTAATTAGTATTTATTTTGTCAAATCATTAGTCCCAATATTAGATATAATCCTATACTCAATACTAATGTTTGTAAGACATAATCTCAAAAAAAAAAAAAAAAAAAAAAAAAAAACCGACATGCTAACGGGCAAAGTTTTTTAGTACAAAATATCGACTATATTTAGTAAAGTATATGGTTATGTCAACAAAGAAAAATGGCTTTCAAGTGAGAGAAGTTCTTATTCTTCAATAAAATGTGCAAAATAAATTTATATTTATTGGATGAACATCCAGCTCAAAAGTGAAATCAATTAATTTTGTGATGAATGTCTACTCTATTTAATGTAACATTAGAATCCATAGAGTTCAAATAAATATACGGTTTAATAAAAATAAAATTAAGATTCAATTTAATATTGATGAATCCTAAAGTGGTACCATTTGAAGGAGAGCACGTCGAAGATTTTACATCGAAAAAAATTGAGACCTATCAATATATATGACATATAGGTTACCCGTCTCATTATTAATTATTCTTTAGATGAATATCTACATTATCTAATATTCACTGACAAAAAAAAAAAAATTAAAGATGTTTTAACATGACCGTTCATAAACGTCATTGATTTTTCTTAGTACAAATTAGAAAAGAGAACTACAAATCCTATATAATTGATATTATTACTCTCAAATAAATAAAAGTCAAATAACAATTTTCATGATCAAACTTGAAATTGTACTATTAAACTAAATTTAGAGTTAAAAGATTGGGTTTTTAGTTTTCACGTAGGGTGTTAAAAGTGTTCTAAATAAAAGAATAAGGATCCTAATCACAACATTAAAAGTTTTAAAAAGTGGGACCTACCCATCTCTTATGTGTGTATATATATATATTACAAAGCTTTATTTGCTAAGCCATCAAACATTCACGAGTTCCACATATCTCTCCTTCAATTCTTCCAAACTTGATTTTTTTTTTTTTTTTTTTTTTTTTTAAACACCTTTTTATTAGATCTTGTCCTGGTTCTTTCTGACCACCTTAAGGACTCCAAACAAGTCTTAAATTTTGTATCTTTAGCTTTTGATCATCTCCTCTTGTAAACAAAAGTGAAGCCTTTTTTTAAAAAAAAAATCCAAAAATGAGATCCATTTTCATTCTCTTCTTCTTCCTCTTTAATGAAGCTCATGGTATGAAATTTTTTCCCTTTTTTTAGATGGGGTTTTGTTTGTTTTTTCTTAAATGAAAACATGGTTTTGAAAGTTGTGTTTTTCGATTTTGTTAAGGTACTCGATTGGGAAATGGTATGAGGCAGCCAGTTCAGCTGCTGGATAAAGCACTTGTGAGTTTTTTCCCTTTTAAATTAAAGCTTTATTTATCTACCCTCAAATTGCTCAATTTTTTGGTGTTTTATTTTATTTTATTTATTTATTTATAATTTCTTATCTTGATGAGTAATTCATGAAATGTAGGAAAAGAAAATGATTCCATTGGTAGCAGAAGGTTTTGGTAAAAGTACTCTCTCCATAATTGAGCATTCTAATTCAGGTATATATGATGCTTTGAAGAAGTTTTTTTTTTTCTTTTTCTTTTTTTAAATTCAAGAATTTGAACCTACAATTTCTTCGTTCAAAATATAGCTCAATTATCATTAAGTTGACACGTCTCCCTATTGTTACAAAGAGCCGACAGTAACAAAAAACCGTCAGCTTATCCTCCCCGACGCACATATACTAATGTTTTTTTCGATGTTTAAAAAATTGTCGCGCAAAGGTAAGACGACAGTTCTTCGGGTTTTGAACGATGATTCTTACTAGTTCAATTTATAATAATTTTGTTTTATCTATGTGTTTCTGTCATCTTTTTTTAAATAATGCTTCTTAAATGTAAGGAAAATTTTAAAAAACTCAAAAGAAAGTAGTTTTAAAATTGTTGTCTACTTAGGTACATTAAATTGTGGTCCAAGATTTCAAATCTTAATTGGGTTTGACATCTATGATGCAGGAAGAAACAGTAGAAAACTTCTCATAGCAACTTCACCATCATTTCCAGGCCACTATACAACAAGGGTTAGTGATCATCACTTCCTCGTCATTTGATTTTTAAAATTTAAATTTGTTTTCGCTCAAGTTTTTAATTAAAATATTTCACTTGAAAGAAATTTTTGAATTTTAATCAAATTTAAAAAATAAAACAAATTTTTAGAAAACACTGTATTAATTTTTAAATTATGGTTTGATTTTTAAAAGTTAGATATCAAAATAAGAAAAATCATAAATTAAAAAAGTTGTGGTAAGCTTAGTTTTGAAAAACAGAAAACCATAAAAAAAGATTTGGTTTGATGATTATTTGATATGATTTTTTTTTTTTTTTTTTTTGACATTTAAACTTATTTTTACTCAAATTTTCTATCAATTATTCTATCTTTCTTTTAAAAAATGTGAATGCTAATCAAATTTTTAACAAACTACTTTTTTATTTCCAAATTTTGATAGAGGTTATAAAAACATATAGGTAAGATGTCCATATATAAGTAAAAAGAAAAGCATAAAGTAAAGTAATTGAAGACTTAAATTTCAAAAACCAAAAAATAAAAATAAAATTATCAAATGGGATAAAATAAGTATTGAACAAACAAATTTAGTTTAAATATTTTCATACATACTTTTTTTAACACATCATTCAAAACCCAAAAAAGTTTTTTTTTTAAAAAAAAACAAAAACCTATGATTATAGTTGCTTCCATTAATAGCTTTTGTGGTGCAATAATATTATTACAGAATGAAGAAGGAAACAAAAAGGACAAGCCCATGTTAAAAGCAAAGGATTTGGACAATAATAATAAAAATCATCTTGAGGCAGAGCTTGAACATTATCCAGACCTCATAGACATTGCAGAAATGGATTATTCCCCAGCAAAAAGAAAGACCCCAATACATAATTGACCACAACCAAACAACACAAAAGACAAGCCAACAGTAAAAAAAAAAGTTGTTTAATTTTGGGGTAAAAATTAAAATAATTTTGAACAGAAAGAGTAAAAGACAGCATTACATAAATGCTGCTGGGTTTTTTAGGGTTTAAGGAACTGTACTTTGTACATAGCATTATTAAAAATTCTCTGTGTTATTGTTATTATTACTAGTGTTTTTCTTTTAACTCCCTCAACTTTCATGCGTATGATTGGTTATTGAGCCATTTCTAGTTAATGTTTTTTTATACATATTGTAACCATCATTAAATTATATATGTTTGCATGGATAAAGGGAACAAAAAACATTATAATATCATCCCACAAACTTGGGTGCCTTATTATATCAGTTAGAAAAAGATTTTTGGTATAAGAATCAATTAATATGAAGTCTTTCTTAATAGGATTCAAAATAGGATTCAAAAGTAAAATTTGACTTGAAGATTAAAAAAATAAGTCAGGTTGGATAACCATTTGGTTTTGAAATAGTTTTCATTTATCTTTAAAAAAAATAATAATTGAGTTCTTAGTGAATTCCAAAAATGTAACGACAAGATCTTCATTAATAGGGAAGAATATAAGTAGAACCATCCTGAAGTGGTCAAGAGGGTTTTGATTGAATAATTAAGAGGTGATGAATTTAGTTCATGGTAATCTAATACTACTTAGGAATTAATTTTCCAACATTATAATCTTTTTATTACTACACTAAATTGAAATTCATGCTAATATTACTTAGGTTGCACTTATATGTATCTTACATATTCATAAATGACTGAATTATCTTTTTTTTTCTCAAAACATTATACTAAAAATATTTCTAAAAAATGGATAACAAAACAAAGAAACTTTTTAAAAGACCAAAAATGAAGCTTTAGAAGCCCATTTTGTAAACATAGTGAGCTTTAGAATCTCATTTTTGTAAACATAGTGATTAAATTTTCACTGTGTGCTCCTATAGACTTTAGGTAAGAACTCAAAAAGATGGCTTCATATTGTTGATATAAACCTATGTAACTCCATGAATAAAACACTTATTATCTTTCTAGGGTTGAAAGTTAACCACAAAAAAAAAAAGAAAAAAAAAAGATTTGATAAATGCAATACTATCCCAAAAGATGAGAAAAATCTAAAGGAAAATGAGACAAAAAAGGGGTTATATTTAGAAGAGTGAAGAAAGTGGTAGGTTGTGCATAATGGGAACAAGGGCATGGTGTCCCAAAGAAACAGGGCAGAGGGTCCCACAAGTGGGCATGGGATGCCCAATCTTATTTGTTACATGTGGGCTTGCCTGTTCTTTATTTGGTTAAGAATTTGGGCCCATTGACCCCAAATTGCGGTCAGCCATTGGAAGGGGCAGATTAGGACATTATGATGTCTTTGCCTGCCCTTGAATTTACCCTCTGCCCACTTTTCTTTTTCACTCTTTTGTAGAATTTCTCAAAGTAGTCATCTAATCAAATCATTCCCCATACATTACAATGTATGTTTAGTCTCTTTGAACTTTGGACTGTTTTTATTTTACATAATTTCTGGTGTTTACAAATTACCAATATGACATGTTCAATAGTTATTAGTTGACTTATCTGTCACATCGGGCCTACTACTCGATAAAATCGGCTACAAGAAAAGTGATGGTGTGTTTCACAAAAGAAGTTCGTACATTTTGTGTATACCTTAGGGGCTCCTCGATGCAAAACCCAATATGAAAAACAGAGAAATGATTCTAAAGAATGAAGCTGCAACAACATTCACATAAGATCACGAGCTTGCTGATGCTGATGCTGAATGCCTCAGTATGACAGAACAAAACTGCAGGAAAATAACTGACATATTCTCTGAACTCAGAAGAACAAAAGAAAATCTTGCTTAGCTCAATTTATTTATTGTATTATACAATCAATTACTGTGTTATGGTAGTGAAACTTTCTAAGAACTACACAAGACAAAAGAATAGGATAAGAAAAGTTTAGGTCATGTCAGTCCAAATATATAGCCCAATTTAAATCACATTTTCTTTTTCTTTAATTTTGTTTTTCTATCATTTTGGGCTACAGACGACAAAATGTGACCTAAATTGAGCCACATGTGACCTAAACTTTTCTTGAATAGGATACACAAAATTGTACAACTGTCCAAAATACCTCAAATACAATTCTATCAAAAACTACTGCTCTAAACTGTAATAGTTTCAGATTTTCTCAAGATCTTAAACCACTGTGGGTGAGGGCTGAGAATTAGAAAACCATACTCCTTTGTCCAACTTTTCTTTGATTTCTATTAAAGCTAAACGAACCAAAAAGAGGGCCGCAAAGAAGATGGAAAGAATCAGCATGAAAAAGACACTGTTCCATCCTCTACTCGAAACATATCCGGCCATTAGAGGCCCAAGAGCTGCCCCAACCGATCCGGTTCCATCAATGATTGCGGTCACAGTGGCTAAAGCTCGTGAATTCCCTCCAATCATAGTCTGAGTGCCGAGATCAGCAGCAACAGCGGTTGTAATAAGTGAGTACGGGCCATTGACGAGTAATCCCGAAAGAAACATCAAACAGGTGTTGGTGACAGTGGAAATGCTCCCAAAAGTACGGTAGAGAACTAGAGCAGGAATTGAGAGTATCAGGAATGTTACTGAAGTAACTGCACGGGCATCAATCATATCAGAGATTAATCCTGCTAATATTCCGCCACAAACACCTCCAATGTCAAAAATCGTTGACAGGATTCCGGCCGTTTTATGAGATATACGTACACCAGCAACAGCTATCACAACAGAAAACGTCTAATATAAGCAATTGACACTTCTCAACTGTATTTAAAAAACAATTTTAGGATAAACAGAGGTTGCTTTGTTTTACAATGGATTCGGGATCATGCTGAACCTATTTTAAAGTATTGGCTTAAGAAGCACAAGAAAAGGAGACATGGATATGACACGACATAAACATTGACACGTCGTGTTTTACAAGTTTAGGACATGGACATAATAAGCACGCATTTTTTAAATGTATATCATTTCTTAACAAGAAAATTTGAAGTCCAAGAGTTTATGCATTTATATGCTTACAAATATAAGTTTGATGTATTTCAATCTCAAAATTTATGATTATATGTCAATTGAGTATACTTCAAAATTGTTTGATATGTCTCGAAAAAATTTGGACTTATAGACTTTGTACAAGTAGTATCTGACACATTTATTATGCTAAAAGTGTCCAATACAATATCCATGGTGGCCACCATGGTCAGCCCCAGTGGTCAAGACAAGAGGGACTAGAAGAACCAAAAGGTTATGGTTGGCCCAGTGGTCAAGAGAGTCTTGAAAACCAAAAGGTTATGGTTCAATCCATGAGAATCACCTACCTAGGAATTGATATTCTATTGGTTTCCTTGACATCCAAATATTGAAAGGTCAGATATGTTGACCCATGAAAATAGTAGCATAAGCGGACTCAAACACTCACGAGAAGAAAAAAAAAAGTGTCCAATATGTATCCTGAATGTCGAAGTGTCAGACATGTGGACACACTAGCCAAACCAAAATGTTTGTGCTTCTTAGGTACCTATCCTTCGATTTTATAGACAATTACTGAATTTCTAGGCAATGGATTTGAGTGTTTATACAACTAACGCCATTCTATAAGCCAAAGGGAGCCTTTAAAAATTGTCTAAGACACATTCATTCTAAAATTTTGCATTTCAAATGATAATTTCATTCCTTGGCAATAAGAAACAGGTACCTGTGTGCCTGATGTAAAATGGCAACCAGTAGAGAAACGTGTAAGCGACCAGCTTCGAAAAGAAGAGACAGAAGGCAAATGGTGCAACACCCGGTAACCTCCATGCCTCTAAGAAACCGATTGCAGCCATAGAGTCTGAATGCTCAACATCAACAGAATCCAAATGCTCAACATCAAGTAGCACTGCCTTCTCTGAATCAGTATTCTCAATTTTTTCAACTGAACTCACCTCGACGTTCAATTCAGTCTCGCTAACACTAACAGAGGTTTCAAATCCAATGTCGTCAGGACTTACAACTAGAAACAGAAACACCAAAATGCCAATGAAAATCACCAAAGCGCCAGGTACGACAAACGACCAACCCCATCCAAATTCCAAGATCCCGGAAGCTACAACTGATCCAATGATGTTTCCAACCGAAGTATGTGAATTCCAAACCCCCAATATCAGTCCCCTCTTTTCTTTCCCAAACCAATTCCCTACAATTGCCACCACACATGGCCATCCAATCGACTGAAATAAACCACACACAATTTGAACACAAACAAAAAACCACAATACATGAACATTTAACCAATATCCTAACCCAAACAGTATAGTAAAAATGCCACTACCCATCATCCCAAAAACAAGAAACAACCTCAAATCAATCCGGTCTCCAACATGTCCTGCAAAATACATTCCAATAGAATAAGCAGAAAGAAATGCAAGATCAAGCTTCCCAAGCAACTGGGTGCCATCAGGGCCATTAAAAGGAGCCCACCCAGTTCCATTCGAGGCCAAATCAGACTCCGCCCAAACCGAACTCGAGCTTGAACTTGGCAAAATGGTTGATGAATTTACCAGAATGGTTGGTCCAAGAACACTCTTAACAATGCTCGGAGGCTTTCTCGAGGCATGGAATGATGCATATACAAAGAATGTAATGGTTAGAACAAAGATACGATGAAAAGTGAAACTCCTGTTGGGAGGTTTAAGGTTTGGGATCAAATCAATCGCTGGAGCAACGGCGCGTTTGGATTGCATCGTTAATCAAACACAGTAACACAAAAGAAAAACTAACGAAAACCCTAAAACAGATCCAAGATTGAAAACCCAGTTGCTGAAAACCCTAAAACAGATCCAAGATTGAAAACCCAGTTGCTGAAAATCCTAAAACAGATCCAAATTGAAAACCCAGTTGCTGAAAAGTCAACGAAATCGATACAAAAGAAAAAAAATGATAATAAACTCTAAAAATTTGAAGATTACAGTGCCGATTCAGAAGATTAGCGATAGAAATAAAGCCCTAAATCAGACACTGAAACTTCTGGGAAAGAGAAGGAGAAGATGAATTAAAACATTTGACCGAATTGATTGCTTCGGATTTAAGATTTAGGGTTCCGACATCGAAGAAAGTCCGATATTTCGGTTTCGGATCGGGTCTTCTCGTCAACGTCGACAACTGACCTGACCGTTGCCAAGTTTGGACCTTTGGAAATGTAGCTCGTTTTTTTATAACTGAAATTTGTTGTTTTTTTTTCTTTTTTTCCGAGATTTTAACTGAAATTTGTTGGTTAAATTATAAATACTCCCAACTTTGGTTTCAAAAAAGAAATGGTAGTTCTTAATTAATATATATATATATATAACGTTTTATTAATTCTTAAATTTTGGAATTATTTAAAAATGTGTGCTTGATTATTTAAAAATATTCTTAAATTTTGGAATTATTTAGAAAAGAACGGTTGAAATTTTAAGAAGACATTTTAATCTCTTTATGCTCATTGGTGTAAAAAATCAAAGCTTTTTAATGTTTATTCAATTATTTTTATACATGGCAATTAGTGAGTCTTATTTCTTATATAACCTTTAGAATGAATTTAGTACATTTCCAACCAAAAAAATAATGATAATCAAAGCATTTTTTTTAATACACGTCCAAAAATTTAATATGAAAATTGGTGGTGGCATACTATTTCGATTAATTAATTGTAATTCAATTTAATTTTATAATCATACGTTTGAATTTAAAAATTGATACCTCTAATTTTAATTTTAAATTCTCAATAATTAGCTTAATTAAAGGGAATTTGCGTTGTATAACAACTTTTTTACCACAGTTTACAATTATAGTACATTTTTAAAAATAATTCTTTTATAGCAAATTCTGTCATTTTAAAAAAAAAATTATTGGGGCTTTTGCATGTATATTACAAAATGGATAAAATATTACATGAATAGCACAATGATGAAAATATTTGCACATATAGCAAAAATTATAAATTGATAGACTTCATATTGATAGATTCTATTATTGATAGATTCTATCGATAAAGGGTGATAGAATCAATTACTAATAAATAAAGTAAATTTATAGACTTCCATCAGATTCTATCAATAAGAGCCGATAGAATCAATCACTGATAAAATTGATAGACTTCCATCACTAGAGAATGATAGATTCTATCAAAGTCTTCTATAAAAAAGGTAATTTTTTTTTTAAATGACAAAATTTGCTATAAAAGAATTATTTTTAAAAATGTGCTATAATTGTAAACTGTAGTAAAAAAATTGCTATACAGCACAAAATCCCAAAATTATTTACCTTTTTTATAAAAGACTTTGATAGAATCTATCATTCTCTAGTAATGGAAGTCTATCAATTTTATCAGTGATTGATTCTATCGGTTCTTATTGATAGACTCTTGATAGAATCTGATGGAAGTCTATCAATTTACTTTATTTATTAGTAATTGATTCTATCATCCTTTATCGATAGAATCTATAAATATGAAGTCTATCAATTTACAATTTTTGTTATATGTGCAAATTTTTTCATTATTGTGTTATTCATGTAATATTTTATCCATTTTGTAATATACATGCAAAAGCCTCTTAATTAAAGATAATTTTTTTATTTAATAATTTTATATCTACAACAAGAACTTGTGGCCAAATTTCTTCACAACCACAGCCACTGCCCACAGCGATAAAAAATAAACTTTCTCCAAAAAAAAAAAACTCATTGTCAAGAACTATAGCGACATATGACACCTTCGAAAGTTCGAAATTGAAACCCTTTTACAAATACGAAAGGCTATGGATAATAATATAATAATAAAGTTTGGAAATGGAGAAAATATATATATATATATATATATATATATATATATATATTAATGATTGCAGTGTAGCCTCAATCAACAAAGAGCACGAAGTATTTTTTTTAGTACATATATTAAAGGACGGACCGACAAACCGAGTTCAAACCTTGTGATCATGAAATTGAAATAGATTAATATTAATTAAGATAACTAACTCCGTCACCGAATGAATCGGTAGCCCATCACAATTGTTGAATAATATTGAAATATGCTAGATTATTTAATTTTATCTTAGATGGCTAAAGAAGGTTCTAGATAATTCACATATGTTCTAGATTGGTGGAGAGAATTCTAGAATATCATTTGTCTAAGAATTGTGAAGAGAATTCTAGAGGATCATTGATTTAAGAATAGTGAAGAGAATTCTATAACACACTTTGTCTAAGAATGTTGAAGAAATATCTAGATATGTTGTCAAGAAATATCTACTCATTCTTATCCAAAGTGAAGTTGTGGCAAAATTATGACTACGTGATTTACTTGATCTCTAAGTAAAAATGTGGACCATTGAATCATAGCCCAAGTTTATGAGTAGTATAAATAGGTGATGTCATTAGTTGGCAAACCATCCTAAAATCTCTCATGACATCCTACGTCTAAAGTGAGTGAGGATGTGAGATAAAAATAGAGAGAGTTTCTCCTTATGAGAGAATTTGTTGCTACTTTGTAAGAGAGAAAGTTTGTAACTCTTATTTTTATACCGAATCGTTCTTTTTCTTCTTCCTCTTCGTTATTATTGTTATTCTCAAGCTCTTTTACTTGCGACCCTGCTCTATTCGATTCAAACAATCATAACAACAATGATCAAATATGAAATAATTGATTTGGATTAAAAAACTCAAATGAGAATAGTTGTTGTTCATCGACATCAATGTATTCGCAGAAGTCCCCACTTTCAATATATTTCAATTTGAAAAGAAAAAAAAAAAAGAAAGTTGAAATTTAAATTGTGGGTGTTGTTCAAATTCGACCATCTTCCATAGGAGCCATCCCTTTTGCCCCAAATCCCCAAAATGGGTTCGAGCTGTAATCTCGCTCCCGAGATCGCCGCACCAACAACCGCTCCAATTTCTGCGGTATTTCTTCTCTCCTGCGATTCATCAGCTCTTTTTATCTTTCAAGCCTTTTCTTCTCTGTTCTTTACGATTTCTCCCATTTCTTGTGATTCCTTCTTCGAATCGTGTTTCGACCATCTGGGGTTCGTCAAAGATCGACCCTGGATTGCATCTTTTTCTGGGACCTGTTTTTTTTTTTTTTTTTTTTTGTTTATTTGCTTCATTCAAGGTTTTGGGGGATTTTGGATGGTTTTTTTTTCATTTACCCAGAAGTGAAGAAGATTGGTTTGTCTTGCAGAAATTAGGTCCAAATCTTCTGTAGCTTCTTGTAATATGTTTCTGTTTGTTTTGCTTGTGAATGGGGGATGATGTTTTGTTGATGGTTGATGGGTTTTGAATCTGGAATCCTGCAAACGTTTGTTGGTGGTTGAAAGTTGAGAACTTGAATGTTGCACTTGTTTGACACTTTGTTTTCTGTTTCCTATCCTTTTGTATATGAAAATATAAAATGATAATTCAAGTGTTGGAATCATTACAGCTTCTTGTTTATTTTTAATTTGTGTTTTTTTTTTGTTCTTTTCTCTAAATTTCAGGTTTTGTTTTTAATATAGCTGTTTTTTTGTTTAATTTGCGTGTAAGGCAAAGTGATCTTCCAGGTCTTATTGTGCAAATTGACTGTTTTTTTTAATAGTCTTTGAAAGACTTGTTCTAATAGTCATTCTGTGTTCTCTTCAATTTACCTCATTGCTTGTCATTGAAAACAATTAGTATATTGAAAAGATCAACTATAACTTGGGCCAACAACTTATGTGAAATGTTAACTGAATGGATATTACTTTCAAGTTTTAATAAGCTTAGATGGCTGATTAAGTCCTAAGCTGACACTTATTTTTAATAGATGGAAGGTTCTACAGCTCAATTTCTTGTCCACCCGACCAAACATCAACATTGTAATCATGACATTGATGAAGTTCAACTCCCCACAAATGGATTTATAAGAATGGGGCTTCCTAGTGTAAGTTCTTATTCTGAGAACTCATACGAGAACGGCATTGCCATCAGTGAGGAGCAGTGTGCTGTAGATGATATTGATATCGATGTTCATGGGAAATGTTTGTCTCAAGATAAGGAATTAGCTCCTTTTCAACAGGTTAGTGCTGATTACAGCCACCATGAATCTCATAGGTATAGTAATGCTTCCAATGGTACTTCATTGAAAGGACGTCAATCTTCCAAACCAGTATCTGTAAATATTTTGGCTAACGAGGATGTTGTAAATGGCGTGGATAGTCCAGTCTGTGCGAAGGACACCTTTGCAGCAAGCAGTTCAACTACTCAAGAGGTTGGAGACTTGTGTTTCAATGAGCCGACAGGTTACATTCAAGATAACGATGTGCCAGCTTACTGGGACTCGGACTCTGAACCTTCTCCTTGTGGTTCTGATCTTCCATTAACTTTTCACTCTGTTGGTGATGATTCTTCTCAAGAGATACCCTCAAGTTCAAGCACTCCTGTGTCTAATGATGGGGAGTTAAACGCAGGAGATGTCGGTATTTCTTCAAATGTTTTATCTACAAGTAGCACCGCTGCAAGTTATCTTGAGGCCAGAAGAAATAGGAGAAGACTGTTTTGGGATGCCTTTTCACGACGTAATTTCAGAAGGCGTAATGAATCTCCGTTTGTTTTCCCATCTAATAACTTTAGTAGTACAGGAGATCCAGACAGGTGGCTCCTTGATCTAAGTGGTGATTTTATTGATAATGAAGTGAGTAACGATTCGAGACATTTTTCCAGCAGAATTCACATCCTGAATGAACAACAAAGAAACTCGAGATCTCAGGTTAAATGTTAACAATTATGAATCTTTTGCTTAGTACATGTGCAGTTCCTATGTACTGAAAAAAAAGAAAGAAAAAAAAACTCCGAACAATGTTTAGATCAGCTTCATTTAGCAGTCCACTAAACTTAAATGTTCTATATTTTCATTATAAGTATTAATAGTACCTAGGCAGTCTTACGTTGTGTTTATACATGATTGCTTCTCAAATAGGTTCAGATGTGGGAAAGACTTCGTAGTAGTCTCCGTGAAAACAGTCAGCAAAATTTATCTTGCCCATCAGGCATTCACCCCAATGGTGCTTGTTCGTGTGACTCATTATCAAGGCTAGAACTCTCGAGTACCCGTGCAAGCATATCGCGGATAATTGTGATTGCTGAAGCATTGTTGGAGGTAGCTTTTCGCTGGTCGATTCTTTCAATTATAAGATGATAATGTATTAAGTAAATCATGCATCACAAGGTGAAGTGTAGATGAAATCAAAACTACAATATTAATTAATTTTAGGCAATTGGTTATTTCTGATAAAAATAAAGTTGTGCATTCAAGTATTTCAACAGTTATCTCACATCTTGCTATATGTGTGTATGTGAAGGTCTTGGATGAAATTCATGGTCAGCCTGTTTCTCTTGCCCTATCCATGGTTTCAATCCCTGCACCAGTATCAGTTGTTGACTCTTTTCCTCTGAAGAACCATGAAAAGACAACTAATGGAGGGGATGAAATTGAGCAGTAGGTTTCCAATTTTCATTAACTTAAGTACAATCCTCTTGATATGGAATGTGATACAATCCTCTTATCAAATTGGAAAGTTTTAGATAGCCATCCTCTTGTGTTGACTGAATAGTTTACTTGCTTGTTTAGTTTTTAATCTGGGAATGTTTACAATATCATGGTAGATGCTACATATGCCTGGCCGAGTACGAAGATGGTGATAAAATAAGAGTCCTTCCTTGCTGCCATGAGTATCATATGTTGTGCGTCGACAAATGGTTAAAGGAGATTCACGGGTATGTCGTCGTGCATAGACTTCAATTAATGTTCCCTCTTGTTTATATTATGTCCTACAATCATCATTCAGTTTTATTCATCAATTCATCTCCCTGCCTCACCATACCATATGTTTAACAGGGTATGCCCACTTTGTAGAGGAGATGTCCGCGCAGGCTCAGACGATATATGTTCAGTTTCAGAAATTCCAACAATTTGATCGAGTTTTATAATTGGTGATAATGGTGATAATTGGTGATCGAGTTTTATATGTTCATTATCCTGTTTTCCTGTTAATACTGGGGGGATTAATTGAATTCCATGATTTAGTTTTGCAAGGCATTCATATTGTATAGTGGTTTAAGAAGAAATATTTGCACAAGTTAAAAAATTTAAATGAATATAATATCTGGAAAAGCCAGTTTTGTTTGAATGATTCAAACACTTGTACAATAAGAAGAAATATTTGCACAAGTTAAAAAATTTAAATGAATATAATATCTGGAAAAGCCAGTTTTGTTTGAATGATTCAAACACTTGTACAATAAGGCAGGACAATAGAACTATATCGAATCGAATCGACAACAGATAAACAAGGCATGGAGATAGATAGTAATATCAGCTGACTTTGCAAATTACTTGAGCATTGAAAGACCAGTGCTTGGTCTCCAAAATGGATTCTCATAGGCAGGATCGGACCGAGTTGTGTTCTTCGATGTATCATCAGACAAAGGATTGTTTTGAAAGTCTTTCGGGTTGTTGTTAATGTTGCTGTTGAAGAGATTTGGAGGGCAGTTCTCGTCATCCTCAAATGACGTCCATCGCTTCGAGTTGTTGCTATTACGCCGTTTTTCACTGGCTGCATTTCTCATATTCTCCATCTCTCCCATATGGTCCTTGAACTCTTTCTTCACCACATCGATTACTACGTCACCGTATCGATCACACCATGATTTTGGAAAGAAGTTCTTGAGGTCGGCTTTGTCAACAGGAAGCCTGGTGGAAATAGCTTCAATTTGATCATCCCTGAAATTGAAAAGAAACATTATGTCAAGTGTGCTTAAAAGAAACAGAGGAAAGTTTGAAACTTAGAAAACTTACGAGAATTTAAGGTTGGGATTTGTGGTGTTGAGCTCTGTTTGGATTCTTGAAAGCTCTTTCTTTATCTTCTCCCCCAAAACCTTCTGATTACAAACGAAATTAGAGACCATAAACGAAAACAAAACCATCAAACTTACAATTGTAGCAGTTCATCATTACCTTGTCGATGAAGAAATCTGATGCCGAACCGTTCGAATGCAGCTTCCTCTTTATCATTTTAGTGTTTGGTCCTTCCCCAATTGGACTCATTGCAATCTGAGTTGAATTTGAAAAACCCCCAAAAGCTTCACTGTCAGATCTTTCATGGAGTGGCAATGGAGCTGTCTCATCCTCTGTTTCATCTCTCTTCCATTTCTTCAACCCATTGAAACTCCATTGCTTCTTCCCAGATTTGTTCATCCTCTCTTCGTAATTTTGAACGCCGTTCCCACCATTGCCGCTGCTGTCGGCGTGTCCCTGAAACAGAGTTCTAAAGGGTCGTCTTTTTGCCTTCTCCTCGCTCATCTCCTTGTTCGAACTTTCCGACATCAGAACTGAATGGTTTTCGGTATCGAAAATGCTTCTCTCTTTTCTGTTCTTATCTGGTTTTTGTGATAGCCCAAAACTGAAAACAGAGGCAGCTTCTCTTATCTGTTTCATACCCAACATAGACTTTGATTTGTTCTTCGAAGTCAAGCTTGATTTCATCTTTTCGTCTCTCAAATCAATAACAGACCACTCTTCTTCTGAATTCTCTTTCAAATTCTCTTTTGGGTCACCTACAATCACATCTCTGGCTTCAATTTCGGCTCCTTGAACCGCTAATCTCTGAAGCAGAGGCCTCTTTGAAGAGTGATACTCATCTTGCGTTATGCATTTTGCATATAGAAGCTCCTGATAAAAACATGTTATGAAAAACCAGAACAACAATCAAATAAAACAATCAAAACATGAGACAAAACAGTTCACTAAGGCTGTGTTAACTGCTTCCACCCACGAGCAGAGACAGAGTTTATAGCAGTCATAAGATCCTATTACAACATATGACCGGGTACACAAAAGTACAATATAAAAATATAAATTCAATTACATATTTCAACTAGTTTCAAGGTATTGCTCGCTCATTGTGTAACAAAACCTGGACTAAGTAACTGTGGGACAACATAATTCTAACGCACTAACGAGATCCCCGCTTGTTGCTGGGGGCAGCAAGACCCCATCTACTTAATCGTGGGACAGCATAAATCTAACCTAGTAGCGAGATTCTCGCTCGTTGACTGGAGGCAGTAAGACTCCAACTAAGTAATTATGGGTCGATATAGTTTAAAAGGCATATCTAAGAACAAATCCCACCTACTATCAAGAAACAGAGTACATATAAAAAAACAGAGCTTTATGAACTACGAACCTGCAAGAACAACAGCTTATCTCTCAATATCACTTGATGTTCTTGTTCTGGCGGCGAGGCGATGAGAGTATCGAGCAAATGGGTTCTGAAATCCGAGACTGAATTTTGATCTAGAATACCTTCATTGTGAAGACCCATCAATTTGATGATCTGGTGGAAGGAATCTTGCTGCCATTTGAGGTTATCAGATTGGAGCTCGGCCAGCTTCTGATCGGCGGCCGGCAAGGACCGTTTCTTGAAGTTGAAGGGAAGAATGGATTTGCAAAGAGAGGTGATTGAATCATGAAGAGAAGAATAGTAAGTGGGAGTGTAAGAATACACCATTTTTCCTTTTCTGGTTTGAATCTTTGAATTGGTAAGGAATTGAAGTAATGTTTGGTGTTCTTGGTGAGTGTTTTTGTAAGAAATTTTCGAGGGTCCTTGTCGAAGTAGTAGTTGTTTTCAGGATTTGAATTGAGAGATCTTGCAAACGGTCACATGAAAGTAGCCGTTAGGGCTTGCGAGGTTAAAAGAGTAAATTCACCCGTTTGTTTGTTTTTGGGGCCCATATTTTGACTTTCTTATATATGAAAAGAAGATCTTTCTTCTGGATTTTCTCCCTATAATTGAAAATTCTCTCAAATTATTATTTAGATCGTTATAAATTTATTCCCTATAGTTAAGAATATGTTGAAAAGGTTAGTTTCTAAGATTTTTTAAAACCCGTTCTCAAAAAAAAAAGGGTTTTTCTAAACCCAGTCTATGAATTTAAAAGATATAATTTAGTATAGTAAAAAAGAGAAAAGATATAATTTAGTCTTAATAATTTAAAAAAAAATTCAAAATTTAATCTATATAGTAAATTACGTACGTGTAGGTAAATAAAAATGTCTTGATTTTTTTTTTAATCTAATTAATCACTTAATTAGTTTATTTTCAAATTATAGAGACTAAATTTACAATTTATTATAACTAACTATAAAAAAGCTGCCAACTTTAGTTATATTAAGATTGATATTTTTTTTAACATTGTCATACATTTGAAATTATGATAGGATTATTTCAATTGGTAAACTGATGAACTTCCAATTTTAGACATTCAAATCCTCAATTCCAATTTTAATGTTCTATTAAATTATTGTACACTGCATTAATTCAATTCAGTTTAAAGTCACTTCCCATAAGAAAAAAAACAATAAATTCAATAACAAATCTTTTAATTTATCTTAACTCCAACTAATCCAGGTAGATTTTTAAACATCCAACAACCGGCCTCTTAAAATATATACATACAAATACTTAAAAATTAAATAATAATAATAATAATAATAATAATAATGAAGAGCTGAATGTTAAGCTAAGGATAATACATGACTCAAAATTAAAAAGGTTACAAAAACAGTCCCAATATTGCATGAACAACCACTATCTTTTTCCTGCAACAATGGTGCACTTTTGGTCTCCTGCTAGATCACCGCAATGAATCTTCAAAAATGCAGCACAAAGAATCAATTTGAAAGTCCACAAAGAACAAAGATACCAAAACTAAATAGTGATGAACATTGTTGATACCAACCCAAGTTGCAAGAAACTCCAAATTCCCACATGATGAATGCATTTCAAAGCAAAGCTTGCTTCAACACACACGCTCAACATACGATATTGCTGCAGAACGGTAGACAGAAAAGTACACTCACTGTGTATTCCTTTTCTGGTTGAACCACGACAAACGTCTCGGTTGCACATAAAATACGTATATGTGAGTCAATCCACCGGAGACCTAGCTTTGATGACCCTAAGCCATTTGTCCCAATTTCAATTTTTGACGAGGGCGTCGCAGTAAAGGGCTATCAAAGCCATAGAGTGACTTTGGCTCCCCCTCATCAACCACCCAAAAACACAGGCATTTACACTGTCAGACCCTGTAAGTACCCAAATGTCAAGGTACATTGTACTGTGTCCAATGAATACAGTGCAGAAGTAAGAACCCAAGTCTCTGTGCCTTTTGTTGTGCACCTTGCCTCATCTTAACATGAAGTATTCACTGTTATTCAGCAAAGTTCTTGAGTTAGAAATTGCATTTTCTTGGTTTTTAGAATACTGTGATTCAACAGAGATAAAAATTGTTCATCAGGTGGAATTTTCTTAAATAACATATCATCACATAGAATTGCAGCCTTCCTTGCATCCCCACTTCTACAAAACCCGGACAGTAGCGCGGTATATGTCACTGTATCAGGCTTTATTCCTTGATCAACCATTTCCTCAAAGAGGATAGCAGCATCATTAAGGTTGTTCATTTTACAATACCCATCAATCAATACAGTGTAGCAAATAGCATCTGGAGTAATCTCCAAGTCCTTCATTTCATCTAAAATCGCGGAAGCAAAAGCTGTTTCTTGTTTGGATTTGAATTGTCCATCGAGCAAAACTGTATAGATAAGAAGATCAGGTTTCCTCCCTCGACTCTTCATATCGCGCAGAAGTTCATAAGCTTCCCTCAAGAAATTCATCTTGCAATAACCATTCATCATCACAGTGTAAGTTCTAATATCAGGAGTTAACCCAGCACGGATTAAACAATCAAATAAACATTTGGCCGTCCTCATATTTCCCGCTTCACAGAGAGAAGCTATGACCGTATTATACACAATTTCATTAGCCTCCACGTTCATAATCGAAAGTTTTTTTATCACCTTTATAGCTCCATCGTGAGAATCTTCCATGCAAAGGGTACTAACTAGCTTAAAGAGGGAACTTCTTTTTATAAAAACTCCTTTCTTAGACAAATTAACAAAAAGTTCATATGCGTCTTTCATATGGTTGCCTGCGCAATAGCCATTAACCATGGCAGAATAGTTATCTACAGTCTTTACTTCTAAACTGTTGAAAACGTCTGTCGCTTCTTTCACTTTGCCTCCGATGCATAAATTTTCGATTACAAGGTTGGATATCGTAGGGTCTTCTCTCAAACCATGCTCCTTCATGTAGTCTAGAAGATCTTGCACCTCAGACACAAGACCATTTTTCGATAATCCAGCAGCAAGCACATTATAAGTGATGGTATCAGGCTTAATACCAGTTTTCTTCATATTTTCAAACATCTTCATTGCTTCATAAATTTTTCCTTGGTCAAAAAAACCTTTAATCATTGTTGTATAATGAACAACATCCATCTGGATCTGTCTACTTGTCATATCTTCTAACAATTCCACAGCTTCTTCCAGTTTTCCTTGTTCGCATAAGGCCTGAACAACAATATTATATGCAACCTTGTCGAAAAACAACCCCTCGCTCCGAAATGCTTTAAATTTGTTCACTACTTCTGAATACATTTGCATCCTTAACAAGCATTGAAGGATAGAGCTGATGATCAGACAATTTGTTTTTATACCTTCTGACAACATGGAATCATGAAGAGACAAGGCTTTTTGTAACTTTAACATCTTGGAATAACAATTGATCAACACGCCATAAGTTTGTGCATCTGGAACTACTCCATATTCTTTCATATCGTGAAAGACATTTTCAGCCTCGTCTACTTTCATCTCTTCACAAAACCCACGAATTACAACAAAATAAGCATACACATCTATCGGAGCCTGTGCTGTTCTCCATTGTTCTAGCAACTGATACCCGTAAGCTGAGCAATGGAGAGTACACAACCCTTCAATACATGCAGCATACGCGAAGGCATTTGGGGCCACCCCAGCTTCATTCATCTCCTCAAAAATATTTATAGCTTCTTCCATATTACCCATTTTACAATGTGCTTTTATTACAATAGCATAAGTATAATCATTAGGTTGAAAACCAAATTTCTTCAACTGTTTGTAAACAGTTAGAGCCATATTTAATTTCCCCTTCTCAATAAGGCGGTTCAAGAGAAAATTACAAGTAAAAATATGTGGAACAAATCCCTTCCTTTCTGACTGGAAGAGTAAATCCACGGCATTATCAAACAAGCTAACACTGATATAAGCCTTGATTAAAGCATCATATGCTCGGACGAATGAGCCATTCATCTCATACCCTTGATTAAGTGATTCGAGCAAATCTAAAACATCAAATTCTGTTTTCTGAGAGTCCACAAGATCCAAGAACAGAGACTCAAGCTTTCTCTCCAAACCCCAAGAGCACAATATCCTAATAAGAGCTGCATAAGTAGAGATATCATGTCGAAAGCCTTGTTCCTCCAATTTGCGGAAAAAGGAAAAGGCACTATTTGGTTCTTTTCGTAGACTATCTAAAATTTGGATCACCTTTGACGGGTTAGACTGCACAAACGAAGTTGTGCAGAAGGAGGGGGTGATTTGTTCATCATCACTGTGTGAAGTACACGGGTTCAGATGAGCAATTGAACTTGAATAGAAATGGACTAGTTTGAGCTTTACTATATTGAGCTTGATGGGATTATTTACAGTGAGTAACAAACGATTCATGGAAGCGAATCGTTAATGGTTTTCCCTTCAAGGGTCTAGAGGAGGTAAAAAAATGAATCCCAACAAGGAGTAATGCAAGTCCTCAACCAAATGGACAGTTATAAAGATACTATCCTTCCCCTCACTGCTTTTAGCCACTCACAGTCCACAGCCTGTTAAGTAGACCCCTCAATTACCAAACCAAGAATGTCTTGAAACATTAACAAACTCGATTTCAATTAACAGCGTATATTGACTGATAAGGGAAATAGAGAAATCAGAAAATGACATTCCTCCCAGAACTTCAAATGGTGACAAAAGGGCTCCCTCTTCCCAAATAATTCAGCTGTAATAACCATAAGCACTCAATTAAAAACCAGAAACTACAACAGTGTACGATATATCCATAGTATTTCAATCATAAGAAACTCATTCCCCTAAAGAATTCAACACTAATAATCAAAACTGCAACAAAGTTAAGGCCCTAAAGTCAGAAGAAACTATAGAGAAACTGCCATTGGGTGTTCCATAAGGCGGCGGCGGCGGCTCTGTTCTAAGTCAGTATCAGAAAGATGGAAAAAGAATGAGATAAAAAGTAAAACAAATGTGGGTCATTTCATTTTTTTAAAAAAAACAAACAAATACATGAGAAAAACACATTTTGAAAGTATATTGAAACTTAACAATTGGATGAAGGGTTTTTCTTTAGTTCAACATGGGGTGGTTTATTCAAAACTAGGAGCCTTCACTTCTAATAACAGCTTGCAAAAAAAAAAAAAAAGTCCAAGAGCATCAGGGCATTGAGGTGTAAGTTTTAAAACCATTTTTTTTTTTGAAACAAGGGTAACCACACCCATCCCTAGGCCAGGCACCGGGAAACATCGAAGAAGTAATGTCACAGCTGAGTCTCGAACCTGAGTCCTTGAGGGAAGCATTCCCTTAAAGCCCAAGTCTTTAACCACAGTCCATCCAATTAAACCGGACTGTTTTAGTTCTACTATCTGTAATATGATAGAATAATTCGACGGGTTTAAGATAAATAAAGAAGAAACATTGCAATTCTAAGCAGAGAACAGAGAGATATACATGTGATAAAAAAAGTCCCAATTTGGTACAGGCTAGTTTTTTTGGTTGATATTCCTATATTGTTGTAAACAAAACAAACAAACAAAAATAAAAATGAAATAAATCTTGGTTTGTTTAGACATGTTTGAGGTCAAATTTTGCAAGGAAAAAAAAGAGCGATGGAGATTGAGGGAATACCAGCAACATCATGAGAGTAGAAAATCAGATCAATCGGCTAGAAGGGAGGCGCAATGGAACGACCGGAAGAAAGACGGCGGCGGTGGTGCTGAACCGGAGAGACACGGCGGCGGCGTGAAGTAGAAGAAGATGAAGTATAGCAGGTGAGTGAGGGGAAGAAGAAAGAAAGGCTGAGCAATTTAGGTTTTTTTTTTTTACCCTTTTTAGGTTTCCTCCTTTTATTTGTTTTTTATTTTCAATTTACTTAACAAAGTCAAAGTTGGCTGGGCTGATACACTTCAATTTTTTTTTTTTTATGAATAATAAAAAAAATTGAAAAATTCATAGTTGTCAGAAAAATTTAGCATATTTTTTGCTTTTCATTATAATTTTAGAATATTTTTTTAAATAATTTATTCATAAAATATTTTGTCCAAAATTTATATTTTACCATCATTAAACTTTTATCTCTTCAATTTATTGACTTCAACCGATTTTGAGTGATTGAACAGTGCAAACTGATAAACTTTAATCGTTTTTGTGCTCTAATGAATAAATTTGAAAATTGTGTTATACATTAAATTATTTTATTTTTTTAATATACATTCAAAATCCCCAAATTTTAAATATAATAAAAAAGTTGATTAAAGAAAAATTTGATGATTTCAAATGAAATTAATAAGATTTAATCAAATAAAATTAATGACTTTAATTAAGTGGTTTGAAAATAATCGAAGTGAAAGTTTAAAATATTTTTGTTATGTAAAAAATATTTTTAAAAAGCTGTTATAATTAAAATATTTATGCTACTTTTGCTATCTACGACAAAATTTCAAACTTAACATTTTTTTATAATGATTGAAATTCAAATTCACAACTTTTCCATCGTGAGAACACATCGATGCTCTTAAGCTACTACTTTAATTGGCATGCATTAATCTAATTCACAAGTTTTGTGAGTTTCAAAAGATCCTTAGTTTTTATTAAGATTAGTGAATGAGTTAAGCTAAAATTTAACGAATGATAAAATTGCAAATACTTGTCGACGTATGATGTTTGGATTGATGATTCTCAAAATTGGAAATTTCTTCCACTATGCCACATATACGATATAGGCCAACTTTTATTTTTTTTAACAATTTTTTTTCTGATTATTTATAGTTAATTTAAATCATAATCAATAAACATTAACAACAATAAATGCCTCGTTAAGCATATGAATTATTAGAAGTGTGAGATGATTTTATTTTTTAATTCAACTACAACGGTCGTGTAATCTAACTAGTTTAAAAAAAATGAGAGGAATATGAATATGAACCAATCTTGATCATCACATTCAAATGAGATCAATCTTGAAATATACAAGTATTAGTTTTAAAAAAAAATTAAAAGAATTAATAAAAATTGGGCTAATTAAATCTAGTTATGTATAGGTTGAGTCCAAAAAAACACACTACCCATTTAAAATGATCAAACACGAAATGAACAACCCAAAAACAAAGAGTAGGCCAAAACTCGCGATGGTCTGCCAAGACGTGGTCGACCATGTGGTCCATCGAGCGCGGCTGACAACATAGTTCTTTGAGGTATGGCCAATCATGTGGTCTATTTGAATATATGGGTTCTACCTCAAAACCAATCGACAATGAGGGGAATAACTTATATCTCTTTTATATTGATGTTGACTTTCTAACTTTCCAATATGAGACATTTTTTAGATCCTAAAATAGTCGACCTAGACCCTGAGGATCCTCGTAAAGGTATTGGCCAACCAACCTCATGATAGGTGAAAGATCAAAGCCTATGGTAGATCAATATGATTAGTTGAGGCCTTGAAAGTAGAGATGTTGGACATCGAAAAAGGTGACCTTGAAGAGTTCAATGAAAAGCCCATAAGGCGAAATGATGAAGGTTACAATCAAAGATCGATTGTAACTTATAATAACATTATATTCCATTGAACAAACTAAAGGTGCGTTTGGAGCACCGGTTTGGTTATTATAGTCAGAAGGTTATGATAAATGGTGGGTTAACATAAATGATATTTGAGGGGCAAGTTATTATAACATGGATTATGATAGACGGTGTTTGAGGGGCTGGTTATGTAACAAAAGGTAATATATGTAAGGTGCAGATAAACAGGCACGCAGGTTTAGATAAACAGATTCGCAGATTTAGGTAACCATCGTTTATAATAAACGGTGGGGCAAACATCGATTGAGTTATTATAATCAACTCTGTCGTTTACATAAACGGGGCCCAAATACACCCTAAGTGTTTGACACAACTTTAGAATGGTGTAGCAATGAGTCAAACTTAAGCCACGAAACCAAAGTTCTAGACACTCAATTTAAAAGAATATGTTAAGATTTGTAATTTGACAATTGGAGTGAAGATAGCTAGGTAATCTCTATATCTTATTTCTTTTGTCTTGTAAGTATTATTGATTTGATAAATACAAATTTTACCGTTGATCTTACGGTTAAAATTATGGTATTAACAATAGCTATTACATGAATCAATAAAAATTCATCTTACATTTTGATAATTAAATCATAAAAAAGGATCTTCCCTTTGGAAGAATCTTATCAACCCTACATAGAAGGTATTAATGTGTTCAAATGATATGAGAGATAAGATTTTTGGACTCGAACTTATGACCGTGGACTTAAAATAGATTTACACTAAATAAGATAACCAATAACACGACCAACCTATTCCGGTAGGAAAATAGACAACTTTTAAAGACAACTCTCACACGCATTCATTTCATATCTATACATTTGAATAAATTTTAAAAGAAAATAGACAACTTTTAAAGACAACACTCACACGCATTCATTTCATATCTATACATTTGAATAAATTCTAAAATTTCCTCTCACTATTTTACAATCTGTCCACAAAAATCCAATTCTAGTGGTTTTGTTTTTGTTTCAGCACTTGAAATTTTCACACATAAACTAACAAAGAACTGACGACAAGTATAATCTGAATCATTCAAATAAACCAAAAGTGTCTCAGAGTATTCAAAGAACTGGCTGTTTTTAGTGCCAGAATTAAAGCATGATTGTATCAATTCAGACATATTGACAAATGTTTTCTTTTCATCACAAAGTTTAACGAAAAACCTGGAGGAAATTAGGGCCAATTCTAATTCAGTGATTCAAATACAACAAACTAGAATCCTACTAGAATCAAGTCGTCTTCAACCATAGCACTGACCACAATTTTGTTGCTCCACGACGATCCAATCCAACTCGATCCAACTCAACTTTCTTATCCTCCTGCATCGAATATTACAGATATTTAATTCATTGAAACTACGAGAAACAAAGTAATTCTCGATAACGTAAGTGAAAAGGAATTTACTACCTATAGCAACTTTTGAGCCTTACATTTTAATTATAGCATTTTTTCGGTTTCTTTTTTCATTTTCAATTTTCTCATTCCTCATCAATATTTTCACAAGGGTAACCACGTCCGTCCCTAGGCCTGGCACCGGAGACGTCGAAGGAATACTATTACAGGGAAGACTCGAATTCGAAATCTTGAGGAGAGCATACCCTCAAAGTTAAAGTCTTCAACCACTGAGCCTCCTCATTAAAAAATAATTAAAAGTTATTGATTTTTTTAGAAACAAGGACTCGTCCCTAAAGAGTACTGTCACAGGGAATACTCAAACTCGGGACCTTGAGGGAACATACCATCAAAGTCCAAATCTTCAACCACAGCGCCACCCCTCGGAAACAATTAAAGACTATTGATTGAAAGCAATCATCAACTGAAAACGGGTCGACAAGTATCCATTAAAGTCAGCCATTAGCCAAAAACTTATTGAAGGATATCCGATGAAATTAAACATTAAACATTAGTTAAATACTGATTGAACGATGGGCTCAGTTCAGCCCGTCATCAGCTCAAAACTGATCGAAGACTATCAGCTGGGGATTGAATTATGAATATTTTGATCATTTTAACAAAAATTTTAAGAAATGTTATTTATGTTTTTTTTTTGTCTATACATGTAAAATCCCCCAAAATGAAATAATACCTTCAATTTCGTTAGCGATCTCAATCGCTGGTCCAATCTCCTCTTCGCCTCTCTCGCAACTCCGTCCAGTTTATCGTCTTCGTCTCGAGCCTCAACTAACAAGCATCTCTGCTGCAAAAATTCCATGTAAAAAAAAAAAAAAAAAAATCGAATCAGATCACTAGATCTAGAAATCATTGACAAAAACCGAGATGCGATGTACGAACCAGAGTGAGATTCGAAGCGAGGAGCGTTTCGTGGTTGCTGGTGTATAAACAGAGAACCGATCTCCTGGTTAAGGCCGGTGCGGCAGCGATCGGCGGCGAATCTGACCGGAGATTGTTTTGACGGCAGCGTCTTCTTCGAGCACACTCTACACCGGGAAGGGTTCCAGCCATGGGAGAAACTTGCACAGAATTAGGGATTTGATGAAATTCTGCGCGGATTTAGGGATTTGATGTCTGAACCGGCGGAATAGAAGCGGTTTGGTTTGCGAAAATTCCGTCGGTCTTTTTTATAAAGCAATGATTGGTTGGGTTTTTGAGTTTTGGTAAATTGGAAAGGTAATGAAGAAATTGCGAGGAACGAGGTGAGAAGCTTCCATGAAACTTACCAAAGTATTCCCCCCATTGGATGGACCTATCCAAAAATTAATAAATTTAAAGATTTTTTTGGGGGAAAATAAAGTTGCAATTTGGTACTAAATTTAAATTTTTAACATTTTTAGATGCTCTATTTTAATCTTTTGGATGTAAGAGTCGTCAATAACATAAAAACAATGGTGTCTATCGGGGACAATCCAGTAGTTGAAGTTGTAAATTTCAAGACATGTTTTTTTTAAATATCTCAAGTTTAAGATCAGAGAAGAGCGCTTAAATTATAATGTCTTCTGAACTATTCCAATATCACAATTTAGAGACGAGTTAGTGGTATCCTTAATATTAGGGGTGCAACAAAAAACCGAAAAATTGAAAAACCGACCGAACCAATGGATCATATCGGTTTTTTACCTCAAAATTGGACATATCGGTTTGTAATTTGAAAAAACCGAAAATATTGGATCGGTTCCGGTTTTCATTTTAAAAAACCGATCCAAACCGATATATATATATAGTCAATAATTCATATAGAGTAATTTTCTTTCCATTAATATTTCTTTAATTCACCCCTATTTCAAGTAAAAAAATATCCTTAAATAATTTTAAATAAGTTAAAAATACTTCTAACCTTTAAAAAAATAGTTGTTTACAAGAATGTTGTTTTTATATGAGAAATATTATTTTTGATATATTAAAAAAAATTGGACATTGGATCGGATCGGATCCATTTTTGGACATTGAAAAACCGAACCAATGGTTCTATACTTTATTGGACATTTGATCGGATCCATTTTTTGAAAACCGAAGATATTGGTTCGGTTGTCGGTTTGGTACAAAACCGACAAAAATCGAACCGAAATCACCCCTACTTAATATAGAGAAGCAAATTTTATGTTTTTCGATTTAAAAACAAGATAAAACAAAAAATATGTATAAAAAAATGTTGACTTCACTAATTTTGATATCGTCAAATTTATGCTCTTATTATATTAATTTTTTCTAAAAAATAATAAAATTAGTCTAGTCAACCTTCATTGTATTGTCAAAGTTTTGTTATCTCAATAACTAGATGAAGCATTATTAAATTGCGAGATATAGAAATGTAAGGTGATAATTCAAACCTTTTTGGTTAGTATGTTATACAAATGACTAAAACTTTATTTTTATGGGCGAGATTCAATCTACACTCACCATTTTTCCTTTTGATATTTTACGGAAAACCTCATCTATTTTTATGAAAATATACTTACTATATTTGGACGTCAAAAAATTATAAAAAATTAATTCACTCTAAAATACAATTTTGCTCACTCAATTTTAAGTTTTATTCCATTTAAATTATTAAACCATCAAAATTTAAATCTTTTTTGAATTTGTTCCATCTTAATCTCTATAACTTTCACAAGTTTAATTTTAGTTTTTAAATTTTAAAACTCGCTTTAAAATAATAACACAATTGATTATCTTAAAAAATCGATATTTTACTTTTATATTATTTGAGAGTAGTTATGTCAGGATTTGTTGGTCAACTTCTCCCATTTTATACTAAAAAAAAAAAAATTATACACTTACAACCAAATGTAGGAAAAAATTTATATCTTCTTGAAAGAAAGAAAAAAAAGCGACCAACGCTTTTCAAGAGAAGGCGTGATTGACATTAAGGTTGCATGCGATATCCACGTGTCCTTTCCCGTGATCTGGTTGCTTACGTGGCACAAAAGAGCGTTAAAATTCGTCAAAAATCGCCATATATATAAAACCCCCAAACCTGTAAAAAAAAAAAAAAAAAAAAAAAAAAATCGGTTCTCGTCTCTTTCACTCCACCGAGTTTCCCGAGACAATGGAATATCAAACCATGCGGATTTCGGACTCTGCTTCAGCATTTCGCAACAGTTCATCGAATCCGCCGAATAAAAATCTCCATTACTGAGAGAAGAATCGGAGCTCAACGGAGACTCATCGGCGGCCGGTCGCTTCTCGCCGGAAATTCTTTCTCAAGTAATTTTTGTTTGCGAACATTGACGAACTGGTTCGTTTCTATCTGAATTTTCATTGTTCTTTGTGTTTCATCTCTCTTTTAGCGTGTGTGTTGTTTGTTACTGCATTCTGAGAAAACAGAGCCGTGTTGGCTGTTTAAACTAGGGTTTATCCGAGTTTTGAAGGCTGATTTTGGGTTTATAACGATTTTAGAAACCCTAGGTTTTGATTACGATATTGAAATTTACGTTTCCCGCGGCTTAGGTTTTAGTCTCGACACATGGCGTTTGACCAGAACTCGATTCCCACGGGCTTGCGGCCTTTAAATGTCGCTAGAACTTTAGTTGAAGATTCTCGGGTAATGCCGGTTGCTACTACTACGATTATGTCGAATCATTCCCGTGACGTTGCTAGTGCGGATTCTATGCCGGTTCCTTATAAGGGGAATGTCTCTGATATGGGATTTGTTGGCTTGGGGTATGGTAATGTGGTTACTGGTTTTGCTCCGTGGTGCCCTCGAATGCCTCCTCCTCCTCTTGTGCGTCCTGCCACGGTTCCTGCTGTTGGGCTTGGTTGCGGCTCGAACCTGAATGTCAGGGGCAATTACGGTGGTGCTAATGCTGTTGAGCTTGCTAGCAGTCGCATGGAAGTTGGGGTTAATCAGAATCCGATTTTGAGTCATCGAGTTGGGGGAGGTGGTGTAGAGTTTGTGAGCAATAATATCTCAATGGGGTTGGGGGATAGTACCAATTTATGTAATAATGTAAAGGCCGATGGTGATCAGATAAGTAGTGATAGTACTTCCGCATTTAGCGACCGTCTGGGAAATTCGGTTGGTGCGAATGTGTCTGATCGAGTGAGCCAGGAGAGTGGAGATGGTTCCATTCTGATTAAGAAAGTTAAGTTTATGTGCAGTTTTGGTGGCAAGATTTTTCCTAGGCCTAGTGATGGTATGTTGAGATATGTTGGGGGCCAGACCAGGATTATTAGTGTTAAAAGAGATGTGACTTTCAATGAGCTTGAGCGAAAGATGGTTGATACATGTGGGCAGGCTGTGGTTATTAAGTATCAGCTACCCGATGAGGATCTTGATGCCTTAGTGTCGGTTTCATGCCCTGATGATCTTGACAATATGATGGATGAGTACGAGAAGTTAGTTGATAGGTCTTCAGATAGATCGGCTAAATTGAGGATGTTTTTGTTCTCTTCTTCAGAACTTGACACTTCAGGTATGGTGCAATTCGGAAATTTGCACGATAGTGGGCAGAGATATGTTGAAACAGTGAATGAGACATATGATAGCACTGGTGGTGGTATTACAAGAAAAGAGAACTTTGCAAGTACTACCTCAACTCAGAATTCTGACTTAAGTGGGGCTGAGGCAATTGATATCTCAAATAACAATCTAGGGGTTATGAGTGGGCCTCTATCCACAACATTGTCCTCACCTGGAGGAAATTCAGGTATTTCAGTTGCTATTGGTCCTGGATCAATGAAGGTAGATCCCGTTTCTGCAGTTTTTGTAGATGCCTCTGTCCTTCCATCAAGTATTCCTGTGGTTAACTCTGTTTCTCCTGAAGCTTCTTTCCAGCCAGATGCTGAGTTAGGAAGGTCTGCGCCTGTTACTCTAATGCAACAACAACCAGGTATTGACTTTCCTTTACCTTTGTCTCAATTGCAGCCTACTGTTGATCCTCGTCAAGCAGCATGTATGGACTATATACAACGTCCACAACCAGGTTTTTTAAATCCTCATCATTTAGGGGCATCTGGGTCTATGTTTATGCAACGACCAACTACTCTTGGAACCACCTCTCATCAGTTTGTCCCAGCAGTTCACATGACGATGGCTCCCTCTTCTTCTCACCCCAATATTATGCCAAATACCTACCAATCATTGGTGCAGTATCCACAATCCCAGATGGAATATCTTGTGAACGAGAGCACATTTGGTCCAAGGTTTGTCCAGGTATCTTCAGAACAAGGCTACAACTCACACCAGGTTCCAGCTCCTCCGGTGTCAGTTGGAGGTTTAAATCAGGTACCCCGGTCTGATCAGACTGTTACATCTGATGAATTGATATCCTATCGTCAGGTAACTTTTCCTAAGAAGATTGAGGGATTGGATTACTCTGACTTATGCCAGAAAGCAGTGCCTCATGCTCATTCCAATTCTTTGTTGCAGGATCAAAGAGAAAATTTTACAAGCCCTGTATTTGATTCAAATTTTTTGTATTATAGTCATCGCCCTGAAGATCATTCAACAGTCCAGCTCCAGCCAATTAAAAATATTGCAGAAACTGGAGCTTTGAGGCAACAATCTACCGATCAAGGTGTTGGAATGCAAGCCAGGATCTTTAATCCTATGGATCCACAAGTTGGAAAACCTTCAGTGGAGGCAATTGGCTTCTCACATCATATTGAGGGTCAGCATGTGAATGAAAGCACTCTTAAAGATCAATGTACTATTGATCATAGTAGGATCTCGGCTCTACAGGATGTTCTTGGGAGGCAAGGTGATATTCAGTCACCTCATGTTGCTGTTGTAGAACAGATTTCAAAGTCTAGTCAAGTTGATACTCTCCAGCAGCATCATGCAGCTGTAGATAATCAGATCCCTTCTAGTTTAGGTGTGGATAAGCATGATTTTCGGTTTGGAGGTTCTCCTATACTGGCTTCAGAGTACAACATTCATGAAAATCCAAAAAAGTCCAGTGATAGTCACCATAGCATTATTCCAGATCAAAATGCTACTAACACTGGAATTTTGTATGACCATATTAGACCAATTGTTGGAGGTCTGGAAACTCTAAGTATATGCCCAACGGATATTTGTGCTAATTTCAATCACTGCAAACCACCTATTGAAAGAACTAGGAAGGAGGACAATTTTGACAGCTGTTTGCAACCAGTCTCAGAGAGGGAAGTTCTACTAGATAACAGTTTTATAAAGCGAAAAGTGGTTCTCGACACAAATCACATGAAACCGACTACTTCTGCTTGTTCTTCATCTGAGGTTCCCTATTTGTTCAATGAACGACCTGTTGAGTTCAGTCAAGTGGGACAACTTCCAGTCATGGGCTCTTCCGGAATGTTACTGCAGTCAGAAAATCAAGTACAACATTTAGAATCCAATGAAGTTTCCCATAGCAGAAATCCACAGTTATTTGACATGAAGACCGAACATATTTATAATAAAGTTCCAGTTTCTGATGAGTGGAAGGAGGACACTTCTATATTCGAATCGAGGATGGTATCTGGGGATGTTGAATCTGCATCTTCACCTATTAGGTCTGGAAATGTACAGGAGGCTGTGAATTCACTATGCAGCCATCGGGATCCTGTGAATTCACTCTTTAGCAATCAGGATCCTTGGAACTTACAGCATGATGGCCATTTTTTGCCTCCTAGACCAAATAAAATCCAACCAGGGAATGAAGCCATAGCGACCAGGGAACCCTTGACAGAGAGCCCTTTCAAGAATATCGGTGAAGTAAATACGGAAACACTTTTGGATGATGGAGTATGTCATCCTCAGGTTAACTCACACAAAGGTACCAATTCAGAGAGTATCCAGTCCGTCTTAGTCTTTGTAGTTTTTAGTTCACGATTTTATTTTTACTCCATATTTATGGTTGTGATTAATCTCATATAATTTCCAGTAGGCTCTTCGGAGGAACAAATTAGGAAAGATCTTCAAGCTGTTGCTGAGGGTGTAGCTGCTTCTGTTCTTCAATCAGAACAGTCCTCCAACTCTGACTTACATGAGAGAAGTGATTCATGCGAGACTGCTGAAGGAGATGTTCAGAATAATAACGTGGGTTTTCCCCCTAAATCTTCTAATGAATTTAGCCATTCAAGTGGCACCAATGGGAATTAATTCTGTTTTCTCTTTGCCCAGGATGTCAGGTCAAAACTTTCAGAAAAGGCGAATCTTGGTTTTCCAATGTTAGATGGATTTGGCCATCTGCAGGTAATTAATGGTTTTCCATTTTCAACATTAAGGATGCACTTTATGTTTTAAACCGTCCTGTAACCTATACATTTTTTTTCAGGTGATAAAGAACAGCGACCTTGAAGAACTAAGAGAGTTAGGTTCTGGCACCTTTGGCACTGTTTATCATGGAAAATGGAGGGGAACTGATGTTGCTATCAAACGAGTCAATGATAGGTGTTTTGCTGGGAAGCCTTCTGAACAAGATCGCATGGTTGTTTTCTAAGTAATTGGCTTTCCTTTTCTTTTGTTATTCATGTTTTCTTCTCTTCCTTTACTTAAGTCCTGTATAATGGTTTGTATTGTATCAGAGAGAGGATTTTTGGAATGAAGCAATAAAGCTTGCTGATTTGCACCACCCAAATGTAGTTGCATTTTATGGTGTTGTGCTTGATGGTCCTGGGGGCTCTGTGGCAACAGTAACAGAATATATGGTCAATGGCTCGCTCAGAAATGCTTTGCTAAAGAATGAAAAGTAACAAAACAATTGTTTTCTCTTTTCATGTCTAATTTGTTTGAATTTAGTTGTAGTATTGTACATCTGTGCCCGCCCATTTACTAAGTCATAAAGTACCATTGATGCAGGAGTCTTGACAAGCGGAAGCTCCTCTTGATTGCTATGGATGTGTCTTTTGGAATGGAATACCTGCACAGTAGGAGTATTGTGCACTTTGACTTAAAAAGTGATAATCTGCTCGTCAACCTTCGAGATCCTCATCGCCCAATATGCAAGGTTTGTTGATTTTCTTTTTAAGTAAAGCTGGAAGGATATAAATGGTGCGTCATTAATCATTACTATTGAAGGTCAATAGATTTCCTCCTTGCAAATATTTAATACCATGACTTCACTTAATACTCGCACAGGGACATTACTCCTTTAATACTCGCACAGCAGTGAAGAGAATATTTTTATTTCAAAAAAACTTAATACTGGTGTGCCTCTGGTGGTTCATTTAATCTGTTTGTCATTTCATTAACTCAAGTGAAGCACAATGAAATTTTTGTGTTTATCAATTCAAAATGTTTTTTTTATAGGAACCCTGATATTGTTGAATTATATTAAACTACCGATCAGTCCAAAAGCCTAAGTTAAAGGATTGGAGTAAATTTAATTATATCAACCAACACTCCTCCTCACTTGTGGGCTTTGAAATTTGAGAAATGCCCTACAAGTGGAATTTAATTTTAATTGGGAAGGAAACGACTTGGCAGGGATTCAAACTCATGACCTCCTGCTCTGATACCATGTTGAATTCTATTAAACCACCAATCAATCCAAAAGCATAAGTTGATGGATTGTCGTAAATTTAATTATATCAACCAACAGTCATCATTGGAGGTTTTGAAAACTCCGAAATCTCCTCCCGTAGGCCTAATCCTATACACCCATTTAATTCTCTAGCATCTTCAAGACTAAGCTAGTGCTTTATATAGTTATATAACCTAACTAACTCTAGTTAAGTAATCTAACCTAATATGCGTCTATCAGTTTTGTTCCTCGTTCCAAAATAAGTATCAGTTTTAAATTTGCAATATAAAATGTTTGGAAGAGTTGTGTTCATGATGCTGCTATTTGTGCTTCAAGGTTGCTGATTTGGGCCTATCCAAGGTGAAACGTCAGACATTTATATCAGGTGGTGTGCGAGGAACACTTCCATGGATAGCACCCGAGCTTTTGAATGGGAGCAATATGGTGTCCGAGAAGGTATACTAATTCGCGTTCACTACTTCTTGCAGTGGTTTTCCCTTCTATTACATGTGAAATTTAAGTAGATGATTGGGCACTTGTGTTCATAGGTTGATGTGTTTTCCTTTGGTGTTGTCTTGTGGGAGCTCCTTACTGGTGAAGAACCTTATGCAAATTTGCATTATGGGGCTATCATAGGTAAATCCTTGACATCTTCTTCCCGTCATAATTCTGAGACAAAAAATTGCTAACTTGAGTTATGTAAGTAAAGAGATAAGTGGTTCAAATCTCCCTCGAAAATGACGTGGATTGTTTTGAATTTGAAAATTCAGGTGGCATAGTAAGCAACACATTGCGACCGGAAGTACCGGAATCTTGTGATCCAGAATGGAGGTCACTGATGGAGAGATGCTGGTCATCAGAGCCATCAGAGAGGCCAAGCTTCACTGAAATTGCACAAGAATTGCGCTCCATGTCTGCAAAGGTTCCTCAGAAAGTATCCAATCAACCACAGTAACTTTCCACTCAAAACTTCCTCGCATTTTTTTGTTTTCCAAATTTCATACGAATTTGTTTGTCTCTGTTTTTATTATTTTTTTTTTTTTTGGTTTTTGGCTATATTTAAATGTTATACCTATACACCACAAAGAAAAGGGGTTTATTTTCCTCCATCTTTGATGGGTATTTTGAGTTACAAAGCCTAGCAGCTGATAAGATCCTTTAGGGAGGTTGTAAACCGTACATGATTTGAAATGGTAAGATATAAATTTTGTCTTTGTGGTTTCAAGAAAGTTTTTTTTAGTAGGTTTGAAGAAAGTTAAAATTTAGTCCTTCTAGTTTAAAAAGCTAGAATTTAGTTATGGCCAGAAGAAAGTTAGAATTTTGTTCCTATGGTTTGAGGAAAGTTAGAATTTAGTCATTATAGTTTTAAAAACCTAAACCTAAAATTTAGTCATTATGTAATCACTAACATATTGAATACATGGAAGCTTACTATTCATGTATAAATGATATGATTTTTTTTTTGTTATAGCAATCACTTAACTCGTACTTTCATCATTGACATGTGAATAACTAACTTTCAAGTATTTAATTTGTTAATGATTAAAAACGGCACAAACTTATTTTTAAGTTTTATCAACCCATAAGAATTAAATTCTAGTTTTCTATATCACAGGAACTAAATTTTATATTTTTTACAAATTATAGGGATATTCTAGTTTTCTTTCTTGAAACCACGAGAATTAAACTCTAACTTTCTTCTATGGATTAACCTTGGTTTGAAATTAAGGAACTATAAGAAATAGTTGAGAATCTAGATGATGGCTGTATTAGTTCCAAACATGTTGGCCTGTGATAGTTCCTTTGATGTCTCTCGGTGTCTGGCCTAAGGACGGGCATGGTTACCCTTGTTTCAAAAAAAAAAAAAAAAGTTCCAAACGTGTTGGCAGCTATGAAAATGGGTGGCAATGAATTTGAAAGAGAAGTATCTTTTAACCAAGGGCTCTGGTGCAGAAGTTGTAATACAGATGCTTTGAAGCTTGACCAAGCAGAAGTTTCATTGAAATTCAAGCCCCATCTTGTGAGACTCTACGCTCCAAGAAAAATCCAAGCCTGGTATGTTTCCTACCAAAATCATCTCTTACAGGTTAAAAAAGGTTAAATTGAAGTTAGTTGTAAGGTTCTTGAGCTTTAATTTAGTTATTGTTAGGTTCTTAAACTTTTAAACTTTGTGTCAATATGTTTCTTACACATCGAAAATTTATTAAAAAAAAAACTAATACATCTATTAGGTATAGAGTTGGGTGTTTAGTAAGCTAAAAACATTAACTAGGTCAAAATTAAATAGAACTAAAATTTTAGGCCCCGTTTGATAACCATTTTGTTTTTCGTTTTTTGTTTATCAAATTTAAGCCTACAACAATTACCTTACCATACCTTCTTCCTTATTTGGATATTTACATCTTACTTAATTTTAATAAACAAAACCAAAATTTGTAAAAAAAAAAAAGTAGCTTATAAAAACTTGTTTATGTTTTTGAAATTTGGTTAATATTCTCCTACTTTCTTAAGGAAAGATGGATACATGATAGGAAAGATGGAGCACATGGTAAAAAATTTGAATAGAAATAGCCTTAAATTTTATAAACAAAAAACAAAATGGTTATCAAACGGGGCTTTAGTTTTCATTGAACACAAAATTAAAAGTAATTCATCCCATCCACCTTGCTTACGCCAACAAGAATTAAATTCACTTTTCTAAGTAATAGTTTTATGTCGAGTTTTATCGACATGAGTGTATATTTATATATTTATGATTGCAGTTTAGATTATTTATTATTATTATTATTATTATTTTTTAGCATAAATCTACCAATAGGAAAATCATATTTAAATAAAATTGTTTCTAGTAAGTGTTAGAGGTAAAAAAAATAAAAAAATCTTGTTATGTGAAAAAAGTATCAGAAAACTTTATTTGTAGGAATGGAGAGTTGAAATGTGAAGTAGGAAAGTTTTTTCTACCTTAAACGAACATCGTCTATTCCATGTTCCTTTCGAACTTCTTCCTTAGCCATGAATTATTTAGAAAAATAGGAAAGAAGTGAAAAATATTAGAAAAATAGGAAGAAATGAATAAAGAGCCAAAAGTGGTTGAGAAACGCGTGAGCTCACGACCTTAGAAAATGTAGAATACGACCGTGATGGCATTAAGGTACCGCCTGCGCAGCCGGCATACTATACCATTGCCGCTCAACTTTTCAGAATTGTATTTCTTATGTTGAGATTTAACTTTATATTATCTAATATTATATTCTACCTAATCAACTATAACCCATATTCGCCAATCGAGCAATAACTCAAGTGACATTAGTGTACACCTAACGACCTAAAGGTCTTAGGTTTGAGTTTTCTCTTACCTCCAATTGTTGTAATTTCAAAAAAAACTATAACCCATATTCGTATCTAAAAAGGATTAAGACACCATTTTAAGGGCGCATGGTAGATCTTCGTATGTATAAAAAAAAATGAATTACTTTTCTCTTTATCTATTCATCTTGAGATGAAACATGACATTTATCTCGTGTGGACTACTTTACTAAAATTAATTCATTTATAGTATGAAATTCACTATCACGAGTAGAATTGAATCAAATATAAGTTTTTTTGAAACAAGGGTAATCATGTTTGTCTCTAGGCCAGCACCGTGAAACATGGAAGGAGTAATGTCATAGGTGATTTTCGAACCTAAGACGTTGAAGAGAACATACCTTCAAAACTCAAGTCTTCAACTACTGTGTCATCGCATGGCTTGGAGAACAATCAAATATAATACAAGAGGATAAATGTAAATTCCTTTCTTCTTTTTTTTTTGGAAAGAATTTAAAATTGACCTTAGAGCATAGAGGAAAAAGAAAGTTTAGTTTTTATAGAAAGGAAATTACAAAACTTGCCCATAGGGGTTTTCCTGAACCATTCCCTTCCGTTGGACGTCATATAAACTCATGATTAGACGCATTCAAGCCCAGAATGAAAAACAGAGCAAAACCCTCCATTTCTGCGTCATTTCCAATCAATTCCTTTAAATCCATCCATGGCTTCCACAAACCCAAAAACCCATTTCCCCTAAAACCTCAAATCCTTCCCTCCCATGGCGGCCCTTCAAACCCAATATTCCCCTCTAACCCTTCCGGACACCGACGACGGCGTTCCGACAAACGGGTGCGGGTGCTTTCGGGTATTCGGGTTAGGGTCGAATCGGAGCGGCGGTTACGAGCAGGTCCGAGATGGGGAATCTTGGGTGGTGAGGAAATTGAAGAAGATGAAGGAGGTTTCTGAGACTGTGGGTGGACCCAGATGGAAGAATTTCATTAGAAAAATGGGTGGGTTTTTGAAGGGGAAGAAACAGAGGAATCGGTTTCAGTATGATGCTGAAAGCTATGCTTTGAATTTTGATGGAGAGGATGATCGGCACCCAATTGGCTTCTCTTCTAGGTTTGCTGTGCCTTTGCCTTCTGATGAACAACATTGAATTCATTGGTTTATTGATTGAAATTTGGTAATTGTTTGGAATTTGGATTCATTTGTTTATATAATGAGTGTATAATTTTCATGTGTTGTTTGTTTGTTGTGGGTATGTGTGGAGAAATTTGGATCTGTTCTTACCATTCCTTCTTTCTTCTTCATAATTGATCTCTTTATTAAGAGAATTCATCTTTCCTAGGAACGGATGTGGTTACCTGACTACCTCTGATTTTAAAAATAATGAGTTGTTAATAGTGGTTCATATGTAGGTTATATTATGACCAATCCATAATGACCGTCAAATGATTCATATGTTCTTAATTTTTTACGAATATCTTTGACATCGGATGGTGTAAGGTCTATATCGCTACAATGGTTTCCGAACCATTACATATATATAAAAAATGCTCACTACATAATGACAGAATCATATGTCTATTATCTAATGATAGAGATGATTAACAAGAGGAAAACTTAGTCATCTTACGGGTTATTCTTGCCCCGTGGTGCCTTAAGAGTATATCTAGTGGAAATAGTTTTAACTCTTAGGGGTGGGGTGTGGTGGGAAGGAGAGATTGCTTCTTATCGATGAGGAGGCAAGTTTTTTACTTTAACTAAAATATATAGATTTAATTGAAAATAGGTTTTAACAAGAGTGATTGAAAGTTTAGAGAATTAAGAGGTGATGTGTTCAATCCATTACATCTAAATGTTGTAGGGTCAGACGTAGGTCACATCAAAGTATTTGTAAGTCAGTTCGGACGGTCACAATGTTTGTATTTTCGTGGGTGCAAGAGAAAAAATCATCCTTAAAAAGGAATGAAAGTAAAGATCAGTAACAATGAAAATCAAAGCCAGAACTTGCCTTTTTTTCCTATTATCATTAGCATTATTCATCCATTTTTCTTTGTACACTTCAATTTCTAGTACTCAATAACATCATAAACAAACCAATCATATAGCATCAAACTCTTTCCTAGTCTTTTTTTTTTCAAGAGAGCTACATTTTCCACACCTCTACTTTCTACTTTCACTATTAATCAATTTTGTATGGTTGAAATTGATCAAGGTATATATTCTCACTAAAACAGAGAATATATTTCACTATTGACTTAAATATAGTGCAACCGGTTAAAATATACATTCTTAATCAAAGAAAATTGCATCTCACTTACTATGATTGTGATTTATGATAATGAAGAATTACTAAAATATAAATCGAGACTCCATTATAATAAATTCAAAATTTTGAAATCATATGAGCTTGAAATTAATTTATAATGTGCTCATTTGTAACCAATAAATTAATCTTGGATCCCATCAAGAGTTGAATACGTTGAATCTCAAACATTAATTCCCAATTTTTAATAGGGGGTTACACTTAGTTTATAAATATACTTACACATGGTCGGCTATGTCCTTAATTAGTGGCCATTTATTAGGAATGGACCTCCACAAAGGACGTTACACCTGAACCATAATTCAAGGTATCCATTAAAATAAATGGTGACGGATGTGATTCATTATTAGTTTAGTGTTAATTCATTTCAACTCCACTGTCATATAAAAAAATAAAAAGATTAAGATATCCAGAAAAAATTCGGTAATATAAATTTTAAATTATATATCATTAATAAAATATATATTGCAAAACGAAAAGGAAAAAGAATCTGTACAGGGTTAATACAGCTAATTTACGTGTTATTTAGCCTTTATTCCAAAAGCCACACTTCATGGTTATGGCTGCAATTTCCTACCAACTTTGTTTGGGACACACCATTTAATTGCATTCCTTCTTCTAAGCCAACATTTGGTTCTGATAAATTGCATTCATAATTATAATCTTTTAGGTTAGAAAACTTTAAATTGATGTTGTTAAGTCTGTTGCTAAGTTTGTTGATTAACTTATATTTGTCGGTATATGATAAAGAGTGTGTTTGGGGCAAGAGGAATGGTAATGCTTAAGGGGGGAATGGCAATGAGGAGGAGAACAAGGAGAAGAATGATTATGAGGTAATGGTTACTTGTGTTTGGGGTGAAGGTAATAATTATGGGGAGAATGATTATTTTTATTCTAGATAAAGGTAATGGTTATGAGAAATATAAAATAATGAAAATGATGTGAGTGTAAAACAGTGATGTAATGTATGAAAAGTTGTTGGAGAGATAATTAAAAGTTGTTAGGGAGAAAAAGAAAAGATTTTTGGAAAAAGTGATTATGGAGGAATGATTTCCGGTGGCCCAAAAGCGAGAAATCATTCTCATTTCCATTCTCATTCTCATCCTCTCCCTTATTTTTGGTGGCCCAAACACCCCCCAAAAGATCATTTCAATTGGCTAGAATCTTTTACTTGAATGAAACTAGATATTGTGGAATCATATTGAATATTTGACAAGATATTTTATACTTTGCTAAAAAACCGATCCTTGTTTACTGTGGGTAAATTATTGAATTTAGTCGATTAATTATAAAAATTTAGGATTTTAATTTAAAAATTAAAATTTAGTCTTTATGATTTTTTTTTTTATATATAATTTGAAATTTTAAAATTTAATCTCTATGACAAATTCATTTTTATTCAATCAATTATTTATAGTATATCATTATCTTTAGAACTCACGGACAAAGTAGTACAACCTATGGTATATAGTATATCATTATCACTAACTTACATTTTTAGCCTTCTTCAAATCAGAACAACCAGATTTAGTTATATAGATGATTATATTATCTTGTTTGAGTTCGAGCACAAAAATCGATATTCAACCAATATCAGTCACATATTATAAATAAAAGAAGAAAAAAAAAAACTTGAATTTTCTCTATCAAATATTATAAAGAAAAAAAAACTTTAATTTTCTCTATCAAATTTATAATTTAGTCTATAAAATAATACTTTCGTAAGTTAAGAATTTTTTTTTTTTTTTTTTAAATAACATAATTTAAGAATTGAAAGTTTACTTGCTTGAAAAACAAAATATAGATTTAAAATCAAAGCTATACAAATTCAAATTTGGTATTAGTTAAAGGATCCCTCAAAATTGAACTTGGAAAATTAGCATGAATCAACTCTCTCTTCGAAATCGAAATACAATCAGTGAATTTCGCACTGCGAACTTGATCCAGAAAGTTCAAACATCAAATTCAAAAACCAATCGCCATTTCAGTGAAACAGATGAAACGATTATGAAACAGGAATCAACTTCATCGAATTACAGAAACCACATCCATTCCATTGACAAAAAAAATCAGAACAGAAGAACACAGCCAAGCAATTTGCATCACTCACTAAATTCCACCAAGTAAAAAGAATAACAAAGAATCAGAATACTGAGATCTCATCTTCAATTAGATCCAAACCTAGGGCGAAGACGAGGAAGAGGAAGAACCGGAATTATCAGAAGCCATAGCCAGGCAGCTCTCACTCCAGGCTCGCCGAATCGGATACGAGACGGTGCTTTGCTTCGAGACGGCGTGCGAGCAGCGGCTGCTGGCTCGACCGTGGAGAGCGCAGCCGCAGTTCTTGTGGTAGGGACGGCGGGCGATGTCGGCGTCGCAGCCGGCGATACAGCCGTGGTGGAGGGATCGGAGGAAGGCGTCTGCCATGGATGCCGGCGGAGTGGGCGTCGCCGGAGATGGGGAGAGAGGGGAGTGGAGAAGAAGGGTTTATATAGAAAGGGGGGGTTGAGGAGAAGACAGTTGTGGGGGAAATGGGAAATTTAAGCGATGTGGGATGCGTGTTTGTGCGTTGGGCGTTGGCCTACTTTCTTTATTTCTTTCTTTCTTCCCACCATGTGATGCCATTTGCCTTTTGTACAACTCATTTCACTATTTTTACTAAATAAACAAAACAACTCTTTTTTTTTTTTTTTAATTTTAGATTCATTGTATTTCTTTTTATTCTTAAGGTGTATTTGAGGCATCGATCAGCTTATAATAAACCGTGAATTATTATAAATGGAGTTTGAGAGACAAGTTATTATAACATGAATTATGATAAACGGTGTTTGAGGGGCTGATTATGTAACAAAAAGTAATATATATAAAGTTTAGATAAACGGGCACGCAGGTTTAGGTAATCACTGTTTATAATATCATCGGTTGAGTTATTATAACCAACTCGACTGTTTATATAGGCCCTAGCACACCCTCAAAGTTTTAGCATAGTTATGAAGTTCAATAAAATAAATTTTAATAATGTATTAAGGTTGAAAAATTGATAACATCTCACGTGAGATGTTTTTTATAATAAAAAAATATTTCTCTACACATGAACAAATAGAGTGACTTTACTTGTTGCTTATGTGTCATTACTTAGATCCACAAAAAAATCATTTCAAAGAAAAAATCAACAAAAAGGAAAAAGTAAAAAAAAAAATGGTGACTCTAAATGATGCCACATAAACAACAAGTAGAATCACTCTACTTGTTTATGTGTAGAGAAGTATTTCTCTCGGGGCCGTTTGTTTGACATATTTAGGTAAAAGTTGGTATTAGGAGCAACTCCTCTTCAAAACCTACACCCAAATAAGTTTTTATTAAATACTCCTCATTTATACTTTTAAAAATACTCTCATTTCTAACAATTCATTTTTAATCATTTATTTATAACTATTCAATCATTTCTAATCACTTATTTTAATAATTCCTTTCAAATCAATAAAAAAAAACTCATTTTTAACCACTCATTTTTAATCATTTATTTTTTAACTATTAAAAATAACTACTCGTTTTTAAATCTACATCCAAACAAGATTTTGACTCTAACTCATCTACACAAAAACTACATCCAAACCAATTTTTTACACAACTCTCAATTTTTAACTACTCAATACAACTCTTTAACCCAAAAACTACCTAAATATGTCAAACAAACAACCCCTCGAGTTTCACTTGTTTTTATTACCCTAATTTATATGTCTAAGGTCATTTCATTGTTTTTGTCTACTCAAGGGGGTGTTTGTTTGACATACTTAGATAGTTTTTAGATTAAGGAGTTATATTGATGAGTTAAAAGTTGAGAGTTGTGCCAAAAACTCGTTTGGATGTAGTTTTTGTGTAGAGAAGTTATAGTCAAAACCTTGTTTGGATATAGATTTAAAATAAGTAGTTATTTTTAGTAGTTAAAAAAAAAGATTAAAAATGAGTGGTTAAAAATAAGTTATTTTGATTGATTTGAAAGGAATGATTAAAAATGAGTGGTTAGAAATGATTGAGTAATTATAAATGAATAGTTAGAAATGAGAATTATTTTCAAAAGTAAAAATGAGAAGAAATCGATAAAAATTCGTTCGAATGTAAATTTTGAGGAATAGTTAGTAAATCCCAAAACTAACTCCTACCTAAATATGTCAAAGAATTAGACCCCTGAAGTCCATTTCAGTATCTTGATAAATATCTGTCTGACAATAGACTTCAATGAACGTCGAAAAGTTAGTGAAAGTATATCATCAGAAATCAATGTAATATATTCATTTAAAAAAGAAAAGAAATCAGTGTAGGATAAATATAAAATTAAATTTAAAAAACTATCCATTTTATTTTAAATTTTCTCTCGCTAAATTCCTTTTATAATTTGTATCATTATTCTTTTTTTTTAATCACACTCTTTTTCTCATGAATATCTCTCTTTTACAAAAAAAAAGTGTCCCATCATCTATTTCCTTTATTGGTTGTTTTTGTTTCATTTCATTCTGGTTAGTGTACTTTGAATGTCAAAAAAAGGTCAAAATTTAGTAGTCTAAAAAACAGAATGTGAATATATTTCCTAAATTCCAAAAACAATTTTAATAGATTCTCTTGAAGAAAAAATAATAATAAAGATACAAATAAACTTCAAATTACATGAACAAAATAATATCGAAAAAACACAAAATCCTAAATTTTACATACCATGATTATTAGTAATATTTGAAGGCATAATATGAGAGCTAAATATATTGATTCCTAAATTCGAATGTGACTGTGAAATTGAAATGAGTTAACATCAAACAAGATAATTAAGTACGTCACTCATCTTCCATAATAATGTTTAAATTTTGAAGTAAGCAAATTTGAATTTAGGGAGAGAAATAAAAAAGAGATTAAAAAATTATTTTTAAAATGAAAGAAAAGTTTTAGGATATTATGGTATAATTCAGAAGAAAAAAGAAAAGAAAAAGAAATGAAAGATGGGCTCTGAGTCTTTACTTGGCCGTAAAGAAACTGGATCCGATTCTTTGCCCCGCCGACGCCACCGCTAACCTTCCCGTTGTGGCGGTTCGCTTCAGATTTCGATAACCAGACGAAGACGACGAACGCTGAAAACGCCGCCGTTTTGTACTTTCCGATGACCGGCGGAAGGCGAAGACCGAACCCTAAATCCAGCCATGGCTTCAACAAAAACAAGAGCATTCCCGCCCGAAGAAGATCCGACACGTCGTCGTCGTCGTCAAATCGACGGAATTTGTTCGTCGATGGCGGTTTCCTCTCTGATTGGCAGTTTCAGCCCTCTCCGCCTAGTTCGTCTCGAGGTACCATTGCTTATTTTGCGTTTGATTAATCGTACTTTTATTGGTATACAAACGATTATCTGAGTTTAGATCTCTATTATTTTGATTGATTTTTGGTTTGGGATGTTTTTTTTTTTCAGAGAAAAGTTCTAGGTCGAAAGGGAAATCTGTATCAAAATCGGATAGTTTAGATCATAGAAAAGAAGCTTCGTCTAGTGGGACTAAACAATCTCATGTTAATGGTATTGCCTACGAATATCCCCTTGCTCATCATCAGGTATTTCTCTTTTGATCGATCGTCTTCTCCATGTATGGCTTGTTTGCTCTATATCCTGTGATTTTTAAGAAATTGTTTTTAGGTTTTCTGGAATCATTCTTTCTTTCTCCTAGTGTGTAAGACCAACCATTTTGTTTTTTAAAATTTATCCAACAATAACTATTACAACCTATGTTTCTTTCCTTTGATATGTACATTTTACATGTATTTTCAAAAACCAAACCAAGACTGTTTTTCTTGGTGTCCAAATGTTGTAGGGTTAGGCGGTATGTCCCTTGACATTATTCGAGATGTGCGAAAGCTTACCCATATAGTCACAGATACATATATAAAAAAGTAGTTTCCAAATACTTTGTTTTGGTTTTTGGAATTTGGTAAGGTTTCAAATACTTTCTTAAGGGAAGATATATTTGTTGAGAATTTGAGTGAAAACAAGCTTAAATTTCAAAAAACAAAGATAAAAACCAAATGGTTAACAAATGGAACCTTAAATTCTGCTTTGGTGAGATATCTTTCTGTTTTGGCCTTGATACATTCTTTTCTTAGTATGTTATCAAATTTTATTTCATTGAAATGCTATCGTGTTTTGTAAGTTATTGTTTTATGTTTTTCATAGCAACTGTCTTTTTAGTTCTAAGGGAGGCCAGTTTAGATTCACTTTGAAGATTTTCTTTTTGTCTCTCTGCAGGAAGCGTTGCATTCGGGATCACGGGGTTTGCAGATTGATGCAGAGTGTAGTTTAGACAACTCACAGCCTTTTATATTACTTAATTCTAATTCTAAGAATAGTAAAATTATCGCTTATGTGGATGATAAACCACCTGCAAAGGAAGATGATTTGAAATTTACTTATGATTATGGTACAAGTTTTGTATTAGGTGACAGTTCTCATAGAGGACTAGGGTTTCATGACGAGGATGGACTTGTTAGGAATCCAAACACCGATGATGATTCATCACCCACACCAGTGGAAGAACAAGGATTGTGTACTGCTTCATTGCCCTCCGAGGAGAAAACTGGTACCGGTGAGAGGGTTGAATGCAGGGAAGGGGTTGAGATGGCTGATGAGATGCTAGCAGAAGCGTCATCCCCCAACAAATATTCATATGGTGTGTGCTCTTCACAAAATTCGGGTTTCTTGTCAATTGGTGGTGTGAGATTATACACCCAAGATGTATCTGATGAAGAAAGTGATGATAATGGAGAGTTATCAGATGGAAATTCTCAATACTCCGAGCCTTTAGAGACGGATGAATCATCTGAAAGTGATAGTTCTGCAGAAATGTTTTGCAGTGATTCAGATATTGACGACGAGGTGGCTGAAGACTATCTTGAAGGGATTGGTGGAAGTGAACATATTTTAAAATCCAAATGGTTAATAAAACAAGAGTTGGCGGAATTTGATGATGATAGTTCTACCAGTAGCCTTGATGATACTTTAGAAAAATTAGGTGGCATTGCTTTGCAGGAAGGGTCTAAAGAATATGGAACTAAGAAAACTCCTTCAAGGAAGAAAAGCTCCATTGTTTCTAGAGACGATTGGTCATCATTGGCTTTAGATGACTTGCTAGTAAAAAGTTGTAGATCTGCATCAGCTAGAAAGAAGAAGAATGCTGCTCATTTTGCTTCTTCTTGGCCTCCAAAAAGTAAAGCTTCAAGAAAGTATCCTGGTAATAATCTCATTTTCCTCTAGAAGTTATTAATCAGATACAAATTTTCCATAAATGAAGTTAAACTATGTCCCTGTAATGGTGCACATATGTTTTCTTTTTATGTGAGAAATTATTCCATTGATTGAACAAAACATATAAAAGAAGAAAAAGACTCGAGCCCACCAGGGGAGGTGACAAAAAAGATTCGTAGTTCATACACAATTGCTGAAATAAATGATCCGGCAAGAAGAAGACAAAGGCTTCTCTTCATCTAGGAAGAGTCTTCTATCATTTTGTCTTTTTGCCTGCAAATAGGCCACTAAAGAGCTCTAGGTAATCGTAATTCAGCCGAAGGACCTTAACTTGATTATTTACAGGATAACCTTCAGGTAATAGATTAAGCGGACTTATATGGGGACTGTTTTTGTAGGGCTGTTTATGTTTTGTATGCACCTTTGCCTTTTCATTTTTTTCTCACTAAAAGTTTGGTTTATTATAAAGTATAAAGTGGACTTCAGAATAAAAGTTATTTGGTTGCTAAGCGACGGCTTGGGCCTCTAAAGTATGCTCCCTTGGAGATTTTAGGTTCGAAACCCACGAGTTAAACTTAATTGTTGTATAATTCCTTGTTGTCTCTGGGGTTTGGGTTTTGGGATGGGCGCGGGTGCCCTTGAATAGTTGATGAAAGGTCCTGTATTTCCTTCAGACAGACAGAATCTCTTGAAGAACATAGGACTTCAACATCTAGATTCCAGGAATTAAGGGAAAATGTAGCATTCAGGTTTGAATTCATCTGCAATTCATCTGGTAAACTTGACATATATTATTATTGTGCTTGTTGTAAGGTGAAAAAAAGAAATATCGTAAAGAAACAATTGCAGCAAAGCGTCGAGAAAGAATGCTTAATCGGGGTGTTGATCTATGGCAGATAAATCTGGTATCATTTATTTATTTTTCAACTTGTGTTGGATTTTCTCTAAATTTTTATCGTATAAAGGTCATTCATCACTTTGGTAGTATGCACCTGAATAATAAATAATTTTCCACATAAGAGCCTTGTGCCACATAACATCTTAATTTTAGTATCACATAATTTCTTTTTATAAAACCTCTCAACGATACTCCCATTGCTCAGTCTTGATCAGATAATTATGTCCTCTGTGTTTACTTTGCATAAATTGTTTAATTGCCTTGTAGCTGTATTAATTTGATGGATGGGGTTGCTCAAATCTATCTTTCCTTTGAATTTTGCATAAAGTTTAATCTTATAGTTTTTTTTTTTTTTTTTTTTTTTGGATTTTAGAAATTGGAGCACATGGTTCTGAATAGAGAAGATATGTTTTCTTTCCAACCTATGCATCCTCGTGATTGTTCCCAGGTGTATATTTGACTGCTACTTCTGCGATTTGTGACATGGAGTGGGAACAATGTTCCTTGTCATTTTTTTTGCTTTTACTATGTAAACTTAATTGACTACTTTTAGCTGCTACATTTCTGGACCTTTTTCTTTTTTCAGTTATGACATTTGAATATCGTTAGGTACGACAGCTGGCAGCTATTTACCGCTTGCATAGTGGATGCCAAGGTTCTGGTAAAAAAAGGTGAAAGTTAAATCTCCTTTTTTATTTGACTTTTCAGTCATCAACTTTTGACGCTCAAATTTGTTATAATTTTTTGCTCAGGTTTGTAACAGTAACTCGAACACAATACACAGGAATGCCATCATCAAGTGATCACGTTCGCCTACAACAGGTTGTTTATATCTTTTTGGTTTGAGAGTTCTGCTTTGAATGTTATTGGTGTCAACTCAGGAGCTGTTTGGATTAGGAGTTATTTTGAGTAGTTTAAAATTGAGAGTTATACCTAATTTTAGAGGAGTTTGAGACAATAGTTTGTTTGGATGTGATTTAAAATAAGTAGTAGTTAAAAAAAAAGAACGATTAAAAATGAATGGTTAAAAATTAGTTATTTTGAGGAGTTAGAAATGAGAAGTTATTTTGAGTAGTTATAAATGAACTATTAAAAATGAGTCGTTAAAAATGAGGAGTTATTTTTAGCAGTAAAAAAGATGAGTTATTATTAGTAGTTACAAAAACTTGTTTGGATGTAGTTTTTTGAGAGGTAGTTAGTAAATATTCATTTTAAATCCTCCATGAATTCAAGAAACAAATATCTTCTAACTGCATGGTCAGCGAACTAATTTCTTTTTCCCTTCTTTCTTCTCCAATCCCAGCTAATAGGAACAAGAGACGAGGACAATGATTTTTCTGTTGCTGAAGGCTCAAATATAAGATCACAGGGCGGCAACAAAAGCAGAGAAAAGAAGAATGCCATGGAGTTCGATCGATCTGCAAGTGGCAAGTCGAGGTCAAAGGGTTCTGCAGGTAAGGGATTTAGTCAGAAAAAGACTAGCAATAAGTATGCGGATCAACCGGTCTCATTTATTTCATCCGGAATGATGCAACCAAATGCGGTTGAGATAGAACCTAGCAGCAATGTAGATAAGGGTAAGGATATTGTAGCTGCATCAGAAATGATTGAGATGACTAGTAACAATGTCAAGAACATGGATATTAGTAGGGAATACATTGGTGCATTTGAGGTGCACACCAAGGGGTTTGGGTCGAAAATGATGGCAAAAATGGGATTTGTAGAAGGTGGAGGACTGGGGAAAGATGGTCAAGGAATGGCCTGCCCCATTGAAGTGATCAAGAGGCCGAAATCACTTGGGTTAGGCGTCGAGTTCTCGGAGTCCTCGACTTCTGCCGGCGATAGCCACCAAGCAAGCCGAGGATCCGCCACAAGAACTACAGGAGCCTTGGGAAAATCAAAACAAGTCGGTGCTTTTGAAGAGCACACGAAAGGAAAATCAAAACAAATCGGTGCTTTTGAAGAGCACACGAAAGGATTCGGGTCGAAAATGATGGCGAAGATGGGGTTTGTTGAAGGCATGGGATTGGGAAGAGATTCACAAGGAATGGTGAACCCTTTGCTCCCTGTTAGGCGGCCTAAAGCACGAGGGTTGGGTGCCAAAGGTTAGACTATAGAATGATTTGTGTTTGTTTCATCATATTAGCTGAATTGTCTGTTCCATTAAAATTTGTTAAAAGTTGTTTCAAGTGTACCTTGAAAAGAAAAGATTCAGTGAAGAATTAGGTGTCAAAATTAAAGACAAGAAATGAAGCTCCACCTTGCATGCTTTCACCTTAATAATTGAGCTGATTGAAACTTGAATGTGGTGAGTTATGTTTTGAGTTGGGCAGACTAAAATTACCCTATATATGCACACACACTAAAATGAGACCCCCAAAATGTTAATAACCACTGTGATTTTTTTTTTTAATTTTTTTTTTTTATTGTTCATGAATGTTTTGGGGACAATTATCATTTACCTCGGGGGAGTTAAGGAAGGGGGAAGGAGTATAAATCAATGGACATCGATAAATTATCATTAGCAAACGTTGCACATGACATGATCAATTAGACTTGAGAATCGTTGAAATCAAGCATTAATAGAAATGAAATTTATCCTCAGCAACATATTCTACCTCTTGTATTATATTTGTAGAATAATTTCTAAAATAATTCATCTATAACACATGATTTTCTATCAATGATAGAACTCAATAAGTGTGATAAAACTTCTATCACTTATTGAATGGATGACAGAATTCAATTTTGATTTTTTACTACAAATGAATTAATTTTGATTTTGTGTCATAGGTAGAAATATTGACATTTTTTATTATACATGCAAAATCCTCTAATAGAAATAGCGAACTCTTCTATAGCAGTGAGGAGAAGATAGAGCTTTTTTTGTTGTAGAGTTGAGAAGTCTGGACCCTGGTTCGATATTGTATCATTTTCATGTGATGAAAAAGAAGGATGTATACTCATTGTGCTTTTTTCCTCCTTTTGATTTTTTTTTTTTGCATATTTCACCTTATTTATTAACTTTTCCCTTCTCATTAAAAACGTGTGTTTCCCAAACACTCCAAAATCAAGGACACATTCTCATGAGAAAATTTAGGTTAAAATACCATTTTGGTCCTTCAACTTTGGAGTTTGTTTCATTTTGGTCCCTAGACTTTCAAATATCCATTTTTAGTCCTTTGACTTTGTAGTTTGTTCAATTTTGATCCATTGACTTTGCTATTTGTCCAATTTTAATCCCTCGACTTTTAAATGTCCAAATTTAGTCCCTAGACTATAAAAAAAGTTCAAAAATGATCCTTTCGTCAAATAAATTTTTTTCTCACTCTTCCATCTTTTATCATTTCTCCTTCTAAAAGTTTTATCTCTCTTAAATCCACCTCTCTAATCCTCTTATCTTCTTTTTTTTTCTCTTATTCTCTCCTCAATCCATCTCATCAAATTATTTAACATGAGATAATTTTTCTAAATAATAATTTTCCTACTTTAATTTGTCACTTTTTGTTTTCTAAAATTCATAATCTACCATGGAACAAAGAAGAAAAATAAAGAAAATAAAGAAGAAAAAAAGAAAAGAAAAGAAGGAAAGAGAGGTGGATTGAAGAGAGGTAAAAATTTTAGAGAGAGAAATTATGAAAGATGAAAGAGAGAGAAAATAATGTAGGAGTGATAAAAAATTCATTTGACCAAAGGACAATTTTTGAACTTTTTTTATAGTCGAAGGACCAAATTTGAAAATATTTGAAAGTTGAAGAACCAAAATTGGATATTTGAAAGTTGATGGACCAAAATTGGACAAACAACAAAGTTGAGAGACTAAAATTGGACATTTGAAAGTCGAGAGATCAAAATGAAACAAACCCCAAAGTCGAGGGCCAAAATGGTATTTTAACCGAAAATTTAACATCTATTTATCGTTCATATCAAATTCCTCAATTTGACTAATAATCCAACTCTACCTCCTAAAAGCTATGGTTTAAAAAATGTACTTTTATATTATGTAAATTGAAATTGTAATAATAAAATGTACTTTTATATTATGTAAATTGAAATTGTAATGATATATTTCCCTTTCGAAAACTCGACGTCTATTCAACGTATTCTTATAAATTGTCACCATCCCTCTTCATCTTTAATCTTAAAACTTCAAGGACAAAAAAAGGAACCATTTTCACAAACACTTCATCTTTGTAAGAATAATTCAGAAGAGATAGAAATGAGGGAATGAATAAATTAAACTAAAATGTTTGTTTAATAAATTTTGAAGTCTAGAATTTATAGATATATTCTGACTTTTCGAAATTTAACACTAAATTTATCAATCTTACATCACAGATTTGAATATTAGCCACAAAAACCAGGGCAACGATGTTGTTTTTCTCCCAATTAATTAATGATCGTAATAAAGATTGTATCTTACTAGTGGGGTTGGGTTTAGGGAGTTAATACTCACATTAAATGCAGACTTTGCAGCTGTAACTTGCAATAAAAGTCAAGCAATCATTTCAGGAAGCAACTGTAACAAGTTTTGAAAAAGAAATCAGAATCAAAAGAAACATGAAATCATCAATGGATATTCTAGTGGGGCTTAGCTCACAACTACACTTGCACATCACCAACCTTGAAAAAAGCAGAACTCACAGACTGTCATGAAAAGTCCTGCCATTTATAAATAGGAACTTCAACAATAAAATTCTGCCTGTATGTGTGCATCATGTGATTTCAAAGTGGAAGATGAACAAGTTTGGTTTTTGTAGAAATGTGGAAAAGTTAGAGAAATAAGAAATATTCTATTTTGTCAAAAAGTTAAAAAGTTATTTATCATCGTAGTAAATATTATCTTTTTTGTTTTTTTTTTAATATTCATGAGTGGCGAGGTCATGTACACTTTAACTATTCTCACGAGAAATACCATCAACTCTACAACATTTAAATGTAAAGAAAATTTGTAGGAAATTATTTTATGGCTATCACCTTTTAGTTAGTAAAGCCACTCTTGACTACTATATTACTTCATGATTACCTTTTGATATTCGGCCTTGCCTGTTGAGGAAAAAGGCTGGTGGGTCACAACTTTGCCTTAAAAAGACAAAATATATCTAACAACAAAACGAAAAGATCAAACAAGTCAATACAAGTAATCAATGCAAATTTCGACTACTGAACTTGAAACAAATGCAATGCAGATGCGCTGTGAGTATGTGAATTGCCCATTTATAATATCAATTATCAACACTGCAATAAATTTAAGGGAAAATGACAGGCAAGGCACAGATTTAATTTCCCTTTCACCGAAATATTTAAAAGTTTGGTTTCCCATACTTTACTTCCCTATGTAGGTGAATATGGGCGATTTCTTCTCACCTAGCAATAAAATGAAGAAATTCCAGAAAGTTTAGAAACAGATTTGAAACTGTTCAAGCGTTGAGGATTGAAGCTTGAACTGAGGAAGAAGAGACCTTTATTTAGAAGGGAAGGTGTGTGAAGATGGCAGGTGGGTCTTTTGCCCCAGTTGGAGTGGCCAAGGAGAGAGCAGAGCAGTACAAAGGAAGGGTTACACCTTATGTGGTTATTGCTTGTCTTGTGGCTGCTGTTGGTGGCTCAATTTTTGGCTATGATATTGGAATTTCAGGTACTTTCTACTTTCTGTATCCAGCTTCATACTGAAGAATCTCTTTGATTTTCTCAAGAAAAGTAAAGGATCTCCAAGATAATAATGGAGTATTTTTTTTGGGAGAGATATCTAAATTTTGTAGAGTCAGGCATAGTCGAGTTGCATATGAACTGACATGAAGATAACAAAAAAAACACTACAAAATTTATGACTTTCTAGTAGAGTGATTTAGTATATACAGGGTATCCGCATTAAGCAATCAGGGAATAAGAATAACAAATAAAAAAAGTTATCTCAACTTCAAGGAGGTGATGGTGCTAAAAGCATCATTCATGATTATATGGTTTTTTTTCCCACAACAAAATATATAGTACTCCTAAACTAAACTCCATAAGACCTGAATAAATGAATCGAACATGTCAAGGAGCTTTTTAAAATGTTAACTTTACTATCCACAGGTGGGGTGACATCGATGAATCCCTTCCTTAAAAAATTCTTCCCAACGGTGTACAGAAATAAGATACATGCACATGAAAACAATTACTGCAAGTACAATAATCAAGGGCTTGCAGCATTTACCTCTTCCTTATACCTTGCTGGATTAGCTTCCTCATTGGTGGCCTCTCCAGTCACCAGAAACTACGGGCGCCGCGCAAGTATAGTCTGCGGTGGGATTAGCTTTCTTGTTGGGGCAACACTAAATGCTGCTGCTGTCGATCTTGAAATGCTCATCCTAGGAAGAATAATGCTTGGTGTAGGCATTGGCTTTGGGAACCAGGTATTTTTCCTGCACCTGAAAATTAAAATAATGAATTGAGTCACATGCAAACACCTTCTCCTTTTTTTGATATCCATGATTGTTTGAACTAGTTTACACGTACCTCGACTATTGTCACGAGATAACGTCTGACGTCAAAGAAACATGTAGAAAATTAATTCCTAGGTGCGTGGTCACCATAGATTGTTCTTAAGGTCCTCTTGACCACTAGCCACTCCATGTTTGCAATCATTTAAATGCAGAAAGTCTAATATTATATATTTTGACTAGAAAGGAATTCCTTTTCACTTCAATTCCTGATGTAGTATTACTTGTTTGTCATTTAAGGCAGTTCCACTCTACTTATCCGAGATGGCACCAACTCATCTTCGAGGAGGCTTGAACATGATGTTTCAGCTGGCAACAACTCTTGGGATCTTCACGGCAAACATGATCAATTATGGGACACAGAAGCTTGATCCGTGGGGATGGAGGCTCTCTCTGGGTTTGGCTGCATTTCCAGCTTTGTTGATGACAGTGGGAGGCTTACTTCTACCTGAGACACCCAACAGTTTAATGGAGAGGGGAGCAAAAGAGCAAGGAAGAAAAATACTCGAAAAAATTAGAGGAACAAACGATGTGAACGCAGAGTTTGAAGATATCCTGGAAGCAAGTGAATTTGCCAATTCAATCAAACATCCTTTTAGAAACATCTTTGAAAGGAGAAACAGACCACAGTTAGTTATGGCATTCTTCATGCCAACTTTTCAGATCCTCACAGGTGTAAATTCTATACTGTTTTATGCTCCAGTGTTGTTTCAGAGCATGGGGTTTGGTGGAGATGCTGCTCTCTACTCCTCAGCCCTCACAGGAGCAGTTCTAGCATCTTCGACCCTGATTTCAATAGCAACCGTCGACAGGTTGGGCCGAAGAATACTGCTAATTTCTGGTGGAATACAAATGATAACATGCCAGGCAAGATTTCATCATTATACAATATCATGCTATCTAATTAAAAATCAAAACAACCCAGGTTCTTTCATGTCAAATGCTGGTGAATTTACCTCTTATTGTCGCATTACACATCAATTGAAGAGACAGAAATCCATCAAAAGCCATCAAAACATTCCAAATAGCTGATTATTGACTTTTCATGTGAATAAACAGGTGGTGGTCGCCATAATCCTGGGGGTGAAATTTGGCAGCAATCAGGAGCTATCAAAAGGGTTTTCAATACTAGTGGTGATAGTGATTTGCCTATTTGTTCTGGCCTTTGGATGGTCATGGGGGCCACTAGGTTGGACGATACCGAGTGAAATATTCCCGCTAGAAACTCGATCAGCCGGACAAAGTATCACAGTAGCAGTGAACCTTCTTTTCACATTCATAATCGCGCAGTCATTTCTTACACTTCTCTGCACTTTGAGGTACGGCATCTTCCTGTTCTTCGCAGGTTGGATCACAGTGATGACAATCTTCGTTTATGTATTTCTGCCCGAAACAAAAGGAGTTCCCATTGAAGAGATGATACTCATGTGGAGAAAGCACTGGTTCTGGAAGAACATAATGCCTGAAAATGCAGACGATGCGCAAAGTAATGCCAAATAATTCTCTTTCCAAACCCAAAAAAAAAAGAACTTCCATCCCCGATCGACCATTAATCTAGAATTCCGTCTTATGTTTTAGACTATATTTTAAATGTCCAAACTTTTTTTGGAGTTCTTAAATGCCCAAACTACTCTGTAAATAAACCTTAAAAACAATAATTTCTCGTTAATTTCTGCTTTTAAACGGTAGTTTTTACAATCCTTCCGATGAGACAGCAGACTGATGCAAATAAAGACGATGTGTAAATCAATTCCAATCAACAGAGACCTCTTTTACTCAAAATGGAAGATCATTTGCAATTACGACTTCTGGTCATTGTAACCATGCAACTGCAAATTTCTAACAAACAATATGGCAATGGCGATCACCAATCATATCGATCATGTAATGAAGAAACTGATCAGATCCAAGATCTATATCGATATCAAATAACCAAGAAACTAGAAGAAAAGCCAATTTTTTTTAATAGGAACTTGGAACCTCCTCCCATTCTCAGGAAAATACTATCTTAGAGCCCACAAGATTTAACTCAATAATTAGATCCTTTTTCACTCACACCTACCCTCTATTTATGATTGAATCCCTAACAAACTCCCTAATTAGTTACCCATATACACCTGTATTAATCTCAATTCCTCTAAATGCCCAATCTTATTAGAAACCAATTCAAAACAAATAATAAGAAGGCACAAAGGGCTGAAGATTTGAATGTATTGATGTTAAAGATTCTGCTTTAATGCAAAAACGTCAAAGGTGAAACAATTCCAAATGAATATATACAAGAAGATGATTCAGCTTAAATTTTTTTAATACAAAATGGCGATCAAAGTTACAGACACTCACATTACATATGATTCTGTTCTAAGCTCTGCCATCTCAAATGAAGAGCATCAACCACACCCTCGAAGCTATCAAACTTAGAACTCACCAAATCAACCTTAACACCGAGCCTCTCAGCTCCCGCGGCCGTCACCGGACCGTGCGCAGCCACTACCATCTCCGGCCATCTGCTTCTCATCACCTCCCAATCTAATCCTAAATCTCTCAGGCTTTTAAGCAGCCCCTCAACTTCCCCAGTACTTGTAAACACAATGGCATCCAATTTCTCATCCTTCCCTCTCATCACCAGCTTCCTCGCGCAATCCAGTCCAGCCCATCGCGTCTCGTAAGCATCGACACGAACCGGAATCCACCCGTTGGCCTCTAGGTCGCGGAGGAAGTTCGGAACCACCGGAGGCTCGTTCAGCCCGACAACGCGAGGAACCGGACATAGAACCCTCCGGTGGTTTCCAACTCCAAGAGCCGTCACTAGAGCACTCGGAGTTGCAATTTCAGGTACTATAATTCTAATTCGACTCTCGTTAGGGCAAAATTTAGAGAGAAAATCACGATCGAGAAGTTCAGAGTCCTTACCTAGGGCTGCGATTAGGAAATCGTCGCCTCGAGGCGGCAGCAAGGGTTTGGCGATTTCGGCCGCGGCGTCGAGGAGTGTTGCGATGCCGGAGCGGGAGGTGAAGGCGACGGCGGAGAAGGAGTAGAGATTTGGGGGAAGGACATGGGGTTTGACGGCGAGGGGAGTGGAGTGGACGGTGAGGGTGGGGATCCAGAGGGGTTCGAAGCCTTTGAGAGAGAGGAGGCGGGAGAGGCTGCCGGCGTAGTTCTCAGGCGTCGTGAACGCCGCCGTACGCGGAGGGGAGTGGCTGGGAATGGCCGGAGAAGATGAAGTTAGTGCATTTATGTGGCCGGCGCCGGCGCCGGTGCTCATTTTTCCAAACATTTCAGATTGGTACTGATTAGCTTTTCTTTTTTGGAATAAATAAAATTAAAATATTAAAATTAAAAAAAAGAACATGTTATAATTATAATGAAGCTCGACTATATTTTTATATCAGTTCTTTTAGTTCATTTTTTATAGTAGTTAGGAATGGCTAAATTATTTATAGAGAAAAAGTTTAACTTTATTTCTTGTTGAAAATGATATAAATGTAAGTGTGAACTCAAACCCCAAAAAGAAACAAGTTTCAAAAGCATCATGAATTATCGAGTAATTAGAAGATTATGAAGGTAATAATTGAGATAACAATATTCGATAATATATATTTTTTAATTTAACCACAATAATAATCAACAAGCTATTACGGGCGAGCTATTACACCTATTTTTAAACATTTACAACCAAACAAGCTATCGTAATCACTCAAAATATTCACTAATTTCTAATACTCATTTTCAATCATTCATTTCTAACCATTTGAAATAATTATTCAATTCTAACCATTCATTTCTAACCCCTCAAAATAATCACTCATTTTTTACGACATCCACTGCAGTCCCTCTACAAAAATTATAATCCAAATGAGCTATTACTAAAACCTAACTTTCCAACCACTCAAATTACCCCTCATTTATAATCACTCATAATCATCACTCTATAATCTCACATCCAAACACCTTCGAAAGAACATTTTTTAGGGCTTAACATAATGTCAATTGAAAACTTAGTAGAAACATGAAATAATGCAAGTATAACCATAATATATTTCCCCGGATTCCATGATTTTCAAATTTTCTTATGTATTTCCATTTATTTAGAACCAAAGTCTCATACATTCCTCCACCATGGTGTAGAGAAGAAACAAAATTGTAAGTACAACAAAGTTAGTCACATGTTGTCTTTTCCAACACACATTAAACAGTGTAGAATTGTTGGATAGTGTCAATGTCAAGCCCCTTCAACTTCACTACTGACTCCACATGGCCCTTTAAAGTGTGAAGTTCTCTTAGCCTGCAACCAACATTCAACATTGAGCCATATCATTCTTTCATTTTCATCACACACTTTTTTGTGGGTAATGGTTTTTTTTTGTTTTTTTTTTTGGGTAACGTGAGTATCTATACCAGCTTATGCATGCTTTGACTATTTTTAGAAAACATATCGGCTGATACTATAATAGTTGAATGTTAAGATAACTCGTAAGAAATTATTTCCTATGTAATTGACCACCATAGATGGAACTCGTCGAAATATGCTTTAAACTGTTCGATGTTCCAAGATTACTGAGTTGGGGGTCTCGCACCCGATTAGCAAGTAGGGGTCCTAGGGGCAAGGCCCATGGTAGAGGCTTGAGGAAAACGCCCCCGAAACCTAGACGAAATAGATATTTGGGTTTATGCTTACACGTATGGGTTTTTATGTTTTTTGGCCTATTTTCTGTAATAGTGTTTTATGAAAGTGCATTATATAAACTCTCTTAAAATCTCGGTCTCAGTTGATTTACCTTCTATATTTCTTATCTATAAATTAATAAAATCATTCTCTCTTTTGCTCGTGGACGTAACTAACAAATCATTAATGAACTACGTAAATTATGTGAATTTTCTCTCACGTTCTTTACTTGTTTGGTTTGATTGTTGTTCTTTCATAACAGAACTCATAAATTTGGATCGCCAACGTGTTTTTTGACAACTAGGCCAACTTACTATGGTTTTTAAAAAAAAAAAAATTTACCTTGCAACTTCAGCTCTTTTCTTGGCTTGCTCTGCAATCTCTGAAAGTTCCTCGTAGCTGCTCTTCTCGTGGAACATCGTTTCGGGTGGCTGCAGGCCATGCAAGGTCCGTTGTGCAGTTGCCCATTGTGCCTCTCTTTTGCCTTTTCCGTAGTCCTTCTTGGTAGTAAATGCCGTCTAACGTGACAACATGGTAGAGCAAATGCATTAGTACAAGAGGTTATAAGTGAATGACATTACAAAAGTTCGAACTCGGACCTTATTCTCGAGCATGTTGTCCCAAGCCTTGCCGCTGAGGGCGAAACGAATTATGAATTTGAGAACATCAAGAGGGAAGTAAGTAACAATACTAAACACCCAGATAGCTCCTGCCCATTTCCACCCAATGCCACTAATCCTTGCAAAGTTCCATTGTGCATATACAGCAATTAAAGTAGCAACCTGAAGTGTTACATGATCCATAGTCAAGAGATTGGTGTAATTTTGAAAAGATTTGGAAGGAAGTACAAGAATATATGTTCTTACCCATTGTGCTGCAAAGAATGCAATAAGTAGCAAGAAACCGGGGCATTCGACGAAGGACCAACTTCTTGACCGGGTGACAAAGATGAGAGCTTGACTAATGATGCTCACTTGTAGATAGAGTGCAGAGTTCATCTCAGCAAGATCTTGGATTGGCTTTACACTAAATGTGTTCTGCATACAATGTTGAGTTGTTAGTATACAATGTCATGTTTGTGTTTGATGTTCTTTGCATTTACGAAGCGAGTTTGTGGTTGTTTTTTCACCTCAAAGAAGGTCGTTTCTTTGGCGAGCCAAAAGAAAACCGCGGTCATGAAGGACATGTATGTTCCAAGGACAACACCAGTAGCAAAGATTTCTTTGAGCTTCCACGAGTCTGGCATAGGTGATGGCTTGACCCTGTCCTTTGAAATGGTCATGATGGTTCCATCATTAAGGATGGCAATGATCAAGACCATAAAAGGCGAAAAATCGAACTTCCAAATGAGAGCAACGAGCATGAATCCCAAAACAATTCGGATTGTGATGGAAACTGCATAAATGGTGTAATTCTTCATTCTCTGAAAGATTGCCCTACTGGTTAATACAGCACTCACAATCACACTGAGCCCTGGCTCTGTCAAGACAATGTCGGATGCGCTTCTCGCTGCATCGGTTGCATCGGCCACCGCAATACCGATGTCGGCTTTCTTGAGAGCAGGAGCATCATTGACACCATCTCCTGTCATGCCACAAATATGCTTCCTCTCTTGAAGTCTCTTAACAATCTCATACTTGTGTTCTGCAATAAAGAAAAACGACTAGTTACGACCCTGTTTGATAATTATTTGGATTTTTGTTTTTTGGTTTTTGAAATGCAAGCTTATTTTTGCTTAAATTTTCTACCATGTATTACATCATTCCCACAATGTGTTTCATCTTTTCTTAAGAAAAGTAGGTGAATACTAGCCATATTTCAAAAACTAAAACAAGCTTTTGGAAGCTTTTTTTTGTTTTCAAATTTTGGTTTGGTTTTTAAAAATATAAGTAAGATGCAGATGTACAGGTAAGAAAAAAGCATATGGTGAATAGTTGTTTTAGCCTTAAATTCCCAAAACCAAAAACTAAAAATAGAATGATTATCAAATGAGGCCAAAAGTTAAAGAGGTAGATGGTTTTATGCATCTCAATATGGTAAAATAATAATGTGTTTACCAGGGAAGACACCAGCAAACCCATCAGCCTTCTCAATGAGTTCATCCACAGGAATGGAAGCCATTGACTCATCCTTGCATTGACCGAGCAAAGACGACGACGGATACATGTTAGTTCCCATTCCGAGCCTTCGACCAGTTTCTATTCCTATTGCGAGTTGGTCGCCAGTGATCATCTTAACATTAACACCAAGTTCAAGAGCTCGACGAATGGTCTCTGCACTATCATGTCTTGGAGGATCAAATAAAGGTAAGAGACCAACAAATTCCCATGGTTCTCCAACACTTTCTTTGGTCTTATCTTTAACAGTCTATAAATGAGGAAACAAAGTTGAAGATTAATAAGAAAGCATATTTATTATATGAATGAATGATTCCATATCAGTATATATTCACACATATTCACCTGTCGACCAACCGCCAAAGAACGTAGACCGCGATTAGCATAGTTATCAATAATGGCATGAGCATTCTTTCTTATTTCTCCTTTAAGCTCACAAAGGTCAATTATCTAATACCAAAATGCCAGAGTTAAGCATATAAAACAAATGTAATTTAAGGTAAGATTCATTGGCTATCAAAAAGCAACACTACCTGTTCAGGAGCACCTTTGCTGCTTCTATGCCAGTTATTGTCTTTGTCAATATAGGTAATGGCGGTACGCTTCTCGACCGGGTTGAAAGGCAAGAAATGTACCTCAGTTATTCCTGCCCTTGCCTTGAGAGCCAAAAATGAATCATGAGAAATAAAATTTACCTCAAAAAGTTCAATAAATGAAGCCATAAACATAATAAAGTTGAGTATCAAACCTCTTTGGGGTCACCTAACATTCCAACAATGCAAGCATCAATGGCATCTTGATTTTCAACTCTAGAAGCTCTTGCAGCATATAACATAACATCGTCCTTGTTCATGCCCGGTACAAACACCTGCAATCGTAAAGGTCCATGATAAGCCATGATCGAAACCAAATGAGCGAAAATTCTCTTCTTTAAATTGGAACTATGTGAGCATGACCTCAATCAAGGACTTGTCCACTGTGAGCTTGTTGAGGGTGAGAGTTCCTGTCTTGTCACTGCACAAAACATCCATCCCAGCCATTTCTTCAATTGCTGTCATCCTCTTCGTAATCGCACCTTGTTGCGAAAGGCGATGTGATCCAATAGCCATGGTTACCGACAGAACGGTTGGCATAGCAATGGGAATACCTCCAATGAGAAGCACCAACAAGTTATCAATTCCTTCTCTATATGGCCTATTCTGGATTGGATACATCACTACGATCTCAATGGCCATCCCGACCGCAATCGAGCATATACAGAAGTTTCCAATGGCTGTCAACACCTGATGAATCATAAACCAATGTCACAGTCATAAATCTTTTAATGAATCCCAAAACTTGATTATGCATGAATTGAAGAAGTTGCTTCCTTTTACCTTTTGAAAATGACCAACTTGGTTGGTGCTATCCACAAGATGAGCTGCCTTTCCAAAGAAAGTATGCACACCAGTGGCAATAACAACAGCTTCAATCTCACCTTGCTTACAAGTCGAGCCCGAAAACACTTCATCCCCAGGATTCTTGGTCACAGGCAAAGATTCACCGGTAAGAGCAGATTGATCAATCTTAAGAGGATCGCCTTCCAAGAGACGCGCATCGGCTGGGATAATATCACCCAATTTGACACTAATCACATCTCCTGGAACCAGAATCGATGCCTCCGCTTCATTCCACTTTCCATCTCTTAGAACCTACACAATTTTTAAAAATAAAAAAAAAACACTCATATAGTGCCAAAATTGATACTAAACTCGAAAGTTCACAAACCGAACGAATGTGAATACCTTGGTTTTCGGGGCGAGACCAGCCATCAGAGCAGCAGCTGCATTGCCAGCATTGTTTTCTTCAATGAAACTGATGGTAGAATTGATGATCAACAAAACCATGATACCAAGAAAATCTTGCCAATCTGGTGGTTTCCCCTGCATTTTACACAAGAGAGTCTAGCCTAAGTTTTTGTTTGTAAGATAAAGAAAAAGAATTTCCTTTAGTAAAATTCTTTAATTACCCCTCCATTGGCTAAAACAATGGCCATGATTGCAGCAGATTCCATAACCCATGAAAGAGGATTCCACATAAATCCCAAGAACTTCAAAATCTTGCTCTCTTTCTTCTCTTCAAGCTTGTTAGGACCAAAAATTTGAAGCCTTTTTTCTCCTTCTGATGTTCTCAATCCTTCTTTTGTGCATTTTAGTTGCTCAAAAACTTCCTCGATAGGAATTCGTTCCTACAACAACAAAAAGTCAAATGTTATAGGGTCAGACAGTCTGTTATGTGAGAGTAAACGAGGTATGCATAAGCTGACTCAGACAAATCAAACCAATGATTCAAAGAAGAGGAGTAAAATGAATGAACATTCATACTAGATCAACATTCTCATTCTTAACATCCTCCAATGATATGTCCTCCATAGTTAACCAAATTCAACAAAAAGAAAACACTTTGAAATTTTTGTTCTTTTTCTCCTTGGTTTCTAATTTCCTCTGTTAGTGACTCATATTTAAACCACAAAAGAGAGGGAAAGGGGTGACAGCTGGAAAAAAGTTGGGTTCTTTTTATAGTAAATGGAGAAAGGAAGGAAGTTAATGAATTGAATAAATTCAATCATGGTCAATCCATGGCCAAAGGGGATGACCTGCAGAACTGGTTACAACTGGTACATTAGGGAGAGAGTTTGGCTTTCTGTGGCTTCCCACAGCCTACGGGCTGTTCCAGTTACTGGTAATTATTGGTCCTCATGTTTTTGCATGGGTGTATCTCTCATGTTATAATTAGTATACAAGAAATTAAAAACAATATATACCTATATTTGAAAGGATAAAATAAACTATATAATATGTGGATGTCTAGATCTATATAATATGTGGATGCCTAGACCAACTTATACCTCACAACTAATTTTTATACATAATGAAATTTGTAGAAAAATCATTCATGAAGATATGATCATTATAACTCAATATAAATTAAGGGTGATTGGATTTTGGAGTTTGGGAGAGGAAAGGAAATAGAGTGATTTGAAATGATGAAATATTTGTTTGAAAATTGATGTTTTGGAGAGGAAGTATTAGATATATATATATATATATATATATATATATATATATATATATATATATATATATATATATTTTATTGGATTTGTATTTTGAAAAGAGATGTTGAATTTTTTTTTTATTTGGGAATTGGTGTTTAAAAGAGAAGATTTTTTTATTATATATTAATTTTTATTGTAATAAAATTCGATTAGAAGTTTGATAAGAATAAATATATTTGATGAGATATGAGAAAGAGTTGAGGAAGAATTGAGTGAGGATGTAATGTAAAATAAATAAATAAATATGGAATTAAGATAATTTTCTCTCATTTCTTCTTCCAACTCCTAAATCCAATCACCCCGACCAAACTAAATGAATACGTATATTAAAGCATTCATGGTGTGGGAATAAAGTTTTATACTAATATTATTTTGTTCAAAGGTAATATTGTTATAAGCCTATCTAATGGGTTTGTAATTTATATGTTGCACAATATTGTTTTTTGTATTTTTTTTTTTATTTCTAAAAAAGAAATGAGGAAGAGGAGTTCTTTTTCTTTTTAAGAAATAAAGATTTATGGTTTAGGGCTCAAGATCGTTTAACTTGTCTTTTAATTTAAATAGAAAAGTAAATTCAACTCATCATCATTTTGCCTATGAAAGAAAAAAAAAATCTCAAATTAGGATTATCTTATTCTTGGTAGCATGATAAAATAGTTAGGAATATTCAATTTTTTACTCGGTTGAATAACAATTTTATTTGTAGTTTTTTGTTTTTAAAATTTAAACCTACAACAATTATTTTATCATATATTTTCTCTTAGTTGAATGCTAACATCTTATTTATATTTTTAGAAACTAAACCAAAATTTAAAAACAAAAAACTACCTTCCAAAAATTTGTTTTTGAAATTTGGTTAACATTCAGATACTTTTCCAAAAAAATTTGAGATGGATACATTATACAAAACATGGAATACATCGTAGAAATTTTGAGTAAAACTAAGTTTAAATTTCAAAAACAAAAAACTAAGGCCCCGTTTGATAACTGTTTTTCGTTTTCACATTTTGTTTGGATTTTTTTAATTTTTTATTCTTGATTTTTTCATGTTTTTTTTAAAAACAAAAACTTGTTTTTAAAAGTTTTTTTTTTAGTTTTTAGAATTCCTTTAATATTTTTAAAATGTTTTTAAAATTTAAAAAACAAAAACCAAAATTAGTTATCAAACAAATCTGTTTTTAAAAATTTAAAAACAAAAATAAAAAACGAAATGGTTATCAAATGGTACTTAAATAGTTATCAAACAGAACTTTAATTGTAAGATAATTTGTTTACAAACTCTCCCGATTGGACAATAAGGGTTAGAGAACGACAAACACTGGTTTTCAAAATCAATATTAAGATCAAACTTATTTAATTATGGAAGATCAACATTAACAACGATCTTATTTCATATGTGCTGATTTATATGGGAAGTTCTTATGCATTTTGCTATGCATTGATTTAACTGTCACGTTCTTACTGATCTATGTTATATGTTGATAGGACTGAGCCAATGCTTGTATTGGATCAATTTGAGTGGAGAAAAACAAATTATTATAGGGATGAAATTTGGAAAATATTACAAATGAAGCAAAGGCTATACAAATTTCTTCCAAATTTAAAAATAATTATCTGTCAACTGCTTCTAGAAAACCACATCGAAACGAAATATTATAACTACTTAAAACAATTCATTATTTTTATTTACTCAAAATTTATAACCATATACATCATTAGAAACTTTTCAAAGATGAAAAACGATACACCAAGTTCATTAATTGTAAATAAATCATAATTTTCGAGTAAAAAAGAGTAATGACTCTGCATATATATATATAATCAATCAATATTACACAAAACAATAACTCTCAAAGCTATTATTTTATTTTTAGAAGTCTGCATTTTGTATCTCAAAAAAAAAAGGTCTGCATTTGGTGAACAATGTTAATGTCGGTCACCATCCCACGCATTTGAAGCTGCAAATTAATCAAAATAAAATGTTTAGTGCATACTAATGAATAACTTAATTATAGATTATATAAAAAAATACTGGTGATTAATGAAATTAATGAATTAGTTAAATAAAACTAACCATGAGTAGAAATCTCCCAATTTGCACTATCATAACTGAGAGCCCAAAAGAAATAGCCACGAAGGCCAATTGCTTGAGCAAACTCCACCTTGGTCGTCGTTGACTTTACGCTGTCGTACCCGACCCAAGAAGAGTCAACGTACGAATACGCCGATACGGTTCTTATGTCGTACACCAATGTAACATTGTTGTTCTTGTTGAATTCTTGCACCTGTGAAAGTTATATATGATTAAACCATTAAATTTAGTAGTAGCACGATATGACAAGAACAATTTTATATTAAAAAGTTTTTAATATTATTTTTTTAGACGGACTAATGGAGATGTTCATACACTGATTCGAAGTAAAGCATAACATTTTGAAACTTAAAATTCTTAAAAGAGAGAATATACACAAATTTAAGACCAAAATAACATATAGGACCTGATCCATACTTACCAACGCAATGCAAGAATAATAATATGTTACATAAATAATGCAACATTGGTCAAATCAAAGATCCGCATTATATTGGAAAAAAAAAGAGTTGTGTATTCATTCTTAGATAGGTAGATATTAAAGGTTATATGGCATCTTAGGGATTGCCTATGAGAAAGAGAAAAATAAAATTGTAGTGCTTAAACTACAACATCAGCAAATGCATTTATAGGGTTTATAAGGGTACAACTCCAATTGCATCCAAACTTTTATCTTTTAAAAAATGTTTTTACTCCATTAAGGAGTTGTCGTGACAATTAAAAATAACTATTCATTTTTTATCACTTAAAAAAAAATTCATTTCAAATCGAGGAATATACATATTTTTCAATATAATTTGAAAATAACAATATGTCATACAAGTATTCAAATCATCATTTTTTAAAAATATATTTTTATATATTTATGTGATACATTATTATCCCTACGTATATTAGGAAGCATGGATTAGGTACTTACTAAAAAAAATGAGTCATTTTACTCTATCTACTCATTTCTAACTCCTTATTTATGAAATTTCTACACAAAATATAACTTCAAACAAGTTAATGATGGTAAGTAGGCTACAAAAATCCACATCGAATACAACAACTTTTATATGCAACTTCTTTTTAAAAATTCACATCTTCAATACTTATTATAAAAATCTCAATGTCTAAGACCACTTAATGGGGCGCAATGATTTTATTATTTTGTTGTACACCGGTTCGAACACCAGCATTAATTCGATCCAAAAATTGGTATGTATACCTCTCTCTCCCAATATGTAATAAAAAAAAAGGTCACCTTTTATAAAAATCTCTAATTAATCAAATTAAAAATAACTGATTATTTTAGAGTGAGTGGCAACTTAAACATACCTGCACATAGGTCAAGATTCCATTATCACCAGGACCGACACCGACGGCCGGAGCTCCGACACCATGCACATTCCGATCCTTAAGCGTCCAAGACTTTCCATACAGAGGAATCCCCATAACCATTTTATTCCGGCTAACACCGGCGGCGATCCAGGAACGGAGCCCATAATGCGAGCTCAAATTCGTATACGGGTCGAACAACGCCGCATGAGCTCCGGTCGCCGACGTATCCCACGACCCACGATAGTCAAAACACATAACATTGATCCAATCAAGGCTCTTCGAAATCGCCACCGCCGGAAACGCCCGCCGGTCGCCGTAAGTCAGAAACTCCGCCGCGTAGTACACGGCAGCGGTGAGCAGAAGCGGCGGCCGCCACGTGGCCTCTGCTTCTCTGTCGATCGTCTTCCGCCACTGGGTTATTAACTCGGCGAAGTATTTCATCTCCGTTTGGTCTTTGGGGAATTCCCAATCTAGATCGACTCCGTCGAATTTGAATTTTCTGGCCGTTTTAATGGTCGAATCAATGAAGATCTGACGAGACGACGCGTCGCCGGCGATGCGAGAAAACAGAGCACTGTCGCTGCCGCCGCCGCCGATCGAAAACAGAGTTTTGACCGGTGGGTTTTTCCGGAGAAGTGAGGTGGTGAATAGGGAAAGCGCCGCCTTAGTGGAAGCCGGCAAATCTAAAGTGAAGGAATTGTTGTTTGGCATTAGGAAGGCGAAATAGATATGGGTGAACAGAGTGGTGTTAATGGCGGAAGGTGGGAAAGTTTCTGAAACCCAGGACGGCCAATACGCCGCCTTGACTGGCGGCGTGGACGGCGGCGTCTGGGCAGCTCCAGCGGTGAAGATTAGGGAAAAGAAAACAGAGCATAGGAGAAATTTGAGAAATGCCATGGATTTTTTTTTGGAGGTAATGGGAAATGAAGTGGTAAAGAATTGGGTGTTTTTATAATGGAATTTTAGTTGAATTAAAGTAATGGGTGTTGAAATTTCAATGGAGGGCTATGAAATTTTGTGAATTGAAAATTTGGTATCTCTGTTTCTGTTTGTGTCCACTATAAACGATGGGAATTGGAGAGGGTAAGAAAACAATAGAGATAGTGCTACCATTGTTGGTTGCCTAATCAGATCATAGCATCATCAATCATTACAAAAAAAAAAATGCATCAATCATCCCTAAACTATTTAGATGTTACTTTTTTGTCTTTTTTTTTTTACAAATTGGAATGAGACAAATACTGATTTTCGGACTCGAACCTGTCACACTAGTGTTGAATTGATTTACAATCAAACAATAAAATCATTGTGTCAATGATCCATTCGATATCTCCAAATACTAATTTTTAGAATTGAATCCTAATTGTAAAGTTGAATCGAATTACTTTGTTAATTAACTTTTAGAGGATAGATAAATGGAAGTTGAATATCCATTTTTAAAATCAAATATGGTGGTGTTAAAGTAGATTATTATCAAACAATGAAATCATTATACCACCAATATTTTATATATATATATATATATATATATTTTTTTTTTCTTCTTTCCTAGAAAACCTATCAAATATAAAACACGAGCAATAGGTATGGTTAACAAGACAATAACTTACCTTTAGTTATTTGGATATTCATACCCTCTAGTTATAATGTCTTATGCAATAGATTTGGATATTCATATCCCCTAGTTTTAATGTTTTGTGTAACTTAATTTTGAATTAAAAAAAATATGTTTTGGGTAACTTTAACACTTACCTTTAATTAACAAGAGCAATATCGAATAGATTAGTGGCACACTAATTTAATTTTTTTTTATTATAAATCAATTCAACACGGATGATTAAAACTATGACAAAAAAAAATTACGAATTTAATATTAGAAAGTACATAAACTATAATACTTTGACTTCAAACACTATTCTTATAAATGAATTAATCATTTTTTTTCTATATTTGATTTTTGAGTTAAACATTTATTGAGTTTTATACTTTTTTAACAAATCCATATATATATATATATATATATATATATATATATATATATATATATATGTATATATTTATTTATACGAAATATTGGGGTGCAATAATTCAAACATCTTATCTTATAGTTACCAGATAGTAAAATGTCACTAGAGCTCTCTCATTGTTGGCACAAATCCATATATTTACCCTATATAATTTGTATATTTCTAATTTTTTGTATTTAGTAGTATATTATCATGCCTCTAGTTTAGTTTAGTATCCTTTTAACACCATAGTCATGGGTTCGATCCCTAGAATGACTATTTGGTTCTCATTTATTTGATAACAGTTCTACTCTTATTATGGTCGCCTCCCATAACTTGTGTGAAAAAAAATTAATATCCACAATGTAATTGACTATTTTGTATCATCACAAAATTGATTAGATATAAAGTTGAAAGTTCATATTAAATATTTGTTCCAAAAAACACATTAAATTTAGACACATGCATATAATTTGACCGAAAAAAGGACTATTGGTAAATTAATTGGGTTGTCACATTAAAAATAGTTGGTGGAAGAAAAATACACCCCAAGACTTTATGACATTCAAAGTTTTAGATTAAATACGGTGCCACACTTTATAAATGACTTTGGTATTTTTTGTTTTCAAAACGTTGACTTTTCCACATTATAAAACCATTTGAATTATGTGCGTTTTTCTAGTAATATATTAGTTTCTAAATTACTTATGAAAAAACCATCCTTAAATTTTCGCTTGGAATTTAGGAGGAGTGGGGTGATGGTCAATGATTTGGGTTATAAAGGCGTACTCTTCTCAAATCATATATATATATAGTATCATACGTCATAAATTCTTGAACAATTATGATTTGATCTATTTTTTCAATTATTGTTAAGATTGTCTTATCAAATTATGAAAATAAGTTAAGTATTGAAATTGAGTTAAATTTTTTGTTTTGTTTTGTTTATTAATAGGATAAAGAATCAAATTCATAATTTTTTGATTCATATGTAGCATTGAGTTACTACCATATGAAATGGTTTGTTTTATTTAAATAATATTTTTTTGAGGTTTTGCAATATTTAGTGTTCAATTATACAACAATTTAGCACGTTTAAGAGAGTAAAGAAATTGAAAATGTAAAAGTACAATCTACTAAAACTAATGACTTATGTATAAAAAAATGTTGAATTTTCGCTCTCGAAAGGTCTATTTTGAAGTCTTCTTTTATAAGTGAATATTTTATCGAAAGTAGGTGGCACATTTGATTTCATTATTGAATAGTAATACATAAAATTTGTGATCTCCCATCCCAACTTTGCACTTAAAAAACAGCTATTATTTTATCGTTAGTTTATTTAACATATACAAGAATAACATATCTTCTTATGTTTAATATGTTAATATCAAATCGACCTTTAAGAAAATGATAATTTATATTTATCTTAAATTAAGAGATTATAATTTAAAAAATTTTAATATAAACAAATATGATGACATGAATATGCAATGGATTTAGGTAAGTTTGTCAAAATTAGATTTAAATTATATTTTATACCACATACTCTTCCTCATCATCAAAATTCATAAGTTTTACCATACTTTTCAAAGAGATTGGTTCAAATTTTTTTTTTTTTTTTTAAGATCAAATACATAAATCCGTTGACCAAGGACCGAACATGAATGATTTTCAAAGCCGACTTATTAATTTATTTCGATTTAACATGTGCGTGGTTGAACCACTTCTCTCCACACAACCTTAACCTTTTCAAATTTGGTTCTAGATAGTAAATTCTTCCATTTTTAATCATAGCATTTTTTTTTATACAAAAATTCATATATAGTAAAAAGTTTCAATTTATTGTCTCTATAAATTTAACTCGATTGAATCCATCCATTTTTTTTTTATTGAAGTCATCAGATTCGTTTCAATAAAAAAAAAAAAAAAAAATCTCTAAAATTTTTATATTCCTAACTATTTATTGTATTTTTTTTCAGGAAAAATCCCCGAACATTTTCATAATTTAAAAAAAAAAGAAAAGAAATAAAAAAACTGAAATCAAGTAGAAGGGCTGGCCATTTAATCACCTTCTAATGCCCATAAGATCTTTAAAGGCCCAATTGCAAAGCCCCCAATCATCTTGTGTGTGATTCATTTCTGTTGAGAGTTCAAACTCTATAATTAAATAACTATTTTTTAGGATGGTTTTATGATCTTAGAGTTAAATTGAATTACAACCAGTTGTTTATAGTTTAAAAAATCAATCTAGCGATTCGGTAGGAAGTCCCTTTGTAGTTTCAAGCGGTTAATCTTCAATTTTTTTTTTAATTCAACACTTCAATTGTTGATAAATGATTATGTATCTCTTTCTTTGGGAACTTGACACTCGTCCATTATCATAGAGTCGTATTTAGTTTAGGATTTGGAGAAAGATAAACTTTAGTTTATGTGGTTCGATAAAAACAATTTTTTTTTTATCATTCATAATTGTTGACAAATAAAATACAAGTAGGCAACTATTTACATGTAAAATATGTTATTTTTGTTGTTCAATCAACCACTTAACACAACCATTATTGACATATTAATAACTAATTTCCACATATTTAATTCGCCAAAATTATTAACAGTAATAATAATTTTTAAAATTTTATAAAAAATGTAGATTAAATTTTAATTTTTTAAATCAGAAAATAAATTAAAGATTATCATAAAGGATTAAATCATAATCCGAGAGGAATCAAAATTATAATTTACAAAAAATAGAAACAAAGAAAAAGTCTACTAAAAAAAATAATAAAGAAAAAGTAAAAAGAAAAACTTTGACCTTTCTCTTTCTCTCTCTAATCTTGATAATGGCACAAATGATGAGCTATTTATCTCTGTCTAAAGCAATTTCCACTCTCTCTCTCTCTCTCTCTTTTTCCTTTTTTTTAGTATTACTTTATTTCTTCCTTGTTATTATTAACCAATAAAATGTCTTAAAATAAAGCTATAGTTTGCATTGGAAAAAGGAAGGGGAAAAGGGTATTAACCACATGAATGTGATGACTAAGTTAAAGCAAATATCAAACTATATAGTAATAAGTTAGATCATGGGTATCGTTTTATGTTTTTAATGTTTAAGTATATCTTTAATGTTTAATGTTTAACTATATTCCATTGTCTTTTTAAGTATATCTTTAAGCAAATATTTCATATTTTTTCTTCTTCTTTATTCTTTTTGGTTGGCGCAGCAACTTCGAAGCAGTTTGAGAAGCCCTTTTTTGACTCTTTCTTTTTCTCTTTTAGACTTTGAAAATTACAATTATTTAGCCCCACCTTCAATTTCTGAGTTCCTCGTATATTTCTTCAAACTAATTAATAATATTTTTTAGAAATTTATTTGCTTTAGATAGTTAGTTGTCCACATATTCTTATTATTTTATGAAAATATGTCCACATGTTAATCATCTAAAGTGTTTTATGCATAAATCTTATTTTAAAGAGAAATGTTTGCACGTGGCATAACTAGTTATCTTCTACGGTCACGAGTTCAAACTTGAAAATCGGTATTAAGTTTTCATGTTATTTGAGAGTAGCTGTGTCATCTTATTTGTTGATCTATTTCCCTCACTTTGTACTCAAAAAAAAAAAAAAAGAGAGAAATGTTGATTTCATTTTTAATTTGGAGAATTTTTTTTTTGGACATATAATATGTTATATGGTCAAACTTTATAAGTTAATTAAATGAAAATACTAAAACAAGCTCTCGGCTGTCAATAGTTTTGTTTTGTCTCTCATTGTAGGCTGCCAAAGTTACGTAGTCAAAAACTTTGTTTTTTTCTATAGTATTTTTTTTTACCACATAGAATTTAATTTTGAAAAGTTCAATACCATTTGCTCCATTTTAATATATGATTTAATTGGTTCTGGCTTTGTTAAAAAAAAATCCTTTTAAAAAACATGAAGAACATTTTACATACTTTTAAGTCATGAAACTAAACAAACTTTATCCTATTATACAACATGTTAAATTATAATTTTGGCGACATATCAAAATAAAATAATTTATAATTTTGGTCTATATACATTGAAAGGAATAGGATTTAGTTTGTACGATTTTAAAATATATAATTTAGTTTTTATTATTGGATAAAGTTAAATTTTAGTTGGAATACTTTTAAAAATTAAAACTTAATCTATATACTTTTTATAAAATGTTAGTCTATAATTTAATAAAATCTAAAAAATAGTTCAAGTTACTCTTTAACAAATTAAGTACTATAGATAACTACTTACGCATAAAAATGTATTTTTTTTAGTCAAATAATTATTGACATTTTTTTTAATTCACTAATATTTGAGATTTGAACTTATAATCAACCGTTATTAGATCATGCATAATGTCACTTGAGTACTACTATTTTTGACAATCACTTGACATATAGATAACTAATTTTGACCTATTTCATTGGTGAAAAATTTCAAATAACAAAGACTACTTTCTAGCTTTTATTCATTTATATGGATTAAATTCTAATTTTTAAAATTATAAGTCTTAAATTTTAATTTATTCAAATTATAAAGACTAAATTATAGAATTTGAAATAATTTGCAGTAAAATCCAACTTCTTTGAAAGTATAAAAACTAAATTTATAATTTAGTGAATGCATTGTTCAACATAGTCAAAAAAGTTGTACCAATAAAATAATTATTATTAATACAATAATGTTAAGTATATATATATAACTTCTTGATTATAAAATCATACCTAATATTGTTTTATTGTCGCGAATTTGGTCACCAAATAAAACAATGGAAGCAATCCCCCTTCCAAATCCAATCAAGATGTGAAATTCTTGTAGCCGGAAGTCATTGATATGTAACTAAAAATAAAAAATCTTGAGTTGGATTTCCCACACTTAGGGTGTGTTTAGGCCCTCGTTTATGAAATGACTGTATTGGTTATAGTAACCCAACCGATTTTGCTACACCGTTTATTATAACCGGTGGTTATCTAAACCTATGTGCTCGTTTATCTAAATCTTATATATATTATTTTTTTGTTCACCGTTTATCATAATTCCTCTTATAATAACTTCTCTCAAACACCATTTATCATAACCTACCGTTTATCTTTTCAAATAAAAAACATCATTTAAATCAAAGCAACATTTCACTGGTTTTGATTTCCAAATTTTGCTTTTCTTTATTCTTCATCTTTAATTATTGCCACTAATTTTTATAGCTCGAATATCAATTTTAATATATTTTTAAAAATCGTCAAATACATCATAATGCAACCCCTCCTTCCAATTCTTTATTTAAATCATTTCTCCAAACAATTTTTTTATAACAGAAAATCAAAATTTGGCTTTCCTAATACTAATGATACCACTGACTCATCCCTATTTGAATCATTTCTCCGAACAACATTTTCTTAAACAAAATTTTCTTACAACATTTGTGAACAACATTTTTCTTCAACTTCTCTCAATTTTTGGTGCAACCACTTATTCAAACACAATTATATTAATATAATTTTTTTTATAACTACTCTTTCTAATAATTTTATCTAACATTTAAACACCTTCAAATTCCCATGTTGAAGAATAAAAGTTTTTTTTATCTCAAAAAACATAAAAGTTTTTTTAATAGATTTTGTTTAGAAATTATAGGAGGTGTTTGTTTGCCAAATTTAAGGAAGATTTAGATTAAGAATTTGTTAAATCCACTTTGAAAAACTGCATCTAAATAAATTTTTGTAACTACTAAAAATAATTTTTCATTTTTATTACTAAAAATAATTTCTCCTTTCTAACCACTCATTTTTAATCATTCATCTATAACTACTCAAAATAACTCCTCATTTCTATTCATTCATTTCTAATCAATCAAAATAACTCATTTTTAACTACTTATTTCTAATTACTATTTTTTTACTACTCAAAATAACTACTCATTTTAAATTTACATCCAAACAAGCTTTTAACTCTAACTCATATACAAAAAAACACACACACACACACACATTCAAACAAGTTTTTTGCTACAACTCTAAATTTTTTAACTACTCAAAATAACTCCTATCAAAACCTAATCCAATTACCTCAACAATTTAGTTAGATCTTAGAGAATTTATCATCAACAACACATTCTATATCTTGTATTATATTTGTGACACAATTTTTAAAATAATTCATCAATAATACATAATTTTTTATCACTGATAGAATTTAACCAGTGATAGAATGAGTGTGATAAAACTCAACCAATAATAAAATTCTATCACTAATTAAATTCTATGGGCGATAGAATACAATTTAAATTCTCTACTACAAATAAGTTAATTTTAATTTTGTACTATAGATGAAAATATTTTGCTATTTTTTATTATACATGCAAAATTGTCGGATTTTATAATTTAGGTATACAAATTAGGTTAATGGGAAGAGACAAAAATAAAAAAATAGAAGGAGAAAAGAGTTAATTTTGACCGAGTCCTCATGGCGGGTAAACCAACTGTCTATCTTTTCATAAGACATTCACAAAAGCAATATCATCAATGTCCCCATTCTGACATTCTGACCTTTCTTTCTCTCTCCTAAACCTTTGACCGAATCTCAGCCGTCCATCTCTCTCTCTCTCTCTCATCCTCCCACTCTCCTCTGTTTTTCCTTAATCTTCCCCTTCATTGGTTCCTTCATCTTTGAAACAAAACCAAAAACATTTCATTCTTCAGGCAAAAGGGTGGCTCAATCACAGCCCCCATTTGCCAATTTCCAATTTTTCCAACAGAAAACAAAAAAAAAACTTAATTTTGTTCATGCCTGAATCATTCCCATTTTCATTTCTCAATTTTGAGTAATTCTTCATCTTATTGATCTTCATGGGCAATGTCACAGGCAGTGTTGCTGCCAAATTTGCCTTCTTTCCCCCTGATCCTCCCACATACGATGTTTGCCGAGGCGACGACGGAAGGCTTGCCTTTTCGGGGGTCTCCGCCGCCGAACGGAACATGAATGTTCATATGCTTGATACCAAGGCTGGCAACAGAGTTGTTGCCACATTCTGGAAACACCCTTCTCCCAGATTTACGCTTATTTATTCCCATGGCAATGCGGCTGACCTTGGTCAGATGCATGACCTCTTTGTTGAGCTTAGAGCTCATCTCCGTGTCAACATTATGAGGTACCCTTTTTTTGGTTTGTAAATTTTTATGGTTCTTGATAAATTTGATGTGGGGTGTTCCTGGATTTGAAAATGATCTATCTGGTTTTGAGTTTGTTGATCTTTTCTGATTCTTGTTTTTTGGCTGTTTTGATTCTCTCTGTTTCTGTTCTGGGGTTGTTTTGTATTTGTGACAAATTTGAAATCTGCATTGCTTGCTTGCTTGCTGAGCAATTTTCATATTTTCCATCTTGTTATCTGTCGAGGGACAACAATCTTTTCGAGGAATCTTCGCATGGTATGATATTGTTCACTTTGATGTTCTTCCCAAATTTATATGGGGTTTTCCTGGATTTGAAACTGATCTCTCTGGTTTTGAGTTTGTTGATCTTTTCTGATTCTTGTTTATGGTTGTTTTGATTCCTGCTATGCTCTCTGTTTCTTTTCTGGGGTTGTTTTGTATTGATGACATATTTGAAATCTGCTATGCTTGCTTGCTTGCTATGTAATTTTCATATTCTTCATTTTGAATGTCTGCACCATTGTTTCTCTATTGGTGGAAGGGTTAAGCTTTGTCTTTGGTATGTTGGAGTCTGTTATTGGTTTAGTTTGATGATTATGGTATACACCATCCCATCATTTCATGTCTCTTTGTATTGTGAAATAGGTTCTAGCCAAATAGTCCCCTCTTGGCTGCTAGCCTTCCCCCCTTTACTTTCCTGGGGTCATATACTTCAGTCATCGATATGGTTACGGATTATCTCCCAAAGTTTTAAAAAAATCGCCTGTGTTAGTACGTACAATTGTATTTGGACCTAAGGTCGAGGCACAAGCTTCATATTTTGTTGATAGGATTGGTCTTCTCCTAGGTTCTTTTTTTAGTGGTCTCGTTCCAACTTGTGGAGTGGCAGTTTCGTGTTTGGAGGCTTGCACCAGGTCTCCTTGTGAAGGGAGAGTTGTACTTGGTTTTAGTTTGGTACTCAAAAATTAGATTCCATTCCAGCCAAAAAGTTAAAAGAAAATGGCAAAACCAGTCACATCATTGTATAGAAAATTCTGAAATCTTCAAAAAGTGGCCTTGTAACAATGTACATGTTCTTCAGAAAAAGAATTGGTGTCCATCAGGAAAAATGATGCTATGCCAGTGAGAACCAAGAACTTGATGATAGTCCTTTCATTTTCATCTGCAGCCTTTGTATTCCATATCACTGTTTTCATTTTACAGAAGATTTATCAATGACATTTCTTTGTGCTGCTGAATTTCAGCTACGACTACTCGGGGTACGGAGCATCGACCGGAAAGGTAAGCAATTCTATTTCTTTTCATTGCTTTAGAACTTTTTGGAGCTTCTTTTGCTGAGAGATTGTGGGCTCAAAAGATTTATTATGTCTCTGAACTTGTTCTGCACAGTTTCTTTTGGTTACAACTTGCTTGAAAATGATGTTTCTATGGTTGTTTAGGCCCTGGGAAACAGTACATTTACTTTGATGTATCTAACTGGTCCCTTGCATTTATGTCTGTTTGTTATGTCCTTTTCCATCACTGATAAATGGTCCATCTTTGATTTTGCTAGCCATCTGAATTCAATACATATTATGATATAGAAGCTGTTTACAATTGTTTGAAGAGTGATTATGGGATCAAGCAAGAGGACTTGATTTTATATGGCCAATCTGTGGGGAGTGGACCGACATTGCACTTGGCGTCTCGACTACAAAGATTAAGAGGCGTTGTCCTCCATAGTGCCATACTTTCGGGCATTCGAGTATTGTATCCTGTCAAAATGACATTTTGGTTTGATATTTTTAAGGTGACCTCCACTTGGTTTTTGTATATGTATGCTGTCTTGAATTTGATCCTCCTTTGTGTCATACCGATAACTCATTTACGTATCGATGTCTCGTATTTTCAGAACATAGACAAAATACGGCTGGTGGCGTGCCCCGTTTTGGTTATACATGTAAGAGCAACTGTCCCATTCCCTTTCCCCTACCTCATTTTTATGTTGTTGGGTGATGCAAGTCTGCTAATTTGATCAATTTGCAGGGGACAAATGATGATATTGTTGACTTGTCGCATGGAAAACGACTATGGGAGCTTGCGAAGGAAAAATACGACCCGTTATGGGTGAAAGGCGGGGGACACTGTAACCTCGAAACGTATCCCGAGTACATTAGGCATTTACGCAAATTCGTAAATGCAATGGAGAAGCTCACAGTGCAACAAGCGGAGACGAAACAACTCACTTCTACGCAGAGCATCACAGAGACGAAACATAACAAATGCTTGAGATTTAGAAAAAGATAAGTCAGTTTGTTTATCATGGTTGAAGTAGGGATTCAACACTAAATAGTTTCATCGCATCCGCTCAGCTCCGCTCGTCTTCACGGGCCTTTGCTACATTTGCTTCATCGAGTCTGCAGTGTTCGAAAGCAATCTCGCTCGGTGCGAGCTGAATATGAAACTCTCTTCATCATCTATGTTATGGAGAGCTAGCTGTTGTGCCAAGAAAATCTAAAAGAGAATTGCAGTTTATGATCTTGATTTGATCTGTTAACTTAAAGCAAAGCATTGAGCTGAGTACTAACTTCCCTTCTATCCCATGATCTTGTTTCATACTTTCTCACTAACAAAAAGTTTTAGATTAGAATTGTAACTTGGTTTTTCTTTCTTTTCCACTTCTTAGTTATATTTTTATGTTGGGTACTTCATTGAACATTATGTATTGTATTCCTCTATGTATAAGCTTTATTCATAGCTAATTCTTAGACCTAACCTTTTTTTTTCATTATATACTTGAATCATATATAGGCAAGCTGACGTTTTGAGGGGCTAGAAATAAATTATACTTCTTTCACACAATTTGTTTTAATTCTTCTGAACTTCTCAAACAATAACCATTTTGATCATTCTTGTAATTGTTTCTAAACCTCAAGTTGTCACCTATGTCATATCATATGTGACTTCAATGCATGGCTATACAACCATCACAATAAGTAAATTTGAAGTCTAATTAATGGTTACATAGTGTCAAATAGGAAAAAAATAGAGTATTTTGACAGTCAGATGAATAAATTGAAGGCTAACATATTTTGAGAGTGAGATATTTATATTTGGGGAGAAAAGTAAGTTAAGTTATAAGTATGCAAAACAAAAGAATTAAAAAAAAAAAAAAACTTTTTTTTTAGAAACTAAATGAATTTTAGTACAACACCAATATAGGTTGATCAATGAATTTTAATAATTCAGGAATTTTTCAAGTGATTTACTCAAATGCCCTTGGGGATTTCACAACAGGTCCAGCCCATCTAGTGAACTGAAGGCGTAGTTAGGCCCATTTAGTGGTTCAGAATTTGGCCCTTTCGGCCCGTTTGGTTCTAGACTTTTTTTTTTTAATACGAATTGTGGTAGTTTTTTTTTTTTTGGTTCTAGACTTTTCGGGGTGTTTGTCAATGGAAGATTTAAAAATGAATATTTTATTAACTATTCATCAAAAAATTAATATCAATTATTATAACCACTCAAAATAATTTCTTTTTTTTATTAATAAAATAACTCTTTATTTTTAATTAATTAAGATAACTCAATTTTAACCACTCATTTTAATCATTCATTTTTAGTTACTCAAAATAATTCATCATTTCAAATCGCCATTCATACAAACTATTATCTCTAATTCCTCTAAAATATTTAGATCCAAACAAATTTTTTGCTAGAACTCTTCCATTAAAATTTACATTCAAACGAATTATTACAAAAATCTCACAATTATTTTCTTTTATACAAAAATATTTGGAGAAGAAATTTGAATCTGTAACCTCATGAGTTATTAAATTGTACAAAATACTGATAAAATTATATCTTTGTTGACTAAAACCTCACAATTCTAACTATTCAAAATAAGTCATGAAAAAAAAAACTTTTCATCCAAAATTGAAATCAAACACCTCCCAGATCTATAAACATATATAAAAAGGTTATTTTATTAAATTTAAAAATTAGTTTCTATTTTGGAGCTGTGGGGACAGTAATAACAGAAGTGGCAGCTTTATATGTAATAAGTTACTTTGTATTGGACGAAGACGAAATAAAATAATACTTTATAATATTTTTTTATTTTATCCGTTTCCAGCAGAAATGTATGGGCCCCTACCCCATTATTGCCGCTCATTATTTCATTTTCTTTTAATATATATATATATATGACATATTATGCGAATAAAGATATGCTTTTTAGAACTTTGAGAATTGTATAGTTTGGCATATCTATTCATATATCAATTACTTAATACTAATAACTTGTTTTCAATCGAGGATTAGTGATGCAGTTGGTTATCTTATTTGGTATTCTAAAATTAGTATTTGACTTTCATATTATTTGAGAATAGTTATGTCTTTTATGTAGTGTTTGTTGGTCTCCCTTCCCCCACTTTATACTAAAAAAAATAACTTTTTTTCAGAAAACTTAGTACTAATATTTTGAGATGCTATGGACGGTAATCAATTAATTTATTTTCTTTTTACATATATAAATAGGAACTTCTAAAAAACATTACAAATAGGGTTAAATGATAATTTTGAATTCTTTATAAAATCAACCAAACTTTATTAATTAAGACCCCGTTTGATAACCGTTTTTTGTTTTTTTGTTCATAGTTTTTCATTTTTGGTTTTTGATTTTTTGTTTTAAAAAAAAAACTGTGTATATTTGATAACTCATTTTAGTTTTTTGTTTTTAAAAATGAAAAACCAAAAAACATGCTTGATAATTGTTTTTTTGTTTTCAATTATCACATTTTGTTTGTATTTTTTTAGTTTTTTTACTATTTATTCTTGTTCTTTTCATACTTTTTTAAAAACAAAAACAAAAATTTGTTTTTATATTTAAGCTAAAACTTTTTTTAGTTTTTAAAATTCTAAAAACAAAAACTAAAATTAGCAATCAAACAAACCTGTTTTTAAAAAAGTAAAAACGAAAATAAAAAATAAAAAACGAAATGGTTATCAAACGGGGCCTAAACTATCATTAAATATAATGGATAGACAATTGATCTCACTTTAAGCTATATAATTATCTAGAAAATTAGCTTAATGGTATTAATATGCACTTAATGATCGTCATGAGTTCTATCTCATCTCTAATTATTACGTAGAATTCACAGAAAAAAAATTACATTAACTTACATTGACATAATCTCTTTTTTTTTCCTTCTAAAAATGGGTTTTCCTCTCAAAGTTACATTGTCTTATTTTTATGTTCATCTTTATAAATTAGTTGATCTATGCAATCTGAGTTTTTTTAACCTATAATTTTAAGATTGCCAATGATAAACACAGGGAAAAATACAATTTTTAGTCCAAAATTTTGAAGTGTAGTTTCAATTTGGTCTATATGTTTCAAAAATCAAATACTTTACCTCCGACATTTAAATTATACTCAATTTTAGTCCATAAAATAACATAATCGTTAATTACATAATATAATATTGACTAGACTAATTTTAAATTTCAGATAATGTGAAATGTTGGTCTTGTGAATTTAAAATTTAAAAGACAACGAGTAAAAATTTTAAGATACACACAAATATTAGAATTAGAGTAATACTCAAATGTCAAGAATAAATATATTTGATTTTGAAACATAAAAACCAAATATCTATAAACATTTCACTTTATCAATAAATTATTATGAGGTGGCTTAATAGTCAAGAAAAGTCAACGGATGAATTCAATTTATGGTGATGATATATTTCATGATAAAAATAATAATAATAATAAAAACTACATCCTCAAACTAGCTTGGGGACTAAAAAATGTTGTTTTCCTTGAAAACAAAATAAGGACAACTAATAAGAATGTATAGTTTAAGGAAAAGAAGATGGGAAAGTTAATTTGGTCCACAAGAATTGGGAAGGGACAGGGTGTTTAATGTGTCACAAGTAAAGGAATCAAAAAATGACCAAATTGTTGAAAATGTCAAACCATTTGTTGGGTTGTACTTAGCTGGCCTCAACCCCCAAGTTGTCAACACTTGCTTATTATTTCATCTACCATGTTTCTATCTTTAGCACATGACTTTTTTCCTTTATTTTATTACTAATTCTTTCAATCCACATCTCTTGTATTAAAATATAATATTACTACACAAAAGTTCTATGCATTTCATCATCAATATTTATCACTAATAATATATACTCAAACAAGTTCATGCAATGGTATTTATTGGTTCATATAGTCAAGGGTTTATCAACTTGTAAGGCAAATGTATCTTTATGAAAATTTTAAATAATATGATGCATTAGATTATATTTATACTTGGTAGACTTTTAAGTTTAAGTCCTACAAAGTTACTAGATTTAAAAATTATCTAATGGATTTATTTTCAACTTTATATTTTGTATTTATTAAATGAGTTGGTGGCAGGTTGATTATTTTATTTGATGTTAATTTATTTTAATTTAACAATGACAAATTTAATTCTGAAAATTGATATTTGACTCTCGTAGTAGTTGTGAACAGTAATACCTTTTCTATATGACTAAAATTGAAAAGTCAACTATTGATTAGTCATAAAATTCAATTAATAGACATTAAAAAAAATTAAGTAAATATTGGACCCAAAATTAAAAGTTTAATGGCTAAACTTGTAATTTATCGATTATAATAAATGTTGTTAGTTAATATATTTATATAATCAAATAGTTCAAAACTCATCAACTTTGATATTTGAAAAAAAGAGATTCAAACCGATAATGTTTACAATATTATACGACTATCATATCATTGAAATTATACTCTTATTAGTTAGATGTTGCAAATTCAACTTAAATTTTAGGTTAAGTGACAAATGTATGTTTATATAAATGTACTTATCAATAAAAATACATTAACATTGTACTGTATAACAATATTTGTGGTTTCCAACTCTATTATACATTTATTTATAATGTGGAACAGAGTACATCTAAATAATTATTTGTATAATTTTTTTTTCTTCTGATTCCCCAAGAAATCAACTAGTTCTTTGTCCCAATTGGATCTGACTATATTTTGATGTACTTTCTTAACCCAAAATTTAATAATGTAGTCAACATGATGGTCTATATTTTTTAAGTTAAAAACAATTTTTTTTTTATATAATTTAAAAACTATCATCTTGTAATAGTTCAAAAAAACAAGGTTAAAATACTATTCAATTCCTATCTTTGAAGTTTGTTTGATTTATTTCTATGTTTTTTAAATTATTAATTTTAATGTTTAAGATGTCGATTGTTCTTGTAATTTAAATGGAAAGAAATGAATCACAAATCTTATATACTCCTTTCGAAAAGATAAGACTTAATTACCAAATTTCAATTTTTAAAATCAAATAATAATTAAAGGTAAAATTGGATTATAATAAACAAAGTTAACACACCACAAATTTAAGAACTTTAATTTTAACTATTACACCTTCAATAAAAATTATAAATATTTTTTTTATCGGAAGTTATTATTAATACTTCTAAAAAAAAGTTATCCACTATTAATTTCTTTTAACAATTAATTTAGAACTATTTTTACACAAGGTCTTCTTCTATTTTTTTGTTTTCTTTTCTTTTATTGAAATGATTTATTTATCCAAAACTTCTTAGTCATTTGATCTAATACTATTGCATTAAAATTACCTTTAAAATTCGCTTATAAACTAATTTTCAATATATGAAACTAAAAATGAATATTTGCTAGCAAACATTAATAAAACAAAATCTTTATCAGGAAGAAAAAAAAATTGCATTTTTCTTCTGTGTCATAAATAATTGGATAGGACCGACAGAGAATTAATGAAAACCAATAGGGTAATGAGACGTGTCAGTAGCTGACGTATTTTTGCAGACCTGGTGGTTTTGTCCCATTTTATACGTTGGTTTGTTACTATTTATTTTTATTTTTATTTTTAGAGTTTGGTTTTTTACTGTTTATTAGCTATAAAATTTCATTTTAATCCTAATTTCTGAGCTTTTCTGTACAATTTAAAGTTACATGTTATTGTCGATTAATAAAAAGACTAATTTTCTTCACATAAATTTCGGGTGCGTGATCACTCGCTTCTATTATTTTTCATAGCACTATTTATTAAACATACTTAATCATTGTTTATTAAAAAAAAATAATTTAGTAATAAAAAAAATCATTTAATCACCTTTTTTTTTAGTATAAGTTGAGGGAGGATAACTACAAACTCTACACTATTGTTTTCAAGGGAGCCAAAAACTGATTTCCATTTGTTAAAAAAAAAAAAAACGATTTACATGATCGAAATCATCACCTTGATGTTGAATTAGATTTTCATTAAACAATGAAACTATCATGCCAAACCTTTTGATGCATCATTTACGAAATGTTTGGGCTACCAAGAATGAGAAGAAAATGAGAATGGAGATTATTCTTCATACTTGAGCCACCAAAAATCATTCATCCTATAATCAAGTTTTCCAAAATTAAATCACTTTTCGTTTTTCTCATAACTACATTTTATTCTCTCTCCAACAAGTTTTATACATCACATCACTATTTTTTCACTTTCATCATATTCATTTTATTTTTTCTATAATCATTCTATTCACCTCAAACACAAATAATCATTTTCTTCACCCTACATACAAATAATCATTCTCCTTGTAACCATTCATCTCTCTATTCTCCCCGTCATACTCATTTTCCCTAATTATTATCATTCTCATTCCCCCAAACACACCCTTAATCACTCATTAGTATTACCTCTAATTGAAATTAAAACGGTAAAAAATCTAGTAAGGAAACAAAGCACTTACTCTATACTATTACTTGGAAAAATGAAATTCACTCATCCCATTTGTACATTTAAAAAAAAAACCTTATAGAAGAAAAATTGATAAATAATTTGATTCATCAAGTTTGGGGAACCCCCTATATCTATTATTATCAGATAATACATTATATTAATTGAACTAATTTTATATTAGTATTGTTGAAGGTAGTATATATATAAAATTACAAAGTTTTCATCTTTTTATTTATTTATTTTTTTCTTTTGAAGAAAGTTTTCATCTTTTTATTAGAACTGGATTAAAAGTGCCCAAGAAAAAGAACTCGTTTAAAACAATTAATAAAGAAGGCAAAAAAACCCATTTAACTAAATTTCGATTTGCACCCAAGAAATTAGCTTCGTTAAGGAATAGAATCACGATTTACCAAAACAAGCAAAACAACAATGAATTAACATTGCCATTTAAAGCATCAATAATTACTACATTCTAAAAAGGAGGGTGTTTTTTGAATTTAGACTAAATTGCTGTTAAATATTCTGGCAAAATGTAATTAATGAGATTGGAATTTCATGTTTTGATTATCCATAAACGATTACATGGTGGGGATTAAACTCTGTGCGTGAGATCATCGCATAGTGAAAAGATGTGGACGCTTGATTTGACTGACTTTTTTTTTTCTTCTGTGAAAGCATTAACTTTGACTCCAATGGCGATTTGGCCTTAAGAATTGTTTCTGTACATACAAATGGATGCGAAAAAGAGAGAGAGAAAAGTTGGAAAGAGAACAAGGGATTTGGCTTAAATTGTATTGAAATTTCTTCTTTTTTTACCTCTGTTTTTGGCCACATCGCCATCATTGGCCATTTCTACAGAGCTTTACTTTCTGAAATCTCACTGTTCTTTTTCTGATCTTGATCTTAAGCTCATTTTCCCATCTGGGTTCTTTGAAAAAAGTGAAAAGGGCTCGGAAATCATTGTACCCACATCGATTTTTTCGAGTTCTTTCTCTTTTTCTGTAAGATTTTAACGAACCCCTTTTTTTGTTGTTGTTGTTGTTGTTCTTATCTATGACTGTTGAGGGTCATTCCGTTGCTTCTGTCGGCGATGATGGCGGCACTGATCGTTTTCCTATAGGGATGCGGGTTCTTGCTGTTGATGACAACCCTATTTGTCTCAAAGTTCTTGAGAATCTCCTCCGTAGATGCCAATATCATGGTTTGTTCTTGGTTGCTTTTGATCTGTTTTAATCTGTTTTTGTTAGTTTTCAAGATCTGTTTCTTAACATTTGGGGGGGTTTTTGGTTTTGTTGACTGATGTAAGTTTGTGGGTTCTTGTTGAATATGAAATTTGTAGCTTCTTGAACTTTGGTTTTAGGATTTGGGATTTGGGGTGTTGAAATCTTCCAAATGGTCCATTTTGTTGGTGATTTTGATGTGGGGTTTTTTGTTTTGTTTTTGTTCATGTAGTTACCACAACTATGCAGTCCGTTGAGGCTTTGAGGATGTTGAGAGAAAATAGAAACAATTTTGATTTGGTTATCAGTGATGTGAACATGCCTGATATGGATGGTTTCAAGCTTCTTGAGTTGGTGGGGCTTGAGATGGACCTACCTGTGATCAGTAAGTTCCTTTCTTGTGCCTTTACTTCATCTTGTCGTGTTTTATGTACCAATGTTCTTTTTTGGATTAGTTTGTTGTTTTTGTTGTGGTTTTGTGTTGCTGAATAGATGAAATTACTTTGGTCTCTTTATTGCCAGGATTTTCTTAACTACATTAATTGTCTTGTTGTTCTAAGTAGTTTGGTTTGTTAGTGATTTCTCATCTTTATGATGATTGTCTGTTTCTTCTTCCTTAGTGTTATCAGCACATAGTGATACTGAGCTTGTTATGAAGGGGATTTCACATGGTGCGTGTGATTATCTGTTGAAACCGGTTCGAATCGAGGAGTTGAAAAACATTTGGCAGCATGTGATTCGGAGAAAGAAGCTTGAACCGAAGGCGAAGAACAAGTTCCCTAGTCAAGATAAGGCTCGAAATGGAGGCAGTGAAGTTGAACAAGGTTTCTCGTCAGCCAGTAATGCAGACAATGCGAAATTCAATAGGAAGCGGAAAGACCAAGATGATGACGAGGAGGAAGAAGGGAAAGAGAATGGGCTTGATAATGACGACTCCTCGAACCAGAAGAAGCCGAGGGTAGTGTGGTCCGTTGAGTTGCACAGGAAGTTCGTTTCAGCAGTTAATCAGCTGGGTCTTGAAAGTAAGTTGGTGCTTGAAACTGTGTTAGTAGATATATGTTTCCCCGAATCTAACAATTTGTTCACTCTTAATCAGAGGCTGTGCCGAAGAAAATCATGGATCTGATGAATGTTGATGGACTTACCAGAGAAAATGTGGCAAGTCATTTACAGGCATGAATCCTCCCTTCCATTATTATAATTAAACCAGCGTGACAAAGATCTTTAGTATCTCTTATTTATATCTTTGCAAAGATTCAAAACTAGAAAACAAAATGGTGATGATAAGAGCGTTCATGTGGTATTGCAGAAATATAGGCTTTATCTAAAGAGAATCAGCAATGTGGCATCCCAACAAGCTAACATGGTTGCTACATTTGGGAGTCAAGATGGTGCATTCATGCGCACGAGTTCGCTCGATGGATATGGAAATTTACACGGCTTTGCAGGGCCGGGACGGATTCCAAATTCTTCATTATCATCTTATTCACCTGTTGGAATGCTTGGAAGATTGAACTCCCCAGCTGGAATGAACCTCCGTGGAATCACTTCTTCTGGTCTGAGTCAGCAAAACTCCCAAAATTTGAACTCTGCTATTAATATCCTTGGGAAGCTCCAACCAACTACTATGCTGCCTCCTAACCAATCTACGAATCTGTTGCAAGGAATACCGACTTCGCTCGAGCTCAGCCAGTTGCAACACAACAAGTCCACCATTCCTGTTGGAGACTTCAATATAATGAATGAGGCCTCTGGATTTGGAGTTTCCAACAGTTTCCCAGATAGTAGATTGAATATTGGAAATTCAACCAATTCGGTTTCCACTGCTTCATTGATGTTACAAGGAACCATGCCAACATATGGAAATCAGACTTCCTTTAGAATGGATCCGCTAAATGGAGAAACTTTTGACATAGATATTGGTGGTTCAAATTTTTTGGATCCTGATCCTTCTAATGGAAACTGGCAGGGAGCTGCACACTTGTCTAGATTCTCAGTAACACCTTTGACCCCCAATGAAGCCTATCCCAATGATCAGTTCAGTGCAATAAACTCGAGTATTTCTTCTGCCCCCTCGACGATTGGGAACGTTTCGATTGATTTTGCCTCAAGAAGTGCAGTTTCAGCTCCCTTGCAAGATTCAAAAGATATGCAAGCAGGGGTAGTTGGCAGTGTCATTCAAGCTATGAATACCATGCCAAGGCAGAGTTGGGAAGAGCACAAACACGACTACAGTCGAAACGGGCAGCATAATCATGGTGCAATCAGTTCTCTGGCTTCTAACAATGGGACTCTAAACCCCTTAAACCAGGGTTTCAATCAGAATAGTCTAGTATATGATAGGAAGGTCAATTCATCTTTGAGAGCCCCATCAAATGCTGCTCCACTTTCCTTCTCTCAACATAGTGTTGTTGAAAAATTGGGTCCTAACATGAAGACAAATGCAGATAGAAACTACCTTTTGAATCAAACAAAGTCACACGATGGATCAATTCAAGGGAGTTTCGAGTCCTTGGATGATATGATGAATTCGATGATCAAACGGGTATAGTCAAATTCTTTCTCAATATTTAGATAAACTGCATTATGATGTGCCTTTTTTTCCAAGTTAACTTTACAACTGACATAATTTTATAGACATTCTTTCTTTTGAATGGTAATGCTTTTTTTCTGAACACCTCTGTTATGGATGAGTCAACTTGTTACTTGATCTGTTATAGTTAATACAATTACAAATTGCCTAGCTACAATCATGTTTTCCAAACATGAAAAATGGCTAAAAGATCCCATGTGATTTTTCTATCTAATGATATGAAAAACGGCTATAATGTTGTTCTACAATCCGAAATGGCTGAAAGATCCCATGTCACTGTAACCATACCAAGTTACTCCCAAATTAATTTAAAATATAATAAAAAACTATCATACCTTTAAACCTGATCAAGCAAAAAACCAGTCAAGTTTCGGGGGAAATTTGTTCGTCAAATACAGTAGTTGCCAATTTAGATCATATTTATATTTCTTCTGATCACTTACATTAAGGTTTTTCCTTCTGTAATGAAGGAAACTTTTCTATGGTGTATCTTTAAATTTCATCCTTTTATGAAATTGTTTCTTATCCAAAAATAAAATACATTAAGGTTTTTCCTTGAATAAATTTCTATTACCATTATTATCGGTTTTAGACCATTCTATCTATCTGTGTTGTTCATCTTTCCTCCTGATCATTCAGTGGATTCTGCAAAATGATTCAGGAACAAAATGAAATACCAGAAATGAATGGAGAATTTGGATTTGAACATTACTCTCTAGGATCATGTATTTGAGACCTGTATCTGCTGACTATAGGATGGAAACAAAGGCATTAACCGCAATACAGTGACTTGAAAGCAGTTCATGTACCGTTATGTTTCTTCGTCGGTTCGGTTTCGAGGTTCCATCTTTGTCTGTTCATCCGTTTACTGATGCAAACTATCTCGTTTCAAGGTTGTTATGCGGTGATCCAAAAGCAGTTCATATTCTATTTTCTTTGTTCATAGATAGCAATGACAGAACAATTCATTTTCTCTTAGTTTTTTTCAGTTTCCTTTGCCTTTGCGCTTTGGGAAAGGAAAGTTGCTTGAAATGTAACATGGGAAGCCTATTGTTGTGTCATTCTTCTTTCATTTGGGAAAAGCTTTGAAGGCTAACAATGGCGCCCCACGACTGTTTCTGAATGTCAATTATGCGATGTCTTATCCGAAATACTTTTTTCTTGATCAATATTTCAGTGTAATGTCCAAATAATCACAACCCAAATAAGCAATCCATGTTTCAATTCATACCAACCCAAAAATACTCATCAATACACCAACCTATCTAGGTTGAGTTGGATTGATCAGTTTGTGCAGGACTGTCAATTCAACAACGTAAAAATTCTTGACAAGATTAAAATGAAACATGTACAGAACAGAGCAAGCTTTCCATCAAGAAGCCATCAAAACAAATCTAACCAAAATGATCAAGCATCCAATACGTTTTACAAAAATACATAGGTAAAACCATCCAAAGTTGGACTATAAAAATCTGGGTATTATGTGCTCGAGCCTACCGTACTTGATGAGAATACTTTTAATATTGCAATAGTATGAGTACTACTACTTCTACTCGCTAGTCATGTTAGTATCACTTAAGAATGATTTCGTTAGACTAAGAAACATTTCGGAATATATGAAATAAAGAGCGAACTTCGAGCACATAAAGGTGATTAGATGGCTAAGCAACACTAAAAAGAAACATTTAGAAACTGCATAAGCACTATGGAAGAACTAAATAAGGGGGACAAACAAGATGGCCACATGAATTAGGTGCCCAAGTAATGAGCCATTGCTTGCTCTGCTGCTTTTTACAACTGTGGTGTAGTCCTCAAAACTGATATTATTCTTCCTGTCATAGTCAAAGTCAAAGCTTCTGTAAAGGAGAACCATTGTGTTTATGGATGCAGAAAGGATACCTTTTTCTTTCCTATGACAGAACAAGCAGATTAAGATTCCTGTCCTTTTATCATCAACGTTTTCTAGCATAACAGTTCTGAAAAGCATTGGGTCCCCTTTTGAAAATGGGGACCATTTCTTCATATGCTTAAATTTTTTTTTTGATATCCGTGATTATTCAGACGTACATCTCGATTAACTTTATGAAATATACTGTCTAATTTTACAACATTTGAATGTCAAAAAAATTCGTAAGAGAGACTTTCTTTACCACTAGGTCACTTCATAACGTTTAGATGCCTCGATTGTTATTCATACTAAAGATTTCCAAGATTTATTGAAATTTGACAGTATTGTTTGTGATTTTAAAGGGCTCATCCATAGTTCTGGAACATTCTATTTTTTCCTTGTAATAGGCTTGGAAACCGTTTTGCTCATGTCTAAGTTTGGTGGATTTTGATTTGCTTTTGTGGAGTGATTCGAATCTTTCAAGGAGAAGGGTAATTTTTTGGAGGGAAATTTCCCATTGTGTGATCTCCATTATTTTAAAGAATTGTATTGGTTTAATGAAAGTTGTTTTTTTAGAAAAAAGAAAAACATTTTCTAACATATAGATGCTTGAGCATCTCCAAAGAGTGGCGTAGTATCGAAAACTTGAGTTTTGAAAGTGTGCTCCCCTCAAAGTCTTATGTTCGAGACTCTCATGTAGTATTAATTTGTAAATACCTTCCGTGTCCTCATTCTTTCTATATCTACGTGTCTGGCTAAGGAACAGGTGTGGTTACCCCGAGTAAAGTTGAAGCAAAATTCCGACTTCTCGATTTCCAAAAAAAAAAACATAATCATGGGTATGCCAGAAACATGAAGACTATGGAAGAAAACGACATTTTTCCATAACAGAACAGTACAAGTTCCATCAAGAAGCCGTGGAGTAAAAGCCAAACAAAAGGGTGTGGTGCAAGAAACTTTGAACAGCCCCACCACATCCCACAATAATCTTGAATTCTAGAAGCCCCCAATTCAAATCCAGAAGTTTCTGACTTAATCTCAGCCATTCAGCCAAATGGGTACCCCTGAAAATACCCTATAAAGATAGATAAACATCAACGCAACACAAAACACATCACAAGGAAGCAATCCTCTTTCCACAAAAATATATCTTCAACAGAAACCCAAATCTGTTTTTTGCAATCTGTTTTTGAAATCAGCATGTCAAAGAGAGAGATGGAAGTGGTGAAAGGATTGGATCTTGAGAAGTACATGGGAAGATGGTATGAGATAGCTTCAATTCCTTCAAGAAACCAACCAAAGAATGGTGTGAACACAAGAGCCAATTATGCACTCAAAGAAGATGGAACTGTGAGTGTGGTCAATGAAACTTGGAGTGATGGGAAGAGAAGTTCTATAGAAGGTGTGGCTTATAAGGCTGACCCTTCTAGCCAGGAGGCTAAGTTCAAAGTCAAATTCTATTTGCCTCCATTTCTTCCAATCATTCCTGTTGTTGGGAATTACTGGGTTTTGTATATTGATGGTGATTATCAGTATGCCCTGGTTGGAGAGCCTTCAAGGAAGAATCTTTGGGTATGCTTTCACAACTCTTCTCACATGGGTTTGTGTTCTTTGGCACTCAACTTTTTGAAACCCTTTTCTTTCTGAATAGAATAGGTGATTCTATTAAGTGATTAGTTTTTAACTAGATGAAATGCAAATTGGATGAATGTAAGAGAAAGGTTTCCCATTCTTTAGCCAGAAAAAGATGTGGTCATGAAATATGGATCAAGTGGAACAGAATTGACTGAGCAGTAGAATTGTGAAAATACCTCTTTCTTCCATATTTGTGACCTTAGCTCCTCTTACAGTTTAGCAGTCGAGAAAACTTTTAGAATTGAAAGACGATAAGATTCATTCATCATGATCACTTATTTATAAATTAATTTCCTACGAATTTTTTTGAACGGTATATTATGTAACAATAGTCAAGTGCGTGTAAACTAGTTCAAACATAGATAAATATAAGAAAAAAAGTTAGTTTTTAAATGACGGTCAAATCCCAGTTTTGTTTATCAAAAACCTTGGTTCTTGAAACCAAATTATTCAAACTTGTACTAAGAATGTGTGGTGCATTGTCAGATATTGTGCAGAAATACTCATCTCAATGAGGAGATATACAATCAGCTGCTTGAAAAGGCCAAAGAAGAGGGTTATGATGTAACCAAACTGCACAAGACACCACAAAGCGATCCTCCACCAGATGATGAAGGTCCCAAAGATAACAAAGGAATATGGTGGATAAAATCTATTCTGGGAAAATAAAGTGATCACAGAATCTTCTGTTTGTATCATAACATTAGTCCTATCAGTTGTGTTATAATGTTGGTTTGTAAGTACATGTAGTGTTTATTTCTATGTAAACATGCTTTATAGTAGACCTTTTGTTTGCTTTATGTTTTATTGATAATAATAGCAGAGCTTGTAAGTACATGTATTCAGCTTCAGCCTTTGTCTAATAGAAATGTGATTGCAAGTGGTAACTCCACATTGCGAGAATCATTATCAGTGCGATTGAGACAGACATTGCGAGAATCAATGTGATCGAGACAATACTAGCAAAAGTGTGTACAAAGGTTAGGTTGAACCAACCAAAAATTCGAATTAATCATTTTTCTAACTCAATTCAATCCATTTGTAGAAACAACTCAACCTACAACTCACCCCTTTTTTGGATGGAGTTGGGTACATTGGTTTAAATTGGGAGATGGAAAGAAAAAAAAATGAAAATTCCTTTTTTTTTTTTTGAAGGAATGATGCATTAGAATTGCAGAAGGAATGATGCATACTAATGAAATAAATTTAGACTAATATTAGTTTAGATGATGAACTAATTAAAAGTTCAACCCTTAATCCAAGGTATTAATCCTAATAAAAAGACAGAAGAAAATATTTTAATATGAGTAGAAAGACTGAAGAAAACTGAAAGTAACGGATAGAAAAACCACAAAAAAATGGGAAAAAAGAAGAAAGAAAGGTTGCAAAATCTTAGGGAGGAAGAAGATATATAATAAGAGTGTCCAACGTGCCACTGCACCCTTTTCAGAACCAAATTTCCGTCAACCTACAAACTGAAACGATTTTATCGGTTCTCTTTGATCCCAACCCTTATACTTTGAGTTGGATTATTCGGATTATTCAATTATCGGTTCATTTGTACACCCCTAATAATCAGAATATCGAGAGGGATCCAACACCAAAACTAAAGTAAGCATAAGATGAGAAATAATAAACATTTCATTGACTATGAAAACAAGCATGTGTGAACCAACACGTATAAGGAAAATGAGACATATCAATATACTATACGTGTGGATCTACGCAAAACATTCTGTTCCCCCATCCTTTAAACAACAAGCGAGGATAAAATTCACAAAGATTCAGCGGAGCAAACAAATTGTAAAGGTATAAATTCATATTACAATCACCAACTTCTGGTTCACCTTCTATGTGATGCCATAAAAAACTTACAATATGGTACAGCACTGGTTGGTCTTCTTAGCTTGTTTGTAGAACATCTGTTCAATAACAGGTGAGCAATAGTTTAGAGTTCATTAAATTGAAAAACATTTGGTACTTCATAAGATTTAGCGTAGCTTTTTCAAGAAAGTAACACCATCTCATCGACCAGGAGACTAACATACATGCTATGTTCTACTAGTAATGTAGAATCACATACCTGTGATGCCATACTAAGATCAGAGCTCTTCTCAACTAAGCTGTCCAACTTTTCGCCACGTGCAAGCACACTGTCAATGGTCTTATGCTGAATTTGGAAGGGAGAAACATCACTATGAAAATTTATAAACTAGGAAAAAAGGTCGTCGTTTTTATGCTGAAACCGGCTCCGCTATACACAGGGTAATCACGACCATCCCTAGGCTAGGCACCAGGAGACCTCGAAGGAATGGAGACATGGGAGGTGTCTACAAATTAATGTGAGTCTCGAACTTGGGACCTTGAGAGGAGCACATCTTCAAAGCCCAAGCTTTCAACCACTATGCCACGGGGATTAATCGTTACAATCAAGAGAACGAGATTAGCCTTGAAATGCACAAATAAAGTTTGATTGTAACCCACAAAGCAACTTAATCTTATGTAGGCAAGAAAAATATTTTAATATGACAATTGACTACACATGTATTCAGGGAGACTGATAAAGAAGTTTTGAAGTAATGAGATGCACACAGGCACAAGTTCACAAAACCACTGCATCCATAATGGGACTTACAAGAATAATTTTGGTTTCGTCCAACTCCCTCTGTATTTTCAACAATTTATCAGCCTCTGCAGGGTCCTGGACAGTAATTAAAAAAAAAAAAAATTACAGTTACATACTTGTGGTTGAGGTGGGGGAATGAAGCAGATATAGTCTGCAATTATGTCCATAATTAAATACTGAAAGGAAAGCTTTAAACCTGGAATTTGGTTAAAGCTTCAGTCAGATATGGCCATGGTTGAGTGTTATCTTCTTGTATAGTTCTCCATGTTTCACCAAAACTTTTTTGGTACTCATCAATAACCTGTTAGAGAAGAGTTTTATTTTTTCCATTTTAAAAATGAGAGATCCGTAACATGTTAGAAATCAGTGTATATCAACAATAGTATCAATCATGATTCTGATAGAACCTACTACACTTTTTATTAAACTACGATAAATCTCTCAAAGAGCCCAGAGTACAAAGACGATAATTCAATGGATGATTGACAATGACCTAACAACTCCTATCTATAGCCCTAAACCCTAATTTGACCTACTTAATAAAAGACTAATAATAGGCCCAAGCCCAATACATTTAAAAATAGAAATTAACTAATAATTAATAAATACTAATATTCCTAAAATGCCAAGGGCGGATCGTATCAATACTTTCCCCCCCAAGAGCCACCTTGTCCTCAAGGTGTTCCATCTCCAATGCCATCTTTTACAGTCTCGTCTTCTGGCAAAAAATTTGTCACATCAGCATCCTGGCACTCGTGCGCATCCCGAACGACCCACACATCCAAGTTCTGGAGCTCCTTCTTCTGACAACGATGTCCTGGGAAAAATTGTTCATCGCAGCGGAAGCATAACCCTTTGTCCTTCCTAGCTCGAATTTCGGCTTCAGTGAGTTTTTTACAAGACGTCGGGTGAACGATTGTAGTCCTGTGGGACAAAATCTCTGTGCTTCCAGTTCCTGATACAATCGTTTCTGCTTTAGCCTTGACTGTTGCAAAAGTACTTCCCTCGTTTTGGGTAGCCTGAAAAGCAAAATCATCCTCAATCACTTGGGCCATAAACATTTTCTCTTCAATGCCCACTGGTCGTAGTTTACGCATCGCGCTCCGTATCTCCTCTTTCAGTCCACTTCCCCACTTCCCCTCCAATGCACTCATACTGATATCGCGCATTCCCTTAGCAAAGCGCTCAAAGCTCCGACGATATTCCTTCACCGTTCCTATTTGCTTCAAACTCATGAAGTTGGCATACTTATTGGCCTGGGCCACCGGTTGGAAACGCTCCAACAACCCATCTTTGAATTCGTTCCACGAACGAAAAGGAGCACGATCCTCCTCATACTGTAGCCACTCCAATGCCTCCCTTTCTAAACATAACCCTGCTGCCTCAACCCCTTCATATTCAGTCAACTTGTTTACTAGGAAATAACGCTCGACCCGACTCAACCATCCTACCGGATCCTCGTCAGCAAGACCCTTGAAAACCGGCATCTCCAATTTCCCGAATCTCCTGTCACATCCCAGTCCTTCCCTTCCTCCTACTCTTTGAATTCCCCGTTCAAATCTTTCTTCTCCTCCCCACCCGAAATCTCGTCCCCTATTTCGGACATTGTCATTCCACCCCCTATCGTTCCAACCGTCATGCGCCAACGACCTATCATAGCCCATGCGCAACCTCCTCTCCTCCGTAACCCCTGCTTTCTCTCCCCACGACCCTTGGATCTCCCTTTGGTCAACTCCGGTCCCAGAAATCGTCAACCCAATTTCGGCCTCGATCGTTCCAACCGTCATGCGCTATCGGTCTGTCAATCCCAAAGCGCACTCTCCTCTCTTCTGACAACCCATTTCCTCCCCAGTCATGTCGAGGTTCTCCTCGTCGACCAAATTTTGGCCCCGTGCAAGTATTCCTGTCAGAATTCCTTCGAAACTCCGTCCTTCGGTCCAACCCGACTGGCCCAACCCGTCCCGGTCCGACCAGCCCACCCCGATCCGGCCCGCCTGCACCCGAGCCACACCCCTCGCCCCCCGGCCTTACGCCCGCATCACGCCCGCCCGCGAGCCCGCCTCTACCCACGCCCAGCCTGACACCTCCTCCGCGCCCAGCTCCGCATGGCCCAACACCCCAGTCGCGCTCGCCCACGCCACGCCCGAGTCGCCAGCACCCTCACCCCAGCCCACATGGCCCGCGCTCGAACTCGCGCCCGCACCCGCGCCCTCTCCACGCCCCCAGCCCGCGCGCGCCATCTTCTGTTTTTCCCCGTCCCCTCTTGCGCACGCGACCGAGCTCCAGCCCGCGCCTTCGCCGCCCCTGCTCCTCGTCGGCACGGTCCCCTCGCCGCCGTCCTCCTCTGTCGCCGCTGCAGCCCTAACCAACTCCGGCCCGACGACGTTTCCTTCCCCTTGGTTTTCTTGGTTTGATTCGATAATCGGCAGCCTTGGAATGCGTTCTAACAAAATCTGAATATTCCGATTTATTTGTTCGATTTGTGAGTTAAATTTCGCATCTTGTTGTTCGAACTTCGAGTCAATCTTTTGCCCTAATCGTTCTTCCAATGAGTCTAGCCTTGCTTCCGTTTCCCGTTGTTTCTTGGACAATTCAGCCGAGCTTTCTTCCCAACCTTGCATCCTTGTTTCCATCTTAGTCGAGACCATTCCCGGATCGGTAAACGGCTCTGATACCAAAATGATAGAACTTACCACACTTTTTATTAAACTACGATAAATCTCTCGAGAGAATCTCTCAAAGAGCCCAGAGTACAAAGACGATAATTCAATGGATGATTGACAATGACCTAACAACTCCTATTTATAGCCCTAAACCCTAATTTGACCTACTTAATAAAAGACTAATAATAGGCCCAAGCCCAATACATTTAAAAATAGCAATTAACTAATAATTAATAAATACTAATATTCCTAAAATGCCAAGGGCGGATCGTATCAGATTCATGCATATACAAATACCTAAACCACTCATATTATGCTCAAGGCAGCTTTATATGTTTGACTAAGGAGGACTACGATTTGCTAAGATCAATGCCTAAACATTCATCCATATATCATAATAATTCAGCACTAACTGGAATATATAGTGAGAGAATAAAACTAATCTTCATACTGAAATATGCTCCTCACATTAACATGAGTATGATGCAGTATTCTTTTAATTTATTTAACAAGAAAGGATAATCAGCCTATATGTTGATTTTTTTTTCTTAAAGAAGAGCAAATCAACAATGCCAAATCGAACAAAATCATTTAATTAATTCTATAAAAGAAAATAAAGAGTGCTCTACAGCAAAACATTTGTAAAATGTGAACAAGAATGAACCTCACCTGATTAAGCAGTGAAAATGCACTTCGAACAGGGTAGTGATCATCCATGAATCCCACAGCACAAAGACCATTTCTATTGTAACTATGCACCTTGTACTCTAAAAAATTTCAAACAATTCGCAGAAATTTTAGTAAAACATAGAACATAATTAATGACTGTAGCTGGGCGCTAAGTAGTAAACCAACATTGCAAAACATCTTTAACATTGACTTACTTACAAGACACAAAAAACCATGAAAGAAAAACAAAATAGCAAAAATAGCCAAACTCACATCAAAACAACTATATTTAGAAAACAAGCACAAAATGCTCGATTACACTTTCTTTTTTTTTTTTGAAAACTGGGAAAAATTGGAGTTGTGCTCCCCTATGCCCGGGGCACCACTGGCCCGTCTCTAAACTATGACATCGAGATACTTCGGAGGGTATTCTAGTTTAAGCGCCCTCTAATGGCCTCAAAATAGAGAATAGAGATCTCTCAAGGGAGCATGTCTTCAACCACTCGGCTGCCCCTAGGGGACGGATTTCACATTCTATTGAAACAAAACAAGAAAAGTTAAATGAAGGATAAGAAATTCATCTTCTACGTAAACGTTACACTACAATTTCGAACTTCAAACCGTAGTAAATCCTACTACGCCAATAGATCCCCTGCAGAAATTCAGATTGCATCAACCATAGGCAATAATCTACATCATAAAACACCAACAGGGTAAAAAAGATTTCACAAAAACAATCAGCTGATGGTCCGTACACGCTTAAATCAAAAGTAGAAAAGGAATCCCAATAGGCCTATTATGGGGGAGTGGCGTCAAATCCTCTTCGTTCTAACCTAATCTACAACCACATACACTTGAATTCAAATCATTCCAATCACGAAATTGATCTTAAAAAAAAAGGCGAAACCCAAATCAATCAAAAGGGAAATAAACAAAACCCTAATCTCGAACGGGGAAAAGAGACCTTCGTGTTGGACGGATTGGCGCTGGTCAGGTGGGGTTCGCTTAGCGACGGTGCGGCCAACGAAACAGACGAATTCCTTGACGCTGGACCTCTGAAAGTAACCAAAATGGCTGACATCGGAGGCGTTGGCCAATATGACCGGATCGGACCCTTCCGATTGGCATTTCATAACCAGCAACGCCGTGATCTTCATCTTCTTCTTCTTCTTCTTCTTCACAAAAACTCAACTCTGCCCCTTTAACCCTTTTTCTGTCTCTCAAAAGGGTTGAGAAATTTCAAGAAATCGAAGAAGAATCTGCATACGAAATCGTCAAAAATGGGAATTTAGGATCTTGTTGTAACGCAACGCAATGTGCCGATGCCAACGCGTGACAGCGGCTCGGGTTCGGGGAACTGGCCGGTAAAATGGAGACGGAATCTGCTGTGGTAGGTTTATTTTTAGATTATGGAACCGCTTAAGTGGCCGAATTTGTATGGCATAGCTAACTTCTCCCACCAAATCAAATCGAAGTGGAAATTAGTTGTAAATGTGATTTTATCATCGGGTTAGAATTTAGTTTCTATTTTTAAAAATTATAATTTTAACCTTAAAACTTAAAAGATAATCACATTTGTGTATCATCGTCATCCAATTAAATACCTGAAAATTATTTTTTTTAATATAATAAGTTATTTATCTATAAATGATGTGATTTAATTGATTACTTAACTTATATTAATATCATGAACACTTGAATAGCTGACTCATATATATTTAATTCAATAACTTAACAATATAAATTAATCAAAAGAAATAAATACTAATTTTTAAAGTTATATGAACTAAATAATAATTTTAACAAAATCATAAGCATTAATTTTGTCTTTTAAATTAATAAAAATTAAATTTTAACTTTTTAAAAAAACTTATAGACCAAATTTATAATTTAAGTTTTAAAAAAATAGGAGGACTTTACAAAAAAAAAGTAATAAAAAGGTTTATAACTTAGGTATAAGTTATATGGTGTTTTGGTAGCCTTCAATTTTTTATTGCAGATACATTAGCCAAATCTTGTTTGAATAATTCTCAATTTTTTTTGGATAAGTTTGGAGACTCTAAATTTTTGGTGGAATATCTTCCCCGAATCTTTTTTTAGTTCAACAATATTTATCGTAAAGAATTTTGAGTCTATAACTTCTTGATTACTAAATTATATATAATGTCATTAGAGTTTTACTTCTTTCAACATCTTTCCTACTTTAACCCTTCTTTTCCACGTCCATTTAGTTAAGTTGAAAGGACAAAAATATCATACAAAAAAAAATCCAAACTAAAATAAATTATAAAACTAGAAACACTTAATTCCCTAGGGGATGTTTGTTTGACATATTTAAGTAGGAGTTGGTATTAAGAGCTATCAACTCCTCTTCAAAACCTACACTCAAACGAGTTTTTATTAACTCCTCATTTATACTTTTAAAAATAATTCTCATATCTAACCATTCATTTTTAATCATTCATTTATAACTACTTAATCATTTCTAACTATTTATTTTTAATCATTCCTATCAAATCAATTAAAATAACTCATTTTTAACTATTTATTTTTAATCATTTCTTTTTTAACTATTAAAAATAACTACTCATTTTTAAATCTACATCCAAACAAGATTTTGACTCTAACTCCTCTACATAAAAACTACACCAAACAAGTTTTTAACACAACTCTCAATTTTTAACTACTCAATACAACTTCTCAATATAACTCCTTAACCCAAAAACTACCTAAATATGTCAAACAAACAGCCCCTCAACGTAGCATCTAGCTTTTGGAGACGTGCTCTCTTTAAGGTTCAAAATTTTAGGTGACTATAAGGATATAACTCTCTTTAATTTTCAAAGTTATCTCCAATTTCGCTTTTGGTCCTACGATATATTCCAATATCACAATCTAAGACAATCTAAGGACGGATCAATAATGTTCCTTAGTTTGAAGAAAACTTTAAATTCTCCAAATCATCAACAACAAAAAAATGGAGACAACCCATTATATTCACTTACTCAAAATGTATAAAAAAGTTCAATACACCCATATAATGGACGTGAAGAAAACAACAAAATCGAAGACAGATGTTGAGAAAAAAATGGGATCTCATTCATTTATGCCGAAGTGGTTTACCTTTGAGCATCAGCAAACACTGGTGTACATTTTTCTAAATATATCTCTTCATTGTAATGTTAGTTGGTTAGTAGCAAACTGAGTATATAACTCATTTCTAAAGCTAAGATGCCCTAGAACAAACATGACAAATGTTCCTCTCTCAAACGGTTTCGACGAATTATAACGCAACAAATCATACAACGTCTAAATGCTGTCTACGCTGCTTTCCGTAATCAATTCAATGTTACATCTCTTGCTAGTAGTATATATATATACAAATACCTGGAAAAAAAAAAAGTTGCGCTTGAAGATGATAATATGGTTACAAAATAATGTATTGACTAAGAAAGAGATGAGGCCTTCATTGGTTGGTACCATCCTCTTCCAAAAGCCACTCCCAAATTTGAAGGCATTGCACTCTGAATAGTGAAATGGGCAGGGGCTGATCATGGAGCTTCTTCCCTTGAAAGAAAGAAAGAAATGCCACAAATTACAACCAAATAGTTTCTATATTTTAACCATTAACTACCAATCCACCTTCGTTTTCGAGCAGGTCGCTCTGGTTTGATCTCCAAATCTGCAGGAGCCTCAATTCTGGAAGAAGGTAGTGCTTCATTCTCCATCTTTTTTATCATCAAAGTCTCTTTCTCACTTGGCATTGGAAGCTTGAACCGCTCACTTCTCTTCTTCAACTTTTCGACCGTGTCCATATGTCTATCCTCCAATACTTTCGTATCAGAAGCACAGCCCTTTGATTCCAGATCGCCACCCTCTTTCTTTTCACCCAAATGGTGGTTATCGATGGCCTCGGCTGCCTTCTTGGAGTCATCTGGATATTTGCTGGCATCTGAAAATCCACCATTGTTGCTCTCAATTTCTTTTGACGGTAACGAGGACGATGACTTGCTGTTGATATTGAAATCTCTCTCTTTGTGACTTTTCCAACGTTCTAATTTAGAGCGCCCTCGCCTAGAATCTTGCTGCTCGTCGTCTGAAGAAGCATCATCAGTATGTTTTCTGGACCCGTGATGGTGAGCCGAATGATCCGGCTCTCCATGATCATTAGAACCTTTCAAGACCTAGAGTGAAGCAAAAAATATTAAAAGAAAATGGTATAAAAAGGTCCATAACGAAAACACAGACAATAGTTGCAAGAAAATCTATCCACTAAAATCAATGAGAGGTTACAAAGGAATGCCATAAACCAGTAATGAAATTCAACCACACGGCTAAATCAAGTGGTGAGCTGAGCATCGAAAATCTAATCGTTCATAAGTAAAGAAACAATTAGGGAAGGACTGCAAAAAAGATTTTAAGAAGATAAACGTCAACTTACTCGATACGAAATTGAAACTTAAAAATATTACTCTCTAGAGTAGTTCTCACTTAACAATCAAATTCATAAATATAACAATACAATTAGAGAAAAAACTAAAAAATAGAGAACTATTACAAGGGAATGTCTCCACTCAAATCAATAATAGACTGCATGGAAGAAACCAATAATGAAATTAAACCACACACAAAGTAGTTAGTGAGCAGAATAATCGATTAAAAAAAAGGAGAGACAGAGAGCCAAAATTCTGTTTTTTTTTTTAATTAAGAAATGTTGAGACCATGGACATTTAGTCGCGGTCAATTTCGAACTTAAAAGTTAAAACCAACATTAATGTTTTGTGAAAAACTTCAGAACTTCAATTTTGAAGAGGCTATTTCAAAACAAATGATGTAAAATATAATGTAAATAATAAAACTTATATAAAAGAAGCCGATAAAAGGAAATATACCATCTGACTCCTATAATTGTTTTGGTTCTCTTGGCTTTTCTTGGAAGGACCTAAAGCATTGTGGTCGCTGCCATCTACTTCTCTGTTCTTCATCTTGCTCTCTTTGTGCCTCTTATCATGTATTCTCTGGTTATCAAAAGCATTAACAGCATGTCTTTCACTAGTAGACTTTTCCAGCCTAGATCTTCTATCCTCAGTACTAGGTGGATTTCGCCTTGAATAAGCATCCTCGCGTCCTCGGCAAGAACTTTCCTCCTCTATTCTTTCTCTCCTCTTATTTTGTTCACTGTGACGCACATCTTTTACTTGGTACTCTTTTCCAGAAACTTTATTTTCATCCTTCACCCTAGGATGGCTCCCCCATGCTTTCTCTTCGACTCTGTGTCCACCCCTGGCAGAGCTCCTTCCTTCATCTCTATCCCGCTTTGATAGATTTTCCTCGCGAGGTTGTTTCAATCTATGCCAATCTTCCTTATCTCTCTGTCTATCACCTCTTTTTCTTTGCAACCACTCTTCTTTGTGCCCTACAGAATGGTGATCCCCAACATTATCTCTAACTCTCAGTAACTCATCTCTCTTTTGCGGTTCAAAGACTTCATCTCGTTCCCTTTTCCGGTAGCTTTTACTCTCTCTCTTACCATGCAAAATATCCTCCTTGTCCACATGATCTCGCCTCAGATGCTCTTCATCTTTCCTCTTCTTGTTATAATAACTATCCACATTTTCATATCTCTTCAAACTGTCATCTCTTTCCCTATGTCTTGAGCTACCGCTAGCACCTTTATCATAATGACCCCTATAGCTTCCATTATCTAACTTTTTGGTCAGATGGCGGTCATCTTTATCGTTTCTCTCAATTTCGCGAATTTTGCCCCTAAGCCTAGATCCTGTTTCATCCTCATGCTCCCTCCTTCTTGTTTCTTCAATTCTTCCTTTTCTGTTATAAGGATCATCATCTCTTCTTTGCCAAGCAGCTTCAGCATTACTCCTCTCCTTTCGCCGATCAAAACCATCAGGTTTCAAATGATGCTGATGAGCTAAGTTAGGATCCCAGTCTCTGTAAGCATAAGCATCTTTCCTCCCCTTAACTTCCATTCGGTTTCGTTCATCGTGTTTGTCATGGTTAACTTTTCTTCGATAGTTTTGCTCGTTTTCATTGACGTACTTCTTAACGCTCCCCATGCTTAATGAGCGTCTACTTTGAAATACTTCCTCATCAACTCCATCCTGCCATTTCTGATAATCCCCGCTGCTCCCTGATCTTGATTTTCTATTTTCACTACTTGCAGCCTTCGAGTCTTCATCGTCATCTTCTTTGAGCATAAGTGGTTCAACTATACGATCCAATTTCTCGCTATTCTCCATTACTTCGTCATCTCTATCACTTTTATTATCGTAGCTGGTTGAAAAGAAATTCGCATTCTCCTGATCACTTTCACTATTCCTGTCAGCCTCAATGAGCACATCATGTTCAGCATCCTTGGCCTCGGCACTAGACTCCTGGGCAGCCTCAACCATGGCAGGAGATGACACTAGTGGACTGCGTTTATCATTCATACTGTCAACAGATCCCTCCTTACCACTGTCGGACGATTTCTTGTCTCGTATGTTTTGTCTTGGAGAATGAGGGGACTCATTACGTGTTCTACCATGCGGTCGCCTGTATTCAATAAAGGAGATAGATGAGAAAATCCTTCAGATACATCAAAATACTGAGCTAAGAAATACCTAAGAAAAAAGGAAGGAGTGAAGGTTTCCAATGATTTTGAGAGAAAGAAGAAGTCTTCAACAAAAGCAAGGAAAATTTGAATCCGTTTTGCAATTGAAACTGAATTATTTATTTTTCAAACAATATAACAATCAGTTATGCAAAATGGGGTAATGCTACCTGAAAAGACTCCAACAAACTAGCAAATTCATATAATACAAGCTCTAATAAGATGAGACATGCATCAAGTGTGCTTAACACAAAGCTAGTTTTTCATATACAATCAACTTACTGCTACCTAAATTGTCAAATACTATAAAATAAAGACTTCGTTATGTAGTGTGACATTTAATCACTGTCAAGTTGGAGCAATTAAATGAAATATGGTTCAAACTGAGTTCTGCTATTCTAAACTATAAAATCATCTTCCTGCCAATAGCCATCATGGTGAACGATTGAAGTTTATCGAACGATTCTTACCTCTCTTCAGTAGTACCGAAATTCTGAGAAGGGAAAGCAGCAGGGGTATGGCCTCTAGATGCAGGATGGCGCCCTGATACATCGGAAGGGAAGGGCAAGCTCACATCTTCACTTATGTTATCAGAAGCAGAATTCATCGTTCCCTTTCTTCTTCCAGCCTTATCCCACAGTTCACTATTATGAGTTTCTGAATAATTTTGAGGATGTTCAGTATCACTATCAATTTGTGCATTATCATCTTCAGCTTCATGGACTTCTTTGAAATCCTTTCCTGACAGATTGTCATTCTGTTCGTTTGGGGTGCAATTTCCTGTGGAGGAATTATCGTCCAAAGAATCCTGCAAGACAATCTATAGAACCATATGGCTGAAGTTAATTTTTATTAGGATTAATGTTAGTTTATACATGGAAAACGGTAGTCATTTTGCTTAATCACAGGATTGATGAAATACCTCAATTATAGCATCAGAATCACGAATTCTAGGGGGTCTAGTATCAATTGAGGGAAGACGATCACCATAACCAACTTCCACCTGTATTGCTCTGCCAATAGGCTGGCAAGGAAAATTTCCACCATTGAACTTCAATTTTAGAACAATGCTACCAACCCACACCATAAATTCCAAGAAAGTTTTAAATCGTAATGCAAGAGAAAGATACAATGGTCAATGGAGGTGTGGAAAGAACAAAAAAGAAATCAGTAATCCGGATAATATAATGATAATAATAATAGATAATTAAAGAAGAAAGGGTTCACAGTTCGCAAAAGTTTACACACACTTGAGAGATGTGTTCTCCCCAACCAAACTAAGCCATTAACTAAACGTTTACGAATTAACTGATGGCTCTACAACCTAAGGTGCTCCTTCAACCTCTTCTACACTCTTCGTCTCTCATTCATCTTCCTCATTCTCATATTCATCTTGAGGCGACAAATCCTACACCTCTTTCAACTGGGTGTAGTTTTCATCACCAGAAGGACAGTGCTTTCTCCCTTTCATGTTGTAATTTTTTTTATTTTTTTTTTTTGAGAAATTCATGTTGTAATCCAACATCTAACCAAGTGTTGTGAATTGTGATCCCTAAGCTAAAGTATGCCAATAATATTAAAAAGGCCCCCACAATTATATGTATTAATTAAGAATATTACAGAAGGTCCTCCGTCACTCACACACAAAGTGCACTCACTCACTCATCATATGCTCCTCGCCACCTTTGACAGCCAACAAACTCAAGCCCTACCCATCTAACCTGCAACTCAAGCACACAATACTTTTTCCCATTATACGTAAAACAGATTGGGGGCTTCCCTCTACATATCACATTAACAACTCGCAAGTAGTCCCCAAGGGGGCAGACTTGGGCTTTGAGGGTATACTTCCCTCAAGGTCCCAGTTTCAAGACTCACCTGTGACATTACTTCTTCGATGTCTCCAGTGTCTGGTCTAAGGACGGGCGTGGTTACCCTTGTTTCAATAAAAAAAAACAACTCACAAGTATTATAGAGCATAGTAAATACCATGGGTGGCCGCACATGAGCTGCTCCTTTTCCTACATCATTTTGTAAGCCATCGGACTTGGGAATATCATGAATACCTGCAGCAGCTGCTAGCTCTGGAGGCAAATCAGGATCATAACCCTGAGAAGGAAACAAAAAGAAAATTGTTATGAATAGAAGAATGTTGTAGAGAAACATGAATCTACAGAGATTAAAATATGGCTTAAAGAACTCACTCCTTCCATGAAAGAACCATCAACATACCTGTTCTGTTCGTCCACTCTCATATACACGGATTTTGCTTTGCATAGTACCCTCCAGGCGTTGTTGTTCCTGTATATAAAAATAAAATGGACCTTACTTTTATTTTATTTTTTATGGGAAGACAACTTCATTAAGAAGAATGAGATGATACAAAAAAGCCTTAAAAGGCCAAAATAAAAGTGGGGGTATAGAAAATTAGCAAAATACCCCAACTTTCAGTAGTCAAAACTCAAAAGTAAAGGATAAATCACTGCCAAGCACTCAAAGAACTGAAACACTGATTAACGGGAAAGGGGTGCTATAAGCCCAGAAAACAGCATCTATAAACCCAAAGTTAGTACAATGGTAAGTATTTACCAGCTGTTGGCAGTAATCCTTCCAGCTATCCTCATTCAGACCAAAGTTGAAAAAGTCAGATATGTCAACTCCACTAGATTTCCATGGTTTCTCCTCAAAACTATCAATGCCAACTTCAAAAATTGTCCTGAATGACAAAGTTAGAATCAAACGCACTACAATTAGCAAAGTAGAAAATTGAAATATTAATAAGCAAATTGAAGCAATATAAGTTAATTATGAAAATGAAAAAGTGCACTCAAATATCAAAATTTTCAGATCATTTAGGCATGACTTGCAATTAAACAAAAAAGAGGGTGAGATTCCAGGGCATGTCAGTTGTAACTAGGTTAAGGTCAACCTTATAAAGCAGAAAAGTATGCGGAATTAACATTTCCCTGAAGAGAAATTCAACAAGTGTTCTATCAACTGGATGGAAAAATAGTCTAAATTATATTTGTTCGCTCCACACAATAAAAACATGTGAAGCCCATTTCACTTGCACAGGCACACCAAGGGCACTTACAAATTGAAATTTTAAATTAAAAAATTATAAAAAAAACAGAAATTGAAACACGCAATTGGTAACAAACTAAAGCTAGCACATCATGTTTCAACATAGAACCACTTCAGTAGGCCAAGGCAAGTCATAGAACAATGTAACCTTATCTTTCATTGAATCAATGGATGAATGTCTTTGTTTCCTATCCAAAAAAAGAGTAGGCAAGGGCAATTATTACTTGTGTGACGGCAGGGTGAACTCTAGGCCACCAAAGCCACGCCCTCCCGTACTATTGCCCCATCCAGGCATTCCAAAGCCTGAATGAAAACCTTTCTGCATTGAAGCTGGATCTTTTGCTCCTGCGGGTCGCCAATCACCTCTACCACGACCACCAACAGGACCCATGTTGACAAGTGGACGAGCTTGATTTGGAATCCCTCCAGGGCCAGAAGCAGGAGTGCTAGGAAAAGGTGCTGCACCAGGTCTCACATACTACACATCCATCAAGAACATGAGCTTTATTATTTAAAAAAACAACACACACACAAGAAGCAAGCAAAAATTATGCAAGAAACTTTATTTATCTGCAGTTGAAATCAAGAAACTGTGTTTATATAAGTGAATCCAAGATTTACTATAATAATTGGTTATCACGCACACTGAACTATTCAGTTTTATGCGTTAACCTACTACAGCCAGTATGTTTGTTAGCTTTGACTGAGAAACAAAACCACTTAAAAGATTAACCAATATTCAAGAAAAATAAAAACTACAAAGCAATAAACCAAGAACACACTAATGCTAATAAATTTTTAAAAAATCAACTTTCATTTAAACTGCAAAGCTTGTAAAACAAAACAAAAAATTATATTCACTTCATAGAAACTAAAAAAACCTGTTTAAAATATAAAGAAAAGATATCATATGTAAATGACACAAATTTTTGCTTGAAGTTAAGTACACAAGTTGGAAGATTTTTTTTTTTTAACATAGAAAATGCTCCACTTTTGCCTACAAAACCAACCATTCTGAAACAAGAACAAAAGTGGTGAGGGAAAGGAAATAAAAATAATAAAATACTGACAAGCAAAAATTAATACGTTATATAAGCATCAGTTAAGGGAATATGAGGGAAAAAGAAAAAAATAAAGTTATTTTAGCTTTGGGAAAAGAACTAACAGATTTATGACTCAAACCAATTCACTTAAATACTACTCTTATTTGATGACTGGAGACAATTGCTACCAGCATAATGATCTAAGCAACTTACTAGATAACAAAGATGGCCAACAGGCTTTTGCAAATGGCAGCAATTACAACAACAAAAACAAATACACTAAAAAGCAGAAATTTTGGTTGGCACACAACAGCTTGTACTCATCAATGAAATCAATAATAAAGAGAATAATTCTTCCACTTCTCTTATTAACTTTGAGGATAGCACTCGTTGTTCAGGACCATTTTAACTTGCTCCAAACATCTAGAAAAATCAATTAGGATATGAGTAGTTCCAGGAGTGAGATGAGATAAAGGCTTTGGTGATTTTGATTAGAAATGGTTTCCATTCATCACTTGTAGCGGAAGTAAGACAACTAGAACCAAGAACTATGATATCCTTCACTATTATCCCTGTCATGCGAAATTTCCAACACCGCTGTCTACAGAAAATTGAATGTGTGATAGCAGGCGTATGAGGAAATTAGTTTTACAAGAGGAAATTAGTTTTTTGATGGCTCATTGAAGTGCTTGAAGGATGTGCAGGAAGTGTCTCAGAGATTGGAATCCTGAAACTGAAAAATGTCTCCTGCCATTCGAGTTGGTAGTCCACATCAGAGTTGCTACAAGTAACAAAAAGCAGAATGATGATTTTCAGCTATAATCCCCAAGTACTATACATAATGAATCCAAAATATACGAGGGAAGTGATAAGGAATCTATCCCCAGCCTGAACAAACACGAGATCGAAAAACCATTTCAAATTTGTTGGAATCAAGAGTAAAATTACAAAAAATGTTTAGATAAACATTATCTAGAATCTGGAAACAAAACCAAATCGTCCACACTAATGACATTCTTAGACTTTCCTTAAAAAAACCTGCCGTTTCTCTTGAGATGAACCTGAAGCTCCCAATAAGTAGCCACTGCAATATTTACCCAAATAACCTTACCTCTGCCTTTAAAACTATGCCCACACACTGGCCGAATAAAAGAACGTGTGGTCTATTGGGGGGCGAACCACTGATGATTGAAGTTTTAAATAAAGAACGCCATGCCTTCCTAGAGAACTCGCAGTTGATTACCGATCCTTATCTTTGTCACGATGATTATTATACATCAAACACCAATTGGGGGACAGCATAACACCCCGTTCTCTTTTGGATGAAATCAAGAGTATCAAGATTACAAGGTAAATCGATGATTATTTATTACTTTCAAATGATATCATGTACATCTTATGAATTAAACAATGTAAACTGTGAAACCAAAATAGAGGTAAATCAATAGTAATGACCACATGAGTAATGACCACATGAGTATTATTCACATCATATAATAAAGAACAAGAAATTACATTCTGATTATCATCGACAAGAGGGGAATTAACAAAACCCCATACACACTCATCACACTTTCAAAAAAACAGATAATACACTGACCTTATATTGAGAATGAAAAGGACGATAACTGTAATTGCTATATCCGAGTTTTGGTGCAACAACAACCATTCCACCATTAGTCTTTGCAGCCTCACCCAAGTCCTTTCTTTCACCATCAGCTACCGGCACTGCATCTTCGCCCCAATCTTGCTCTTCCACAGCCTGATTCTGACCATTATCCCCCAAAATAACAAGCGGGCGATCGTCTTCATCGTCCTCGTCCTTGTCGCCTCCCATTCCACCTCTCTCCATTGCCATAGGCCCACCATTATCATTCAACACAATTTGCAAATCATCCTCACTGTCACTATCCCAGCGATCTTGAGCCGCATCATTCGCTCTAAAACCTTCCACGTTCAAGCCAGGAATAATCTGGTCGTCCTCAACCCCAGCATTTCCCTCTTCAATATCTAATTTCTCCATCGAATCAACGCCATTCTCCAAATCACCCGCAATTCCAGATTCAACCCCGAAACCCCGATTCTCGAAAACCCTAATCGGCAATTCGACATCGACGGAAGCAGAATCCTTGCGCTCTGCGTCGTTTCCGGCGGCCAGATTGAGAACGAACCCGGAAGAACCGGCGGGGCGAGTGGGCGAGTGAGAAGGTTCCGGTGAGGGCGGATTAGCGACGATCGGACGGCGGAGGGGCGGCGGAGCAGGTGAGGAGAAGGGCCTGAGAACGTCGGTGTAGAGATCTCCGAACTCGTCGTCGTCTTCCATGGCGAGAGAATTCAATTCAGAGAAGAGATTGAAGGAAGGAGGCTATGACAGTGTCGCTTTTAAGGTTTTTTATTTTCCCCCAACAAACCTCAGGAAAGTGAAACCCTTTTAAATTATTCTTTTTATTTTGACAAAATTAACTTCTTTTCTTTTCTCTTTTTTATAAAAAATTGAAATTTTTATAACTGCTGTGTTTTTTTAGTATATATTGGAGGAAGGGGATAAATACTAATTTTTGAGCTCGAATTTGTGACGTGAATTGGTTTACAACAAACAATGAAATTATTACGTCACCCACCGACCCAAAAATTAGAAATAAAGAGTTATTTTAAATAGTTAGAAATTATAAATGATAAATTATTTTAAGTAGCTATATACTTTGTCCGGATGTCGGCTTTCGATGAACAGTTAATAAATGTTTAATCTAAATTCTTCTTAAATTTGACAAGAAAACACCAATATAGTTGTTAGGTTGTTAATTTCAATTTGATTCTTTATTTTAAAATTGAACATTTTTATTATTATATAATAATAATGTTCATTTTTAGTCCTTAAGATAACAAAATTGTTAAGTATAAAAGTAAACTTTAAAAAATACATTATGATTAAAAGTAATTATTATCGAAATGATAAGGTAAAAGTGTTCAAATTTGGAACATAATTACATAATGGATCAGTGGTGCAGTTGATTATCTTATTTGGTGTTAATTTATCATAAGTGCCTAATTTAGAGACAATCTTTTTTTTCCCTTTTATTTTATATTTTCTAAAATTTCTATAGTTTACTACTATTTTTCTAAGTAAGGCAGTAGTCAGATCTAAAAAATAATTAAGATTTTAATGAATATGAATGAAAATATTTTAGAATTTATAAAATGGATTAATACCAAACAACAATATTTAGTCTACGAAAATTGGTGGAAATGGATTAACACCAACCCATATAACAAATCGCATAATCGACTCATTTGTTATTCAGGTGTAAATAATGTGATTATCAAGAAATCACTCAATTTACGAGTATCATTATTGGCATATAAATAATTAACTCACACATACAAAATTTGTTAACGATTATAAACAATAATAACTATTTTAAAATTTTTTATCGAATTATAGAAAATAAATTTTAATTTTTAAAATCATCGAAACTAAATTTTAATTTTTTTTAACCACAATAATTATATTTTAGTTTTTAAATATATGGATTAAACTCCATCTTTCATTCAACCATAAAAACCAAATTTATAGTTTTCCTTATTTGTATACAACTTTCATAATATTAAAATTTCATTTAAAATCCTCGGAAATGAATAATACTCTACTAATATAAGTATGATACAGTAATAAGTTGGTATGGATTAAGTTTCAATTATTGTTAAATAACAGGAAAAAAAAACCATTTTGGATTAGCATAGGTTGTCAAAAAAATCTTAAAAATTTTCTACCAATTTCTATTGTTGTGATTGTTTGTATAAGGATTATAGGTAAATTTTATTATGAATGAAGAAACATTTATAATTTAATAATAATAATATCAGTTTATAAATTTATAATTTCAAATCTTAAATACGCTTAGCATTTTTTTCATAATATCACTTTATTTTATTTATTTATTATTATTATTTGTTAATTCTAGAGTTTTTTTTCGGTATATCATACAAATTAAAATGAATTAATATCAAACAAGATAACTAAGTAAATTTTTTAAGTATAGAGTTTAGTTTCTCATACAATACCGCTCATTGTGGGTTGATGATTGTAGTGAAGGTGTGTCTCTCATTTGGACTTGGTCTTTCATGTTTATTTTACTTTTGGGCTGGGCCTTTTCAACTTTCATTTTAAAGCCCACTTTTGGCCCAAATTCTTTGTCCATGAAACAAATCTACCTGTTCTTTATCTTCATTTATCAATGGGCTTGAAGAATTTTGAAGAGGAATCCAGAAAGTCTGCAACCCATTGAACCAACATTTAGGTACAGTAAATAGAAGTAATAGTTCAACGATATTAATATATATTCGATAATAAAGAGATCGTGAATTTAAATTTATCAACTTCAATTGTTGTAGGACAAAAAAAAAACATTTATGTTAAGTGTTTCAAATAAAATAATGATATTAGGGATGGGAGTTGGCAAAGTCACTCCCACCCTTACTTCTTCGTAGTTGCCATACCTTGAATGAAAAATATAAAATACTTTTTAAAACATCAATCAATAAAAATATAACTTGATTAAAATTGTTAAGCATATAATCATAATCAGGTTCACGCATTGAATTTTATGTGCAAATTTTACTAGAATTAATGCCACCCATCAACCCAAATAAAATAGACTGAGATTATAGTTTACCTATTGATTAATAGTTTATTATAGAGCTAAAAAATAAGTTTTTTCCGACTGAGTTTGTGGGGCAGTTAGTTATCTAATTTGATGATAATCTATTTCAACTCCACCGTCATGCATTCGAGCTCGAAAATCAATATTTGACTCTCATATTATTTGAGAGCATTAACTCAATTTAATGATTATGATTACTACTTAATCATCTCTTTGGTTACAATAATACATTATTAGTGATCTTATATGGTATAATAAATACATAAAAGAAATTCTCCCATCATATCCATGTATGGTGTTTTTTAAAAGAAACGCCACCAGAAACTAAGTAGTTAATTAAATTCAATTAATGACAAAAGATTAGAATTTATTCTAATTTAATCAAGCCGTTGACTTTTAAATTTGTAGGCAGAATATCCATTCTATCTATCCCCATTGTCATTTGTTTCTAAGATTGGATACCTTTTTTAGGGCAGACCCTTTACTTTACTTATTGTGTTGACATCTTTAACAGCTGTTTAATAGATTTTTTTAAAAGATATTTGATTATGCAAGATTTCCTTTTTATTGGAAAAATATATGTTGATATAACAATGACAAAAGTGATTAAATAATTTTTTTTTGAGTACCATATCGGGGCTAGGGGACAAATATCAATTTTTAGAATCGAATCTGTGATGTTGGTGTTGAACTAGTTTACAACCAAATAATGAAATCATTCCACCACTAATGATGCAAGTGAGTTAATAATCAACCTTAATTACTATTAGTGAAACTGTAGAAAGGATTTCAAGCCACTCATGCAAAGTCTTCGACACATAATAAATAAATACATGGAATAGTTTTTTTAATAAGATAGAATTAATATTTTTCCATAGGGAATTACAGATAAGTTAGAGTTAAATATCAATTTTTATGATTAAATCTATAACTATAGTGATAAAGTAGTTTTTGTTTATATTCAATATTATATTTTCATCGTTAAAATATTTGATAACTTGAAAGGAACAATACTTAGCTACACATGAATGTCTAGTGAGAGTATACTTTTGCCTTATGTGACACAAATTTTTAACACATAATTATTTTATTTTTCAATGTTTTATTAATTTTATGCTTCAATTTGTTGTAAAAACCTTTGTCACATAAACAATAAACATACTCATCCTAGGTAAGTACTGCTCTAGATGAATTCTGATTTAAGTGAGAAAAAGAAATGGTGCAAAATGTATTCATGATTCTCATTTCCCTAATTCTGGTCTTGTTTAAGTTTTTTAATATAATTTAAAAAAAAAAAAAAAAAAAACTTTTCCCACAAAGAATCTTATCCTCATGAAAAAAAAAATGTTAAATTTTGCGAGGAACGAGACCAAAATGAGAAAATCATTTCCCACTTCATCCTTATGAACATCTCTACCAACAAATCTCTCTTAAATAGAAATTTTTAACAAAAAGATAATTTAAAATCCTCAAATCTCCTATTCTTATCTTTGCTTACTTGATTTTGAGACCTTTTTTATCCCATTTTTTTAAAGAATATTATGTATGTAACCCATCTTATTTACATACCAACACGTTACTTCAAATCATGTCCCTTTGTAATAAATTTGTGAATCTCAGAATTTATGCCAAAGTAACATTAATTCTTAACAATCTACTAGCTTTCAATTTCAAACATATAACAATGATGACATCCATTCACAAGAAAAAAGAAGTATAATATACGATTTACTTAATTAAAAAGTTTGAGACTTTAAATTTGCACTCTTAATCTAATCTAAAAGTATCGATGAATATTATCGCGTATTTTATTAAATATCAATATTAATGAGTATTTGTTTCTTTTTGTACATATGAAGGGAGATAGATATTGATTCTCGAAATCAAATCTGTGACGTTGACGTTAAACTGATTTATAATCAAACAATGAAATTATTGTGCCACTTACTCATTCAGTATATTTGTAATAGAATCTTAAAATTGGTTAATGATTATGAATGCAATTACTTTAAAATTTAGCTGAACTTATAATTATTTTATGAGGATAGCTTATTTAATATAATTTCCTAATTTGTAAAGTTTCTTAAGATACAAATTTAAAATATAGACCCAAACTTGTAATTAAACTAAATATTAATATTAATGTATAAGTTTTATTATTATTATTTTTAATAAAAAAGACAAACAAAACAAGTATACAATATACAATTCTTCTCTAATTCAATGAACGAGAAACATTGATTTATTGGATGGATTAAAAGCTCGGAATCTTAGTTTACATTTTCAGAACAAACGTTTGGGAAACAGAAAATAGAATATAAATAAACATAAAAAAAAGTTGCAAAAAACCAATTATTGTTTACATTAAGACAAAATCAGTGAATGTTGATGGATCTTGTTTTCTGATCTGTTATATTTGTATACTTTATTATTATTATTATCATTATTATTATTTTTTGAAATGATTGTATACTTTATTTTAGGTACATAATGAGATATGGAAGATTTTGAATTTATATTATTTGCTATCTATTAGTTATTAAAATAAAGGATACACATTTGCAAAATCATTCTCTTTTGCGAATGCAAGATTTTAGTGGGCATTATATATATATATATGGACTTTCCAATTGGAAGCTATATGCATTGTTTCAAAAATAAAATAAAATCTTCGTGATCCCAAATGAATTTAATATATTAACTATTTTTATATATACATGTGTATGTTTATTTAATTGATTGAATTTTACCTTATAATTTGGACAAAAAAATATTTTTTCAACCGTTAAAAAAATCTTCATGAAAATGATAGGAAAAAAGGATAATTACATACCACCTCCTCCAATTATTATTACTTTCTCTTTGTTCACCTCCTTCAATTATTGCCTACCAACAAAACAAGTATTTACATTTTTTTTGGAATCAATATTTACATTTAGTTAAAAAAAAAACAAGTACATGGGTTGTTGACGAGATTAATTATCTGATTTGATGTTAACCTATTTTTACTTCACGGTCATGTGCTTTTAATTCCTGGAATCGGTATACTAAAAGTCGTTAGTGTTGAATTAATTTACAACCAAATAATGAAACTATAGCGTCACTCACCAATTCGATACAACTTTGTTACTTATAATCGTTATTATTAATGGATAATTCATTTTATTAAAAAAATAGTTGAATTGTCTAAAAAAAAAAATTGCAAAAACTAGCATCATGTATAACTTAAAAATTAATAAATTACAAATTCCAATCAATCACATTTTTAATTATTTTTGAATTGATTTAAAAAAAAATGTTTCTTTTTTTTTTTTTTACATAAAATGATTTGAGTAGCATACGAATATATTTTTTGCGGCAAGAATAGGAGAATTTTAGTGACATCGTTTATAATCTACTAACGATTGATTATTCGAATCTCATTTTCTCAAATATTATTGAATAAAAAAATGGGCCAAAAAGTGCAATAATACGACCAACATAAATTTATAATTATGAAAAATATCATATCTACCCCATAGCCTCTTTGGATCAGCCTATGGGCATAATTATAGAAATATTGTTGGTTATTTATTTGTATATAGTCTTTAAATACTATTAGTTTCCTTTTTAATAGTGAATATATATACCAAAAGAGTTGATGATGAGTCAGTTTATTTGATTGTAATCTAATTCAATTTTATGATTATAGATTCAATCCCAAAAATGAATATTTAGCTATTATTTTATTTAACACCAATAATATCCTCCCAATTTGACTATTTTATATATATATATTTGTTAGAATTAGACCATCATGTATTATAATAGTCAATATGATGAGATTTAAACCCTAAAACTATACACTAAAAGACATTTGATTCGGATCCATTATATTCAATTATCATTCACTTCTACCTTTCAATTTAGATTATTCCTCATTCTATAGTAAAATGGAAGAAAAAAAAAGAAAAAGCATAACTCATTATCATCGTTATCTTAAACTACACAATATTGAATATTTATTACGAAGGAGACATGTTGGAATTTCTTTTTTGAAATTAAAAATTCTAATATACCATTCCACTTACATTGACACATTACATCCAACAATTTCATAAAGAAAAAACAAATGGCACATTACATCAAATGTAGCCGCAAAAAGTGATTTTGTCTCTTTCGAATTCATTTCTGTAGTTTTAACAAAAAAAAATTAAATTTAAGAACAGTTGATTTTCCTAATTAAATCTTCGAATTTTCAGCAAAAATTGACGCAAAAACAATAGGGGCTGTTTGTTTGACATATTTAGATAGTTTTTAGGGTAAGGAGTTATGTTTAAGAGTTAAAAATTGAGAATTGTGTCAAAAACTCGTTTGGATGTAGTTTTTGTATAGAGGAGTTAAAAGTCAAAATCTTGTTTGGATGAAGATTTGAAAATCAGTAGTTATTTTTAGTAGTTAAAAAAGAAATGATTAAAAATGAGTTATTTTTTATTGATTTGAAAGGAATAATTAAAAATAAGTGGTTAGAAATGATTGAGTAGTTATAAATGAATGATTAAAAATGAATGGTTATAAATTAAAATTATTTTTAAAAGTAAAAATGAGAAGGAATTAATAAAAACTCGTTTGGATGTAGGTTTTTTAAGAAGAGTTAATAACTCCTCCTACTAACTCCTACCTAAATAGAATTTTCGTCATCGTGGTGATTGAATTACAGGGTCAAGGTTTTGGAATTGTGCTCGTAAAAGAACAAAATTTACAAATAATAATAATAATAATAATAATAATAATAATCTTTTATAGGATAACAACTTTGGGAGATTTTGTGGTTTGAACTTACCAAAAGGGTTTTTTTGTGATTGAGGAGTGTCATCTACACAGAATTTGTGGTCTTCCTCTCCCATTCTATTACTCAAAAGAAAAAAAAAAATAATAAATTAGTTATGACAATTAATTACACTCTTAAGTAGACATGTCTAGGAGGACATAAAAAGTCATAATGATTTTCTATCCTCCAAAATTCACCATTTTTTTCCAATTCATTTTTATAATATTTGTTTAGATTATAATTTTAAATAATTAATTTTTCTTATAAAATATCTATATGTTTCAATTACATTATTAACTATGAAGAAAAAAAAATATTCATTTGAATATATAATTTTACTAAAAATATATTTAGGGCCACATGATAATTTTCTTAATTTTACCTTTCTATTTTTTAAATAAGAGAATAACAAGATGTGACTATTATCCAATCACAAGTGTGGGCTTCAAAATTTAGGTGATAATAAAACATCACTTAAATTGGTCTCAATTTCAAGTAAGTAACATTGTATAAATTTAGAGACATCGAGACTCAAATCTTCAACCACTGTACCACTCCTTGGAGATAGTAACATGTACCAATTATACTGTAGATATATTATTGTCATAAAGGATAGACCTATACGTTTTCAATTCCTCTATTATAGTGTTGATTTATTTAACTACAGAAATTTTGAAGAATGCAAAAATGAAGGATTCGTGACTTATCGTTGAATGGTAATCGAGTTTAATATCATAGACTGTATCCTAAAAACTACCCTCTACCTGAGATTTGTGGACATTTTTCCAATGTGTACTTAGGGGGAAAAAAAAGGTGAGAAACCAAAAGTGGTCTGCCAGAGAAAAGCTCCACCTTTTGCTATTTAATAATAAACCAAACCGCCCATTCCCACATAATAAAAACAGACAAATTTCAAGAAAAGCCCTTCAAAAAACACTAATTTACCATCCCGCCGCCGTCTGCTTCCTCTGTTTCCGGCCACCGTCCACCGTCATGCAGCCGTGCAGCAGAGAAATGCAAACCCTCAACTCCCTCCTAAACAACTCCCAAATCTCCCTTCAAGACCTCCACGCCGACGACCACCACCACCTCAACCCGCCGCCGCATCTCCACCATTTCGACCCGGCCGCCGCCGCCGCCCCACACGACGATTTCCTCGAGCAAATGCTGAACACAATCCCACCCTGTTCCTGGCCGGACCCAAAATCCCCTTGGGACATGAACCCCATCAATAAACCCACCAGAGATATCTCCGACGACCAGATCGCAACCGCCTCTCCCGCCGCGAAGGCCGCCGTCATGTTCCAGCAACAGCTTCTCTTATCCAGAGGCATCTCCGCCGCCCCCGCCGCCGCCGATCATGGCCTCCCCCCTATGCCTCTCTCCCTCGGAAATGCTGACGTGGACCACCGGCCACCCATCTCGGTCAGCTCCGTTCTGGATCTGTCATTTAATTCTTCGCCGGAGTTCTCTGTTTTCACTCTGTTTTTTTTTTCTTTTTTTGACAGAACGGTTCGGTTCAGCCGCATAGTTTCGGAGCTCCGGCCGGTGGGTCCGCCGGAGTTTTGCCGTCTCAGCCGAAGCAGAAAGTCAGAGCTCGCAGAGGCCAAGCCACTGATCCTCACAGCATCGCCGAAAGGGTAAATCGGAATTCCTCCATAATTGTTTGAATCTTCAACTCTGTTTCACTGAAACCAAATTTTCCGGCGGATCTATAGGGGGTGTTTATTTGACATATTTTGGTAGGAATTAGAATTGGGAGTTATCGACTCTTTTTCGAAAACTTACGTTCAAACGAGTTTTTATTAACTCTTCCTCATTTTTACTTTTAAAAATAACTATAATTTTTAATTATTCATTTATAACTATTTAATTTTAATTTTTTCTTTTAAATCAATTAAAATAACTTATTTTTAATTATTCATTTTTAATTATTTTTTTTAACTACTAAAAATAACTACTCATTTTTAATTTCACACTCAAACAATGTTTTGACTCTAACTCTTCTATCCAAAAATTACATCCAAATAAATTTTTAACACAATTCTCAATTTTTAACTCTTTAATATAACTTCTCAACTCAAAAATTACCTAAATATGTCAAACAAATAGACCTTATATGTTTTTATGGGAATTGAAACAAAAACAAAATTAGGGTTGTTGTTAATTTTGAATTTTATTATGTTTAGCTTCGAAGAGAGAGAATTGCAGAGAGAATGAAAGCACTGCAAGAACTCGTTCCCAATGCAAACAAGGTCAGTTTCTTCTTTCAATTTATTTGCAATCACAGTTTTTTTTTTTTTTTTTTTTTTCATTTTATTTCTGATTAAAACAACATTTTAATTTTGATTTTGTTTTTTTTTAAGTTCCCATTACAATATGAGAAATTGAGGTTAGAAGTATGATATTTTATTTATTGTCATTATTATTTATCATTGAACTTTGAAATTTTACCTATTAATTTTCATTTTTCTAATGGTTTCATTTTGATCTATAAATTTTAAAAGTTAAACTCTAATCTATATATTTTTAAATTTGATTGGTCACTAAAACTTTTAAATATTTAATATTAATTTTTAAAACAAATTAAAAATTAGTCTCTATAATAATATTGGAGTTAATATGAATTAAATTGTTGTAACCAAATATATTTTTTATTACTAGACAATAATATGTGGTTTTTTTGTTTTAGTTTTTTAAATTTTGCCTTGGGTTCTTTTTAATTTTTAGGGAATTTTGTATGTATAATAAACAAAACAAAAAAATAATTCTATTTATAGCACAAAATCAAAATTAATTTATTTGTAGTAAAAATATCAAATTAATTTATGTCATCCATACAATTCAATCTGTGATAGAGTTGAGTTCTATCACTCTTTAAATTCTATCAGTGATAAAAAATAATGTTTTATGGATGAATTATATTAGAAATTATGTTGTAAATATAATGCAAGATGTAGAATGTGCTGGTATACTTTTACTCACATTTCAATAATAATATTTTTTATTCTTTAAAATGTCACTAATAGAAAAGTTTGTTGAAATTCATAACGAACTAGAAATGTAGTTGGATTTTGAAATATAAGACTAAATAAAAATTACATTCAAGATTTATATGTAAAATATGCAATTTTTGTCGGTTGTGAAATAATTAAAGCCAATTAAATTGGAAAATTGGGAATTAAATAATGATGAATCTGAAAAGGGATTTGAAATTTCAGACAGATAAGGCTTCGATGCTGGATGAGATCATAGACTACGTTAAATTCCTCCAGCTCCAAGTCAAGGTATGGCCCTCTAATCCTGACCTTTATTTTTTAAAATATATAAAATTTATTATAATTATTAAATGGAATTGATTTGTTAAAAAATAAAAATGATTCCCTGTTGGTATTTTAATTTAATTTTTTGTAAATGGGTTTTATTATTTTAATTTATCTTATTATTTGGTGTAGGTTCTAAGCATGAGCAGGTTAGGAGGTGCAGGTGCTGTTGCTCCTCTTGTTGCTGACGTGTCCTCAGAGGTCAGTTCTTTAACCCAAAAAATAAAAATAAAATATTTTCCTAAATTTGGAAGTGTATCAATTCATATAATTTGTCAATTCTGTTGAATAATATAATTTACAATTCTATCAATTAATCTAAAAAGTATAATATATATGTATAAAGATACTAAGGGTGTGTTTGGGCCCCCGTTTATGTAAACGGCCGAGTTGGTTATAATAATCCAACCGGTGTTTGCCCCACCGTTTATTATAAACGGTGGTTACCTAAACCTGCGTGCCAGTTTATCTAAACCTACGTGCCCGTTTATCTACACCTTACATATATTACTTCTTGTTACATAACCAGCCCCCAAACACCATTGATCATAATCCGTGTTATAATAACTTGCCCCTCAAACATCATTTATAATAACCTACCGTTTATCATAACCCACCGTTTATCATAACCTTCCGTCTATAATAACTAAACCGGTGCCCCAAACGCACCCTAAAAGGTTAAGAATTCTCACATAAGTGAATTAAGATTTTTTTGGTAGATTCACCTGCATTGTAAGATTATCTTCTAAAGATATTTCAAATTTAAGGTTAATTGCATCGATAAACATGAAGGTTACTTTGCAAAATACCTCGTTTAAAATATCCTTTAGCAATAGCTTGTCGAAGTTAAGTTGGTCTCGGTCTATGTTGTGGATCAAGGCAAGAACACAAATTTCAAGAGTAACTTTTTGTTTGAATTATTACTTAAATATATGGTAACTATAGATTAAATCTGTTTTAGGGTTAGCCTAAATGGTTGTAATTGTTGTTAGTTAAATTATCTTTTGACACTTTTACACACTTGTTTTTATTGATACTAACCCAAAATTTGAGCCTTTTTTGTGAGACATTATAATTTTTGGGCTTATTTAAAAAAGATTGAAAAATAAAAAAAGAATTTTGAGGATTAAGTTTTGTATTTTATAATTGCTTTATCAGAAGACGACAAAAGAAAAAGAGAGGCACGCGTGCGAAAACTTTTATCAGCTTTTGATTTGCCTGTCGTTTTCGGTTATATGTGAAAAAGGAAAAAAAAAAAAGTAAAATAACATTTAGCCTTCCATTTTTTTTTTTTTAAAAAAATCCAATTTTGCTCCCTAAATTTTGTGATAGGTTTTTATTTTAGGTCATAAAATTTTAAAATCCAATTTTAATTTTTTAAATTATTTATTTGCTTGTATTTCTAAAGTTAACAAAAATTTAAATTAGTTTCTTGACTTTATATTATCATTATTTTTTAAATTACAATCTTTCTTTAAATAAATTTTAAAATAATGTTCACATTTTGCCTTTGGCTATTATTATTGAACACTTTTTCAATTAACATTAACTTTAAATTTATTAAAAGGATCAATTTGAAATTTTTTGAAAATATAATAATTTAAATTAAAAATTTTAAAAATTTGAGACTAAATTGAAAAAACAAAAAATTAAGGGTGTGTTTGGATCCTGTTTTATGTAAACGACCCGCATTATAATGACCGATGTTTGCCCCAAAACTTACTTGCTCATTTATTTAAACATATATTACTTCTTGTTATATAATCAGCCTTTTAAATACGGTTTATCATAATTACTGTTGTAATAATTGCCCTTCAAACACTATTTATCATAACTTGATCATCTGTTTATCATTACCAAATCTGTGCTCTAAACACACCTTAAGTGTATCAATAAAAATATCAGATTTTAATAGCGAGTAAAAAACGGTGACGTTGTCAGGGAGGCGGTGAGTGTATGCAAGGAAGTGGGGCCCAGGGTGGCCGGAGTTCAAACGGCGGCGGCGACGCCATGACGGTGACGGAGCAGCAGGTGGCGAAGCTGATGGAGAAGGATATGGGATCGGCGATGCAATATTTGCAAGGAAAAGGTCTGTGCCTAATGCCCATCTCACTGGCCACGGCCATTTCCACCTCCACGTGTCACTCATCCAGGAATCCGATGATCAACGGCGGCGTCGGCGGCGGGATTCCGGTGATGGGTTCGAACGGAAAAGGGCCGCCGTCGTCGCCGAGCATGTCGGTGCTGACGGTGCAGTCGACGAGCATGGGGGCCGGCTCCGTCAAGGACGGCGCGTCGGTTTCGAAGCCGTGAAGACGACGGCGCGTGGAGGATTGACTTTTTTGGTTTTTGTTTGCATAAAAAGGAAAGGAGTCAAAGTATTGTGGCTAGGAAAAATAAGGCATCTTAGTAAAACGGCGCCGTATTTTGGTGGACTTCTTTTGGCCTAAACCCCCTATAACCTAAAAGCAAACCCTAAAAAAAGTAAAGCCATTTTCTCCTTTGCATCACATCCCAAGAAACCCTCTTTTTTTTCTTTTTTTTTAATCTTTTGTTTATGGGTTTAATTAAAAGCAATTCATGGTAATTGCTTAAATTACTCATTACCATAAGAGTTTGTTATCTCTCTCTTTTGTGAGTTGAATTTGGTAGGCCAATACAAATTGATATGAAGGGATCTGTTTTTCTACTTTTAGGAAAGTAAGTAATGATTATGAGCAATTATATTTGCTTTTAACACCTTTTCCCAATGTGTTTCCATATAAGAAAATCTAATTGATGTATTCTATTATTCGTTACTTTTAACTTTGTCTATGAGCTAAAAAAGACAAAGCTCCAATGATAATATAGAGATTATAAATCTCAACAATATTATTGAATTAAAAAAAAAACATTTTATAGATATCTTAGCCACTCTTGTAGCTTTTTTGTTATTGTCACCTCAATTTTCGTTAACATTTCAATCATTTTTAATTCAAATGATAAATTTAAAAGAGAAAAATTTGCCTCCTTAGTTAAGGAGGCAAACCCTTCTTAAAAGAGGTATGTGACACCATTTGGTGCCAAATTTTTTTTTTTATTTTAAAAATAGTATTGTTTAAAGAAAAATTTTGTGGCACCAAATGGTGCCACATACCTTTTTTAAGGAGGGTTTGCCTCCTTAATTAAGGAGGCAAATTTTTCTCAATTTAAAATGTGTTATTTATGAAGGATTAGAAGTAATATTACCAAAATGAATAAATTTTTAAATAGAAGTTTATGAGTATTTTTAAATATAATTGAGCAAAAACTATATGTGTGTGTATGTATTCTATTCCACCTACTTTATTTTTCCTAATCTTGAAATTCCTCAAGTTATTATATTTTAAAGCTGTTAGCCAATAGAATTTGAAAGTTGTAGGTAATCTTTCACTAACCACTAATTTTATAACATTTATGTTGTCTAGTGTTTATGCTCTTTACTCTTCTTTGGCTAAATTTTTATATGCACCCTGATTCTTTTGATAGTCATTTTAAAAGATTCCCTTTTTCTAAAAGATAAAGAAAACATTTTCTTCTTTTTTGAATGGCTTTTTAAGAATACTTATGAAATATTAGCATATTTTAACAAAGCGAAATTTGTATAAATTTCTTTTTTCATTAAAAGAAGTGGACCATATAAAGTGTACATTAAAAACATGTTATCTTAAATAATTTTAGAACAGTCTTTCACAATGGATAAAAAGATGTTCCTACTAAACAAGAGCAAATGGTACCTTAAGATGATGCAAAAGGAAAATTAGTTCAATGGGTGGGGTAGTTAGCTCTATCCAAAAATACAACCATGAATATAATAATATGACATGATTCAAATTTGTTTTTCAAAATATATTTGCATAATCAATATTTATTTCTAATTATAAGGTATCTTTTTAAAAGTAAAAGAAAGACAAACTTTAAGGTTAGAAAAGCAAATGAGTTGCGTTTAGGGAAAACTAAAGCAGAAAAAAGATTGCAAATTGAAATGGATTAGTTTGATGTCGGTGTCTTTCTAGGAAAAGCCAATAAGAAATCACGGTTGGAGGAATTAACGAATAATATCTTTAATGTTGACTTTAAATTCGCTTTTTTAAAAATTTATTTAATTAATTTTTTGAATGTCTGGGGAATTAATTAAACCATGGTTTTGTTTGAAGAGATATTAATTAAACACAATTGATAAGGAGTGGGAAGCGACTAATGGACCAACATGTAGTCCACTACTCTTGAAAAGTCTAATTTGGAAGAAAATTTATTCAAAGGTGGGAGTTAATTTCAGGCCAATTTTCACCATTTGACTGGATTTTTTTATAAAGAATTTACTATCAATGCCACATTCTACCTCTTGTATTATACTTATAACAGAAATTTTAAAATAATTCATGTTTATCACATTCTATCACTCAAATAGTGATATAACTCAATTTGGATTTCTATCACTGATAGTAAACTCAAACAGCGATAGAATGAATTTATAATTGATTGAATTCTATCACTAATAAAACTCAACCAATGATAAGAATCCAATTTGAATTTTTTGCTACAAATAAATTAATTTTGATTTTGTATTATAGATAAAAATACTGCGTCCTTTTTTTGTTATACACAAAATCCTTTTTTTTATTAATATTATTTCCACAAAGATGAATGAAAAGGGTTTGTAGACTTGTTATGGGAATATCCATTTTTTTTTAGTTCAAATTGAAGAGTGAAATTACGGACTCTTCTCAAATAAATAAGATGAGAAGTAAATAGTAATTTTCATGTTTCAAGATTGAACTTGTGGAAAAAATTTGGAATATAATTGATCCACGTTTTTTTTTCTTTTTCAATCCAAAAGTTATTATAGGTTAAATAAGAAATTTGGTTTTCGTGGTTTAAAGGAATTCCAATTGTCCTGTATGTTACGATAAAATCTTCCTAACTAGCCTCACCTACTTTGTTTCAAAAAAAAAAAAAAAAACGAAATTCAACTCAACTAATTTATTTGCAACCAATTCGGGAATTTTATAATCCTCTGCCATCTATGACAGACTGTAATGAAGTTTTCAACCTAATCTCACATTCAAATCATCTCTTCCATAGAGAAACCTCAGAAATAAAATTGCATTCAGGGTGGGAGAGAGCAATGAGAGTTTTTCTACGTAATGAATGTAACAAAATGTTTTTTTTCCCTGAACCTTAAGACTCGTCTAAATTTGAAATATCACTGTCTCGTCTCTAGACTATGACACTGGAATATATCATAAGATCATAAGCAAAAATTGGGAAAGAATATATCTTAAGATAAAGGAGACCAAGCTGCTCGACCATAACAACGCCCATAGAGGACAGTAGCAAAATGTTTATCTCAATTGTCATGTTAGGTATGAAATAAACTATGAAAAAAAAATGTTTATAAGGCATTCAAAATACAAGATAACCTATGAAATCAAACAGAAAACACACAAGCACATATAACTCAAAGGCCTTGTTTGGTTTGCCGTTTGGAATCCGAGAAATTGGAAATCGTCGTTTGGTAAATAAAAAAATTGTGGGATTTGATTCTGGGGGTTTGGAATCTGGAGAATTTGATTATGGTACTGGATTCCCAAGACCAAAGAACCAATGTGGCCCTATCGAGAGTTCTTCAATTGACTGTGAGTTCTTGATGGATTCAAACCAAAATGTCAAGAACAAAGTCAACCAGCTTTTCAAGACAGCTCGCACTCAACTAAGACAACACTGTCTACCCAAAACATTCCATCCTCATTCTTCCTTTCCCTATGTCTTCCATCCTCTAGGGGGGCGCAGGGTCGAGTACTTGCGCCTTGAAGGTATTCTTCCCTTGAGGTTCCAATTTTGAAGTGGCAGTGGGAATTAATTTTCCAGATGACCCCTAATTTTACTTCCGATTCTACAATTTATCATGATTTCACAGTCTAAGGACGAGCGAGTGACGCCATTCAATTTAGAGGAGCAAGGCTCCAAGTTTCTAGGTCATCAAAAAAAAAAATCCAAACTTAGAACTATCCTTACAAATTCTAAGGTTGCATCCAAAGGGTCGCTTTCACAACGCAACCCACCAAAGAATCTTTGCCTTGCCCCTCAAACTTGTTCCCAACGAATCTTCCTGCAACCAATCTTAAAACCTTTTAAGGTAGGCAGATCAAGACCAAATTCTTTCCAAATTAAAGGTCTCTTGGCCATAAAAAGACAATGAAGCAGCAAAATAAAAAACTACTTCTTGTATCTCTATATTGACTCGAAAATGTCCAACGATAAAATAAATCCATCTTTAAATCAACTATAGATGGATCTCCTAAAAATTAATAGGTTTAAAATCACATCAGAGCATTGATAGTTAATAAGATGAATCTCAAATTGTCTCAATAGTACAATAATCACAGAATTTCTCATGGGCATCGAGTTCAACTAGCCTATTAAATGATCTCAATCATAGTATGTTATCTACAGTTCATCCTATCATTTCCTTGAAGCCCTTCCCAAAGGGTACAATTCTATTCCTAAACGTATCTTATCTTAAGAATTATCCTGATTTTCCACAAGGATAAAAGAATGAAACTCTCGAATATAATGGTGTTCCTGAACAAGGGCTCTTACCTCATCCAGAAAGCCTATTTCAATCAGCAGTCTTACTTTCAAGACATCCAATCAGTTCCAAGGAGCCTCCTTTGGGATATTGCATCCATATTAAGTTTTTCCTAGGAACAATACCTTAGGCAACTAAGTAAGTTAAGAATTGTGGCAAGACAACACGCTGGTGCCATCAGACTTCCGATACGTACAACCCCGTTCTTTTATGATGACCAGTGTCATCAATAGAATGAAATTTTAAGAAGAAAAAAAATGGCATTGGCTAAGGGACAAGCGATGAAGAAACGATACTCATGTTCAGGTGTTTATCTTCCTACACACATTTGCAAAGAGAATGGATCAAAAGGACTTGAGAATATTTGGAAAGGTCTTGAAGGAGCCATTTATGGCCGAAAAGACCTTAGAGTCGCATGTAAAATGCCAAGCATCTAAAAGCTATACCAGCTAATGTGTCCATGAGGAGGGATGATCCATACCCATTACCCAGGCTTCCAAGTCTATGAGATATCATTTCATTGAGTTGACTATATTTTCCCAAAGGGTAAAACCAGCTTCCTTCTACTTTAACCTCATGGATTCAGCCAAAATTTCCCATGCAATTCACATTTTCTCCCTATTCAAATTGTGATGAAGAAGTCACTTCTACACAGGCACCTTAAGCAATTCTTATATCATGAGCAAAGCAGACACATTCGTTATCTACTAACCTTCCCATACTAAAGAAAATATGCAGTCAAGAATTCAATACGCAAAACAATCAAAGTTATACTTCTACAAACTATTAAAACAACAAATAATATGAATCAACTACCAAGACCATGAACACATAAGGAACAATGAGATTTAGTAATTTAATAACAGACTCACAAGTTCTTAGGGAGAAATATTCAGGGTGGCTATTGATTTTGCACTGTTTGATGTAGGAGAGAGAAAAAAGGAAAGCACTTTGGGCCTGTATGTTTAGTTAGTACATCATGGTATGGCCGCTGATTTTTTTGTTTTTTTTTTCCTATTTGCGAGTGTCTCGGTCAATTACTGATGATCCTCACGAAACATCTAATTGACATTCTAAATTGACCATTGAGGTAACTTGTAGGAAAGTAATTCTTAGGTAAATGATCATAAATTGAAATCTGAAATCAAGGTCATACTGATTAGAACTATCATACCATACTATACCATACCGTACTTTACACATATAAAAAAGGGAAGGAATAGGTTTTTGTAACTTGGTAAGAAGATTGACATTATTATGAAATCTAATACCACGAATCATCTCTATATCCCTATACAAACGAAACGAAAACAAAATTAAACAAAATACCAATAGCCATGAAACTCTAGCAGCCCAAAGTAGTTCAACTAGGAGGCTTGAAAGTGTAAGGCTGGGGAAGTATCAAAGGACCTCTCCTCGAATCTTTATCATCTAAAAGTCTTTGAACCCTACTATTCTGACAAAACTTCCTATCAAAATGCTTCACCTAACAACCAAATCACAAAAACCAAAAATCAAACCATAAATTCCAGAAACCAACATGTCATAATCAAAATCTCCAATGATGATCAGAAAACAGCATTTACCCAAGAAGCCCTACAAAGTTCGACAAACTTGGCCCTCAAGGCTCTACACTCGGCAGGGTAAAGAAGCCCAACAGAAGCGATTTCAGTCGGCTTTTCGTCCGATTTCTTCGTCACACAATCGAAAAAAACATCGCGAGCCTTGTTTAGACGCATCAAATTCTCAAATTAACACTCAAGCATTCATATCAAACAAAGATCGTAGAGATTGAATGACGAATCGAGATAGAGAGATTGAGATCGAGAGAAATAAACCTTGTAGCACGCTTGTCTGGATTCAATTAGAACGTCGCTGTGAACTTCATCTATGGCTCCAGATTCTTCAGCTTTGACAGCCATTGTTGAACAGACACGGAGCTGCTTTGGGGTATTTCGTCGTCTCAACCAACCGATTTCGCTCATCGGCTTTAGGGCTTCTGATTTGGGCCCAATCAAACTGGGCTCCGTGGAAAAGAAATTAGTAAATAAAATTATTAAGTGTATTTTCACCTAATTTTATATAATTTTGATATTAATGAATATTTTTTTATACAATATTCAAACATATTAATAACTATAAATATAAATGGTTTAAAAATTTTTGTAAAAATATTTTATCTAATACGTCTTGGATGGTCTCTTTTAAACGAGTTTTTTTATAAAAAAAAAATTAAATGATAAGTCTTAATTGAGTCTAGATAAAATAGGTAAGTTTGTTATTATTTTGTTTTTTCTATGAATGAAGATAAGTTACATTGACTGTGTTAATTTTAGCCTCCGAACAGAATAATTGTATATATCAGCGTAGGTAATAAAATCCTCTATAACAAAAATTTGGGGAAAAAAACAAAATTTATGCTGACGGGATCAATCTTCCATCGCCGTAGAATAATTTAAAATATATATAATAATTAATGACTTTATATTTTTTCTATGATAAAGATTTTAATCCATACAAATGTACAAATACTTTAGTCACCTTATGTCGATTTTTTCGTCGAACAGTCTAACTAATTTGTTTTTGAATAGCTTGGAATATTTATAAAAATTATTACATTATATTCTAAAAACAAATTTTACTATTATGTTTTATGAGAAAAAGGGTCAAATTGAAAATGATCTGGAAATATTATATCTGCCTTTTCAGGTCTGGAAAATAGTCAGAGCTGGGGAATACATTGGACCGTTTCTGTCGGTACCCGAAAATGACCAAATTCATATTATTACATTAATAGTTTTTTAATTTTTAAACATAATAAGCTTTTATTTTTTATTTTCAATTTTCTTTCACTGTTTCAGGTTTACTTTTGGTCGGCCTCCAGAAATTTCATCTTCATTTAAAAAGTATTTCTGCAATATAAACGAATAAGAAAAATAGATACACAACATTTCGATGCCAAATTTGAAATTAAAATAATATAGTTAAATCTGAAGGTTTCCTAACCATATATTATAAAATCACAGTTGAGATATACGAATAGGTTAGTATCACAGTAGTTTCATTATTTGATTGTAAGCCAGTAAAAAAAAAACTAAGTTTGAAAAATACTTATTTAACTATTAACAAAACATGATAAAATTGAATGAGTCGATGATGTGATTGAATATCTTATTTAGTATTAATCCATTTTCACTCTACGATTATGGGTTCGATTCTTAAAATCGGTATTTAAAATCCTCATTCTCCAACGTGTACTAAAAAAAATCAATCTATTCTTTCTACCGTGTATCTATTTTTCTTTAAAGAAAGTATGTAGATGCTAACCAACTTTCAAAAATAAAAACAAGTTTTTGAAAAAAAAAAATTCCCAAGTTTTAGTCTGGTTTCTTCAAAGATAGGTAAGATATAGATATTCAAGTAACAAAAAAACATGGTAAATTAGTTATTATAGATTTAGATTTCAAGAACAAAAACACAAAAATCTAATTAGTTATCAAGCAGGCCCTAAACTTTCAACATTTGAAATACACATACGGTTCTTTCAACATTTGAAATACACATACGGTTGTATCTAATGACTGCATTAAAAAGGAAAGAAATGTGAGGTAAAATTTATCATATATTTGATTATGGAGAAAACATTCTTTCAACCTCAAACATATCGATTTTTCGCCTGACTCTAAACATTAGAAAGTAAGAGAACTTGTATAAAACTAATTCTTATGGCAGGTAATGACCATAATTGAATCCACTACTTCTTAGTTCTTTAAAGGTTTTTTTTTTTTTAATATTCGCAATTTGTCTAGGCCAGCTTGCACGCATCTCGACTAATGTTACGAGATATACTACCTCACCCTATAACATTTGATTATCAAAGAAATTCGTAAAAAATTAATTTGTAGATAGATGGTCACAATGAATTGAACTCCCTACCTTAAAGCTCTCTTAATAATTATAAGTCACATTTACATTCAAACCACATCATTATTTATCCATTCAAATCGGCCATAAGTATAATTTCAAATTGTTAAAAAAAAGAGAGTATAATTTCAAAATTTAATTAAGGTCTCTTTCAATAACATTCTTATAATTTTATAGGGGTGGCATAATAATTGAAGATTTAGGCTTTGAGGCTCAGCTGTGACATTATTTTTTCGATTTCTCCCGGTGCTTGACCTAGAAACGGGCGTGATTATCCTTATTTCAAAAAAAAAAAAATACAGTTCCTATAATTTTAAAAGCTTTTAATTTTGTTCCTCTAATTTAGTTCAATTTCACACCTGATTTATTTTATTTTTTGACAGTGCCCATTATTTATTTTTCTAAAACTTAAACTCGTCCAACAATTATAAATTAGAACACATACTACTACGGTTTTAGCAGGCTTAGATTAAAAAAATAAAAAACAACAATTACAAATCTAATTTTGGTTTGGACATAATTCAAATTACAAATTTCTTTTCTATATGTTGTTGTGATATGTTTTGAACGAACAAATATTCTACCATTACTTAATCGGGATCAAATGAAAACATTTGGAGATGGTATGATTTGAAATATATATATATATATATATATTAAAGATCGTACCTTAGAAAAGCGTGGATGCCTATTTAATTATGAATTAGTTTTTTTTTTAATACATATTGGGAGGGGAAGGACCAATATCGATTATCAGACTCGAACATATAATATTGGTGTTGAACTGATTTAATTATGAATTAATTTTTAAATCAACTTCCTATTTGTTTGTTATTATTAGTTTCAAAGTTCATAAAACTCAAAGTCTCAAACAAGTATTAGAAAAAGGAAATTTTGCATGTATATTAAAAATGACAAAATATTTCTAGTTATAGTACAAAATCAAAATTAATTTTGCACGTATATTAAAAATTGACAAAATATTTCTATTTATAACACAAAACCAAAATTAATTCATTTGTAACAAAAAATTCAAATTTATTTCTATAACCCATAAAATTCAATCAGTGCTGAGTTCTATCACACTCATTCTATCGCTGGTTGAGTTTTATCAGTGATAAAAAATTATATACTATAGATTAATTATTTTAAAAATTGTGCTATAAATATAATACAAGAGCTAGAATGTGATGTTGATTGTAAATTCTATAAAAAAAACACACATGTCATAAAAACAATATAGAAAAATAGGACAATTTGGGTGCAGCTGCACCCCACCCATGATGTCACACACACATTTTAATATTTTTTATTAAAAAAAAGTGAGCTAAGATGCACATATGCTGACATTATGGGTAGGATGCAGCCTGGTGCACCAAAATTGTCCTCATAGAAAAATCTCGAGAAAAGGGTACTTTTATATATATATATATATCTTAATCTTAATACTTTAAAGTGTGGCTTAGAGAGAAAATCATTTTTAGACGATTTTGCCCCTTAGTCACATTATATATTTACATATATGCAATTTTTATTTAAATTAAAAAAATAAAATAAAAAACTCCTACATTTTAAAATAAATGCAATTCACTAGTCTTTGATGTCCATTGTAAATTTAAGAAGAAAAAAAAACTCTCCCACATATTCATTCATTATAAATTTTCATGAAACTCTTAATTAAAAGTCTACCATTTATCATACTTACCTATCATTTTGAAAACTTTTTTTTAATTTTCTTTTTATAAATAATAATTTACTACATAATCAATGTAAGAATGTAATAAATAAAAAAGTTACAAATAATAAAACCACTTAATCTCCTTCATTTTTATAACTCATGAATTTATCATTAATTTTCTTTTTATAAACAATAATTTACTACATAATCAATGTAAGAATGTAATATCTTATTTTACCTTATTATCTTAAAATGTGGCTTGTGGTGAAACCACGTTATATATCTACAAATATATAATTCTCTCATTAAAAAAAACAACAAACCCACGTTTTTTTTTGTTTAAATCTATATTCCCACCCACTAAGTAGTACATTAATTGTATTTCATAATTTTTTTAATTTTTTTTTTATCATATTATTACTAATTAATGAGTATTCGAATTTGGAAAGTTTATGAATTTTTCTTATGTCATTCTCTTCTTAAAAAAAACAGCAAATCCACGCTTTTTTTTGTTTAATTCTATATCACCACCCACTAAGTAGTACATTAATTGTATGATTTTTGGAAAATTTAATGTTCTTTATCATAGTATTATTACACTGAGTTAAATGAGGATTAGAATTTGGAAAGTTTATGGTTTTTTCTTTAATTTTCTTTAATGTTGAGTTTTAAAGGTTTTGTAACTTTAATTTTCTTTATTTGGACATCATTAATTTTATTGTATATTTATATATTGTATTTAATGTCGTTTAACAACTATTCCAAGTAATATTGCTCATTTCTAATATTGTTCGGGCATGACCTAAATAATGATGCCCACATATATGATCTAATACAAACCACAATCTATTTCATTTTAAATTAAAAAGTATAATAATATAATAAAGAAAAATAGAATGTTCAGGCATGACCTTAATAATGATGCCCACACATGTGGTCTAATACAAACCACAATCTATTTTATTTTAAATAAAAATGTATAATAATATAATAAAGAAAAATAGAATGTGATACATATTTGGTCACTTGACCTTATTATTTAGCTCGGACTTTTTTAATTCTAAAATTGTATTATAATTTCATCTTATAATATAACTATTCTCTTTTTTTTAGTATATTAATAATTATCTTACAATATGCTAAATTAAAAATAAAAAAATAAAACTATCTTTTTTTTAATTTATCTTACAATGTAATTAAATTATAACTTAAAATTTAATAATATTTACGTTAAATTAAACCCACGTACATGGCACGTATTAAATTTCTACTATAAATAAAGATCTCACTATAAGGATGGATATATGTTATCAATGAATTTTGAAATCATATTTATCCAACATTTTTGTGTGGGGTGTTTGGAGGATTGTGTGTGGATTTTACACAAATATATAGTACTAAAAATGTCTTTTGTACGAAATGACATAGTTATTACTATTGAGACCAAACACAATGGTACGTAATTTCACTGTACAATGATGTCAAATTGTACCAACAATTAAGTGTTTGATTCCTTTTCTTCGTTCCATATCAAGCCACGATTCATCTACATTAAAAATTTTTGTATCTATATGATTTTTTAAAATTTTTATATTTATGTATTGATTCAATGTAACAAATAATATGATTTCAAAAAAAAAAAAAAAAATTACAAATAATATCATTTATGACCACCCAATGTTTACGATTTTATTTTATTTATTGTTCAGTTTCCATTTTTCAGTTAAAATGGAAAAGATGGGAATTTTATTTTAATATTTTTTGTCTTTTTTGATACTCATGTTTTTACTTTTAATAAGTATTAAAAATAACCATAAATTGTTTTAAAGTTAATTTTTATAATATGTTAACATTATTTTTCATTAAAAAAAACTCAAAAGAATGCCAACAAGAACAACAATTTAATAATGAGTATACTCAAACTTTTGACCTTTTCATATTGAATATACGAACTATAAATTATTATCTTGTTGGGAGAAGATGAATAATATGTACCAATATTAATGAACTTAACCATTGGTAAAGATTTATTTTAAGATTTATAGAAATTTTTTTAATACAGCAAGAAAGAGAGAATTCAAACATGACACATTTTAATCACATGATCACATAAATCAAGCTAAGTTTTTTCCTTTTTTTTTTTTTTTTGAAAAAAATTCATACTAATGCCATTTGAACTATTGCTCGTGTTGGTATTCAATCGTGCTAGTTGAAACTATATTATTATTGATATTAAATTGAATATTTAAAAGTAATCCAAATTCAACCCAATGTACGTGATAATATTTTAACGAAAAAAAAAACCCCCCCACATTCTTGTAAGCACCCGATTGAACTAAACAAACAAATCCAATTGCATAAGCAGTTATTACAGTGCTAAATTAAGGCACTGGTAACTTTTTTTGTTTTTGGTTTATGAAATTTAAACTTTTTTTGTTTTTTTTCTTTTTAAATTTTGGTTTTGTTTATTAAAATATAAGTAAGATGTAGATTTTCAAATAAGAAAAAGGTATAGTAAGATAGTTTTTGTAGGCTTAAATTTCATAAACAAAAAATGAAATGGTTATCAAACAGACCATAATGCTATGTTTATTTACCTAAAAAAAACTATGTTTATAAGTTTTGATAGCTTTCATATATTTATGCCTTTTATAATTTCAAATTCAATTTTGGGATCTAAGGTAAAAATGTTTTCAAAATTCTCACTAAATTTTTTAATAGAAAAAACTGAAAACCACTGCATAGAATTAGTCAAAATTCCTGCAAACTATTAATATAATCACTCTATGATTACTCATCCAAACACCTTTATAGAGAATTATAAGTAACCATCAAATTATGTATTCAATTTACACTATAATTGTCAAAGAGCTAAAATGATTTATCTCATAAGAATAGTAAAAATGTTTGTAAACTGTCTGAACACTAAAAAAAATATATCTATTCATAATTCATATTCATTGACTCTACTAATAAAATAGTAATTCAACAATAAAAAAATTAATCTCTATTGATAGTTGAACTAAAAAAAGTGATCAATTGAATTTAATATATATCCAACATATAAATGTTTTAAGATTTAATATCTAACAATTTTGAGGTTTTAGATTCGAGTCTCCCCCACTTCCCAATTGTTGTAATCTCAAAAAAAAAAAAGATTTTCTTCTTCGAAAACCTACTTTTATAATACCGATTCTAAGGATCGAACCCGTGACTGTGGAGTGGAAATGAATTAACTTCAAATTAAATAATCAATCGCACCACCAACTCATTCAGTTTTTAATCTTTCATTTATAACTACTCTATCGTTTAATAACAATGCATTTTTAATCATTCATTTCAAATCAATCAAAATAACCTATTTTTAACCATTCTTTTTTAATCATTTTTTTTACTGCTAAAAATTACCACTCATTTTAAATATACATCTAAACAAGGTTTTAATTATAACTTCTCTACACAAAAACTACAACCAAACGAATTTTTGATACAATTTTTAATTTTTAACTTTTAAATATAACACCTTAACCTAAACCTAAATCCTATGTAAATATGTCAAACAAACACCCTTGCTTCTTTTATAAAAAAAAAAAACAAAACCTTGCTTACAAACAATCTATCTCTATATAATATTTTAATAAGAATTTAATTCATTGAATGTAAGTTTTTAAACATAAAAAATATTTATGATGGAAAAAGAAGAAGAAAAATGGGGACTTTGTGTTAGGAAAAGTGATGCTGTCTTGTAAGCAAAGTTTGGATATACATCCTACAGCTCGAATAAAATCCGATAAGACATAGTCTTGTCTTTTCAAAATTCTAAATCAGATTATCTTTTCAACATATTTTCTTTATCATTTTAAATCAATTCCCACCTATTTTCTTTCTCATTTTAAATCATATTCATTTAAAACAATAATTAAGAAAAATCATAGTCATATCAATGTTTGTTTTTTAACTATTAATTGAGATTTACTTAAAACAAAGGAAAACTCTTGATAAAGTTTTTTGAATCTAAAACTTAGTTTTTTTTCCTTCTTTAATATGTGAGGGTTCGAGTGAGTACTATTCATGTAAATAACTATTTTCGCAGCATAAATTGTTATTAAGCAAGTGATTAATTACTATAAATTGAATTCATGATTTATTACTTATCATGATTTAGTTATTTTTCTTTTTTAATTTTGTTTAGACATTTGGCAAGATTATAATTTTTGGGAAAATTGTATTTTTAGTTTGGAATTTTTTAGCATAGTTTATATTTAATATTTATATTTGAAAATCGTATTAATTGACATAATTAAATTTACCCTAACTTATAAAATTAAAATTTTGGATTGATCGATGATTTAACATAATTAAACATGGTATAGAGTGAGAGGTCTTAAGTTTGTAATTTACCCCAATCTATAAAATTAAACTTTTGGGTTGATTGACCAGTTGAATAATTCAACAAATCAAACACTTTAGTCCCTAAGAATACAATAATGTTTAATTTTAGTTATATAAGTTTTTGAATTTATTTATTCATTTGCTTTTATCAACATATTTGAATTACAAATAAAAGAGAGAAACGATTAATTTAGTCATTTTTAAAATTAAAATAGAGCATTATTAAAAAGTTAAGGATAATGTATTTAATTCTAAAACATGAAAATTAAATAAAATCAACTTCCAAAACCAAAAAACAAAGTACTTTCCTCTAATTTTATGTCATAGGTAGAAATGAGACCATGTGATATGTTAAAATGAAACCATGTCATATTTTACATTTTTACTCGATATACAATTTAGGGCATGTTTGGGAAGGGATGAGTTAGGAAGGGAAGTGAGAGTAAACTTATGTTTGGTGGAAAGAGATAAAAAGATAAGGGATAATAAATTAGTGTTTGGTGGGATGGAAAAACTAGTGAATTGATGTTTTTTTTATTTAAAAATAGATATTTAATATTTTTAATATATCATTTTATATTTATTTTATTTATTATTTAAATAAAATTTAAAATCTAATAACTTCCATTATCAAAATACTTAAATTTCATAATTTTTAAAAAATGAAAATAATAAATCAAAATAAATGGATAACATAATTTCTATTCTAAAAAAATATCATGATTTTTATAACAAAGATTAAGTTTAGAAACTCAAAATGGAGATGGATGAGATAAAAAATAAAATAATAACTAGTTTAATTATTTTGAGTATCATATCTTAGATTTATGTAATATAGATTTATATTCGTTTACAAAAATGTATGAGTTTAGAAAAGTTTGATTATAAATAAGAGAGAACTTAGGTTCCAGTTTAATTTCAAGAAATTTATTTTTAAATAAACACTATAACAAATATTACTGTAAATAACAAAATAATTATATGGAATTAGAAAAAGAATAACAATATTAAGAAAAAGTAGAAAAAAATTTGTTTTGGAAACTCAAGAAAAATAACAACATTTAGGGAAATTAATAAAGGGAAACGTTTATTAGGAAAGTTTAAACAATAATAAAGGAAACTTTGAAGGAAAAACGGCTAATGATTCAAATATATATAAGTAAAATGGAAAACAAAAATAATAAAAATTGAGAATAAAAAAATAAGGAAACGTCAATTTAAGAATTACGAAAAAAAGAGAGTGTAGACACGGGCTCCACGCGCCGGGATATTTGGGCGCGTGGAGCCCACGCACCGTGTTAAGTGGGAATAAACTTCCATGTGGGCCAAACGCTGGGAAGGAGCTCTTCCCTTCCCTTCCCGATTGGCCAAACGTGCCCTAGGTGAAAAGCCATATATTTTTTTAGCTTTTAGATATATGCTTATCATTTCCATATAAAAATATGTACAAGCCAAGTATTTTGAAATATTTACAATTTTCATCTAAAAATATGTTGACCCCTAATAATTATTCAATAGCGTTTTTACTAGTGTAAACTAACCATTACATTTAGACATACCATTTTTTTTTATTGTGACTCAAATGTGTTTTTTGGAAAATGATACTTCGATAAAGGATGTAGGATGTAGGCAAGAGATATACATCAAAGTATTACAAAAAAAAAAAAAAAAAAATCTACAATTAAGAGAAATGGAAGCACTATCACAGTTCTTAAAGAGGTTAGATTTGCTACAATAAAAATGAGTGCTGATTAACATGTTTTCCAAAGCATAGTTATAATTTTTTTATATGACTAACTATGTAATAGTAAATAAATATAACATCAGTATACATTTAATGACCTAGAAATCTTAGGTTTGAGTGTTTCCCACCTCCTGTTAGTAATCTAAAAATAAATATAAGTTTCTTTATAAAAAATGAAGTGTTTAAAATTATTATTATTATTTTTTTTTTGAAGATTAAGATGAAAAAAAGTAAACGAGGAGAATTCGATACCAATTAATTCTTACCAGCATTTTAGTTATTAAATGACAAACCGCAGCCTGTGATTGGTCCACGTAGTCCAGATTTATTTCTACAGCCAATCAGAAGTTGAGAAAAAAAAGACGGTCCCACAAAAAACCCACTCGATTGAGTGTCACGTCATCGTCCTCTTCGCTCGTAATTTTGCTCTCTCTGTGTGTACTGTACCTTTTCCATAATAATACTGTCACCGGCGTCCCCCTCTTCCACCATTTCTCTCTCTCTTTTCACCGACGCTAATGGTGGAGCCGGAGGAATTATCACCTCATTGGTAGCGTGTAAAATGGGTGCTTAACATGTCAGGTTTTGTTCCTTCTTTTAATTTTTTTTTTACTTTTGATGGCGTGTGAATTGGTTTATGAGTATATATAGCATGTTATAGCAAAACCCTAATTCGCTTTCTCATTGTTTGTTTCTGGTGGTGTCGATGATGGGAAAACATGGGTTTGAGTTTGTTTTTGCAAGAGTGCAGGGAAGGTGTTTGATGAAATGTCTGACAGGGGAAAATAGAGAAATGTTTCATTGGGTGGGCTGAAATGGGGGGGTTTTGAAATGGGTTCCATTAATGGGTGGGTTTTAAGGTGATGGATTAGACGAGGGGAGGGAATTTTTTGTTGGGTTTTGAAGAGAATTTATGATGGAGGAGGTGAGAGCAGAGAAGGGTTAGAGAGTGACAGAAGAGAGTGAGCACATACTGCAGCCAATGTATGAAGGGCATACTTTTTGCGGGTGCGTGCTCACTTCTCTTTCCGTCAGCTTCGCCATTTTTTTTCCATTCTCTGCTTTCTTCTTCTCTCTCTTTCTCTCTGCCCAGCTCGCTAATCTATAAACCTGTTCTGTTCTATTCTATACTATACTATGTTATATACCCTTTTTTTTTCTTCTTTCTTTCTTTCTTTCTCTATGATTCATATTGTCAGGGCTCTGTTCCTCTCTCTACTGGGTACCCTTTTCTTTAAAATCATCCTCTGATGGACAAATGGAACAATGAAAACTGGTGGTGTTGAAGTGGTCTCTCTGTAGTTCCAAGCGGTGCCACTGTTGTGTACAATTTCCCCCTTCGATCCTTTTATGTGTCAGTTTGTTCTTATCTAATTGCAATACTGTTCATGTAAATTTGTTTTTTGGTTCTAACAATATTGTATGTTTTATTTTGTTGGTTCTTGTGATTTTTCATGGAAACCCTTTTGGTGTTTTTTTATCTCTTGACATTGATTTTCCTGGAAACTTGGTAGCGCGACTTTTGATGGTCCTGCAGATATATATATATATATATATACGGAATTCATGATGGTACAAACCTAATTAGTAATTACTATTCATATTAACGGAAATTTGTTTGATTTTTAGAGGGAAAACCCTGATTACTATTCTCATCTAAACCACAGCCTACTGGCCAGTTTTGGGGCTAGGGTTTTTTTTAATATGATTTCCTGAGATTTGGGCGATTCATATCTGACCAAAAATATTTCTTTGTTTCTGAGAATATTGGATTCTGGGATATATTTTTACGGCTTATTTTTCGTTGCCGAAGAGTTTTGCAGATTTTGTGTTGGTTTCTCTTTTTTCTTTCCTTAAACGAAAGATTTGTTACCGTTGTGGGCTGCTGTTTGGACAAGGGTGGGAGGCTGAACCGACTGAATGCTGAATATGGAAACAATCTCTAGTTTTGGATGCCTGAAGGGTCTGCTGTTTTGGAGATCCAGATATGGAGCTTCTAAACAAGAAAATTTCCCCATTCAGGTAATTGATTTATTGGATGATAAGATATTCCCGGATTTTAGTTCTTTTGCCCCCTTTTCCAAAACCATCATCTTCATCTCTCTGGTTATTTATTTGAATCTTGGCTAATTAGGGCTTGAATATTGGTTTCTCAGCTCTTGCTTGACGTTGGGAGGCAGCACCACCCCACTGTCCGGTTAAGAGGTAAGAACCTGCCTTTTTTTAAATTCTTTTCATTGATATTTTTTTTTTGGATTTAGTTAAAATGCACTCTTGTGAGAATTGTTTCTCGTTGTTCACTGAAGCCACAATGTTTTTCTTGAATAATGGCTTATATAATAGGGTTAACTGTACCGTTAGTTGTATTTATGTTTTTTTTTGTTCATGTGAAGGCTTGTTGATCGTTTTGGTAAATACTTGTAAATCCAAAAAAATAAATCAATGAGTTCATGAGTATAACAGATCCGAACCCAGAACCCTTGGTTTATGAACACATACTTATGTTGCTTTTGTTGATTATACTTCACCTTTTCAGATGTGGAATTTTTTTTTGTATTTTTCTTTGGGGCTTCTTCATATCATGCAAATGCTGAAGTTCCCAAATCAAATGGTTTCTGAGTGGCGTAGGAAAATTAATATCTAAGAAGAGCCTGGCCATTGTAAAATTTGACTTTCTAATTAAACCCAACGGTGAAGAAAACATCTTTAGTTGACTATGGTAATGTGCTTTAGATTTTTGTTTGAATTTGTTTCTGAATGAAAGGTAATCTCATCGTCGTGGATCCTTTTGACTATTTCTTATTACTTACCGATTTTTTCCCTTTAGAAAATGGGAAAGTTTGAACATTCATTTATTTACTTTTTTGATTTTTCATATATGAATTATGTAGTTATGTTGGAAAAAAATCATGTGCTACAATGAAAAAAGAAAAAAGAAAAAAGAATTCATATGCTACAATACTTCTCACTATTTAGATGGATAACACTGAACAAATGTGGACATGTAAAGTATTGAACTGTTCATTGCCACATTCATTTTAGAGCAGTACATGGTTATTTCCTAAGAAACACCTGATGCATACTTCTCACTAATAAAAATGATATACGGAAGATGTGGCAAGTTATTGTCTAGTATTGCTCTAAAATGAATGTGAGAATGAGCTGAAAGCTACCGAGGAGGAAATACTTGGTATTAGAGTCAAAAGCTATTGTCATGTGGATCGTTTGTACAATATGATTTTATTCACTTGAGAGGTTACACATGAAATGACATTAGAAATACCCAATCTTTTGATGCCTGTAGCTCTATGAATATTTCAAATAGTGATTGAAACATCAATTCTCTTTCTTGTTATTTGTTTAGATTTCTTTCTCAGTACATGCCCCACATATATTTCTCATGTTGTTCAGACAGTTTTTGCTGTAACGATAATGATTTGTCATATAGTAAGATGTACGTGTTGACTGCATTTGCTTCCAGTGTACTGAAATTTTAGGCTTTACAGTACTACGCTTGTTTGTTACTTATTTTCATGATTGAGTTGTTGCTTTTCCTAGGTATAATTATTTATTTATGAAGACTAGGTTATATAACTTCGAGACGAGTCTAAATTTCATGACAATTAGCATGCCACAAACATGGGTACCATTGTACTTATTAGTTTTTGACGTCATTTGTTAGTGCAATCATCGTTCATGAAGTACTTAGTTCTAAACAAATAATATTGTACTAACTACATATTAATTTGCTTGGTTCTGGCATTGATAATGTATCGCTCAAGTTTAATGGACAAAATATTTTTTCTGTAGTTTAATTTTCAATTTCAATTTTGATGGATGAAATTTTAGAACATTGTTCACTTAAGGCTGACCCGCGTGTTAGCATTTAGAAGCGGTCCTTTTGATATTGCTACTTGATTGTGGTTGAAAGCGCTTTAAAAGTTTTGGGTGCGAGAACTATTTTTCTTTTTTTTAATAAAAAAAAAAAAAAAGGACAGAGGGTGTTCGTGGAAAAGAGATGAAATGAAGAGAGTGGGAAGGAGGATGACTCTTGGTGTTTGGGCCACCGAGAATCATTCTTCCTATAATCGTATTTCTCCAAAATTTGATTTTTATTCTTTTCTTAACACCTTTTTATTCTTTCCATCAATGTTTTAAAAGGCTAAAGGCAGCCTTGAGACTTTTTCTCTTGACGAGGCGAGACATAAGTCTCGAGGCGGTATGAGACGTAAGCCTCAATTTTAATTAAAAATATTATACAAATATAAATTTGTGTAAAAATGTATGGTAAAACATAACACTTATGTAAAAATACATAACACCAACACTAATAGAATTGAGTTTTTTTTAATAAGAAACAATTTCATTGATGAATGAAAGTGAATTCTTCAAGCACCTATAGTGAATACAACAAAGAACTCCAAAAAGAGAAGCTAAAGAAAAATAAGGCAACACATAATCAAAATTAAATTTGACGATTCTCACACGATTGTATCTTTCTTACACTAGAGTCCATAAGAGACGATCCATATTGTTATGGTTCAAGCCCTTATACTATAAAAATGAAAAGTATTAATACTATTCTTCTAGATATTCTACGAGGTGTAAGGATTTTAAGCCTCGATGCGCTTTCTGTGAGGTGTAAGCCTCTTATGATTCAACAAAGGCATAAAACTCGAGGCTATAAGTAAGAGCCTCGCCTTGAGGTGAGTCTCAAGGCGTAAGCCTCAATAGCCTTTTAAAACATGGCTTTCCATAACTATTTTTCACTCTCAACATACTCAATATTTTGTTTTTCTCATAATCATTCCCTTAACTCCAAACACAAATAATTATTCTTTCACCCCAAACACAAATAGTCATTCTCCATAATCTTTTTTCTTCCTAGTCTCCTCCTAATTCTTATTTCTCCGTAATCATTTCCATTCCCTTTCTCACTCCCTCAAACACTCCCTAAAAATTTCTCCACAGAGCATGACGGACGCACGACCCTAAACAATGCGGTACTCCATTGCTAGTTGTGCCTTTTAATAGAAAAGACACCTCTCCTATAGTAGCAGCTAAACTTCTAATGTCAACATCCACCACATTGTTGAATACAGTAAAATCTTGGAAATCATCCTTGATAATGTTGTAACTTCTCTAACGCATCTGATTTGACCAAGGGGAACTGACTCTTCAATTCCTCTCGAATAGCTTGACTGACCCTCCATGACTTTTATAGACGCTTTTCTATCCCCCAGCTGAGCTCCTGCAACAATTAGAAGACATAAACGATCACAAACAATCTAAACCAAGCCACCACTAGACGTCACCACCACCTAAAAAGCATTAGAATTTAGCTCCCACTTTCCTCAAACGGCTGCTTCCACTTCTCTTCCTTCTCCTCCCTAAGCTTTGGGCAATGTCGAGGCCCTTTCAAGATGGAAGGGAGCAGGAAGTAACTTTTCTCTCAATATGGCCTATGCCAAAAGTTTGGTATGGTCTTTCTTCTATTTGCATTGCTTTCCTTCTAATGTCCCATGGACTAGAGGTTCCACCTAAGCAGTTGATCTATCATGCCCGTCCAGCTTGGTTGCAAGATACCCATACTTAAAAGAGGGGAACATAGTAAAGACGAGAAGTAATAGTTCCACATAGTTCATTACAACAACTTATCGTCCTTCATAACGTGCACTGTCGTTTCCTTATCTTTCTAGCATAAATAGCGTAAAGCGTTAATATCACTATTTTTACTAGCAATATTGTGATAAGGTTGGGCCTAGGGCTCGGTTGGGCCTAGGGCTCTATGTTAGCCATTACTTGGAGAGTAAGTTAGGATTTTGTCATAAATAGAGTGGGTTAGCTTAGGGTTTAGGCATCCAATTATTGAATGAGTTATTGAGTGATTTATTGTACGACTCAAGAGATTCTCTTGAGAGGGGAGGTTCCAAGACCTATCAAAACTTGGCTTATCTTTATTCTTTTACTTTTGATATAATCTAGATCCTGGATCGTATCATATTGTTCTCTGTCGAGATATCATTTTTATCACTTTCAATCATCGATCTTAAATCAGGAATAGAAAAACTTCTGGTTTTTGAATTGTCCTAGCCTCCTAGGGAGAGGCCTCATTGGCCCTATCTAAATTAGAAGCTAGATGGTAAGTGTATCAAGAATTTTTTTTTTGGTCAGGCAACTAGGGCAACACGTCTTTTATTTAAAGGGAGGCCCGTAATGGTATAGTCGAGATTTTCCTTCTCAAGATCAAAGATAGTGTCAATCATAACTTCATTCCTGGAACCATCCTCGTTCTTCCAAGTCAGGACTCTTTTATTCCCCACTTCTCCCCAACCAGGGACAAAACAACGTTTCATCTCTGACAATTCTCATACCAATTGATAGAACCCAATTTTATTGAAATATCTAAAATAACCGAAATATAAGATTAACCAAGTTTTTGGTACTTGGTTGATCTCACTCAAGACTCCATACCACAATGGATAAAATAGTTGACATCTTCCTCATTACCCACACCCTCTATTTATAATAAAAACCTAACAGACTCCTTAACTAATTACTAATATGCCTTTAGTATAAACCCTATCAATTGTGGGTGTTCGGGCTAATTTACACGCATCTCAACTATTATTATGATCGTCTGATTATACAACATTTGGATATAAAAAGCCCCTAAGTAATTAATTTGTTGGTAGGAGGTCATCATGGTTGAGCTCATAACCTTTTGGTTCCTCAAAGTTCTCTAGCTCACTGGACCAAACTAGGATGGTTTTTTCTACTCACATGATTGCTTGCTTTGGGGTATATTTCCTATTCTTTCTAGTGGATTTCCAGTAGCCCAGTAGCTAAGAGAATGACACACTGCATAGGACACAACCCAATTATTGTCTCAATCCCTCTTGGTGCCCCCTATGCTACAACAACTCCAAGAACCTGGAACACATCTTCTTCCTTTGTCCTTATGCTTCGGCCATCTGGAACAATTTCGCTGTTCTTTTTTTGTCTGGCTTTAGTAATGCTCACTCTTTCGAGCACCTTCTTTCCAATTTATTTGCCTTCAAGGTCCACTCTCAGCGTATCACCACCATCACAGAATGATAAATTTGTGATGTACATTTTTTTTTTTCACTTTTAAATTTTTTTTAGGCTACACATAAATCTCATCAAATTTACTTTGCATGCAAATCATATGGCATGTGCAGTTTTCTGGTTTCTGACTAACTTTCACTATTAGGCATGAAAAATTTATGTTGAACTCTACTATATCGTTTCAGATGTTTGTGCATGGGGACGCCTGTTTAGAGTCTTAGTTTAAGTCTCATATAATAGATAATCAATTAAACGTCAAGACTTTATATTATATGCTGCCACCATTTTACACGTGTCTCACACATGCACATAGGCTTTATGGGAAGATTTGATCATAAATGTGGCTTTTTGGGTAAAAAGTCAAAATTTTATAAAGACTGATCATAGTTTTATAGATCTTAATTGGAAATCTTTCTTACAATCTCCTTAATGTTCTCTTTTGGTTTCTTGCATGTTTCTTACTTGCCCTTAATGAACCCTTTGTATCTTTCTCCAAAAAAGAGTGCACATGCACATCTATTTTATCAACAAGATCGTCTCATTGTCTCCAAGGGGTGGCGCAGTGATTGAAGGCTTGGGTTTTGAAGGTATGCTCCTCTCAATGTCCTAGGTTCGAAACTCGCATGGGCATTACTATTTCGATGTCTCACAGTACTTGGCTTAGGGACGGGCGTAGTTACCCTTGTTTCAAAAAAAAAAACAAGATCGTCTGATTGCTCTCTCTCTCTTTCTCTCATGGAGTTTGCATCATTTGAGAAAACAAGGCGATCTTCCTAAATCTAATGTAATTTGCTTGGTTGAACTTCGTGAAAAACCCTGTTATTGGATGCTTGATTGTCCCTTTTATACTCCTTGGCCTTGCTTAAGAAAGGGGGAAAAGAAATCCTCGCCTGGCTATCTTTAACTTGAATAGATACCTGGGAAAAATAGTTATCAACCAAAAGACCTCTTAGGTGGGTGTGGCATGAGTTTGGGACAGTGAAACGTTAAAAGCATTTGATACGAACCCGGGGTCATTGAAAGTTTACTCAAGGCGAACCAAGAAGTGACGGATCTCTTTTATTGCTTTATTAAATATAATTATGTTTTGTTATTTAAGTTGTATTGGGCTTTTGGGCCTTAATGGGGACTACTTACTAAATTAGGTTAAATACTAGGTTTACTATAAATAGGTCATGTTAGGCCTCTAGCAATTCATTCAAACAGTTGTTGTCTTTGTATTTGGCTCTTTGAGAGATCCTCTCGAGAGATTATCGTAGTTTCTTAATAATATTAGTAGTAGATTCTATCATTTTGGTATCAGAGCCATTTGCCGATCCGGGAATGGTGAGTACTAAGATGGAGACCAGGGTGCAAGAGTGCGAGGAAAACGGTGCCGAGATGCTAAAAAAACAGAAAGAGTTCGAGGTTCGGTTGGCGGCTATGGGGGGGAGTCGGATGGACCAGGAGTTTGGACAGTTGAATCTCAACATACAGAAGCTTTTAGAACGCAAATCGGAACCGCCGAATCCCGAACCAACTGTCGCGGAGAAAGGGAAAGGGCTTGCGGCAGAACCGGAAGGGGAGAACGGGGCGTCGGCGGCGGAGGGGTTGAGCAGGGCGGTCGGTCCGACGGGGCTGGGGGCCGAAACCGGGGGACGTGTGGCGAGCGGAGGCGGCGCGAGAGGGCGCACGGGCGCGGGCTCTCGGGCGCGCGAGGGGACGAGCCGAGGCGGCGTGGGCGGCGCGAGGAGAACGGCCGTGGGTGTGCGGCCGAGCGGCCGGGCGGGCCGGGCGGGCGAACGGAGGAGGATCGCGAGCGCGCGTGCTGGCGCGGTTTTCGCGCGCAGTGGCGAGCGGGTGGTCGGGGCCAATGGGCGAGTGGGCGCGAGCCCTAGCGGTGGCCAGCGTGCAGTCGGGGCGGGGCGGGGCCGGGCGAGTGGGCGCGGGGCTCTGTGCTGGTGGAACGGAATGGGGCGCGGGTCGGTCAAGCGGAGAAGCAGGCAGAGCGCGCGAGCAGTGCGGGCGCGGCAAAGTCTTGGGCGGTCGGGCCGGGGTCCGAGCAGAGTTCTGGGGTCCGAGCGAGTTCGGGTCACCCGGTGGGCCGGAGGGAAAATTTTCGTGGTTGGCCTGATGGGGAACAATATATGGGTTCGGATTCGGACGAAGGGAGATGGCCTGTTCGAGCGGGGAAATGTTTTGGAGGAGAGGAAGGTGCGCATAGGCTATGAAAGGCCGATTGCGCATGACGGTTGGAACGAGCGGGAGGATTGGAGGGACAGGCAAGAACGGGGTGACCGAGGGGGACCAGGAGCAGGCGGATGGGATGGACCAACTGTTGATAGACGATTACGGAAATTGGAAATGCCGGTGTTTAAGGGTCTTCTGATGAGGATCCGACGGGTGGCTCTGCGCCGAGTAGAAAGGTATTTACGGGTAAATAGGTTGACGGCCATGAAAAGGTTGATCACGCAGCCACTGTATGGAAGGGGAGGCATTGGAATGGCTACAGTATGAAGAGGATCGAGCTCCGATTGCTTCATGGGAGGAGTTTCGAGAATTGCTATTGCATCGTTTCCAACCAACGATCAATGACAATAAATATGCCAACTTGATGAGTCTGCAACAAGTGGGAACAGTCAAGGAATATCGCCGGTTGTTTGAGAAATATGCAAAGGGTATGCGCGATATCAGTGCGAGTGCCTTGGAAGGGAAATGGGAGAGTGGACTAAAGGCGTAAATCGGAAGTGAAATGAGAAACCGAGACCACTAATCCGGGATAAGAAATTCATGGCACAGTGTCGAAGATGACTTGGCTTTTCAAATCAAGTCAAAGGAGTTAGCATGACGTCAGCGAGTTAGACCAAACTCGAGTTCGGTACTATGAGTACCAGAGTAGCGAAGTACGAACCAAAACCCATCACACCTGCCTCAGTCTATTCTAGCCGATCAACACCGTCGAACATCCCCACACCCGCCATCCCGTATAAACGTTTAACAGATAGTGAGATCCGCATTCGTAAAGACAAAGGGCTATGTTTTAGGTGCGATGAGAAGTTAAATGCATCGGGAGCACAGTGTAAGAAAAAGGAACGCAAGCTTTGGAAATTCTTGTTGTGCGTGATGCGGTAGAAACACGGGAAATGAGGAAATTGATGATTCCCAAGAATGTACGTTCAAGAGACTTTTGTTGAGGAAATGGTGGATACACCGAATATGGCAGCCCTTTCATTGCACTCCATGGCTGGACTAAGTTCTCCAAAAACTCTAAAGGTGACAGGCTCGATACGGGGATATGAAGTAGTAGTATTAATCGATAGTGGGGCTACGCATAACTTCATATCCGAGGACATGGTTGCGAAATTGAAATTACCGGTAGAACCATCTGATGATTATGGCATTATGTTGGGGATGGGGATTACTGAGAAGCTGCGGGCATTTGTAAGAATGTGGAACTTCAGTTGACCAAGATGAGAATAGTAAATGATTTCTTGCCCTTACCGTTGGGTAGTGCGGATGTGATTTTGGGCGTTGTGTGGCTGGCCACATTGGGAACAATTGAATTTGACTATCGAGCGCTAAAAATGAAATTCAAGCTAGGGTCAAGGCAGGTCGAATTGCAGGGCGAGCCACGGCTGGTCAAGGCCCAGGTTTCCTTGAAATCTATGATGAAATCCTTACGTCCCGAGGAGCAGGGGCTTCGGTCGAGTGAATATGATTGAAACCACGATCACGCCACGTGAACGATCAGGACCCTACCGATTTGTCTCAGGTACCCACAGAACTCCACGACGTACTTTGTTTATACTCACGGGTTTTTGAATCATTGACAGGTCTACCTCCACAGCGTAATTGCGACCATGCTATTGCGTTATTACCAGGCAAGGATTCCGTGAATGTACGTCCGTGACGGTACCGCGAGCATCGAAGAACGAGATTGAAAAACTAGTGGGCGAAATGTTATTGGCGGGTATTATCCGTCCCAAAGACGAGCCGTTTTCAAGTCGATTCTGTTGGTTAAAAAGAAGGATGGGAGTTGGCGTTTCTGTGTCCGACTATCGCGCCCTGAATCGGGCGACGAGTGCGATAAGTATCCAATACCGCTGGTGGATGAATTATTAGATGAGTTGCATGGGGCAACGATATTTTCAAAAATTGATCTGAAGGCAGGGTACCATCAAATACGTGTTAAGCCGGCTGATGTTCACAAAACAAAGATTTAGAACTCACGAGGGCCACTACGAGTTTGTAGTCATGCCTTTCGGGTTACGCAACGCGCCTGCGACATTTCAATCAGTTATGAATGAGCTTTTGCGTCCGTTCCTACGTCGTTTTGTGCTAGTATTTTTTGATGACATCCTGATCTACAGTGTGACCATCGATGAGCATAAGGAGCATTTAGTCAGCGTGCTTGAAGTGTTACAGAAACATGCCTTGGTGGCAAATGCCAAGAAATGTCAGTTTGGACTGCGCAGGATTGAGTATTTGGGGCATTTTATATCTGCGAGGGGAGTGGCGGCCGATCCGGAGAAAATTGTGGCCATGGAACGTTGGCCAAGCCCTAAAAACATTAAAGACTTACGGGGCTTCCTTGGGCTCACAGGTTACTATCGTCGTTTTGTGGCGAATTATGGGTCGATGGCTTTTCCATTGACTCAGCTGTTAAAAAAAGGAAGGTTTGAATGGGGGCCAACAGCGGAAGAATGCTTTCAGAGACTTAAGCATGCAATGAGTAGTGTACGATGTGCGATTGCCGGACTTTGATCAGTTGTTTGTTGTGGAGACGGATGCTTCTGGTATTGGCGTGGGTGCAGTGCTGATGCAACAGGGACAGCCGTTGGCCTATTTCAGTAAGGCTCTTCCCCTTACACATCGCGTGAAGTCAGTTTATGAGCGCGAGCTCATGGCTATCGTGTTTGCAGTCCAGCGTTGGCGAGCTTACCTATTAGGACACCACTTTATTGTACGTACGGACCAAAAGAGCCTTAAATTCCTGCTTGAACAACGTGTAGTTGATGGGGAGTACCAGCGATGGATAGCGAAACTACTGAGTTATGATTTCCATATTGAATACAAGAAAGGATTAGAAAACAGAGCGGCAGATGCCCTTTCTCGTATGCCATCGACCGGGGAGTTGAGCATGTTGAGTTGTGTGGCCGGAGTTAACACGGCAGTGTTCACTCAGCAAGTGCGGGAAGATGAAAAGTTGTTTGCTATTTATAGTGTTATAGTTGCAGGAGAGGAGGGTCCGCCAGGTTATTCCGTCATGGGTGATGTGCTATTATATCAGGGACGGTTGGTGCTACCTCCGGCTTCGCCTACGATTCCCCTGTTACTGAATGAGTTCCACGGGGGGGCCATCGGGGGACATTTTGGGGTCCTGAAGACGTACCAACGCCTCGCTAAAGAGGTCTATTGGCCTGGCATGAAGGCTCGCGTTCGCGCATTTGTGGCCGAATGTTCGATCTGTGTTCAAGCGAAGCATCTATCGTTGTCCCCAGCTGGGTTGTTGCAACCGTTACCGATTCCGAACAGGATTTGGGAGGACATTTCGATGGATTTTGTTGAAGGACTTCCCCGTTCTGAAGGTTACGACACTATTTTTGTGGTGGTGGATCGGCTATCTAAGTACGCGCACTTTATACCCCTTCGGCACCCATTTACTTCTCTTTCAGTGTCACAGGTCTTTATCAGGGAAGTGGTCCGTTTGCATGGAGTGCCTAAGAGTATCGTGTCGGACCGTGACAAGATATTCACTAGCCTCCTCTGGGAAGAGATATTTAAGGCTTCTGGGACTCAGCTACGTCGGAGTACTACCTACCACCCACAAACTGATGGCCAAACTGAGGTCGTCAATCGCTTTTTAGAATCATACCTCGATGCTTTGTGTTGACACACCAAGTCCTGTACCATTGGTGGCTTGGGCTGAGTTCAGTTTCAATACGTCTTTTCACTCATCCATGGGGATGACTCCTTTTGAAGTTGTTTACGGGCGTTCTCCGCCGACCATTTTGGGTTATGATTATGGGGCTAGTCCGGTAGCAACAGTGGATTCCTTAATGATGGAACGGGATCGAATGTTGGAGAAGCTTAAGGCAAATTTGTTGCGTTCACAGCAATTAATGACGCGAGCGTGCTAACGCAGCGCCGGATGTTCAGTATGATGTGGACGATTTGGTGTATGTTAAGCTCCGACCCTACCGCCAGTCGTCCTTGGCAAAGTTTACACACCCCAAGTTAGCACCACGGTTCATCGGGCCATATCGTGTGTTAGCTCGGGTGGGGCCTGTGGCGTACCGATTGGACTTACCACAGACGGTAAGGATTCACCCGGTTTTTCATGTTTCCGTGCTACGCAAGGCGGTGGGTTCCTCTGGGCTTGTTTTCCCGACACCGGCTTTGGTAGGAGATGATCTAGGCGTGCTCGTTTGCCCCGAGGCTGTTTTGGGTCTACGAGAGTCCTCGCAGGAGGGAGGTTCGCGCCAAGTTTTGATCCAATGGGAAGGATCCACTCCGGACGACGCTACTTGGGAGTCTGCTGCAGATCTAGAGCTCCAATTTCCGGATTTTCACCTTGAGGACAAGGTGGCTCTTTGGGGGAAGTATTGATACGAACCCGGGTCATTGAAAGTTTACTCAAGGCGAACAAGAAGTAGCGGATCTCTTTTATTGCTTTATTAAATATAATTATGTTTTGTTATTTAAGTTGTATTGGGCTTTTGGGCCTTAATGGGGACTACTTACTAAATTAGGTTAAATACTAGGTTTACTATAAATAGGTCATGTTAGGCCTCTAGCAATTCATTCAAACAGTTGTTGTCTTTGTATTTGGCTCTTTGAGAGATCCTCTCGAGAGATTATCGTAGTTTCTTAATAATATTAGTAGTAGATTCTATCAGCATTTTGATGATTTTCATGTGGAGCTGAGTAACTAGAAAAGTGGGTGATTTTGGATTAAAAAAAAAACTCAAATAGATAGATACCTGGGGAAAATAATTACCAACCAAAAGAATTTTGAGGTGAGTTTGGCATGAGTTCTGGGACAGATAAAACGTCAAAAGCATTTTCATGATTTTTATGTGGAGCTGGTGTAACAATAAAAGTAAATAGTTTTCAAAATTATGAAAACTTGAATAGCCTGATTTTTTGTTCTGAACCAAACCCAACACAAATGACCCTTGCACAATCTAATCCAACCTTGGATTCTTGAGTCTACTCTTTTGACATGTTTGGAATAAATTTCCAAGTGCTAAAAAAAATACATTTTTAACACTTGTAAACTTAAACACTTGAAAGGATCAGCTTTAAATTGATCTCTCACTTTCAGTGTTGTCTATACCAATTAGAAAACTGCATCACTTCCCTATGATGGTTTGGCAGATAGATCATGGAGGGCTTCTCTATAAGATGATGGGGTTATTTGTTCTTGTATCCTATTATAAGATACTTTTATACTATGCCAGGAACCAGAGATTCTATACTGTTCAGTGTAGTAGTAACTAGCTGATTCATTTGATTAATTGATACAGAAAATTTTGTTTATACTTGATAAACAACTTGGATGTCATTTGATGGAAATATGGTAGTATCGTTTAATTAGTTGTTAGAAAAGTAAAAGGAGAGATGCCATGAAATCGAATCCTTCATCTTGTTGGTCGGTGTCTTTTTTTTCAGAACCACCATGCAACAGGAGTGGCCAAGTACGATTTTGAAAACTAGGGTGAATACAATTGCGGAAGGTTCAGATTCAAGCTGCATCACTTGCCCATTTCCTGCAAAGGGATGCAGTAGACAAGGAAGGAGTTTAACCTCAAAATTCAAAGGTGTTGTTCCTCAGCAGAATGGCCATTGGGGTGCTCAAATTTACGCCAATCACCAGCGCATTTGGCTTGGTACGTTCAAGTCGGAAAGCGAGGCAGCCATGGCTTACGATAGTGCAGCTATAAGAATCAGGAGTGGAGATTGTCATAGAAACTTTCCTTGGACCAAAATCACAATTGAAGAGCCAAGCTTTCAGAAACTATACACTACAGACGCTTTGCTAAACATGTTAAAGGAAGGTTCTTACACAACCAAATTTGCTGAGTATGTGAGGGATCACTCTGAAAGTGCACAAACATCAGCTGGTCTCTCAGCAGCAAAGATGAATAACAATGAAGGTACATCTATTAAGCAACTTTTTCAAAAGGAGCTAACTCCGAGCGACGTCGGTAAGTTGAACAGATTGGTCATCCCAAAGAAATATGCTGTTAAATACTTCCCTCATATATCGGCTAGCACAATAGAAAATGTGGAACGCGCTAATGACGATCATGACGTGCAGCTAATATTTTTTGACAAAAGGATGAAACAATGGAAATTTCGCTATTGTTACTGGAAAAGTAGCCAAAGCTATGTATTTACGCGAGGTTGGAATCGATTTGTGAAGGAAAAACAACTGAAAGCTAGCGACATCATAGCTTTCTACTTGTGTGAAGCAGCAAAGGCAAGCGATGCAAAAACTACATTTTGTGTGGTGGATGTTAAAAACGGCAACGACAATGGTGCCGACTCAGTTGAGAACAGAATGCAGAGTAGTGTAATGCAGCTAGATTTGGCGGATGGAGAACTCGAAGAATTGGTGTCGCATAAACATATAGGTGATGAACTAAAAGATGATGCTGAAGTTAAGGGCTTCAAATTGTTTGGAGTGCATATTAAGTGAAAAGTAAGTTTTGCTTTTCCTTTATCTTTCGATCATTATTTTTCCCTTTAAAGTAGTTTGGTCATGACTAAACCAGATACCTTAAAAAATCATTTAAGGTTATGTTTGGGAGATCCTTTTTGGAACCACATGCTACAATGACTACACTTTATTGTCCTAATATACCCAATATTAGGGGAAAAAATTAGTACAACTGATCGTTAGTATTTTCTTCAACCTCATGACTTATTGAATATGACAGATATCTTAGTTGTTGAGTTATGTTGGATTAGTCATCTTATCATGACATTTAAATATGCTGTATTACTGATTAAAGGATAAAGGAGCTTGATTGTTCGATTGGGTAGTCTTCTTGGAGAAGGTTCTTATTGGACTTTATTTATTCTTGATCATCAGCACACACTTATACCGTTAAACTCTTGGCAGTTTTCAAGTAACTTTTCAGTAGGATCCACCAAATTTGTGAAACAATAGCAATATATAATATGGAAACTTTTCTCACATCAATGTGTTCATTGACACACATGAAAGAAGAGAAGGTTTGAAAGAACTTTGTAAATGGATGAATCATTTGAAACTGTAAAGAAGAGGAGTTTAAATCAACTTCGTAAATTTTTACGGTTTCAATCATGATTAAGTAATTGTATGTTTTGCGACAATAGTCGCGATGCATGTCCGAACATTCACAAATATCAAAGAAATAAATAAAAAGAAACTGTTTGAGTGAACTACACATTGTGAACAGTTATGTATCTACCAGGATTGAAACTGTAAAAATTACTATATATTGAGAGGCTATTGAATTTTTTTTTTACCCCATGTAAATGGTCATTTTATTACTCGTATTTAGGAGCCAACTAATTTGCATGATTAAGTTGTTTAAGGAGTCTATCAAACATCTTCTTTAGCCCTCTATTATGTTTATGATATAAAATTTATATTTACTTAAAATGATCAGCTGTTTAGTTGAAATGAACACTACCTAGGGATTAATCATCATAATGGAGTTGCCAAATTCAAATTAATAACATAATGTATATTAGTCTACCAATCTAATTACAAATTACACATCATTAAACTGACCTCCCTAGTCATTGTTCTCAATGAGGTTTCCCCACCAAGCTCCATTAATCAAAGTTTTCTTTAGGAATATTCCTTCAATGTCTAATCTTTAATTTATAATTTTCTTTGTAAAATCACTGTAACCATTTTTTGAAGCAGAAATTCCAAAAACAACATGGCTTTTCGGTTATTGGTTGGTGAGCAATCTAATCAATACATAAAAAGGAAGGGACTTGGTGGAGCTTTTCTTCAATAAAGTAGTGTTGTCATGATTGATTTAATATTTGTCTATTTTATTAATGTATGATTCTTTTCCTTATTCATAGTATCTTCCCCATGTAACTGCCTTATAGTTTTATTAAGGTCAAAATACCATTTTGATCTCTTAACTTTGGGGTTTGTTCTATTTTGGTCCCTATATTTTCAAATGTCTATTTTTAGTCCCTTGACTTTATAGTTTGTTCAATTTTGGTCCCTTGACTTTGCTGTTTGTCCAATTTTGGTCCCTCGACTTTCAAATGTCCAAATTTAGTCCCTAGACTATAAAAAAAGATAAAAAATGGTCCTTTCGTCAAATAAATATTTTCTCACTCCTAAATTATTTTCTCTCTCTTCCATCTTTCATCATTTCTCCTTCTAAAAGTTCTCTCTTAAAAATCCACCTCTCTAATTCTCTTCTCTTCTTTTTTTTCTCTTATTCTCTCCTCGATCCATCTCATCAAATTATTTAGCATGAGATAATTTTTCTAAATAATATTTTCCTACTTTGATTTATCACTTTTTGTTTTCTAAAATTCATAGTCTACCATGGAACAAGAAAGAAAAAGAAAGAAAATAAAGAAGAAAAAAAGAAAAGAAAAGAGGGGAAGAGAGTTGGATTGAAGAGAGATAAAATTTCTAGAGAGAGAAATTATGAAAGATGAAAGAGAGAGAAAATAATTTAGGAGTGATAAAAAATTCATTTGACCAAAGGACAATTTTGAACTTTTTTATAGTCTAAGGACCAAATTTGAAAACATTTGAAAGTTGAGGACCAAAATTGACAAATAAAGAAAGTTAAGGGACTAAAATTGAACATTTGAAAGTTGAGGGACCAAAATTGGACAAACAACAAAGTTGAGGGACTAAAATTGGACATTTAAAAGTCGAGGGACCAAAATGGAACAAACTCCAAAGTTGAGGGACCAAAATGGTATTTTAACCTTTTATTAATTATGATAATATAAGATAATACAACAAACAGACAAACATTGCAACAGATCAATTAATTATTTCTGCACATAAATTTCCTTTTCTTTGAAATTTATGCCTTTTCCAACTTCTTATATAGTTTCAACTCAAAAGTTGTAAATTTTCAGGTAGTCGAGTTTTGAGTAACTTTAACTGGAGATTATATCCAGTCTGGAAAAATAATGATAAAGGAAATTAGAAACTTATCTAGTGAAGAATTGGACATAGCATTGTTTGTGGTGTAGGTTCTTGTAGAATTTTTTTAAAGATTTAATGTTTTCTTTGGAGGAAGATTGTGTGGTTGAAAATTTGAGTTGTGATTTTCCAACTTTGAAGTAGGCCTCAAAATTCTTTAAAGAGTCATTGGGTTCACCTTTTTGTGGCTTAAAAGGTCACCCTTTCACAAACCATTTAATAAAATACAGAATCTCATCCCCAAAATTTTTTTTTTCTCACTCCTCTGTTTATTTCTCCAATAATATCATCACATATTGTGTGTAACTTCTATGAAAAAGTGGCATAAAATATTGGCTTAAACCTCCACCAAGAGATTTGAAGTTTGATCGAAAGGGTTGGTAGTATGTTGTCTTGTTCGATTAAAATCACAAGTTCAATCTTGAAATTTGGTATTTGGCTCTCCTCGAATTTGCAAATAGTAAAAAAGAGTTAATTTTACCATCTAGATTTACCATTGTATAAATGGAAGGCATGTACTTTTCTTTTCAACTTACTTTTGAGAGCATAAGATAATAGAATGGAAAAGTGAAAAAAATGGGGATTTTAAAAGAGATATAATAAAGAGATGCAACATTTTATTCCCTTTTTCTGTCTTGGAGAAAATAAAGCCAAAACACAGAGTGGAATAATAATGTGGGGAACAAAGCCAAACCCATGTGAAGCTTGGAGCCAAGCATGCCCCTACAATTCCACTTAAACATTGATTTGTTTTCATATGCCCATGACTTAGGTATTTTCTTAGATTTTTTTTAATTAATTTACATGCACTTTAACTAATTTCATGAAATAATAGTAAAAAATGAATTTTTAAGTAGATAGATAAACACCGTGTATTGAACAAAATCTCTATTCATTTTTTTAAAAACATTTTTACCGCTAAACCAATTCATGATAGTTGATGTATAAAGATTTGATGCATACAGTTACCTAGAAGAGGGGAATTTGGGTGCAGTCCACCCATGAAGTCACACACACATTTTAATATTTTTTTATTAAAAAAAAAAAAGAAATAGAAAAGTGGGCTGAGATGTGGGGCACCAAAGGTGCCACATATGTTGACTTCATGGGTGGGCTGCACCCAAATTCCCCTCTACCTAGAAAGGTTAGTATAAAAATAGTTTCTTTTTTTTTTTGTGGTTTTTGGAGAAAAATAGAGCAATGATAGCCTATTTGAATAATCTTGTTTTTAGATGTTATGGTATCAATAGGAATTTAAATTATTGGTGTGATGGAATGGTGGATGAATAGAGTCCAAAAGTGATATTGGAAAGATGGAGGAAAAATCTCAAATACATTGCATGATCTTCCACACATGGCATTAGAAAAGTTTTGGGAAATGGAGTAGATATCAGATAGCTTTACAACTCAAAAATTCATATCCAACTATTATGTTCTCTCTTTTTTTTTGCTAAAATTTATGTGCAAATGTTTAAATATAATTAGATTTATGAACTTTCATTGTTTTAGGATAGAGTTTGTACTAAATGAATTATTATGGGAATGTGTAATAATTATTTGGTTTTTTATTTTTATTTTTTGAAAAGTTTATTTTTATTTAAATTTTTTATATTGTATTTCATCATTTCTATAATGTATCATCTTTTCTTAAGAAAATAGGTGAATACTAAGTTTTTTTTTTTAAAAAAAGCTTTTTTCTAAATTTTAATATGGTTTTTTAAAAATAGTGGTATGATATAGTTATTCGAGTAAAAAACACATATGATAAGATATTATTATAAGCTTAAATTTTAAAAACTAAAATTAATAAAATCATTATTAAAATGAGCCTAAAATATAAGGCTTTAAAAAAAAAAAGAAATGATGATACATAGTAAAGTAGTACATTTATTACTTTAGTGTAAAGACTAGGCCTATGAAGCCTTGGGTGTGAGTTTATAACTTGAGCATATGTTTCAAACACAAAAGTCAAATACTTTCACCCAAGTTATTGCATGGGAAAAATTTGTTTATTTAAAATAATTAAAGTGAATATTTGGAAAAAAGAGGATTGAGATTTTGAATATCCTACCTTTTAGTTGAAGATAGATGTTTATATCAGTTCAGATGTAACTCCAATTTCTGTATACAATTCATACCAATCCATCTAATATTTCCTATATACTTGGAAAATATAGTCTAAAATTAAAAATTAAAAATTGTTTTCTTTTTACAAGTTAAATCACAAATTCAAGCTTTAATCACCATCTCAAAACTCAAGCAAATCACATTCTTACAAAATAAAAAATAATAATTAAAAAAAAATAAATCAAAACTTAGTAAGCCAAAGGTGAATGAGATTGATGAGGGAGACATGCTTACTTATCCATTAAAAAGGCACAAACATTAATTGTTTTAAACATTTTCATGATCTTATTCTATACTTCGGTAAAATTAATTGTTTTAATCCTTTTTTTTTTATGCATTCTTTTTGTACGATTAATTGTGTTTCACTCCTCTATTATTATTTTATTTTATTTTATTTTAAATTCAATAACAATTGAAGAGGGATTGGAACCCACAACTTAATTATGGACACTCCAATGTGTTTGAACTATGGCTCTTCTTATTCCTTCTGTTAGTACAAATTAAATGTACATTTTTTGTTGAAAGTGAAAGAATTTGAATAGGTGGGGTTGAAGATGATCCTGTCAATTTCTTACCACAAAAAAAGTGACACCATATAATTCCTTGGAGTGTTGAATAATAATTGAAGAGTTGCACCATATAATTGAAGAGAGAGTGTTTATAAAATATTAATAATTGAAGAGAGATAGGCCCAACAGATTCACTTTACAATCTCTCTACAACATAGTTTCTTGTCATTTAAAAAACAATAATTAAAATATCATTTTGATTTGGTATTTTGTGTTAGATAATTTCATAAAAAAGTGAGAAGGCCGGAAAGGTAGCTACTTTTCTACTTGGCAATATAAAGATCATGTCTGAGTATCAATATCAAAATTCATTAAACGCAAACAAAAATAATAAAGATGAGCATTCGATCTAATAAAAATAAATTCATAAACTTATTGATAAAATAGACAAATTATCTACTTATCAATTAATTTAAAATTAAAATGGTTTGAACACAAATAGATTTAATCATCGAGACTTCAAAAACTAAACCTTAATCGATAATGATTTCAAAAACTAAACCTTAGTCGATAATTTGTAAAACTAATTTTTATTTTTAGGAAATTAAGTACTTGAAATAGTTATTAACAAAAAAAAAAAAGCTTATCATTTATACATAAAATAGATAAATTTCAAATAAGATAACCAATTACAAGATCCATTCAAAATCGAATTCTTAGATTTTTAAATCATAGAAATTAAACTATGGCTTTCTTATCAGAATGGTACTAAACTTACATTTTACCCTTAATTTTAAGACTGTTAAATTGTTATCTATCTATATAGCTTTTATCTTGATCTCTTAACTTTAAGAATATCCCATTTGAGACTAGTTTCAAAAATAGATTACAAAATGGTGGCTCCTGTATCTGTTTTCAAAATCTTTCTGTTCTAAGAAAAAAAAAAAACATTATTTGATAGAACATGAGCTGAAAGTGATGAAGGATTACAACAATTATACGCACATAACATGACGATTAAGAGAGGAAACAAAATGACAAACAATTTAGAGAGTTCCAACTGATCTCTCACGATCTTGTTTTCATACTTTTTTGTTTTTCCATTCTAACTCTAATTCTAACTCATCACAAACAAACAACAAACAACATTCTAACAATGCATCAAATCAAGAAAGTACTCAGAAAAAACAACATTAGAAATCTTATTTTGGATTTACACCATTCTCCTAAATCTCAAACTGGCATGGAGTTCTCCGTTGGTGATGTCCAGAAAATGTCTTTCAGCGCCGGCCGGAGCTCTTTGCTGCAGAATTGATTGTATTCTAAGGTGTCGCCGTGATCTTTCTTCACCTCCACCACGAGAAATGAAGGCGTCACAGCGAAGATCTCCGCCGCGACCGCCAGTTTCCCTTTTCTCCCACACTCGTGGCCCTGCAATCTGACCCTCGATTCGCTTTTCTTCACGCTGAACTTCCCCGCCTTCGCAACCTCTTCCAGCTTCGAAATCACACTGCTTGCCGGCCCCGTCGTCGCAAATCTCAGCTCCTCCTTCTCCTCCCTCTTCTTCTCCTCGAACAACGGCGACAAATCGAACCCTTCTGATAATGAGATTATATGAAACGCATTCAGCGTCTCTGATTGCTTCAGCTTCTCGAATTCTTGCTCTCCTTTAGTTATTATAGTTCTTGGAATTGATTTCCTGAACCAGGAAGACGCCATGATCTTGGATGTAATGATTCTTGTGCTCGGATTCGGATCGAGGAGTTTCGTGACTAACCGACGAGCTTCGGATGAGAACCACGGAGGACATTTGAAGTCTCCTCTGTAAATCTTCCTGTACATGGACACAATATTGTCGTCTTGAAACGGGAGGAATCCGGCGAGAAGAACGTAAAGGATGACTCCACAGGACCATATGTCGGCTTTAGCGCCGTCGTATCCCTTCTTCCCGATGACCTCCGGCGCGACGTACGCCGGCGTACCACAAGTTGTATGCAACAATCCGTCCTGTTTCAGATGCTCAGAAAATGCGCTCAGTCCAAAATCAGTAACCTTAAGATTTCCGTGTTCATCGAGGAGAAGATTCTCCGGTTTCAGATCTCGGTGATAAACACCACGACTATGGCAGAAATCGATCGCGGAAATCAGTTGCTGAAAGTAAACCCTAGCCAGATCCTCTCTCAATCGACCTCGAGAAATTTTGGCGAACAGTTCTCCGCCTCGAACAAGCTCCATCGCGAAATAGATCTTCGATTTGCTCGCCATAACCTCATGAAGCTCGACGATATTCGGATGCTTCACCATCTTCATTACAGAGATCTCTCTCTTAACCTGCTCCATCATACCTACTTTTATGACCTTCTCTTTTCCGACGATCTTCATCGCCATGCTCGTCTCCGTCTGCAGATTCCGAGCATGGTAAACCTTCGCGAAGGTTCCATGCCCTAGAAGCCGACCTAGTTCGTATTTTCCATGTAGAACACCAGAATGACAGTCTCGGTCCTTTTCCGCCATGGATTCGATCTCTTTTCACAGATTAAAATAGAAACACTGGTATATACAAACGATTCGTTCACGGTTTTGTGCTTTTACTAAATTACAGCGTAGAGATAAGAGATAAAGCTGAAGTACGCGAAGAAGAAGAAGAGAAAGAAAATGAATCACCCGTCCTCGACGTGTTTCCGGTGACAGTTCCGGCCGCCGTTGCTCTGGCCAGCTCGACCACTAGAGATGAAACTTGTCGACAAATCTCCTCTCATCTCTCTGCATTCCCTACGAAATGGCCTTCTCCGCAGATTCACTCACTGGTTTTTTCTAGGGTTTTGAAAGAACTCCGATCACCGGCGGAAGTTCTGTTCTCCGTTCCTTAGATTTCCGGCGATTTCGTGCTTCTTTTATAGCGGCGGGAGATTGCGAAATGACGTCTTTGTCCCCCGATTTCGATGAAATGATCGGACGGTTGTTGTTGGATCTTGATTTTGTGTGGGGTCGGAATCATGGCGGTTGATTCTGCTATTTGCCAGTTTTTACGTCATGGCGTTTTCAAAGGCTCCATTGGGGAGCGAAATGGGCCATACTGGTGGGCCTCTCTGTTCTGGGCCTACCCATTAAAACCGCCTATGTGTTTCTGCACAATGACGATTCTACCCCTTCAAACCTTTCCGAAATTGTGCATCAATATTTGAGTAAAACTTCCTTACCCACGTGCACACGGGAGCATACATTTTGGTTATGTTGCAACATTATGTCTTATAAAGATTTCTTTTATAAATAAAAATGTTGAAAAGAAGTGAAATTTTTGTGGCACTAAAATAGTATCACATGAAGAAAATATAGGATTCTCCTACACATGTATACAAGTGTTACTTATCAATATTTTACCATTAAGTCCTACCTACCATAGAATCTAAACATAAAATATTTAGATGTTAAGAAAATTCATTAAAAAAATTAAATTTTAGGTAAATAATTACGATAGATTAAATTAATTATTTCTTGGCAACATGAGCAATTGCACAGCGACACCAGTATATCCTCAATGTCTAGAAGTCTTGGTTCGAGTCCCCCCACCCCCAATTATTTTAATCTAAAAAATTAATCAGTTTCTTTATTATTCAAAACCTTTTAACAATTAAAGTCGTGTCATTGTTTTCAAAAAAAAAAAAAAACTCTCTTCATTAAACCAATTGTGTGATTGTTCTAAATTTTTGGTGAAGTTTTGATTTTGTATTTTTATTTCAAAATTAAATACTTATACGTTATACATTATTTAATTTTGGGATTTGAACCGAAGATCAAAGAATTAAAATTGAAATTCAATTATTCTCACGGTCATCAACTTTCAATTTTGAAAGTTCTATTAAGAAGATGCTTTTTGTTTTTAGTACATATCGAAAATGAAGGATAAATACCAATTTTCAGACTCAACTTTGTGACAATGGAATTGAAATACACTAACACCAGACAAGATAACCAACTGCAAACATTAATATCACTAGACCATATTAATTGTGGCAAAATTTAAGTAAAAATAATTTTAAAATATATGACCAAATAGTTAATAATGTCAATGTCTATTTCTTTTAGATGAACATTGACATTATTAACTATTTGGTCATATCTTTTAATAACCAACCAATCATTCTGGATGTATACGGAAAAAAAAGTATCATAACATCACATATAAACTCACCCAAGTCCGAGAATCGATATTATATTATGGTTAAAAAATAATTTGTCTCAATGCTTTCAAAAAAAAAAAAAAAATTTGTCTCAATTTTATATTATATTTGTAAAAAAACCCGTAAATAGAGGTGGGGCAGTTGAAAATGGCATATCCGAAATTTCAGTTGATATGCAAGGGTAAATTAAACAAATGTATGGATGCGGAAGCCCACATGCTGACACGTGTGGATCAAGCATGTGGTGTCGCCCAGTTTATTGTTTTGTTTTATTTTTTGAGAAACGATTTGAAGTTGGAGATAGTGTTTTCTAAGATGCCTACCTCTCACCTGATTTCTCTATTACTCGATTCCTACCCTTTTAATCCTATTATTCTAATGTTTTTCATGTTTCAGATTTTCATTTATTTCAATTTGTGGAGGTGTTGAAAATGTTGTCGAATATATCAAATGGGTCAGTGACGCAATGGTTTCATTGTTTGGTTGTAAACTAGTTCAACGTTACGGATTCGAGTCCGAGAATCGATATTTATTCCCCTCCCTCAATATGTACTAAAAAAAATGTTATTGAATATAGCTCAATTAACAAAGTAAATATGTACTTTTTTTTTGTAAGGGGTAGCCCATTCGTTCACTCAAACATTAGAGTAAGTAGATTTTGAAGTCGATGAGAAGAAAAGAGAAAAACCTATTCAACACCTTATTTATTTTTAATATATCACAGCCATTTTTGAACTCGTGATCTCTTTCTCTAATTTCTTATCCAACTTTTTATCTATTTTAATTGACATCATATCAAACCTCATCTTTTTTCTAATCTAACTTTAGAAATTTAATATTTTTATAAAAAAAAAATTATAGATATCAAAATTAAAAAGAAATATAAAAAAAAATATTTATAAAGATATGGTTCCGTTGTTTTTGTGTCATATTCACACAAAATTAATATAAATTTTAAATAGTAAAAAAGATCAATAATTGAATGTCATTAATATATTTTGATGATTAATATATCAGGTTTTTTTTAAACATTAATATATCAGATTGAATCCCCTCCAATAAAGGTATAAAATTAAAATAAAAAATTATTTGCAAGGATAAACAATTTGTATTTATGATTTTTATTAAATTGAATAATATTCATCAATTATAAATTAGATTTTAATTTATAAATTTAATTATAAAGATAAAAATTAAAAGTAATGAAATAAACATTTCATATATACTTTGTTCTACTATGTTGAATACAGGTTTACTTAAATGAAAATTTGTAAATTTTGAGATGTATATCATTTAAATTTATGAATGGTTGAGTAGTTATTAAATTTTGGAAATTAAAATAAAAATTAGACATTTAATTATAAAGATCAACATAAAAATAAATAAGGAAAAATATTATTTTAATTTTTTTGTGCGATAATAAATAATTTAAATTTACTGTTTTAAGGTAGATAATTATTAAAATTTAGAAATTGGTGTATAAATTAAAATGTTAGTTATAATAATCAAAATTAAAAGAAATCATTAAAATTAATACAGAAAAACATGTATTTTACCCCAATCATTAATAAAATTACTAACAAAAATAGGTTGCTGGTGTGATTAGTTATTTGATTGAGTGTTAATCCATTTCCAGGTCACCACCGTTCAATAATTTATAATAAACACATGTCATAGAATACATATTATATAAAATGGTAATTTATAATAGCTAGATATTTTGTCCACAACCATGTAATATAAAATAAACATTTACTCTTTTAAATATCAATCGTCAAATAAGGGTTTGATTATGTCTCTTTCGAAACTATCCCTCTAAATCATTTTATTTCCTCTTCTTTCCTTTTTCTTTCGTCAAACTCTAAAATTCAGTTCGCACTTAAAAAAAGAGGGGTATTTGTTTATTTAGATGAAAGATTTACTCACTCCTAAAAAACCTACTAGAAAGGAGTTTTTTTCAACTTTTCTCATTTTGCTTTGGAGAATAACTTCTCATTTTTAGGGATTTATTTATAACAACTCAACTATTTTTAGTAATTAATTTTAAATTAATTAAAATAATTTATTTTTAATCACTCATTTTAAATCATTTATTTTTTAATTACTCATTTTAAATTTACATTCAAACAAGATTTTAATTCTAACACTTCTACGCAAAAATTACATCAAACAAATTTTTGGTTTCGTATCAATTTTAAACTACTAAAAAATAATTCTCCCCAGAGTTTGTGGAAAGAAGATTTTGGTACTTTTGCTCCCGACATTTGCTCAAGGGTATGCAATATATGACAATGTTTGCATGTATAGTATATCAAAATAATGGTGACACGTTTCATTTCATAAACATTTCTTTTATTATACTAAAACAACATTTTTTTTTTCATTTAATATATCATTTCAAAATCCAATCAATAAATATGAGTAGACATTTTTGCAATCAATCAGCAATACCTAATAAGTTTACATCACAGGTTAAATCCTAAGCTCAAGGACTATTTTAATAAAGAAAAATTTTTCTCTAACCTAAATTTAAATAGTATCAAATGATGTCACATTTAGTCTTACTCTCAGTAAATGCAAAACTCACAAAAAAAAAAATCCAAAGTATTTCAACACAAACAAAAACAATCTATTATGAAATTTATTGTAAACTAAAAAAGACTATTAAATCAATTAAAAAGGACACACAAAAAATGAGTAAATAGATTATAAAATGTCATATTTAAATTTTTAATTTTGGGTTTAATAGATTTATACATCAGAAATGTATAACTAATAAATCAATATTCAACAATCAACAATAATATATATATATATATATATATATATATATATATATTGTATAGTATAGTATCGAATCAATATATTATAGTATAGTATTAAAAAAATTAATAACCTAACTTGTTTATTATTTGATAGTAATCAATTTAATGCTACACTCATGAATTCCGAGTTTAATTTTGAAAATACTAATTTAGATTTTGAGAAGAATATAATTTAAAACTAAAATTGGACAAGGAAAAAAATACAAAAAAACAAAAAAGAACCAAAATATGTGCTTGGATAAAGCAAATGAATGGTATGTGGTCGGGTGAAAAACTTGGAAGGAACTGCGAGAAATGACCTCTTGCCAGAAGCTCACGCAACTGGTTGGCACTTCAAAAATACAACAATTACCAAAAATAATTATAATACTTGATAAATATTATATATATATATATATATATATATCATATTTTAGATTTACAAATAAGTTATACAATTTTGTTTTCTTTACTTGTGTAGCTTACAATAAACATCAAAGAAAGTTCAATATTTTATTTAAAACTTATACTTATTTAATCTAAAATTTGAGAGGAAAAAAAAAATCAAACTATTAACCATCTAGGAGCATAAGAAGAAGAAAGAAAAAAAAAATAACTAGAAGCTTTTTAAATTTTAATACAATTTAAACACAAAATATTAAAGTAAATTTTAATTTAGCTAAGTTGAATCTTTCTACTATTAAGCTAAAAAAAATCATTATTTTATATTGTAATCTCTTTTTTGAAATGTAATGATATATAGTTAGTGATTAAATATGAGAGGTTTTGTTTTCTTTATTCAACAATATTTATAAAAGAATTCGAATATATAATTTAATCATCACTAAATTATACAACGTCATAAAATTATATTTTTATGCCATCCATAAAATATATATATTTTTATTTATTTATTGAAATGCAATGTCATACACATTTGTATATATAGAGGTAAGAGTTGTGCAAATGCCAATTTAAATTCGGTTTAATTAATTAGAATATATGTTTTTATCGAAGAGTGAGACATTACAATTCTTCCACCGAATAAGTGTTGAAAATTCCTTTTTTTTTTTTTTTTTTAAATTGCAGTTTTATTTTTAGTACTTTAAAAAATAGTAGTTGAAAATAGATTGATAGCTTCCAAATTATTTGTCCACCACCATTTTCTTTGTTTCTATTCTATGTGCCACCTTCTGGTTTTTCTTCTTTTTTTAATATATATATATTTATTTTTTATTTATTTATTTATTTTTTGTTTTTTTTGAGATAGTATAAATTTTCATCTTGCCCATCCGATTTAAAACTTTTTTAAATAAAACGAATGCACATAATTGTAGCCATTGTTCACAATATGCAAGGTAATATATATCTATATCTAATTTTTTAAAAAGGTAATATATAGCTGCATATATAGTTATTTTAATAAATTATCTAATATATATGTATAAATATACATATCCCAAACTATGTATTCTATCTTTCAAGAAATTATATTGACTGCATATAATAGTTCAAAGTTGAAACAAACCTTCCAGAATAAATTTTAAAATTTTATAAATTCATTCAGAAGTTTTTAGGATAATATTGAAATTTTTTGGATGCATTTCCCCTTTTTTGGTTAAATCATCTGAGACGGCGTTTCCTCCCAAAAAGAAAATATTTTAAAAGAAAAGTTTCCTATTTTATTTATCACTGGAATTGGTTAATAATATCAGGGAAACATACATATTAGTCGAATGAAAAAATAATTATAAATATGATTCCAAGAAAATTTAGTAACCTTCATCATATGTATTTTCAAAAAAAAAAATCATAATTATAGATATCAATTATAATATTGTTTTAATTATAATTTAGTATTGAAATGTACTAATAATTACTAATTTAAAATCGAATAAGTTAGTGACGCAATAATTTCATTATTTGGTTATAAATCAGTTCAGCACCAGTATCACACGTTGCATCGTGAGAATGAATACTTGTCCTTCTCCTTGATATGTATTTTTTTTAAAAAAACTAATTTTAAATATTGATTATATTTATAATTAGTCAATTATAATTTCTCTTATAACTATTATTATTTCATTTCACTATATAAAAAATTAGTACTTTATGCTCAAATTATGCATTCCATAATTATTTTTTTATTTAAAATATTTTGTTTAGCAATTTTGAATTTGAGATAGAGAGGAATTTGGGCTGCACCCATCCATGAAGTCACACACATATTTTAATATTTTTTATTAAAAAAAAATGGACTGAAATGCCACATATATTAACTTCATGGGTGAGATGCAGCTGCCGCACCCAAATTCCTCTCCTTGAGATATCCAACAAAACATACTTTTGAAATCGTAGCCGCCTATCCATAGACTAATTCAACTAAAAAAGGGATACAAAGTTAAATTAAAAAATTAAAAATTCAAGCTAAAAAAGATATTACGATTTCAAAACGTCATCTTTCAACATAAATAAGAATAATAATATGAAAACGTTATTGATTATTCCTTCTTCTTCTTTTTTTTTGAGTAAGATTATTCCATTTTATTTTTATTAAATATTATAATAATTTACCTTGAAAATAATAATATTCTTATTTTTTAATAAATAACCGTCGATTTTTTTAATTTTTGAACATTATTTTTTTTCTTATCAATTCGCTACAATAAATATAATTTTTCTGTGAGAAAACATTTAAACATTTACTAAATTACAAAAGTAAAAACGATATATATATATTTCTGAACTATTGTTAAAAAAAAAAAAAAAGACACGCAAAAAATACAAAACGTTATAAATAAATTTGTATATAAAAATAATTATTTATTGGCTTCATGCAAAAAAAATTATGAAACAGCCCAAATAAACATTTAAATCTAGAATAACATTAAAAAATATAGAATATAATAAATTCTTATTTCAGAAACGAGCAGAGAATATAGTCAGAATTGGTTCACTTAATCTCATTGAAGATGTGGAAAATTACTTTTATATTCTGTTGTAGAAAGGGATAGGGGTTGATGTAATATATATTATATATTTTTATATATAGGCAAAAAAACAAATGTAGGAAATAATTCAAATAGTTATTTGAATAGGGAAGCTGATAGATTTTGACTAACCAAAGTATATCATTTATGAGAATGAGGACATTTCTTATTTCATTCAAGGGAAGTATTAAAAACTCCATTAAAATAAAATAAAACATGTGCCTTTTAGAATTCAAGTCATATTTGATTCCTCATATTAAACACACACCATGAAAATAAAATAAAATAAATGTTTACTTAGCTCATTAGATTCCAAAAATTGAGTATCTTTTTGTAAGAAGAACAAAGAAAATCAATATAAATTTGAATCTTACTCCAAGGAAACGAGTACATAGTATTCTAAAAAAACATAGTAACGACCATTAAATTAGGTTCACTTTAAAAATTTTACGATTAATTTTAATTTGGTCATTGTGAATTTTATTTATTGTTTTATAATTTAATTCCTATAATTTTGTTTATATTTGACTAAAATTTGGCCACCAAACACATAATTTCTAGGGTGTGTTTGGGCCCCCGTTTATGTAAACGGCCGAGTTGGTTATAATAACTCAACCGATGTTTGGCCCACCGTTTATTATAAACGGTGGTTACCTAAACCTGCGTGCCAGTTTATATAAACCTACGTGTCCGTTTATCTACACCTTACGTATATTACTTTTTGTTACATAATCAGCCCCCCAAACACCGTTTATCATAATCCATGTTATAATAACTTGCCCCCAAACACCATTTATAATAACCTACCGTTTATCATAACCCACCGTTTATCATAACTCATCGTCTATAATAACCAAACCGGTGCCCCAAACGCACCCCTATTGATATCATACATAATTTGGTAACCAAAAAGTTATATGTTCAAAAAAAATTATCTTAAATATATATTTTTTAATACATATCAAGAAAGGAAGAACAAATACTAATTCTTATGTTAAACTTTTATAACCAAACAAAATCATTATATCCTGATTCATTCAATATAAAATATGGTTATGATTTTTTTTTTCATAACCAATTAGCCTATAAATCGTGGTAAAAGCAAAATTAAATAAACTTTGTGAGATTTTGTTAAGAGATAACATCTCTATCTACGGCAACACACAAATCTTATCCTATTAATGATCTATTATTATTATTATTATTATTATTATTATTATAGAATTCAATGGAATCTTCAATAATTTAAACAAAAGGTATGAATAGCAATATCACCTGAAAATAGATAGATATATGGTTGTGCCTCTTAATGAGTTGGGTTAGGTTGAGATGATTTGAGCTGAGTAAAAGAAATTTTTTTAGACTAACTTAAATTTTAAGTTGGTAAATTTAGAGGTGATTTCGATTCAGTTTTGTATCAAACTGACAATCGAATTGATATCTTCAATTTAAAAAAAAATAGATCCGATTATATATCTAATTTTTTTTTCGAACATCCAATTATAGATTTGAAATTGATTAACATCAAACAAAATAACCTATTGTCCTACTAATTGTTAGTGCAAGTATGTTTTATCTCAATATTATAAATTAGCCCTTTCAACTCAAAATATTATTCTACTAAAAATACACTTATTGAAAAAAAAAAATCATGTATAACACTGTTTTATTAAATAACGATTAAAAGTTAAACTTATTGGAAAAACAAAATCAGAGATAGCACTGTTTTATTAAATAATGATTAAAAGTCAAACTTTATATCATATTTTTGCTGGTAAAACTATACATACATATATATATATATATATATATATGTATATATGTATGTATATATATTAATACAAATCTTAAGCTTCTCAAAAGAACTAGTTATTGGGTATGTACAGATGAGGTACAACTAAAGGGGATATGAGCTAATTTCATTATTCCCAATTATTATTGGAGCAAGAAAGTATGGCCTAGTGAAGGTATCAATAAAATTATACTATATAATATATATATATATATATATATATATATATATATTATAAAAAATACAAATAATTGAATGGGTCATATTTGTAGCACTGTGTACACCAGAAGGCTCAGTTTAAAATAATTACGAGAAGATTCTTTCTGTCTGATAAAAATTTAAAATATGAAAATTTCTTTCTTTTTTTTTAGTACAAAAATATGAAAATTTCTTAGAGTTGTTTTTTGTTTTTTTAATGATTGAAAGTATATAATTTTTTGTAATCCCTACATTTTTTATGAGTTTTTTTTATTTGATCAATCTATTTAGGGTGTTTTAATGATGTTCAATTTTAATTTTTAAAATAACAAATATATTAGTGCTAAAATTATTATTGAAATGTGAAAGTTAAGAAGCTTTTTATTTTGAAATGTGGGTCTTAAATAGAAATTTCCCACGATCTCAAAAAAAAAAAAAAAACCACAAATTTATCTCTATTTTTATAATTAATTTTATTTCCTCCCAACCTAAATTTACTTTAATTTAGTCGAGCATTTTAATCCTACTTCCAAAAATTATACTCGTAAGATAATAAATAATTTTTTTTTTTATGACTTTATCTAGCAACAAAGTTTTGACCAAGTAGCTAGTCAATTTTAAATTTTATAAATTTGAGAAGTTATAAGCTTAGTTATGAAAATTCTTAAGGTGTGTTTGGGCCCGGTTTATGTAAATGACCGGGTTGGTTATAATAACTCAATCATGTTTGTCCCACCGTTTATTATAAATGGTAGTTACCTAAACTTGCGTGCCCATTTATTTAAATCTACGTGTCTGTTTATCTTAACCTTACCTATATTACTTTTTGTTACATAACAGTCCCTCAAACACCATTTATCATAATCTCAGTTATAATAATTTGTCCGTCAAACACCATTTATAATAACTTACCATTTATTATAACTCACTTTTTAACCAAACCAGTGCTCCAAACACACCCTAAATTGTAGTTGTAAAAAAAAAAAAAAGGTAGTTTGGTAATTTAGAACTCAGTTAAATTTAAATTAAGATATATTTCAAAAGGAAAAAATAAATAAATAAAGATATTTCCTCAATTATTTGCGGACAATAATCGATAACGCTTTTTAAATGATAAGATTTGTTTCTCTCAATTACTATAAATCTATATCTTTAAACAAATATTACGCTATAGCTATTTGCTTGATTTTTGAAACCGTAAAATATCATTTTTTTTTTTATTTGTCCGTATTAACCAATTAAATTTATTCCTTTATTATTCCCATGTCGTACATTTATAATAAAAACCTTAAAATTTAAACGTATACATTTTGCATCAATGTTTATTAGATGCACAACAAGATGTTTTCTTAATTTAAAATCACAAAAAAATTAGGGGAAATAATCATTGAAAATTTCTTCATAATTTTCAATATTTGTATAATATTAGGCCGTCGCCTTATCTTAGCTAATAATATTATATCTAAACACATATGTAAAGATTATATATATATATATATATATATATAATTTTCAGAAAGTGAAAAAGCAAATACAATTGATGGAATTTCGATCATCTATTTAAGATGTGAAAAGATCCTCCTGTCAAAATATATTGTAATTTCTAATTTATGTTTAGTGTTAATCTTATTTTGTTCAAATCTAAAATTTAATTATCAATTTTCAACCTGATCCAGCTAATGAGGGTGGAAAAATAAATTATAACAAAGTTTGAGAAAAAGAAAATGCTCGTTCCCTACCTACTTTTTTTAAGACATTATTATAAAAGATAAATATAAACCATAATGAATCACATTACGAATATGATACTAAACTGAATATAATATAGTTAAAAGTTATACATATATGACAAGAATACTATAAATTGAGTTTGGTAAAAAAAAAAAAAACTTTAAAATAATCCAACAATTTGAATATAATTTAGTTAGTTGTAAGTTCTAACCTATATTTGATATTCCACAAATGGTTATTAAAATTAAAAGTATTTAAATCTATCATAGTCTTTTAGTTCAACAAATATTTGGAAGTGAAGTCATGAATATGTAATCACTTGGTTATTAAGTTGTACATAATATTATCAAAGAAAAAACTCCTTTTGACAAATCTATCATATTCCTTACTTAATCTAAATCATATTTCATCTAAAAAAATCATATTAAAATACATTTAAAAATAAATTAACTGTACAAGTCATTTGAGTCTTCCAAATATTTATTTAAAAAGTGTTTTGACAGAATGCTAGATCTATACTCTAAATAGTAAATGATAGATCTAAACCAAATTGAGTATGAAATCAAAACAAGTAAAGAAGGAGAATAAACTAACAGGCCGAGTAAGGTGGTTCAGACTAGCCTACTTCACTGTTGACAATGTGAGACGATACTCACTCATAATTACCATTGAAATAGTTTCAAGAGCTCTCAAATTTGATGGTTAGGGTTTCTCTCAAAGGTTGAAGGAGACCAAAATGGTGTTTTATATAATAGCACACACATACCCTATAAATGGTTAATTAACTTAACTCCAACACTAACTCAAATTTACTAAACTCAGCAATTGGGTTAATACAAGATGATGTGTAATTCACCAAAATAACAAAAAGTGCTACACTAAAGTAGCATTAAAGTCTAAAAAAAATCCCAATATTGTATATTTTTTGGAGACCTGCATTAGCAATGACAAATAATTGGAGAAGAATGGGTAATACATTTATAAGACCATGTTTCTAAAAAAAAAAACATTTATAAGACCATATATGATAAAATTGGCTATTAGTATGTGTTATTTTCTAGATGTATTTAGATTTTCTTGAAAAGGTCTTTATACTCTCTTATAACATTTATTATAACTCTACAATAAGTGCTATAGAAAATCCTATATTTTTAATAACATAGGTTGTTAAAAGACTTTTTTGAAAGAACAAAAAAATGTATTATAGTTTATTTCGATAGTTATTGTATTTATTATTTATTTGTTCTGTTAATTATAATTTTTCTCACAAAATATTATATTAATAAATTAATAATGTAAGGGAATTATAAGAAATTACACAGTAAACAACGACATAATTTCATAATTACGAGATTGAGCTTCCCCATCATTATATAATATTATTGGACCGTTGCTATTTGGTAACCTCTTTATGTTGAGTTTATTGAATGAGACAGTGACATGATTGATTATCTAATTTGTTGTTAATCTATTTCTACGGTCACGGGTTCGATCCCATCTCGATATTTGAAAACTATTAATTTTACTTATCGAAGACTATTCATTTATGAGACATTTTAAAAAATATGAGAAAATATATAAAAATAAAATTGAAGCCATGGCGTAAAATGGACTAAACTTATAATTTAATCGAGATGGAATCCAATATATACATGAAAAAAAAAATGTCAAATGAAGCCATTGTGTAAAATAAAAGGAATCTATTTGTGAGATGTTGCCACAGTGAAAGTTAAAGATGAAAGCAACACATCTCTTCTAATTCAGACAGCTAGGGTTTAGGATATTCATGACAAGTGGATTGGAAAACATGAATAGGCCTAAACCAAACATTATGATATAGACTTTTTAATTTTTATTTTTTATACTCTACGATGTTTGGGTGAACTTGTGTGCACCTATGTTATTCTCACGAAACATATATTTTGATATTAATATAAGTAGATGATCATCACAAATCAATAGTCTTTTTGAAATATCTATAATGGTTTAGATATTAAACAAAAAATGATTTTTTTCCCTTTTCTTTTATCGATGATACATTATCTTGTCCTAAATTAAATTATCGATGTGACTAAAAAGAATGTCGATCCCTCATTTCAATTTTAAATAGAAAAAGTAAACGTGAACTTTAACTTATTGATAATTAACATATATTTTTTTTATCAAGAAGTTTGGCATGTTCAATTCAATCTATCCTTTTATTGTTGTACTAAAAAATACTCAAGCTAGAAAATCACAAGGCACAAGCAAGCTATAAAAGCAACCCTACTTGACTCTTTTCGCTAAATAATGGAGCTATTTTCTTTGTTTTTATCATTTTTTTTCTATGTTGGAATTGAAACACTCTCTATTATTGTTTATTTTAAACCATATAATATATTGACACGTCCTCATTCAAATTATAAAGTGTTCTTCTCTAGTTAGTTTGGAATGAATGATCTCATACATCTTTCACTTCAATGACCTACTATAAAATAGTTCTTTTTCTAAAAAAAAGAATAAATAAATATATGAAATAATTCTTTTTTGTTTTTGTTTTTTTTATGTCCCTGATTAAAACTAGTCACGTTATTTTCTTTGTTTTTTAACTCCAATAAACAGTATTTCAAATAGCCATGATGGTTAAAAAAAACTAATTGCAAGTTTGTTGGGATGAATTTCTTTTAAAAAAAAAAAAAAAAATTATCTATTGAAAGAAGATGGCTCTAAATTCTACATAAAAAATATTATTATTCTTAAACAAAACTAGAGTCAAATATAGTGGAGTTGAATGAATTATCATCCATCTAAATAACCAACACGTCATCCTTGAATTCGATTATTTGAATGGAATTAAATTTAAACAAATTGAGGCGTTATGGTTTGAGATAAAGTCCATAAATTTTGCTCCCCTACAAACATAAAATCAAATAAAGTTTTTTCTTCTTTCTTTTTTAGATCAACAAAATCAAATGGAGTTGGAAACAAAACCAACCCAACTATTTTGTTTTAACATCAACGACCTTTGGAATCCAATATATTTGAATATATAAGCTTGTAAATCCATGTTAATAATTCAACTATATTCAAACAAATTTACAATTTTTTTTTGACAAAAAGTGGGGTAGAGAGAATCAAATCTCGAACTTTAGAGATCATTAATAAAAAAAATGTCAGTTGAACTATCTTCATTTTAACAAAATAATTTAACAATGGAGTATACATACAACCTTTTTTGTGAACCAAATTGATAGTATCTAACCTAACTACTTAACATTCATAAATTTTAGCTCAAAAGAAGAATTTGGTGAAGAAAAAAAAAAGGCAAGTGGTACATGTGACTTAAGAACAGCCAAAAGTTTTATTCTAAGTGTATCCTCATCAACAAAAAGAGAGAATAATACATAAACATAGGCTAAGCCCCATGTGCATGTGCCCTTGTTTTATAGGTTGTGTAGGCAATGAAATCAAAAGTTATGCTTTAATGTTCATAACATATAACATGGCTTTGTCTTTGAAATAAATTTGGTAAGAAATTTACCAACCCTGCATGATACTCATTCAACTACTTGTTTTCAATTGATTAGAATGTTTGAAACTTTGAATTACATGTTCATCTGATGTATTATTTTTCTTGACGTTGATTTTATACCAAACTCTTAAGGAAAAGTGAGTGACAAAATAGATTAGTGGGTCACTATATTGATGTTCTTAAACATAGTTGTCTCCAAGGGGTGACACAGTGAATATTGAAGATTTGGGCTTTGAGGGTATGCTCCCCTCAAGGTCCTAGGTTCGAGACTCAGTTGTGACACTTCTTCAATGTCTCCCGGTGCCTAGCTTAGAGACGGACGTGATTACCCTTGTTTCAAAAAAAAAAAGTTCTTAAACATAGTACAATTAGCTATGTAATTAATTAATTGTCATTTTTAAGTGTTCTTTTTTTGTTTGAACCTTTCTTTTTTTCTTCTAAAAAATAAGAAGGGGTAGCGGAGACAAATACCAATTTTCGGAATTGAACTAGTAACGCTAGTGTTGAACTAATTTACAACCAAACAGTGAAACCATTGCTCCACTTACTTATTTGGTATGATGCTTGATATCTTCAATGCATAATAGAATTTGAATGAAAAAAAATATATATATATATATATATATATATATATATATATATATATATATATATATATCTTCTCAACCTTTATTTATTTGCTTAAAATTGTTATTTATTATTTGATGCCTCAAATAGTTTGAAGTTGAAAACTTCCACGGAATTTTGAACTTAATTTATAGGTTAGGGCTCAAAGGAACAAAAATAAAGAAAAAGGAACTAAAATTGAACTAAAAACGAGTAAACTTCTCGAGAGAAAAAAGCCATTGCAATTAATTTAGATAAAACTTCTTTTAACTTTGCGTGTGACAGTCTCATTAATCCTTTTTTTTTTCTCTTAATAGATCAATAATTGTGTTCCGACAATAATAATCACAGTATCTAAAAAAAAAAAAAGAAAGAAAGAAGAGAGAGACAGAGACAGAATAATAATCACAGTTTAAGCACCATTTTTTTCTTAAATTACAATAATTTTAGGGTGGACGATTCGAATACATGATTTTTTGATCGTTAGACGTACATTGATTCCGTGGAACCGTTGTTATTAGCAATTTAAGCAACATCTCAAGTATAATATGTGATTTTATCTCAAGCTTCCTACCATTAAAAGAAAAAAAGCAAGTTGTCCACTATTCTTTTACACATAGATATAAACAAATTTTATTCTAGAAAAAAAGATAAAAACAAATTGAACATTTTGAAAATACAAAATTTGGGACAACAGTACTATAATTTATCTTTTGAATTAAAGTAAACCTAACTTTAGTTGTGATTGACATGTGTATACTTCATATCAAGAAGTTAGATATTCTAATCTTGGACACCATATTATTTTTTAAAACTAAAATAATTTTTATTAAAAGTTTGTAACATTTAAAAATGAGAATTTCTCAACAATATACATTTTACTTCTATATTATATTTGAGGCACAATTTTTAAAATAATTCATCTATAGTAAACTATTTTTATCAGTGGTACAACTCAACTAAGTTTATCATTGACTGAATTCTATCGGTGATAAAATTAACCAGCGATAGAACTCTACTATTCATTGAATTTTATGAATGATAAAATTGAATTTAGATTTTGTACTCTAAATAAATTAGCTTTGATTTTCTGTTGTACATAAAAATATTTTGCTATTTTTTATTATAGATACAAAATCCACTTTAATAATGCCAATTTTCATTTTAGAAAAGTGATTTTTATTGTTATATTTTTGAAGATTTTTTTTTCTCTGATTAGGTACTGGATTTTGAATTTATATATTTTATCTCAGATATTAAAATCAAATTTTGTATTAAATCTTACAAATAAATATATTAGATTTAAAACAATCTTATTAAATTTTAGTAATTTGGGTTTAGTATTTTATGATTTATCGTTTAACGTTCATTATTTAGATTTTTTTTTAAAAGAGTTTATTATTTAGAATTGAGTATATATGGTTCAATATTTTGTGTTTAGAGTATAATATTTAAGATTTAATATTTAGAGTTTATAATTTAGGGTTTAGTGTTGATGAATACTTAGAAAGTAAATCGTTTGTGTTCTAATAAGATATATATAAGAAGGAGAAAATTTGGAAATTCTCCTATTTTAAAATTTAATATTTTTAATCTATAAGTTTGAGGTTTAGTTTCAATTTGATTCAGTACTAAAAAAAAAAAAGTTTCAATTTGATTCATGTGATTCAAAATTGAACATTGAAGACATTTTAATAAACTCACTTTTAATTTTTTAGATAACAAAATGGTTAATTAGATAAGACTATCAAATTTTAAATTAAAAAAATAAAATTTTACGTGAATTTGATGGGGTTGAACCGTCAGAAATTACATTGGGCCCAAAATATGTGTGGAAATTTTGAGAGGGCCCATGGGCCATGGACCCAATTCAATGTGCCAACTGCACCTCCACACACTCCTCTTCCGACACGACGAACATAAATTCGATGGTCCCACTTCAACATACGACTAATCGAATTGACTATACCATGTCCAAGTTGACAAACACATTCCTTTGTTTTTTATTTCAATAATTGCATTGCCTGGGAGAGATGAAATATTGAATTATTGATGCCATAATGAGGAGTTAACATGTGTCAATAAGTAAGAAGTGATAACTTTTTTTTTTTTTTTTTACATGACTTTCAATATTGTTAGAAGTTATAATGGTTAAAATCTCCACCCCAAGTTGTAAAATAAAAACGAAATTATTAATCTTCAAGATAGTAATTGATAGATTCCAAAAAAAAAGTAATTGATGTCTATGTTTAGATTTACTTAAAGACATACAACAAATTCTCTTTTTTTAGTAATTTTTTAAATTATTAATTTTACTAAGAATATATATATATATAAAGAATTTGTTAAAGATAAAAAAATTATAGTAACCCTATTTTTTTTAACCAGGAAATCGAAGTTTCATTCTCCTATACGTAGGCCACCATTGGCTCGTCTCTAGACTGTAGCACCGGAATACTTCGAAGGGTATTCTAATTTAAGCGCTTTCAGTGATATCGAAGCAAAGATCTCTAAAAAAAGTATGTCTTGAAATCCTTAACCTCAAACGTTGGACTGCTCATAGGGACAAATAACCCTATTTTGATTCTGATAACTTCTTAAAAATATTTCATACATAGCAAAATATTTTAATTTTTATTACTTTTATATGAGTTTTACTTGATTGTTTTCAATACCTTTAACTTGATTCAAGTAATCAGCCTCTCGCTCGATTGAAATTTTAGTTGGCGAAATGCCCATCACAGTTTCTACCATATTCAAATCAATTTTTGTTATAATTGAATTTTATCTAAAATTTTGCCCTTCCTCTTTTTATTATTCATAAAAAAAAACCCCTAAAATAATTCTTAATTAGATCCTTCACTAATATTTTTTTGAAAATGTTGGGGCAATTGCATTATACATTTTCTTAAAGTGTTGATGTTTAGGGTTAAATTAGGGCAAAATTACAAGGAGTAGTAATAAGTCAACGATAATAGTGTATCTATAATTAACAATCATATTTCTTTAGTTCAACAATAATGGAGGAATGAGAGTTAGAATCACTAAAATTTCTCATAACCACAGTTGTGCCAATTAAGTTAGTTATGAGTTCAAATCTTTATATTTCAAATATTTATGAGTTACCTATTTTGGAGATTGGTGGTTTTGGACAACGTGTACTTAACTTACGTGATTAAGTATGAAAGAATAATGTTCCATCCTTTCACTTTTTTATCTTTTTTTTATCCTTTTTTTTTTTAATTTAAGAAATTTGAAAGTTATGATCACAAGCACACACGAGTTATTTTTTAAGCAAAACGGTATAAAAAAGCATAACACAACTCAAAAATTTCTTCAAGTGGTGAAATTAAATACACATTTGGATGAAAATTTTCCCTCACAAAAAAATACCAGAGGATCTTTAAGCTATATAACAACCTTGAGAAATAACTATATCCCCTGTATTATTTTTCTACAATTATGTACACAAAAGAATTTGTTCGGTTTCGAGCTCAGCGCTTGGAAGAGCAGGATAAAGCTTAATCTGCCAGTGTTACTGCATAGCAAATAATGACACCAATCAGTGATGTTAAAGCTAAAAAAACTGTGCTAGTTAGACCGAGCAAAATGAAGCTCCGAATTTGGGATGTCAATCGATGAAAGCGCCATGAAACCGGGTTGAGAATGTTACCTCTCAACATCAAGAAGCAGAAAATCTCCCATTATAACTAATTGCATCCGATGAATGTCTGTAGAGCTGGAGGGCTTGGTTGAAGGAACACAACATGCTAACTTACTTGACATTGCCAATCTCGATCTGTGAGTGCGATAACTGTCTCGTTCTCGTTTTCTTATGTGAGGGTGTCTTTGATTTTTCGCTCTCATTTGCTTTCTTTATTTCAAGCTCTATTTGCTTGCAGTTTTCCTCGTGGGCTCGGTTAAACATTCTCACAAAGTTGAATATGGTTGACATAACTACAGTAGAATTTAGGGGCAAAAAACAAATTAGACCAACAATAACACTGAAAGGAGTTATCCAGACTGATGCTGCTTCCCAAAGTTGTTAACCATCTTGTAAACTTGTTTTACTCATAATGTACAAATACACTACGAACATGGACACCGACACAGACACGAACTCGACACTACACAACAATACATTAAGTTTTAAAACTTAGGACATAAATATGTTGTGAACACTTTAATTTTTTTTTAATATGTGTAAATACTAAATGTACTAGACCATTACGGAGTGACCTAGTATTCACTTGAAAAACTAAAACGAGCTAGGTTCATGGCGGCCACTTACTAGTAATTTTGTTGGAAACAAGAGAAACTTTTCAAAGAATATGAAAAGAAGAAAAATGATACAAATCTTGACATCTAAATGTAGTGGGGCATATATCCCGTGACATGGCCGGGACAATCACGGATATAAAAAATAAAAAACCAAATGTACTCTACAAAAAAAAAATATGTAAGGTCAAGTAAATTAATTCACAAGATGGAAGCTGATTTTCTTCGTGAAGAGAGAAACGCAATTGGTTTTTCTTATAAATAGGAAAGGCTATTGTTTTTTTTTCAAGGTTTATTTTGCCTGTCTTGATTATTTAGTTAATTGTAACATTAATTATTTTGAGTTTGAGCCTTCAACATTGGAGCTCAAAGACACATGTTTTAAAATATCATTGTGTCCAAGGGCATGTCCATTATTAAAAAAACAAATAAAATAATTAGAAAACTTCAAATGGCGTGTCAGACGCGTGTCCAAAAAAGGGTCCAGAAGAATCGGTGTCCAACACATATTTATTCCGTATTCTGAAGTATAGGTGCTTCATAGGAAATACCTTGTTCAAAGGGGCAGCGAGCTGGATCTTCTCCAAAATAGAGAATCAAAGAATCTACATTTCTACCCTGCAAAGTATCAAGTTCAACATAAGTAACAACCTAATCCAAAAAGAGAATCAACGTTTGAACAGATGCACCAAGATGCAGCACCTACCACGCTCGAGTACAGTGAAGCCAAAGTTCTCACTTCAGCTTCAGCAAAACGAAGGAACTCTTTTAAAACCTGAAAAACCAAATGGGAAAGAGGAGGGAGTCATGAGAGCACTGATAAAATTAATGGTCAAATAACAGCAGAAGTTATAACAATGGTGTCGACCAGTGGTAACTCTGCTGACCAATTACCCAGAATAGCCAGGTTCAATTCCAATTTTTCTTTGAAAAAAAGAAAGCAGATGTTCCCTACGCAAGGAATATAAATCTTTGAATTTTCGACTAATGATTCTATGTAAGTTACATGCACTGCAAAGAAAGGGAGTATAGAGAAAAAAAAAGATGAACAGAATTGAGCCAAATCACCTACAATATTCAGGTCATCTAGCATGGTAAAGAAAGAAACGAGACTAGATATTGCTACTATTATTTGAACAAATTTTTCAAGTAAACTCAACAAAGACAGATCCCTAGATCCCAAGAATCAGAGACGATGATAGTTCCCACTGATTGTGAATATTAGCTGAATAGTTGTGGAAAAAGCTTATACTAAGTCGGTGAGCTTTAATACCGTTCGGAAATTATTGGATACAGGGCCATCATTTTCAGATGTAGACAATTCCTGAACAACTTTCTCCAACCCTTTGCTGATTGCTTGCATCTCCTCAGCCAAAACCTTCAATTGTACCTAAATAGAAATCAAGCCCGTCTCAGTGAAGGAGGTAACCCCCAACCCCACCACACACGCACTAAGAAAATAAAATTAAAGAAACCAACTAAAAGCCACAAAACCTTTGATGCAGGCTCCAAGTTTGCAAGATTTGTAGAAAAATCCAGAACTTCTGGCAGTTTGTCAGCGAGTATCTACACTCGTTAATACATAATAAACTCAGAATACTCGTTCTCACAGATACGACACGACGCATACACAATGAAATCACGTTTTTTTTAGTCAAAGACATGGATACAATAAGAACGTGTTTATGAAAGTACATATCAATTTTATCACAAAGAAATTCAAAGTCAATAAGTTAATAACAGTTTTAAGCTTAAAAAATGTGCTTGATGTATTGCGCTCTAAAAATTTATTATTTATGTCCAATATTACGATTTGTGTGTAATGAATTGGTTTGATTTCAAATTAATAATAATAACAAGGGTTTGATATGTATCTAATCTAAAAAATAATGGATTCATGTTCTCTTTGTACAACTAGGGTCTAATAAATGTCATTTGTGTTAACATGTGTTCGAATGTGTCCAACAAGTGTTCAAGTGTCCAACATGAATCGGATAAGGACACGTTAGTGAAACTAGTGTATATGCTTTTTAGGTTCTAGTGGACCACACTATGCCAGTTTATGTATTTATTCTCACTGATTGTCTGAAGAGTACCTAAACTTAAGATGAAAAGGAAGAAAATAGGCCTGAAATTTATTACTAAGTTTAAGGAATTTTTCAGTATAATACAAAGCACCTACTGGTACGGAGTAAGAACCATGAAATTCAGCTTGAGCTACAAGGAAACACTTCAATTATATTATTATCTTCAAGACAATTTCAAAATTTTGACTACAAATGGCAAAATTGAAAAACCCAAGCATCACCATAATTCTGAATTCCCATAACCGTCTCTGATTTTGTGCCCCTCTATTCTTGATTTTAGGCGTGCTTATCGTCCAAACTCTATGATTTGAGCTCATCCAACCCACAAGTTTTTTCTATCTTTTTTCCAACTTTCTTTCTCTTTGTTTCTGGCTTGTTTAAAAAGTGAGGTACCCATATCATTGGCATATAGTATTTCATGTTTGTATTTAAGTGTCATAGCAACTATTACAAAGGAAAAAAAAGAAGTTCAGAAAATGAGATGCATATTACTGTCACAGATACGTATTGTTAGTAGACAGTACTTTAAGGCCCGACCTAGCCTCGTTGTAAAGTTGCAAACCAACAAAATATAAATCGTGCTCATAGAGAAATAGATAGCATAAGTTGCACCTTGCAAAGATAATGCATTAGTGTCATCTTGTTGTTTCGTGCACGAGTATCTGTCAGTTTAAGAAGGCTGTCCAGCCTAAATCCTATAGCAGAACCTACAAAGGAAAACGACCACGAGTAGATGAGACTGAGAGTGAAACTATTGTAAAACGCCCGAGCGTGATAATCTTTCCTCACAAATAACAGAGGGAGAGAGAGAGGAGAGTAGAAGGGAGCAAACTCAGCTTAATATAACTTACAAATTAAAGATATTATTTTGATGAAGGAGGTTTATAGGAAGCAAGAGAACAAAGTAATTAAGATTAAAATGAGGTTCTGTAGGAAGTCAAACTTTTAAAATTTTAATAAATATAATAAGAGAAGTTCACTGTATTCACGATGGTAAATGAATGGTTATAATAGACTGAAATCAAGAAAATATAAATGCAACACCAACTAACCCCTGGCTGTTCCCTGGTTTAAAGCATTTCCAAGAGATAGAATGGTCTGCATGATTCTCTTCAACTTGACTGAACTTTTTATCTGAAATAAGAGTTTAGAAAATATATAAGAGATTCCAAAGCCATGTCAGAATCACGGGCAGAAATTACCTCTTCTGCTGCAGAGTTAACAAAGTTCAGGCTTTTTTTGAGGTCAGTGACCTGCATGACAATTTAGAGGGTAAGCTAGTGCTTATCTCAGAGCATATTTATGTGTGTGTGTGGCTGTGGCAGGTCAGGCAATTCACCTGAGAGCTGAACTGTATCTTAAATGAGAAAACTTGAAGTTTAGATTCTACACGAGGTACTTGCATCAACTCTAAGAAGAACTGTGAGAAATATTATAACACCCGTCAGATCTAAATTCAAAAAGCAAACTATTTTTTATTAATTATTTTTTAAAAAAAAAGTGGGAAGAAGAAGAATGTAATTATCCAAATTTGATCAGCAGTGCAGGTTGAACTAGAATATGAGGTAGTAGATGGGAAAAGAAATGCAATACAAGTTTTCAAACATCACTGCATGAAAAGTTGAACTCCGTATATTAACTACAATGATATGAGGGTGAAAACAAGATAAACAACAAAGCAACTGAAGCCAAAAGGTCAAATTGAACTCAATATGCTAATCTAAAGAACAAAAGAAAGTTCTCAGCTGATAGGCCAACTTCATTAAGAATTAGCACAATGGAAGCAGAATGTTTCTTGCATTTAAAAAGAGAAGGCATAGCACAAACAATACCTCACTAATCCACAAGGTAATTAAGTCGTGAATTAATTTATTTAAGCTGAACACTACAATTTCCAACCAATATGCAGGTAAAAAACATTTTTCAGCCAACTAAAATATTTCATGTCTATATTACTCAAAAGTATGCAGATCACCATGTTAATAATCCATAAGTGCTTCTATAATAGTTCTATGTTTCCCATGTTCTTTCTGGATATCTTCAAGTACATTGATTTCTCATCTTTGAAAAAGAACCTCATCCTTGTCATTGGTTTTGTACTACTGTCCTTGGAGAACAAGAAATTGCCTAGAGAAAATTTAGATTTATGTGCTTATCTTCTGAGCAGTAAAAAAATTCATTAAATGTGGTTAAAAAGCAATTTTACATGCTTCTGTGTATCTGTCAAATAAACATGTAATATGCATGTCATCCATGATTGGGCAGAAATCAAAACCTCGCCAAAGAAATGCTGAAAATGTTTCCTTACAATTTACAAACCTGTTCACATTTTCCAAGCTTCTCCCTTTCTCCTGTGTAGCCCTGTATATGAATATGCCAAGTGACTCGAAGAAGAAATGTAATATAATATATATCTAGGTTCTGAATTTTCTCACTGCACGCATTAATCACCCATCATTCGCTTAACCGTGTGAAATTATCCCAAATTTAGAAGTACTTAAATTATTAGCATTAATAATGCGTATATTGCCTTCACTAAGAGAGAGGGCAAGGCCTATCAAGTTTACTATACCAATTTTGATAGTTTACCAACCTTGAGTAAATCCATTTCCTCCTTTGTCGGGCAAAACTTAAGAAGATTCTCAACCTGATCAATATCCATCGCTGAATCATCAAGGTCAAGTACAGAATTCTGCCACCATTACCCAAGAAGGCACACTATTTAAGTTTAATTAGTGAGAATAATTACCAAAAATGAGCCGGCATTACACAAAGAAAAAGCAACAATGTTAATCAACTACATTCTTTTAAAAATGAAAATTTTATTGTTTAAAGAATAAAAAGAAATAAAATCCTCTTCCACTACAAACTTCAAACATTACAAGAAGAGCTACACAACAATTCAAACTAACAAAAGAAACAACATAATGCATAGAATTAACGTTCAGCATCCCTTTCATGAAAATAAGAAAACATCTTGACACTATACCCGTTCTTATTACCCTACAAAAATCATTGTTTTTCTGTCAAGACTCCAAATGCGTAATCGACAGACAAGCAATAATTAACGAGATAATCTTGTATAAACTGATAATACGATCCAAAACACAGTATTCTATGGGCCCCACACAGTAGTACACCCTCAATCTGTTAATGCCCCTTTCTCTAGTAAACATTCACAATGGGAGGTCTAACAAAGAAACCTTATACAAATATAGAACTTCTGAACATGTTAAATATAATTATCTTACCATTAAATCAGGCAAAGGAACCTTGACCTTTGAAAGCATAATTTCACAATTGTAAGCTCGCCTGTGATCAACCTGTGACAGTAGCAGTTAATAAAACAGTATATCATGGAATCCTCGAAAAAATTGATATAACTATAATTGGAATGAGAAGCAGAAAGCAATGATATTCATACCAACACATCATTTTGCAACAATTTTAATAACAAACTGCTGGTAGGAAAAGCAACCCGAATGATAATTTCAAATAAGCATCTTTACACAAAAAGTGGAAATAACTAATTAGACAAGACAACAGATAAAATTTGGAAGTATAATGCTAGAATTTCATAAATTACTGGTCATACCAGTATTCATTTAATATGATCTGTTCTGTTCTGTAGATATAGTATTGAAAATAATATAAAAGAGGCTTAAAGGAAAGAAACTTTTTAGTTTTCAATTTTTCTAATTTTTATTTATGAACTTCTAGTTCTAAGACAAAATATTTACTAAATTTGGTCTGATGTTTCAAAAGTGATGCATAATATGCAATCAAATCACCACTTCTTATGAATGTTAGGAGTAAAGAGTAAACTGCTTGATTTGAAACCATGAAATAATTTATTTGAATTATACCCAGTTTAAAAGGTAATGAGTTTTCTCTGTAAAAAAGAAAATCTTTGAAGAATGCCTTTGTTGAGTCATATTGGGTAAGATTTATAATTAACGAGATTTTAAATATTGAGATTAAAACCACAAACCTTACATTTATATTTAACACCACTTTCTTCAGAGAAGTATACTATTAGGAATTATTCACTTGTTGCTTTGGTTAGAAAGTTATTAACCAGTTTATGTCACCTGGTTATCTGTTAGTCTATTATTATATTTCCTAAAGAAACTGTGTATATATTTGATAAGGTTGGGCCTAGGGCTCTATTTAGTCATTACTTGGAGAATAAGTTAGTATTTTGTTATAAATGGAGTGGGTTAGGTTAGGGTTTAGGCATCCAATTGTTAAATGAGTTATTGAGTGATTTATTGTAAGGGCTCAAGAGATTCTCTTGAGAAGGGAGGTTCCAAGTTCCTATCAAAACTTGGTTTATCTTTATTTTTTTATCTTTTGATATAATCTAGATCCTGGATCATATCAATTGGTATCAGAGCCGTTCGATTCTTAGTTGTAGAGATGGATCAGGAAGAGGTTCGTTTATTTCGAGAGGCGTTGCTAAGTTTGATGGCCTCGGTTGGTTCTCTAAGAAAAGAAATCAAAGAAGAGGTAGCTTCAATGAAAGAAGATCTCAGAAAAATGAGGGAGAGTTGCATTGACCTAAATAGTTCTCTTAGAGAGCTCGAAGAGGAAATTATTATGGAAGAAAAGTGACGGCTAGGGTTTTTACACCGCCACCTCCGCCGCCACAACCGCTGCCGCCGTCACCACCTCCACCACCACCATCGCTGCCACCACCTCCGACATCGCCGCTGCCACCTCTGCCGCCACCACCGCTACCGCCATCGCCACCACCGCTACCGCCATCGCCACCACCACCACCGCCGCTTCCCACCGCCCCGATGCCACCGATGCGCCGTTTCTTCACCACCACCGACGCGCCATCGCCATACCATGCACGCCGCGCTGCCGCAAAAAAAAAAAAATCATTTTTTTTATTTTTCTATTTTTATGTATCCACCTTGAGGACAATGTGCTTTAAAGGGGCGGGTATTGATAAGGTTGGGCCTAGGGCTCTATTTAGCCATTACTTGGAGAATAAGTTAGTATTTTGTTATAAATAGAGTGGGTTAGGTTAGGGTTTAGACATCCAATTGTTAAATGAGTTATTGAGTGATTTATTGTAAGGGCTCAAGAGATTCTCTTGAGAAGGGAGGTTCCAAGTTCCTATCAAAACTTGGTTTATCTTTATTTTTTTATCTTTTGATATAATCTAGATCTTGGATCATATCAATATTTTCGCTGGTTATTTTTTAGTTGGTTTGGCTATTGTTATTTTTCTTATAGAAAGTGTGTATATATTTCCACTTGGAGAAGTTTAATAGGTCAGATTTTGTCCAAAGCTTTCATTTTGCACATACTTTTTTTTTAAAAAAAGTCAGAATAAATGGACAGTAAAGATTGCTGCTATTATAGGATTGACTCCGATTGAGTGCAATGAATTCAACTGCTTTGACTGATGGCCGACTAAAACGGAAGTCTGAAGCCTAAGAAAGTCATCAGGATGATGTCTGACAAAAGGTTTTTAATGCAGATGTTGCAAAAGGATCTAGAGCCAAGGGAGATTAATCAATTGAGGAAGAAAAACCTATTAAATATTGGATAGGTGATTGTGATAGTCAGTTGGGACTTCTGTACGAATGCGTCAATTACTATGCATAAAGTTATTGATGTTGTCTAAACGCCATCAGTCTACATGGGTTGGTTTGATATATAATTTCATAATGACACATTCCAATGTTACGTTGTCAATCAGTCACCAGATCTATCCCTAAGCTATAATAGTTTTTATAGTAATAATTCATAACCTCTACCATAAACACCATGATAAAACACTACTGTATCAGAAAGCATCACAAGAATGGTGACGATTTTAAAGTAGAGGATGCTCAGTATCAATTGCTAGATGAATTTAATTACCAGTTGCACTTTCTCAGGTTTATTCACAACAGAACCAGGTCCACTTGACTTCTTGTGCTGATTAGGAGCAGGAACTGCCGCTGAGAAAAGACTTTCAAGCTCTGACATGTCAATCTCTGGTGCCCTACAAAAAAAATATTAACATGATTGGTCAAGAAGCATTGTTTGACTTGTTTCTAAACTTCTCTAGAATTAAGGGTTGGCATACTTGGTAGCTTCACCAGTTTTTTGAGCTTCAGCCCATAAGCTTCCTTGAACTGCTTTAGATAACTTTAACCAATGCAATGGCTTCAATTTCTTAGTTATATGTACTCTTGAATTTAAAGTGCGTGACAAACTTCGTCCCTTTCCATTTGATGGAGAAATACACGGTGGTCCTGGAGGGGAAGGTCTACAAAGAGAACCGGGTAACAGTTCTCCAGATTTTGAAGTCCCTCTCCCAGAAAGGTTAGGAGGAGGGGGAGCAGAAGGAATGGGTGGAGAGGAGCCCTTAGTGGAAGCAGGCGGTGGTGGAGGAGGAGGAACCGATGGAGATGTTGAAGTACTTCCAACCTGCCTGGAAGTCATAGGAAAAGGTGGTGGTGGTGGGAGAGAAACAAATGGAGATGTTGAATTACTTTCACTCTGTTTGGACGTCAAAGGAGGAGGTGGCGGCGGTGGAGGCACAACGGAGGAAATCTTAGGATCTGTAAAGGGCGTTGGAGGAGGAGGAGGTGGTGGCGGTTGAGGCACGAAGGATGCAGTTGTAGGATGGGAAGCTAATGTTGAAGGAAAAGGCGAAGGTGGCGAAGGTGGTGGAGGAGAACAAATTGCAGGAGTTATAGAAAAGGGAGTTGATAACTGACTTTGATCCTCTGGAAAGTCAATAGACTGAAGTGGTGATGTAGTTGTGGAAAGTTGGGGGAGAGAAGGAGGTTGTGGGATTGTTGTTTCTGTTAGGGAACTTTTTGTCGTTAGAGATACAGGGGCAAGAGAAACAGTCAAAGCTGCATGCGGAGAAGATGAGGATTCAATTTTCAGATGAGAACCCTCAGTTTCTCCTTCAAAATCAAGAAACCAGGGACTTCCAACTGAAGCACTGTGTGAAGTCCTATCACTTCTTTCTGAAATTGGCGACTCATGCAAAACATCATGCGGAAATACTGAATCAAATTCATTGTTTTGTTCAGTTTTAGCAGAATCCGAGGAAAATTTAGATGTTGGACTAAAATCTTCCTTCTCTAGCATTTTTGTTTTGTTCTCTAGTGCAAACTTCTTCATTTTCAGAAATTTTCTGGGACTTGTACCCTGAAGTAAAGGACTAACTTGCGTACTCCAAAGAGAATTATTATCCGACCTCCCATGGGCTATGTTTAAGGCATTCATTTGATGGAGCACACTGCGTGCAACATCTGCCTTGGGATCTAACCAATCCACATGACTAAAGATCTCTTGCACTTTAGCAAATGCTTCAATGGGGAGACCTTCCTCTTCAAAGCAAAGTACATCATTTTCAACAGTACTAGTTCCAGAATCCATCTCAGAGAAAAGAATCTACATTCAAATGATGACCAAGGAAAATAAGGAAGAGAAGCAATACTAATAATCATGCCAGGAAAAAGAAACGTACCTCTGCTCGAAATTCCTTTGGAAACTTATCTTTAACATTCCACAAAGTGTCAATCTCTTCACGGTTAAGAATTAAAATATTAGAGCGAATAAAAGCAGTATTAAACATTGCTCTGAACATCACCTCTTCAAATTCCATGTTGTCATGCAAGGAGATGCACTCAAGAACAACATCACCTTGAATATGGCAATTAACATCAATCTTAACTAGCTCTGATTCTGCCTGCAACAGGGTAACCAAAGGTTGACCATATAGTAAGATTGAGGATTTCAAGTGTATTTACGGAAGGTATTTAGCTCAACTACAAATCAATCAGCTTTACTTTGAACTAGACAAAAAGGCGACAGCATAGGAAAAGTACAGGAAATGAACTTCACTTGCAGATTAAATCATAAATTCCAAACCCCTAGATCTAATTTGATTACTTAGACCCATTTGATAACCATTTTGTTTTTAGTTTTTGGTTTTTGAAATTTAACCCTACGACAACTATCTTATCATGTGTTTTTTCTTACTTGGATGTCTACATCTTACCTATATTTTTAGAAACCAAACCAAAATTTGGAAACAAAAAAAAGTAACTTCCAAAACTTATTTTTATTTTTGAAATTTGATTAGCAATCACATACTTTCTTAAGGAAAGATGGATAGCTTGTAGGAAAGATGGAACACATTGTAGGAAGATTTAAAAATAAGCTTAAATTTCAAAAACCAATTAGTTATCCAATGGGGCCTTAGATAACTCATTGACCAATTACCAATCCTCCCCTTTCTTTCCTCGTTTTAACCTCACCAGAACCATGAAGCAACCAAAGCTATCTCCTACTGGATAAAGGGTGTTTGATTTAGCATGCTGAGCATCCAAACGCGCATTTAAAAGTAGTAGATATTAGAAGGGGGAAATAGATTGGTTATTTATGATCATAGTTATTGCTTATTATTACGTTGAAATTTATTTTTGAACCTATAATAGCCAGCAGTGAGAAAATATTACGAAGTAGCACAGATAAGTCAAGATGCTGATGGGATGCCCTTTCTTAGCTCCAGACTACAGCAACAAATACCAAACTTTCCAATTAGAACAACTATGATGTTATGAAAAGAGCTGTGTTGTTTTAGAATATGACAACACGGGGTAGAAGGAGATTCAAACATACAGCCTCTTAGAGAAAGTAGAGATGTCTTAACCGTTTAGCTATATTCATATTGGTAAAAGACTAGAAGAAAACAATATATTAGTCTAACCCTTTATCACTTGAAAATAATAATAATAATAAGTAAATAAATAAGATGCCTCTGGAATCAATAATATGAGGTTTGTTTTCAATCAACTTGTAATTCTGACAAATGCAAATTAAGGAATCACATCACCTGTTTGTAAGAATGGACATTTTTGCTTCTTTTCGGAGTTGAATACAGAACTTTAGGAGTTCGGTCGCTGACAAGCAGAGGATCTTGTCCATATATTCGAAATATTGGACAGCAACCACCCTCCCCATCAAAATTTGGAATAAATCTCAAAATGATACAATCCAAAGTGAGAGCTCTGTCCATAGGTGGCCATTCTAAGGCTACATTTCTCCTAGCGACATATTGTAGATACCTTAATTGAGAAGGAACTGGATTCATAGGAGACAAAGAATGCAAAAACTCCCGAGGTGCCTGCCGATAAACCATGTCCAATGTCCTTTGCTCCCCGCTATATTGTTTCCGATAAATCAAGAGAGCCGAAAGCATGAAAGCTAAAACTGGCCAACCACCACGTTCACAATGCATTAACAAAACATTATTCTGCCCAAGGGAAAGCCAACTTTCACATGATCTTAGAAAATGGTGAATCACTTCCAATGTTAAAATTGGGCAACCCTCGTATTTCTGAGGGTAGTCCATTATGGTCATATCATACTTGGATAGGATATCGCCCATCTGACTTTGCATCTCTAATTTCCTAAAATTGAATACCAAGAACGATGCATCCGCTAAATGTTCTCGGAGTTGAGCCACTATTCCACCTAAGTAAACTTCATAATTCTCTACCTTCCAAGCATCCGTTGAAAAACAGCAATCAAAAACTGAAATAGAAAATACAGATACATATAAGCCAGTAAATTGTAACTCCACCCAGATTATAATCTAATAAGAAAACCGAGTTGCTTCGTGGTGAAAATGGTCTTGAAAAACTATGAGATGATGAGTTCAATCCATTATTCATAAATTAATTTCCCACGATTTTTATTGACATACAAATGATGTAGTGTCAGACACTACGTCTATGAGTATAGTAAAGGTGGGTGCAAGCTGAACCCGACAGTCACACACACACACATATATAAATATAATAATCGAATAAGAAAATGCGCTCCGGATGATAAAATGAGTTCGAAAGTTCAATTTCAAGTTCCCTAAAAAAGCAAGGCCAAGAGTATCATCATTCCCAACTCATCTTGAAACAGATAGAACCATGATCCTTGCCTGATTATATTCAAGTTTTGAAGTTACATCATATCAAACAATACATTCTGAGCCAAAAATCAGGCAACACTTCAGACTCGTAAACCAAAAAAATCAACCTAAAAACGCTTCGAAACCCAATCAATTACTCGTCCAGAGCAGCCGTGACACGATTCAAGCTCATTTCACTTCATCACAAAAGAGAAATGAAGATTTAACATTATATTTCCATTCTACACTAAAATCCCCTTCTCCTAATCCAAATTTACACCATAAACCTCATCACGGCACATCGATACAAACGAATCGATCAAACCAAACGAACAAGAAAAACATAGACAGAAAAACAGTACCGTAAACATTTTCACAGATCTCGAGAAGGCCATCGGGCGGTTTCCGGAAGAACAATTTGCGGAACATCGACATATCACCGGTCAACTGAATCTCCCAATCTGAGCCAGAAATTCATATCACCGGTCAACTAAATCTCCCAATCTGAGCCAGAAATTCATACACATGAAACGAAAAAATGGCGACGATTGATTGATTGATTGATCTGTTTCGTCGGTTTCAGCTGAGATTTTTTTTTTTTTTTTTCCTTTCTCCTTGGCGTTGCAGTGATTTTTCCCGGCAGATGATTTCGTTTTTTTTTTTTTTTTTCTGTGTTTTGTTTGTTAGTAGTTTTTATTTTTTCGTACTTCTGCCATAGCTCATACCTCCAAGAGCGATGACGTGGGCGTCACTATTGGCCGCCACGTAGAATTTCAATTACAGAAAAATACACTTTGATATTAACAAATGTATGAACTTTTTTTCGGGTTTCAATTATTGTTATGAAAAGCAACAATTTTATTTAATTTTATTTAATATTATAATCACGAGTTCGATTATATTTATCTTTTTTACAATTTATGATAAAAAGAAATTATTTATATACATTAATAATTAAGAGGTTCCTTTAAAAAAAAAAAAGTTTGGTTTGAATCTAATTATTGTAATTTTATTTATATTTTATCATTTAAAATCAATAATAAAAAAATATATGTATTTATCAAATAGGATAGACATCAAATAGAACAAAAGTAGGAATACATATATTAAAGGGGATTTTTCACTTATAACAAAAAAACACACGCACTGAAATTGCATGTCAGCATATGTTTAAAAAATCATTTTTAGTAGATAAGTGGGTTGCTATAAAAATGATTAAAAAAACAAAAAAACATACCCATGTATAAACTGAGTTCCTTCAACCATTTCATATAATTCTCCTCAAACAAAAAAAAAAAAACCATTTCGTATAATTGAAAATGATCATTTCCGCTCATTAAAAATACGTAATTTCAGACTTTAAAAAAACGTAAATTAGACTCATTGAAAATAGGTAATTCAATTCATTCAAAAAAGTACAATCCTACGATATAAAAAAATACACAAAATTCTATTACAAATAAAATAGGGATTTTTGCATGTATATTACAAAATGGATAAAATATCACATGAATAGCACAATAATGAAAATATTTGCACATATAGCAAAAATTGTAAATTGATAGACTTCATATCGATAGATTTTATCGATAAAGGGTGATAAAATCAATTACTAATAAATAAAGTAAATTAATATACTTCCAATAAAGGGTGATAAAATCAATTACTGATAAATAAAGTAAATTAATAAATTTCCATTAGATTCTATCAAGAGTCTATTCATAAGAATCGATAGAATCAATCAACTTCCATCACTAGAGAATTATAGATTCTATCAAAGTCTTCTATAAAAAAATGTAAATCTTTTTTTTTAAAGCATAATTTGCTATAAAAGAATTATTTTTAAAAATGTGTTATAATTGTAAACTGTGGTAAAACAAATTGCTATACACCGCAAATTTCCAATAAAATATTTTTTTTAAATGCTATAATTAAAATGGTTAAGGTAAAAAATTTGAGATAAAAATTTCTTCATATTAAAATGATGTTTTAATGATTTATATAAATAATCTCATGCCGTGGGTAATTTTCTTCTTTTATTTATTCATCCGTACTAAAAAGTATGTATTATTGTTTTCTTTTTTATATAGATTAGGGTTCTTGGTAAGGTAAGAACATCAAATTGATTATTAGAAAAAACATCAAATTGATTAAGACCAAAAAAACAAGCACCTCAATTTAATTTCATTAAAAAACAAGCACCTCAAATTTATCAAAGAAAAAGAAAACGTTTTTTCTTAAAAAAATCATTTTCTAATGATTTTAACATAAAGTCGGTTTTTATAAAGGACCTTGGGCCCACAGTTGGCACCGCCAAATGGGAAGGAAAAACACATGAATTGACTTATATTATGTAAAATATTTTTTTTGAAACTCATATCATTAAAAGACCCAATTGAAATCTATCGTCTCTACGTTAGAAATACATTGCAGACAATAATTCATCTAAATCTTTAGATAATTATCTGCATTTGCTCAATTTATAAACAATCATATTTTGATTGATATCAATAAATTTCGATTCCACAATCACAAATTCGAATATGAAAATTCAACTAAATTTATATTAATGAGTGATGAGGTACTAGTAAATTACCACTCCATTCGTTAATTTGATTTCTATTTAAATTCCAAAAAAAACACAAGTAATCAATATATAAATAAGAGCTCTAATTCTTAACCAACAAAAACATAATTCAACTGATGCCTAAAAAAACACTAACTCGACAACATCAGTACACAGTTATTGAATAAAAGATCTTGTCTCTCATTCATATACTCTTAATTGTTATAGAACTAAAAAAAATTATATTTTTTAATATTAAAAGACTAAATTATGAGGTAGTTTTTTATTAGGTAAAATATTATTTTGGTTCTTGAACTTTTATTACTATTCCATTTTGGTATTTGAACTTTCAAAAGTTCAATTTTAGTCTTAAACTTTCCATAAAACTTAAAAATAGACCATGAGGTTAAATTTCATTAACGTCAGTTCGTGAGTGATGATTTGGCAAATAAATAAATAAATAAATGCCAGCGTGGATTAAAATTTAATGAGTGATGTATTTAGATTTTGTTTAGGGGAATAGATTTTGAATTCTAAATAATGGAATGAATTGTAACTTTGAAGATTCTTATGTTTTAAAGTTAAGTTTTAATTCAAAATCTATTCAAGATTAAAACTTAATGGTTTTTTTTTGTTCTCTTTCAAATTCTCACCATATATTGTAACTTTGAAGATTCTCCACTTCTGCAAGACTCTTCTTTTCTTTTTCCTCATCTCCTTCCCCCATTATCTTTCTTATCGTTGACTATTGAATCTTGATTTTCATTGATTCTACTGGACTTGATCTCTCCTTGCCCAAATCTGCACCAAGGAAAATCATGAAGGAAAATATTGAAATATTTTGGTTAAAATTCTATTCAACCGATTTCCAGTTTTATCAATCTCTTATGTATTTAATACGCTTATCTTTTGTCTTGTTCTTTCATCTTCTAATTGTTCTTAAAATAGTAATGTTAAAAAAAAGTGAGAAAATTAAGGGAAGAGAATTTGAAATGAATTTTAAAAGGGTTTATGAATAAGATTTGGTCAACAATGACAAGAAAGAAAGAAAAAGTAGTCTAGCAGGAAATAGAGAATCTTCAAGGTTCTAAATATCAAATATTTGGTGGAAGTTCAAAACATATCAACAAAAAGAATTAAAAAATCGTGAATAACTCGTTTTTCTGTTCGCATTCTTCCGCCTTAATTCACGTTATGCAATGTTAAAAAAATAAAATCAAGTTTGGTGAGAAAAATAAGGGGAATAGATTTTGAATTCTAAATACATCACTCGTTAAGTTTTAATCCACGTTGGCATTTATTTATTTATTTATTTTTGCCAAATCATCAATCGCAAAAGCTATTTTTAAGCTTTATGAAAAATTTAGGGACTAAAATTAGACTTTTGAAAAATCAAGAACCAAAATAGAATAATGATGAAAGTTCAAGGACCAAAATAGTATTTTACCCTTATTTATTTATATATATATATTTTTTTAATATAAATGGAGGAGAGAAAACTACCACCCTATAATTAATTTAAAAAAAAAAAAACTACTACCCTAGAATGAATGAGACGTGTAAGCATAATGTTAAATATTAGTATTAAATATTGAAACCAATAAATCACCAAATTTTTTTTAAAGTACATTGTAAAGAAGAGATCACGACAAATTTATTGTTCTCAAATAAATTAAAATTAAATACTAATTATTAAGATCAAAATTATAATCATGGTATTAAACTGAATTATCAGTAGAAGTAGAAGACTAAAACGAAAGTTAACATAAAACAAGGAGATTCGAATCGAAATTATTTGTTATTTACTTACAAAATTAACCCTTCTTCGTGGATTTCTGGACGGTGATCAAAAGGGAAGCAAACAACAGACTTGTGTTTTTCGTCGCGCATAAGGAAAACGAGTGGAGAAAATCGCAAGAAAATGAGTAATTACAACGCCGCTTTGCAAACTAGAGGCTGGTACTCAAAAAGGTAACCCCATTTCATAGAATTCTATCCACATCTTCAAGGATAAGCGAATGATTTAAACCCAATTCCCCATTTCATTTCGCAGCCTCGCAAACTTCAAACACCCATTAAGAAATTCCCCCTTTCCAGTGCCCATTGCCCCTCATTCAAGGAGCTAAAGCAAGCTAAGGGGGAATTCTTAACTGGGTTTTCTTGAATTTTGTTCATAATGGCCTACACACTTGCGGATTCCTTGTTTCTTTTCACTGTATGTTTCCCGACGTGTTATTCTTTTCGTTTTTGGAATTTGTGTTCTTTGTTTCTTATGGGGTTGGTTTGATTTTCAGGGCCCCCATCAGAATTCAGCTCGAACCCAGAAAATTGCATCCCATTATTCTCCAGGTATGGTTTCGTGTCTTTTTGAGTTTTGAGCTGTTGAACTATGTGGAGTTGTTTGAAGTTTTCTGATACAGTGGAAGGGCACATGCATTGATGATTGAATTCAATTTGCTTTGTCTTTCGTGTCTTTCGGAAGAAACATTACTGTTGTAGGGAAGATTTCTGTAACGAGATGTTGAGTAAATTTGGACATTAGAGAGAAGTTCGAGTCCAACTTTCTCAGGAAAATTATAATTCAAGTACATTGATGATTTGTTGGTATCCTCAGTTATCTCAAGAATCCACTATGTATAGGATAAAATGTATTATTGACCAAGAAACCAACTAGGGAAAATGAGGAGAACTCTTGCCATTCAAGGCAGATTAGCAACTCGTCTCGTTTCCTATTAGTTTTAAGGTGAAATCTCATACAATTTAATATGGTACAAGAGCATGTAAAACTCAAACAGATTTTTATTGATAAACTCAAAGAGCCACTATATTAATTAGGAACCTATCATTTATAATGTAGCTTGGATTTTGCATTGTTTTTCTTCTTCTTCTTCTTTTTTTTTTTTTTTGGAGTTATCTTGAACTTTTTCCTTTTTATCTGCTGTCTCTTTGAGTTTAAATAACTTAGATTTTCCATCGTCAATTCCGATGGACAGGTATATTGCATGTGAAGGGGGAAATAGTATTTCAGAAGAAAATCAAGGGTCCAAACTATCGTCTTCCCGTGAAGAAGGCTGCAATTTTACGGGCTGTTGCTGTTCCAGTTGCACCATCATCTTCTTCAGCAGACAGTGCTGAATATAGAAAACAATTATCAGAAAGTTATGGATTTGAGCAAATTGGAGAACCTCTTCCTGGAAATGTTAGGCTAAAAGATATCATTGAGTCCCTTCCAAAAGAGGTACTTCATTTGCTGCAACATTATAGTGTTTGGCATCCGTCCCAACTCCCGAAGCAGTTGCATTTTTGTTGTTTTCAAACGAAAATTTGATGATTCTCTTGCTCATGTTTATAGTTACTTACGTAGCCCAGTTAGTTCTGTTGAATAAACTTTCGAGTTCTACAAGTTCACATTCATGTTTATTTTATTGATTTACCTTGTTCTTTTCAATTTTTAAAGGTGTTTGAGGTCGATGACGTGAAAGCATGGAAATCTGTTTTAGTATCGGTAGCTTCCTACACATTAGGCCTTGTCATGATTGCAAATGCTCCATGGTATTTACTACCTTTAGCTTGGGCATGGACTGGAACTGCAATAACAGGGGTCAGTCTTATTTGGTGTTCTTTCTGATTGCTTCATCTCATCCTTGTTGGAATTTGCAACTCCGGCCACTGAAGTTACTTTTCCATCTTTCCTCCTTAAGTTCTTTGTTATAGGTCATGATTGTGCTCACAAATCATTCTCAAGGAACAAGTTAGTGGAAGATATTGTGGGTACTTTGGCTTTCATGCCTTTGATATACCCATATGAGCCTTGGCGGTTTAAGCACGATCAACATCATGCAAAGACAAACATGTAGTACTAATCTCTCCTTTCACTCTATCTCTCGTCAAAATACTTATTTTAGCTCTATCTTCCTGTACAAGCACAGTTCAATATTGTTCCATCCTATAGTACAAAGAAATGTCTTGTTGATGTAGGATAATATCTAGCGAAGCACGAAATAAAAGCCTCAATCAATAGTATTGAGTAGGACAGCATGAATGGATATTAACAAGTCATAATCTGTGCTTTAATAGTGATTGTGTTGGTTGATATAATTAAATTTACCTCAATCCATCATCTTAGGTTTTTGGATTGATTGATGTTTTAACATAATTCAACATGGTATCAGAGTGGGAGGTCATTAGTTCGAATCCCTGCCAAATCATTTCCTCTCCAATTAAAATTAAATTCCACTTGTAGGGCATTTCTCAAAGCTTAGACTTTTGGATTGATTGGTGGTTTAACATAATTCAACAGATTGATTTGTTTGTATACATGACAACTTATTTACTTGACACTCTTGAGCATGCAGTAATTCTTCTTTGTATCTTTGGATCAAGTTAATGGAATTTCTCCATTTGTTTTGCATATTGTTTAGAGTCGAATACCACAATGTGTTGATTAAGCTTGAAAAGCTAAATGTATGACCATGATAAATTTGAATGCTTATCGGGATGACTTATTTTCAACTTAGGGATCAGACTTTTATGCTAATTTTATTAGTTTGACTGATTACCTACATCTTAAAGATTTCTGTCTTTCATCCTATATTTTAGTTGAAGTTTCATTTCTAGTCTTATCCACGTATATAGGTTGAAAGAAGATACAGCTTGGCATCCTGTGTGGAAAGAGGAATTTGATTCAGCACCTCTTCTGCGTAAAGCAATCATATATGGATATGGTCCATTTCGACCGTGGATGTCTATAGCTCATTGGTAAGTTACCTTGGATTGTTTCTTTGGGATTTTCATTTGTCAAGAATTGGAATAACTTGACTTTATATTAAGATCTTTTCTATGTGATTTTGACCCATTTCTCTTTCTTTCATTAATATGCAACGACTTGTCTTATGCATAATAGGTTGTTGTGGCATTTCGATGGGAAGAAGTTCAGACCAAATGAAGTAAAAAGAGTGAAGATAAGCCTAGCTTGCGTTTTTGCATTCATGTTTATTGGATGGCCATTAATCATCTACAAGGCTGGGATCATTGGATGGGTCAAATTCTGGTTAATGCCATGGTTGGGCTACCACTTTTGGGTAACATCATTTGCTTGCCTCTTGTCATTACAATCAATTTAATTGATGATCTGCGTTGAATATTGATTTTTCTTGGATCGTCATGATGTAACATTGAATTAACAAGCTTGTCAAACAATCGGAGTAAGAGAAATATATGGTCCCATAGACGATAATAAAGAACGAACTATGTGACCACAGTATCCGAGTATTTTTATTGTTGAAACATTAATCTTGATAAAGTTTATATCTTGCATGAATATTCCTGAGACAAAAAAAAGATTAATACCATGCTTCTGAAATAATGAGACCATGATCTGCTATTTGTGCTTCTATTATTTATAGAATGAATGGAAGGACAGTATTTTATTTCTCTTTTTCATTATGACTTGAAATTTTGCTCGTTTTGCGTCTGTAACTTGGCTTCTATTTAAATCAATGATATAATTTATCTTGTAGCTTAGTTACTGTTAACCTACTTTCGGTCGCTTGTCTAAGAATTACTTTTTATTTCTTGATTAGATGAGCACTTTCACCATGGTTCATCACACTGCTCCCCATATACCGTTTAAATCTTCAGAAGAGTGGAACGCAGCTCAAGCTCAGCTCAATGGAACAGTTCATTGTGCTTATCCTAAGTGGTACTATATCATTCATTTTAGTGTTTTCTTTTCTGTTCTCTTCCTCTTGCTTAACTCAAAATGGTAAACTAATTTTCTTTTCCATTGTCGGGAAAGGACTAAGCTCTAACCATCATGGGTTGGCCTAGTGGTAAAAAAGGCTCTTAAGGATCCAAAGATTATGCGTTCAATCCATGGTACTCACTTACCTATGGAATTATTTATTACGAGATTCTTTAACATCTAAATGTTGTAGGGTTAGACAGTATATTCCGTGAGAATAGTTGAGGTGCGCATAAGCTTGCCTTGACACTCACGGGTATGAAAAAGAACTAAGCTAATAAGGTGATGTTTAGGCATGCTCTCAGTAGAGTAGTTGTTTAGAATGTTTTATAAAAAGCCGTGTAAGCGAAAAAAAGAAAAACGAAGAGATTCCTCTGGTCTTGAACTTGGTGGATTAACTCATGTGAATTTTTTTTTTATTACCATCATTCACATTGACTTAGCTTCTAATTTATCTCCTCCCCTCCACAGGATTGAAATTCTCTGCCATGACATCAATGTGCATATTCCTCATCACATCTCTCCAAGAATACCGAGTTACAACTTACGGGCAGCCCATAAGTCTCTTCAAGAAAACTGGGGAAAGGTAATGACATAAACCGAATTCGCATCTGCAATTTTCTTTTCTACATAGTTTGAATTCAGTTCTTGCAAAATTTGATGTCTGCCTAGTATTGCATCTACTTTCCCCTATTAATGCTAACGTTCTAGTTCTTTTGTTCCATCTCTGTTTTCCCTGCAACTCATCCTATAGCATCTGAATGAGGCTTCATGGAATTGGAGATTAATGAAAACGATCATGACGATATGCCATGTCTACAGTAAAGAGGAAAACTACGTTGCGTTTGACCGACTCAGTCCCGAAGATTCTTATCCCATTACATTCCTCAAGAAAGTTATGCCTGATCTTGCTTGATTTAGCTTACCAACCATCAGGAACACAAATACTTGCATCTTTCCTTCTCTGTGCAATTCTTTTCTCCACAAATTTTGAGGAATGAATGGAAGGAAACTCGTTGGCCTGCCTTACATTGAGTTCATGAATTTCTCTGTTTCATAACTTCCATTTCCAATTTTTCTCTCTTCCAACTTAGGATAAAACTTTTTTTTCCCCCAAGTAGCAATATTCTGTTACCTTTTTTTCTTTAACATAGTTGTGATCTAAAGAGAGGACAGACACTTGTGCTTTATGTTGACACTTTATAAAAAAGGTGAAAACAAACATTCTCTTTTTCAAACACCTGCTGACAAAGATCAATACAGGACAAAGTACTATCATTCTCTTTTGTTCTGCAGCAACCACTAATTGGAACTTAGAAAGCTAAAACAAAATCATAATAGAGAATGAAACTTTAGAATATATTATTTTGATTTGAAAGCCTGTTTTCTACCTCAAAAGTTCAAGTAATGCATTGCAAAGTTGGAAGAGGTGGATGATGCATCAGTGTAGTAAGTAATGATTTAGTGAACCAAAAAAAGAGAGACCATGTGATTTTTGAAAACAGAAAAATATAATTTTTAATAACTTTAAAGCCAATGGGGTCTAGTTTTGATTTTGGTAGTATTAGTAGCAGTTGCAGCTATTCACATGGCAACTGTCATCTCTCTGCTTGTCCTCTGATATTTGGAATCTTTTTCACCATCAGATCTTTGGCTGGTTCATATCTCAGTGAGAACTTGTTTGATAAGATTATCATTTTCTTAAAAACAAAGCTTTTTGAGAATTATCATTTGTTGTTATTATTGCAAATGAACTGTCACTACATATATTCTCTTGATTTGAATGAATGTTATTACTAACTTTGACAAAAGATTTGAAGTTTGGTTTGTTCAGAAGGGAAGAAAATAACAATGTAATTCAACTAGGAAGATGAAGATCCAAAATCTACAGGTTGAGATGAAAGAAATATTGAGATTTATCCATTACTATAGTTTATAACAATGGCAAAATCGATACAAATTCTCTGCTCTAACTCTTCCCTAAACATTGGCAATGGCACCAGGATTTTAAATTATGGCTTTGTTTTGTTCTGCTTTCTTAGCCAACATCCTGGTATATACATTCTTCGGATTTCTTCAACTACACTAATCTTACAAATCAAAGAGCCAAAAAGAGAAACTTTTTTCATATCAGGAAGAAGCAAACCATTAGCTGAGTGCTGATAATACAGGGGCGGGTGGCGTCTCCCATACGTCAAAAACATTTTCCTCACTGTGAAGCGCGAAAAGGCGATCTCCGCCGATGGAGAAGTCGCAGATCGAACCACCGAAGCTTCGTCGGAGCCTGGATGTCAAAACCCAGTCAGGTCCACACAACACTGATATGGAATCATTCATGGATGAAAAGAGCTGACCCTCATGTAATGCTAACTTGGGATAACATGGCTCTTCTGGCATTTTCCCCTTCATTAGCCTGCTTCTTGAGCTCCATCTTATGCTTCCTCCACTGCTGCTTCTCAAATCCAAAAACCCCAAATCTTCAAACTCATTCACTACACAAATTGAACTGTTCTCTTCCATGGCTATGGCATCTCTAACTCTCTTCTCATCTACTGTCAATGGAGCTCCAATGTCAGACCAAGACCAGACCATTTTCTTTTCCCTAAAATCCAACAAGCTAATGTAACAATTGTCTTTCCTAGGAAACAAAGTTGCAGCTAATAAGCAATTTGTTCCATTCAACCATTGAAGCTTGTCAGCATCTCCAAGAGACCAACCTGCAGGTTCATAGAAGAAATCTGTTTGTTTTCCTGTTATTTGATCCCAAACACCAATGCCATACTCATTGCTTCTACCTTTGCAACTGGAGAAGATTTTGTAATTTGAACTGAAACTCAAAGCTCCAGCTGTGCAACTCTTTACCTGATTCTCATGACTGACTTGAAACTTATGCCGAAGCTCGCCTGTCGACTTGCAGAACAGCCCCATTCCACCGTCGCCACGGCCTAATCGTTCGCACACGCTGATCATGATGCTCTCCGCATCCACCCACCCCACGTCATTGACGCGTTGATAATCGAGATTGATCGGAGGGTGTTCGTCGAGCATCCAATCGTAGACATGAACCATACAGCCATGAGCAATGCAGCAACCGCCATCCGGACCAGCTCGGATGGCGGTACCGTCTCCCGGGGCCTGGCCGGTAACAGACTTCGAAAGGCTCAATCTATTTCCGTCGAATTGACCCCATTTCGCGGAGCGGAAATGGTCCTGCAGGCCATAGAAAAGGGCCTCTCGGTAGAGGAGTTTCTCCGGCACATTCACCGGAATGTAGAGCTCTCCGGTACGTAAAAGATCAAGAAGCACGGCGAAGCAATTAGGGTTCCGATCGATGAAGAATTCGTCGGAATTAACGGATTGCAAATCCCAATTGTCGTCGAAAAGTGCCCCAAATAGAGAATTCCGGCCAGCATTTGCCAGAGTTGTGGCGGTGGTTTCAAAAATTCTACCCCCAACATTGAATCTAATCCTATCTTCTTGAATTCCCATGATTAAATCCCTTCAAAATGGGGTTTTGAAATCGTAAACAGATATAAATCAAATTTCTAGATATATGAGTCAAAACAGAGGATTAATCTCTCCTACGAAGTTGGAGAAAACAAAGTTAGCAAAAATTAGAAGATACCCCAACAAAAAAGACAATCAAATATGAACAGAACACAAAGCCAACAAGATAAAGAAGCTTCAAAAGATCAAATAGGAAATTACACGACAATCGAGCTGAAAACCAGAGAAAAGCAAAAGAACAAAATTGATCTTAATACTTATTTTTCTCTTTTTCTGAGAAAAACTATGATCTGGGTTTTGAAGAATGGTGGAAAATGGAGAAGGGTTCTTAAATTTATTGGATTTGGTGCAGAGGAATTAAAGATTTTTGCGGTTGGATTTCAAAAAGTTGACTCTTTCGCTAAGCTTCCATAGGGGTCTGGTCTGGTCTTTTGCGTTTGGTTCGGAGTTGGACAGAGTCGAACTTCAAAAAGCAAATTTATTGCCATTTTGTTGGCTCCGCTACTATCTTTTATTTTTGACCGTCCGATTGATGTGATTATGGTTGCTTTTCCTTGATCCCACGTGGGCACGGCTGCACATGAAAAATTGACTTAATTCAGTAATTTTTTGCAATTAATTAAAGCAGGTCTCATTAAAAAAAAAATGCTATGTTTAATGAAATTGCAATTAATTTAATGAAATTGCTATGTTTTTCAAAAAATAAAAAATAAATAATAATTAAAGCAGCTCTCACACCCTAGGAATTGTGTCTTCTGGGCATATTTTATTTCACACCCCTCCATTAGCATTAAATTAGAAAGATAGACCCTGAGATATTATTTATTTAACTTCACCCTGCCCAACCATTTTCCTTTATTTATTTTTTGAGAAGACCATTTTCCTTTATTTACTTCCTAGTTCCTTCAAAATGTTTTGAATATATTTAAGGAATTAATAAATTCATATCATTTTGAGCATAAATAAAATTTGTACTTTCAAATTAAAAAAAAAAACTTTATGATCTTTTATTTTAATATGATATTTGTCGGTGATAGAAATCACTTTAAACTCATTTAAACTATTATTATGATACTATATCAAAATTAATTGTTCGTTGTTTTAAAGAGAATGATTGAAATTAAGACTTAAAATTGTAAGAAGGATGATTAAAATTAAGGCTTAAAATTCTCAGTAAAAAGGAATATAAATGCTTGAGATTTTAGATAATCATACTTTTAAAGGAAAAATCCATGTTTAAAAATATATTGATGACTATTTGGATATGCAAAGTGAGAGATGTGGAAACAAAGTAATAGAGTTCTTAATTAATTTCTTCTATTAAAAAAAAGACTTCTCAATTAATTAATAAGAAATTTCATTTAATTTTCCAAATCCAATCAATGATTCCACACCCTAATTAGTTGCTTCAGTGATAAGATTTATTTCAACAACTTTGTATTAAGTGAAGAGCTTTAGAGAATGATATGTTTCTTTCACCAATTTTTTCATCCAATCATGCATTCTATAGTTCTTAAGATGATGACTATGTACCAAAATGGATAGACATTAACTTAAAGCACATCCTTACCGCTTTGGCAATTGATTTTCCATCCATTTCATCCCTCCACAAATAATGCATTATAATTCTTATAATCTAATTTATTATATACTTTTAAAAACATTTGTAGGAAGTGATAACAAAATAAAGAATCTCAAGTAAAAGTAGTTAAACGTAGTGTATATAATATATATTTAGTTTTTTAGGCCTATCAACCCCATTTTTTTTTCCTTCAATTTTTACTATATTAAAAATGCAAAGGTTTATAAAAGAGGTAACTTTGTGTGAGGGCCGAAATTAAAACTTCTAACCTAAGATCATAGTAATACTCTTGATGACATATTCAATGTTTTATTTAGAAAATTTTTCATTTTTTTTAGTTTAACAATATTAGAGAGATTTTTCAAAAAAAAAAAAAAACAGAGAGAGATTTAAAATTTTGACTTCACAATTGATTACATATATATATATCAATTACTTTTAAACTTTTAAATTATTGTACTATAGTGCCCTCATATATATCAAATTATCGTAAGGGTTAGTGACATAGTAGTTTTATTATTTGTGATAATCCAGTTCAACACCACGATCATAGGTTCAATTTTGGAAATTGGTATTTGACTCTTATATTATTTGAGACCAATAGTGTCATCTATGTTTTTTCTTTTGAGTATAAATTGGGAGGAGCGGGACCATATACCCTACATCAGTCTTTTTTTTTTTGAAAACCGAGAAATCAGAGCTAGACTGTGACACCGGGATACTTCTAAAGGTATTCTAGTTTAAGCGCTTTCCAGCGGTCTCGAACCAGAGATCTCTCAAGCATGTCTTGAAGTGCTTAGTCTCAGACCGTTGGGTTGTCCCTTGAGGACTACCCTACATGAATCTTAATGTTCTTAAATAAATAAATGAGAGTTAAATACTAATTTCTAGGATCAAACTCATGATCGTGATATTGAACTGGATTACCACTAAACAATGAAATCAACACACTACCAATACTTATTGTGTACCTAGTTGTCTCAAATCTCAATATGAGAGTGATTAGTAAATGATATTTAAATTGATAGCTAACTAATTGAATGATTGAGGTTGTTGGGCTAGGTGACAGTAACGAAAGCATCAACTTTTGTTACCTATCAGCTTTTTCTTGACACTAATTCATTTCAACTTTTCTTAAACTTAAACTAAAGTGATTAAAAAGTTTGAAGAACACTCTTTCACAACTATAATTAATCATTCTGTAATTAGTTCTTGCTCATTGGTGGGCAAGCATCAATTGAGTTATAAGGTTGAATTATAAAACATATATATTCTTATCATTTTAAAAGTTCTAATATTATCTTTTTTTGGCCTCTAAACAATTTTTTTAACAGAAATTCTTTAGAATGTTGGATGGAAAAATAAGTTTAATAATGATGTACTGGAATTGACATCAAATTAACTCAAACACTTATATGAAATTTAAAATAACACCATTTAGATATATCCACATTCAAATATTGCAACTTTAGAAAGAAAATAGATTCTTTTTAAAAATAATAATAATAACATTTGATATATATTTTTTGGCTAAGGAATATATATATTTTTGGAGAACATTTTTCAGATAAAGAATAAGTTTCCTTTCTTTTCAAATAATTTGTTCCACTTGCCTCATAAAATAACAAAAATAGACTATTTATAGTCTTTTTATCTATAGATAAGGAGGAGGTTGTATTTCATTTTGGATAGATAGTGATTTTGTCCTACATTTTAAAGAGAATCTTCTATAAATGAATTATTCTTTACTAACAATTAAATTTAATGTGAAATTGTACATTATCTAATTATCTAGTATGATATTAGAGTTAAACTATACCATATTATCTAATAAAGGTATTAGATTGACTTTTGATTCTAAACCCTTCTTATCTCTATACTATTCTATTTCAGTACTTGTGTCAATCTTCATTCTAACATTATCTATGGACCTATATAATTTAATTGTTCTCAATACTTAATAATTTTAAAAATTGAGTCTTCTTGTGTTTTATCAGTTATCTAGTGAGTTATATTTATTATATGCATGTGGTGAAGAGGAGGAACTCAATTTAAATCAATTATATATATAGTGACAAAGAATGAGTAGAAACTGTCTTTTCTACGAACACTCAAGTTTTAGCAATTTTAATCGAAAAGAATTGATGGCTGGTTGATTTGGTTGTATTCCAATTCAATTTAACGGTTACAGCTACGAGTTCAATTCTAAAAATTGTTAGTTGGCTAAATAATTTTAACTCAATAAAGATATGCACACTGAATTAAACTATGATCCTATACAGATATAAGATAAAGGTAATTACATAGAAAACACAATATGGTTGGAAAAGAATTGGAATTGTTTGTTAGGTTTGTAGAAGAAAGAATTTAGACAATAAAGCTAAAATATGACAATGCAACTTAGATTTATTTTTTCCTCTGTTACCCTTCAATCATATATTTCTTTCTGTGGAGTGTCATATTCTTAATTGTTTGGGTTTATGTTCAATTATGTAAGTTATGGACCCTCATGATGAAAGTGGTTGTCACTATTTACTCTATATATTTTGCACTTTATTTTTTTGGATAAAAAGAAAAAAATTCCCTTATTTTGGCTAGCAGCACATATATGTGTGTGTTCATATTTTTAGAAAATGGCATCTCAAAGACTTAACATCATTTCTTCTTTTCCTTTTTTTTATTTGTGTAAATGGTATAACTGATGTACTTCTTCTCAAAGTCTAAACATTACCTTTTCTCATAATTAAAAAAAAAAAAAAGTGTGTATTCATATTTAGTCCAATATTTTTTTTTTAAGATTACACCAATTGGAGGTGGAAGATTCAAACTCATGACCTCTTGGTCATTAGGCGTACATTAATATAACTGAGCAATTACTCAGTTGGCTTAGTCCAATATTCTTAAATTCGTTAGGATTTCAGTAACATCATATATATTTTTATTTATTATTATTTTTAGAATAACATCATGTATTATATATATATATATAAAATCGAGAGTAAACATAGAATAAATGGGCCTTCAGAAAACAAATTTTGGGCTTTGGACTGAGCCAAAGGCCCAAAAAGGATGGGGTAGAGTTGTAGCAAGCCTAGCCCAAGAATTGACCAATACTTCAGCTTATTTATGGAGCCCAAATTGGGCCCAACAAATAGTTACTGTGTCAATTTAACGAAAAAGATTGAGACGGGGATTTTTTTTTTCTTTTTAATTTTTTTTTAGACTTCATTCTTGGTTCACGTGTTAATTATGACTAAGTTAAACGCAACTTTGACAACTGTACTAAACTACCTATCTAAATGCAATAATCCATATAGTATATGAAATTAAATAACCAATATATACCATGTGAGCGAACATTTATTGAAGGTTTTTTTTTAAAAAAACACACTTATTGAAATGGTAGAAATAAATGAACAGCTTGAACCCAAAAAAAAAAAGGTCACATATCAATAGTTATGAGTAGGTTAAGTTACAAGTTTGTCTAATCATGTCTAACAAATATTCATTAAAATGGCACAAAATAGAGGTATTCGTTTTTCGCGTAGGGCCAAGTCCTCTTAATGAGGTCGGAAATGGGATCGCGGAAGCTTATTTTTCCTAAATGTGGTTGGGGACAGAGAATGTATTCTCCATCTCCATTTCTCCATTCGTTTACAATTTATTATTATTATTTTATCAAAAATTATTTTTCTCTCATTTTATTACTTTAATTTTTATATAAAAATAAATATTGGTTATTCAAATGAATAGTTTTATTTAATAATTATCAAAATATAGTTGAAATTTGATAAAAAAAAATTGTTTATTTTTATTATCCAAAAAAATATATATAAATAATAATAATAAAATTGAACGAGAAAAAAAAATTTCCAAAAAAATTGGCGAATTTCGTGGAGACAAGGATTGACTTTAGTGGTAGGAATGGGGAAGCTATTCTCCAACCCAATCCACTGAACATTTCTAACAAAAAATAATAATAATACAGCTTAAAAAAACCACTGCATAATAGATATGATTAAGATTTTTTTAGTTCAAATTCGAGGAGAGAACGAACAAACTATACATATAAGGTCCTATTGCTTTCAAATAAAACTAAGAGCCAAATATCGATTTTTAGGAACGATCTCATGATTATAGAACTGAATTGAATTGTAACCAATGAAGTCAACACATCATCAATCCTAATTTATGATAAGTTAAATAATAGGTTTGTCTTAATAGTTACGGAGAAAGTTGAAATATACTTCTCATGATTTTTGGTAGACTAAATTCTAACTTTAGAGATATTTTATTTAACTCATATGATTTTTAAACAATCTTTTTTATAATAAATACACAGAAAGAGAAAAGTATCCACTATGCATGAGTTCATAATTTGAAAAATGAATTAGGGCATAAAGGCAAGTGGAGGCAGCATTATAAAGGAAAAGTGATTATTGATTAAGATAAGAAAGTTGTATTTTACTTAAATTGAGGAAATGTGTCTAATTATGAGAAGTGATTATGTCTTTTGAGTTATTTTTACTCCTCACCCCCTCAATTAATACCCATCATGAATCTTTCCCTTTTTTTCTCTCTAGCATTGCATGCCTTAATACAACATGGTGAAATCATTTTACTAACATTAACTTGATAACAATTCATGTCACCACAAAATGTTAGGGTCAAAATTTTTGTAAGCTCTACAATAATGAATACATTATTTATAAAAGAATATTAAAAAACATTTGAAGGGGGTAAAGTATAATAAATATATATATATATATATATATATATATATATATTTAAATGTAATGTAGACTCATTTATATGGGTAAAATACCTCGGTTTTAAAATTTTTAACTCTTAATCTCTTAATAGATCCGCCACAGATCACAGTGTGTTTGTAATTATGAATTTGAACCTACCTTCTTTTTATTTTAATTTTAATCCATTTACATATAGTCGAATCAATATGTTCACATTTCTTAAGTAGTTAATTTTATTTTTATTTCAATGAAGTAATTTCTTTGACTGCAGTAATGGCAGCAACATTATAATATTAGGAATTCAAAAGTAGAGTGAATTTATAATTTGTCATAAAGTCAGTTCTTCCTTTTCTTTTGGCTGATAAAAAGTAGAGTGAATTTAGGATGATGTTTTAGAAATAATACTTTGAACCTTTGAAATTATTATTATTATTTTTCTTTTTTGAGTTACTTGAACCTTTGAATTGATTTACTTTATTTTTTAAACTTCTTTTAATGGGAAACTAGAGGTTTAAGTGTTTTTAGCTTTTAAATTGTAATGTTAATTTATACTTTTTTTATGCTATCTTTTAATTAATAAAAATTTATTATAATTTTGAATAAATACTCATTCATGAAAACCAAATGAAAAAACCCCATTTAACTTCGATAAATAAACTAATTAGTAAAGTTGGTCATGATATTTAATATGAATAAAAACAAAAGGCAAAAAGATAAAGAAGAGTCTTCTCAAAAAAAAAAAAAAAAAAAAAAAAAAAAGATAAAGAAGAGAACAATCGGTTGAAGGTGACCAAATGAAATAGAGTGATTTATGATAAGTCGGGTAATTATAAAATATGCTTGGTTTGTTAGCATGGCAATCAAACACAATATCAATTTAAATTGATTAAATCAATTTTGGCCATATTTAAACTTTTTCTAAAATTTTAACATCATAATTGTTTTTTTCTTATAGAAAAAACATTGTTCTTTCTTCTAGTATTTCTTTTTATTCTAAAATTATCTACAAGGCCCATTTGTACAAAATACAATCTAAAGAGAAATTCCTAATATGACAAAAAATTACATTTGTTTTTAAGTATACTGTAATTCTAACTTGGGAAATGATATTAAATGTCTATATTTTAAAAAATAATAAAATAAATGTCTAGTTTATTTTCATCTTTAAATTATGTCTAACCTATTTTTGAGGGGAGAGATAATAAAATTGTTCCAATTCTACCCATCATTTAACTTCATTTAAAATATATATATATATATATATATATATATATATATATATATATATATCAGACTTCCTACTCCTCGATCTTAGGAATTAAAAATGGAAAAAACAAATCCCCTTCATTTAATTAACAAATTCACATTAATTAAAAGAAAATCCCACAAAAATAAGATTTTTCACTTGGGGAGGAGAAGCGTTTAAAACCACAACTTTAGAATGTACCAATGTTTGTCCACTTGATTTTGGGCGGGACACATACTGACGACGCTGGAAGTGACTGAGTGAGTTTGATCGGAGGCGGGGTGGAAGAATTTTCAACGGAAATCAAATCGTTAGCATGTAAGTGTAGAATGAGGAGTTGATTTCTTGATCAAATTTTTCGGAATTTAATAATACTCACATCCTTTAAAATTGTGTTTTCACAAAATTAGATTTAAAATTGCATTTGGTTTGGTGTTTTGGATACGTTCTGCGCTTTACGATTGGTATTTTCAACATAAATCATTTAAAAAACTAACTTGAGTTTTTCCTATGTAGAGCAATTTGATTTCATTTAGGCTTTCCATCAATGACGATTTGAAATTTATTAGGACTTTAGAAATTAATTTTTTAATTAAAATTAAAATCAAAATAAGTGTTGTGCATATTTGATTTTGAAATTGCAAGTGAATATTGCAGTCATTTTCAATTGGCCAATGTTTGGAATCTTAATATAATTATAAATTGTTATTATTATTATCATTATTTCGAGTTTTATGGGTTTTAATGGTACTCATACGACACAAAAATCATCATGAATATATAAGGTGTGTACTCATTTATATATATATATATATATATATATATATATATATATTATATTTACTCACAAAAATATTTTTATAAGAGTACATATGGTACTCTTAGTAAAAACTTAGTTTAAAATAATAACAGATTTTAATTATCAAAATAATATTTTCATTTTTTGACGGATTGATTATTATTATTTAAGTTTGCTTTGATTTAATGGTACTCACACCTTCAAAAAAATCATCATGAATTCATGAAGTGTGTCTCATTTTTTTAATATATATTTTATATTCATTCACAATTTTTTTTTATAAGAGTACTAGCGCAGTTGCTAAAAAGTTAAAAGTTTATTGCGATTTAATGGTACTCACATCTTCAAAAAAATAATCATGATTTTTTTCAATTTTTAAGAGATTTATTGGTACTCACAAGTCACACCTTCAAATTTCATCATGAATGTATAAGGTGTATACTCCTTACTTTTTTTTATATCACAAAATCTTTTTATAAGAGTACATATTGTATATAGTTGCTAAAAAAATTAAAAGTTTAAAATAATATTAGATTCTAATTGTCAAATTAATATTATCAATTGTTGATGGATAGATTATTATTATGAGTTTGCTAGTATTTAACAGTACTCACAGCTTCAAAAATCATCATGAATGCATGAGGTGTGTATTCCTTATTCTTTTTTCTTTTTACAAACATTTTTTTTATTCATCTATACACACAATTTTTTTAAGTTTAAAATAATATTTACAGATAAATTAGATATTAGATTTTGAAGTCAAAATAATATTAAATTTTAATAGTCAAAAGATTTGAACAGTTTGTTACAATATATATATATATATATATATATTTAATTTTTCTAATTAATTAGAAAATACTATAATAGAGATAAGACTAGAATTGTCAAGTTAATTTTATATAATTAATAATTACAATTCCAAAATAAAATTTAGACAATAATTTAAAGTCTAAAATAAAGTAGATATTCTCTTAATTAAGTTTCTAAATTTAGACATTTCCCAAGTTTTCCCTTCTAACTTTGTAATGATTTGTAATAAACTAAACAATAATTATTAAAAAAAAACCATCATCAAAATCTAAAAAGAACAAATAAAGAAATTTAACTTTATTTTTTCCAGCCCACTCTAATCATTTTTAACCATTCATTTTTAATCATTTCTTTTTTAACTACTAAAAATAACTACTCATTTTCAAATCTTCATCCAAACAAGATTTTGACTTTTAACTTCTCTATACAAAAACTACATCCAAACGAGTTTTTGACACAATTCTCAATTTTTAACTCCTCCACATAACTTCTCAATATAACTCCTTAACCTAAAAACTACCTAAATGTGTCAAACAAACGGCCCCTAAAAAGGTAAGAAATTCCCTAAATTGGTTTTTTATTTTGGACCACCATAGTCTAAGCAGGGAAATTTGCAAGAAAAAGTGGTGGTGGTGGGGAAAAACAATTTACAAATTGCAATTACTTGACAAAAATGTCTTTGAAGTATTGACTTTTTGGGTCAAATTAACACAACTTCCACCACCCATGTTCATAGCAAATCCATTTCTTTATTTTTCCTTTGTCACAAAGTCATCCTTATCAAGAAAACTTGAAAGCAGCCATCTTTATAGAATAGATTTATATATGAAGATTTAGATTGGTGGCTTTAAAAAAAGAAAAGAAAAAGGAAAAGGGAATGGATTATCTAACTAAATAATACCATTAGTTCGACTAATCTAAAATTAAACAAGACAGATTAACAATCTACTTCCCAACTACAAAATCAAAAGAAAAATTAACTTAAGCCAAAGTGCTCTTTTGTCAATTGTAGTTTGAGCTCTAAACATTCTTAAGAAGACCAATTATCAAAATATCTTTTTTTTTTCTTTACATTATCTCTAATTATGCCCCAAATCATAAACATACTTCTCTTCCAACCAACTACAAACATCTAAGTTAAAAAAATAAATTGGCTCAATTAAACATACTTCATTTTTTTTTAAATAACTTATTTAAATAATGTAGAGTTCAAGTAGATTAAAAAAGTTGATACAAGAGAAATAAAAATCACACCGTAGGAGTACTATTATTTAGTTAGAATTCAACGCCGAAATTAAATTCGACCTCATAATTACTTCGTCATACAAAATGTCATATAATTTTTCTTTTATGAAATACTTTTTAATATTTGTTGGACCCTTATATCATATTTTAAAGGATGTTTACATGAGATTATTTATACGAGAGAAATCACAATATAAACAAAAAATAGATACTCAAAAATAAATTCTAATACTACGAGAGCATCATACTCCATTCGTTCATACTATGATATAGTTTCTAAAAATATTTTACAATGTGTGATTTTTTTTTTATATTCATGAATATCTTAGTAGATTTGTATGCATCTTGACTATTCTTATGAGACATTTTATCTTATTTTATAATATTTAGATGTCAAGAAAATTTGTAGAAAATTATTTCTAAATAAATGATTATCATAGATTGAAGACATCATTTCTTAATTATTTATGACATTCTTGACTCCTGAATCATTCTATAATGATTTTCAACAGATGAACACTACTCCATTTTTTTAAGAGAAGTTCACACGACAATAATAAATGAAAGAAATTTTTATGACCTAAATTTTACTAAATACTTTTATATTATTGGAAATTTTTTTTGGGTGGTTGTCTTCTTGAACCAAACTTTTATATATATATATATACACCAAAGACCCTGCCCAATTTATTCAAGCTTAGGCTATATTCATGGATGAAATTGTCTTTACAATATTTAGTTGTCAAAGAAATTTATATATACATTAACTTTTAAGTGATGATCATTAAGAATTAAACAAATAATCATTTAATTTTTTAATATCCTCTTAGATCATTGAGTCAGTTTGATAGTTGATCTTGGAATTTGGGTAAAAAATTAATTCTTTCACATAGCTAAACATGGGAAGAAGGTGATGATTCCTCAGAATACTTGAATATGAAGCCTGTCCTTCCTTTTCATGTGATGATGAAAATAAGATAACTTTATACACAAACTTCTTCAAAAAGTTAAGCCCTTGCCACAAAGTGGGAATCTTCTCACTTAAAAGTTAGAAACTTATCTTTTTAAAAGTGTATGTAATTCAATGAGGTGGTGCTAATAAATTATGATTTATATGAGTATGATTTTGAATATTTGATCTGTTTTTTTGGGTGCAATGATTGGGTCTTGGATATGATGACAATGGTAATTTCTTCTCATTCAAAAGGAAGCTTTGTATTAAAAAATTTGAAGAGGAATCATTGCTACACTATTATCAGGATCATTTCAAAGGCTATGTATTTTACAATACAAATTTAAGAATAGAAAAATGTTATGGGGATATATATACACAAATTGAATTTGGAAAGCCTCAGCACATTGTCCAAAAGCTAATTGCTTCTATTCAATTCCCCCATTGTCCAAAAGCCCAGATTTTTATTTGAAGTACTTACTTCTCTGCAATAACAAATGATGATCAGCACTCATTCAAGGCTGAAAGAATCATTGAATTCCCTCCAAGAATTTCTGATAAATTCACTAACCTAACACTCCCTTTCCATTAAAATCCACCTCCTCATTTATGAACCCTAGCCTCTTAGCCTCTTCTTCCCTTTCTTCATCCTCTTTACTCTTACAGTCTCTTCCTCTCATGGACTAGAGCTTCAGTTTTTGTTTATTCAGCTTGTTTGTTGCTGTTTTCTCTTTGTATTTTCTTGGCTGTTGTGACAGTTTGGGAAATGGACTGTGGCTTTTTAGACAGTTTCTAGTATTGAAACTTCTTCAATGGTGCTTTGGAAAACCTAAGAGGGGTGGGATTTGAGATTCTGGGTTGGTTCTGTTTCTTCATTATTTTTCACTTTCAAGAGTTTTCCTGAGATGGGTTTTCGTTTGTTTGGTTCCATTTTAGTTCTTGCATTGTTCTTCAAACCTTTGGCTTGTCAACAACCTAATACAGATGGGTTTTACATCTCTGAGTTCTTGAAGAAGGTGGGTTTAGATTCTTCTCATTTGTACAACTTTTCTGCTCCAGTTTGTACATGGAAAGGGGTTTTCTGTGATAAAGATGGAAATGTTATGGAGTTTATGGCTTCTGGTGTAGGCCTCTCCGGTGCCATTCCTGACAACACAATTGGAAAACTCAGCAGACTTCAGAGTTTGGACCTTAGCAACAACAAAATCACTGAATTTCCTATAGATTTTTGGAGTTTAGGCCTACTCAAGAGGCTTAATCTTTCTTCTAATCAGATTTCTGGCCCTCTAGGAGACAGCATTTGCAACTTTGGACAGCTTGAAAGTGTTGATATGTCCATCAACAATTTCTCTGGGAAGATTCCAGAATCTGTAAGTTCATTGCTCAGTCTCAGAGTTTTGAAATTAGACCATAACAGGTTTGGAGAAAGCATCCCATCTGGAATCCTTAACTGCCAATCTCTGGTTTTCATGGACCTTTCTTACAATCAGCTAAATGGGTCACTTCCTGATGGCTTTGGGGCTGCATTTCCCAAGCTGGAAAGCTTGAACCTTGCAGGAAATGGGATTCATGGCCTTGATTCAGATTTTTCTGGGCTCACAGCTTTGGCATCTCTTAACTTATCTGGAAACTTGTTTCAGGGTTCAGTTATGGGCTTGTTCAAAGAGCAGTTGAAGGTGTTAGATGTTAGTAGAAACCAATTTCTTGGTCAGATTTCTCAGGCTTATCTCAATTCTAGCTATGACTGGTCTCATTTGGTGTATCTAGACTTGTCTGAGAATCAGCTTGGTGGAGAAATTTTCAACATTTTGGAGCGAGCTCAAAATCTCAAGTATCTTAATCTTGCTGATAATGGATTTAGCAGCCAGGAATTCCCACATGTTCAATTGCTTTCGAGTTTAGAATACCTGAATCTATCGAAATCCGGCCTTATCGATCACATTCCTCCTGGAATCTCACAATTGAGTCATCTGAATACTCTTGACATCTCCCAGAATCATCTTACTGGCAAAATTCCAACTTTGAGCGTCAAAAACCTCCAAATTCTTGATGTTTCAGTCAATAATTTGAGTGGAGAAATCCCCTTATCGCTATTAGACAAACTGCCATGGATGGAGAGATTCAACTTCTCCTACAATAACTTAACCTTTTGTGATTCCAATATTTCCTTCAAAACCCTTCAAGCAGCCTTCCTTGGATCAGCCAACAGTTGTCCAATTGCTGCAAATCCAAGTCTCTTCCTTCGAAAACCGAGTAAACACGAGGTCTTGAAGCTGGCTCTGGCTGTTACTTTCTCCATGATCTGCTTACTTCTAGCAGTGATATTTCTAGCAATCGGATGCAGAAGGAAAAGCAGGACGTGGATGGTAAAGCAGGCCACTTGCAAAGAGGAGCAAAATATTTCAGGGCCCTTCTCTTTCCAGACTGATTCAACCACATGGGTGGCTGATGTTAAGCAGGCAACATCGGTCTCGGTAGTAATCTTCGAGAAGCCATTGTTGAATGTAACCTTCGCGGACCTGCTATCTGCAACTTCGAATTTCGACCGGGGCACTCTATTAGCAGAGGGCAAGTTTGGCCCTGTATACAGGGGATTTCTGCCTGGTGGAATTCATGTGGCTGTGAAAGTTTTGGTCCATGGTTCTACATTGACCGAACGGGAAGCTGCAAGAGAACTCGAGTATCTTGGTCGAATTAAGCACCCCAATCTTGTGCCATTAACTGGATTTTGCTTGGCTGGGGATCAAAGGATTGCCATCTATGATTATATGGAGAATGGAACCTTGCACAATTTGCTCCATGACTTGCCCCTGGGTGTTCAAACAACAGAGGACTGGAGCACAGACACATGGGAGGAAGTTGACAACAATGGAATAGAAAACGTTGGAACAGAAGGGATGTTAATATCTTGGAGATTCCGTCACAAAATCGCATTAGGTACTGCTCGAGCACTCGCATTTCTTCATCACGGGTGTTCGCCTCCAATCATTCACAGAGATGTTAAAGCCAGTAGTGTTTACCTGGATTATAACTTAGAGCCAAGATTATCAGATTTTGGACTGGCTAAGGTTTTTGGAAATGGTCTAAGTGAAGAGATCTCCCGTGGTTCACCTGGTTACACGCCACCGGAGTTCTTACAGCCCGAAAATGACTCTGTAACACCAAAAACTGATGTATACTGCTTTGGTGTTGTCCTGTTTGAGCTAGTAACTGGTAAGAAGCCAATTGGAGATGACTATCCTGAAGGAAAAGAAACAGAATTGGTGAGTTGGGTAAGAGGACTCGTAAGAAAGAATCAAGGATCAAGAGCTATTGATCCGAAAATTCGAGGTACAGGACCAGATGATCAAATGGATGAGGCCCTGAAGATTGCATATCTGTGCACAGCCGACCTTCCATCGAAACGACCGAGCATGCAGCAGATTGTTGGACTTCTCAAGGACATTGAACCACTGGCTTAGACAAATGATAGATCAAAAAGAAAAGCATTGGAAATTTGTTTCCTGATCCCTTCCCAACTCAACCACAGACATTGGTTCTTTTGGACTGCCTTCTTAGATGATGCAAGGAGAAGTGTACAGTACAGACAGTCATCCTGGAAAGATATGTTTTTAACTGTTGATGGATTTCTTCTTTCCCAATGTTCATTGTGCTTGTGCAAAATCAGAATGTTTTGTCAAATGCATGAGTTTGGTCCTGGAAACTGAAATATGTAAGTTTCCATTTAAAAAACTTTGTTGTATTCATCTCTTTCGTATCTTTTGTACACCCTATAAAGTACAACAGAAGTCCAGTTTTTTAGAGCAGAATGATGGATGTGTAACTAGCTTAGTAAACTAAATATAACCAAGGTCATGAATTTTTTATCTCCTTTCTCCATCTTCAACATGTTTTTAAAGCTCAAGCGCAATAAAACACAATAACCTATTTTGGAACTTCGCACGAGGCTCAAAAAAAGCGCGGGCCTTTATTTTTGTAAGACTTGGTATATAGGTAAGACATTCATAAAGAAGAGATATCATAGTTGGAGAGAGATTTTTTTAAAAGAAAAACAGAGTTAGTAAGTGTTATTTTTTCATTAAAATCGAGAAAAACCTAAATGCAAGGATTTTTGCATTTAAAATTAGACAAACTTATTTTTTTTACAATTAATCATATGATTGACACATGCTTTTTTACCGAGGGGCGCTCGAGGCGTAAACGAGCACCTTGAGTCTAGGTACGTCTAGCCACTACTCTAAGACTTTTAGGTAACATGAGAATGCTCCTGGTGAAATCAATGCTTTAGTCCTTTTCCATCATTCTTTTCAACTATTATTTCAGCAGGGCGGTTGTGTTGGAGAATATGGTAGTTGAGAGGGCCTTCGAGAGGCCATCAACTTGCCGTAAACTTTATGGAAATAAAACCATTAGTCACGCTTGGGACCATTGTTGCTGCTCAAATCTACTTTTATGTACTTTTGGCTGTATATAAGCGACATCTTTTTGCATGTGCACCCTTTACCCATCACCCGAATTTGGGCAAGTTTTGTAAACTTAATTCGTAAAACTTATTTTTGAGTCTCAAATTTCTTTTCCTTCCCCAATTCTTGTGGAGTCTGATGCTTCAGTTGTTGTTAAGTCTATTTACGATGACGCTATAGATTTTTCAGAGTTCAACAATGCTTGTTGATATTAGATGGTATAACTCTTTGCTTGGAATTTATAGTATTTCCCATTGCAGTAGTAGAGGTTGTAATAGGGTAGCTGATGAGTTGGCTAAACAAGTGTGTGTTGATGCTTTAGTTGGAACGTTTTTTCCTCCTCTGTGGAGGGGCATTTGGATTTTTGGAGGGGGTACCTTCCCTTTCCTGTGGCCTCTTTGGTGGAGATCGATTTTTAATGGATGAATTGTTTTTTCAAAAAAAAAATAATAATAACAGTAGAACTTGAAGAACATAACACATTCATGTAAATATCAAATATGATGAATATTTCTCAACCAGCAAAGAATCTTAGCATCAAAATAATCCAAAACAAGAAAGAGAGAAAGAGAAAAAACAAAAAATAATAACACTTACTTGATTAAATGGAGTTTCTAGCCACCAATATCTTTTACAAATTGATGGAGTATCAACAGCCACAGCCATTATTTCAAGATTCCATGGCCGTTGAGCCCACTGTCCCAGCTTGGCATTTTGTCAAACAGTTGAAGGACATCGAGAAAATGTCGATCTCACGCATCACCCCACTATGGATTTGGTGGATTGATGGAGGCGTGTGATGCTTGGTAACATGTCAATGCTCAATCTTCTGAGCTGAGAACGTTTCGGTTCTCAAATTTGTGTTCATTTCCAATGGGACTTTGAGTATTTTTTATCCGCTCAAATACTTGAAGTAAAACCGCTAGAAAAACCAAAGAGATTCACATTTCTTAAGAACTGATGTGACTATCTGGGGCGTTTGTGGATTTTTTTTTTATTGGTAACTATTTTTCATTGTCATAAAAAATATTTTTCTATACGTGAACAAATAGAGTGATGCCGCATAAGCAACAATGAGAGTCATTCTACTTGTTCATGTGCATAGGAGTATTTCTTTTTATTTTTTCCATAACTATTCTTTTTGCACGAAATACAATGAATCATTCTATCCATAATCATTCAATTAATCACGAATGCAAATAATCTTCTCCTCGTAAGCATTTTCCTTCTTATTCTTCTCTTAATTCTCGTTTCCCGTAATTCTTCATCGTATTGTTGTGCTTACACAGGGCCACCTAATACTAGTCTTCGACCGGAGGAGTTTATTGCACAAAATACCAAGACGCAAGCCTCCGAAGAAGGAAACTCGACGAATGTCAGACGTAAAGCCCCGCACCTCATTAAGATCATATTGGCACTCTAAAAAAACATACCCTATTGAAGACGAGGGTGAGGTTGGGTCATTACTCTCGACCATCTCACATAACCGTACGTGGACGTTATCGCTCATACAACTCTCAGCCATCAAGTAGTTAACCTTTCCCTACACATAATGGAAGTGTGTCTCCTTTCTTCAAACACCTCCTAAATGAACCTCTCATCTTTTGATGTTCACTTGGCTAGGAAAGCCTTCTTTTTGTTTTGGACCTTGGAGGTAAGAAGGTAATGGAATCTGCTCGAATACTTTTGAGCATTGGATTTGAAATCAAGCCTCGGAAGGAATAACTGTGAGACTCTTTTATTAGCATGCGTCCCGTCTTTGAAAGTGTGCTTCCCTCAAGGTTGCAGGTTTGAGGCTCACCTGTGACATTAATTTCTAAACACCTCCCGTGTCTCCGTTCCTTCGATGTCTCATGGTGCCTGACCTAAGAATGGGCGTGGTTACCGTTTAAAAAAAAAAACATGAGTTTTTCCCCTCCACCATCTAATAGTATCGATAGATTGGATTCTTTTCAGAGGTAGATCTTTGATCCCTGTCCTGTGTGAAGTGGTGAATGATAGTATCGATGGGTTTTACCCGAATTCATGCTTCCCCGTACCGTCAGAATGCTCGAAACAACTCAAGAGTAACACTAGATCACCATTTGTTATCTCTGTTTACCAAATGATCTATTTGTTGATGTTAGGAGTAAATGTTTACATCAGTAAGTTCTTTACTGTCTTACACTGTGTTATAATCTTCAAATGTCACTGAAAATGGCCACAACAACTAGTTTGCTTCTGAGAGAGTTCAAAGTTGTATCAAATATTCCTCAGTGATAATTTGTTTCAAGAATGTGTGGTTCATTGTGGAATTTTTTTATGAAACAACATTTGAGATTCAAACCCTTAATTGATTGGTTACTTTGTGATACATGATGATCCGTTCAAATGTTACGATTTGCTCTTGTTGATTTAATTTGATGGAATGACAATTGGGTCTCTTTTGCAATCCAATATCTGTCAGATTATTGCTGTGATATTACAGTTCTATCTAAGAAAATTTTGGAATGATAAATATAAGGATAGGTCTCACAAGGCATGAAATTATGATAATTGGGAGAAATATCAAACTAAACACAAAATGAAAGAATTAATGACGTTTTTTTTAGTACATATCAAGGGGAGAGGTGACAAATACAGATTCTCGAGTTCAAACTGATGCTGGTGTTGTACTAGTTTACAATCAAACAATAAAATTATTGCGCAACTGACCCATTCGATTCCTCTACAACTTAATTGAACACCATCCATCAATTTCTTACAAATAAATTTCTTTTTTAAAAAGTTATATTGAATTTGACAATCATAAAGATTAGCCATCATTAGGTGGTTAGAAAGGTCTAAGGAAATTTAGAGATAATGGGTTCAACCCTATAGTCACTTAACCTAAAAATCAATTTCATATGAAATTGGTTGAATCTAAATAATAATAAGAAATTGATTGGTTTAATTTTGGAAATAGAAATGAATAAATGTGCAAGGAATTCTTTGGCCGCACATCAAAAAGATCCAACGGTCATGAAAGGTCAATGGGGGCAGTATCATGTATAACTAACTCTGGGCATGAGTGAGAAAAATTGAGTAAATGTTGAACGTGTTCTTCTCGCGTTAAGGAAGAGAGCACCAAAATCCAGGGAATTACAGTCTCTAAAAGAGGGGGAGTTGTGGATCTGTGTTTAGGGTTCAGGGTTTAGATCCTGTTAAAATTATTTACACGAATAGAGCAGGGTCGCAGCTAAAAGAGATTGAAACAAATTAGGGTAAAAACCACGGGCAAGGATAGAAGAACTTTATTACAAAAATAGGAGTTACAACCTTCTCTCTACAAACAAACAACAAGCTTTTTTCCAAGGAGAAAACACTCTCTATTTTTATCTGACAACCTCACTTTAGATGTGGGAAGTCTTGGGATAATTTCGGATGGTTTCGGATGGTTTGACAACAAATGACATAAATAGTCTCCATGAACTTGGACTTCAAGTATCATTCAATGGTCCACATTTTGCTTTGGTAATCAAGTCAAATAAATGGCTAGGATTTTGCCACAACTTGGCTTTGGATAAGGATGTCTAGACATTTCTTGACAAGATGAAGTTCTAGAGATTTCTTTAACCATCTAGGATAAAGAGGTGAAATCTAGAATTTTTTTTGGGCTTTTGATCTTCTTTGGGCTTAAGCTCTCTTTGGGCCATAAATTTTTTAACAGATCCGTTGTTCGAAACGAAGCAACGGCTAGAGGATCGTTCGTGTTGCTTCTTCGGATCGTTGGATGGTTCTTGTTTTTGTTGCGTGCTTCTTGTTTGTATGTCACTCTTCAGGAATTTCGTAAGGTTTGTTCTGTTTTTCTGTTTCTCTTCGTTTTTCGTTCTTTGGTTTTCAGATCTTGCGTTTGCGTCTGATTCTTGGGCGTCATCGTTCAAAATTAGTTCATTTGCAGCAGAAAATTAAAATTGAGTTCTATCACTGATCGAGTTTTATCGATTCATTCTATCACTGTTTTAGAATTTTCTATCAGTGAATTCTATCAGAGTGATAGAAATTAATGTATTATAAACGAATTATTTTAAAAATTCTACTGTTCAAAAGGTAGAATGTGCTGCCGAAGGAATTTTTTTTTTTTTTTTTTTTTTTTTTTTTTTTTCTTACTCTGTGTTTTTCTTTTTTTAAATTTCTCCTCTGGTTTTGCTTATCGGTTGTTGAATTTCATTGCGTCTAAATGTCTCGAATTTCAAAATTTAATGGGTTTGTAGGTTATCAGTTAATTACATTTTACCTGTGGGGCCCGTCTGCAATCCCTATTTAGGAGGAAAAAGGGAAAACGAGTAAAAAACAAAATTCCCAATTTACATCTAGTTTACATTTTTTTTTAATTTTGTTGATTGAAATATTTATTATTATTATTATTAATTAACTGTCAAATTGAAACTTTATAGATATTTTTCATGAAATATTATATTTAAAAAAAAAATTAGGAAAAAATTATTTATTAAAAAAAAAAAAAAAAAATTATGTGGAGAATCCGCATGGGTAATTTCTGCCCCAATCCTCACAAAACAGAAGGTGAATTTGACAGCAATCGGGATGGAGAAGCCCTTACTCGACCTTGCCTTGTGGACACCACTAATGTTAGATGATTAGTTCAAAAAATTAACCGAATATGCATTGGCCGATCTCTTAAGGTGTGTTTGGACTCCATTTATGTAAACGGTTGAGTTGATTATAATAATCTAGCTGATGTTTGTCCCACCGTTTATAATAAACGGTGGTTATCTAAACATACGTGTCCATTTTTTACATATATTACTTTTTGTTACATAATCAACCTCTCAAACATCGTTTATCATAATCTTTATAATAACTTGTCCCTTAAACACCGTTGATCATAACCTTCTATCATAATCAAATTGGTGCTCCGAACACACCGTTAAGAGACTGGGGTTATATCCCCCAAAATTTTGAAACTTTTGTATTAAATGGACCTGCATTATACTTAAATTTATATTTTTTTATAGTGTGACCCCCAAATTTTTTTTAATATCCTTTTTATAGGTAAAGTCATCTTTATTGTAAACCCCTCACCTAATATTTGGTCCTCCCAATGTTTGAACTGGAAATGAACAGGGACTAACGAACTCAAATTACTGAGAGCATTAACTGTGTGTTTTCTATTTCAGTATTGCACTAAATCTCCTTTCTTTGTAGGATAATATGGGGATTCCAAGCCTTTCCATGGTTTTTTGATGAATGACAATGAAATGCAGCTCATGTGTTTTTTTTTTATTCTTACTGGTGCAGGGAGATCCTCTAAGTGTAAAAGTAAACAAATTGACTTCCGTTAAGACTCTGCTTCCTTACTCTTATTATTCTCTCCCATATTGTACTCCAAAGCAAATATTTGATAGCTCTGAGAATCTTGGAGAGGTTCTTCGTGGTGATCGAATAGAGAACTCGCCTTTCGAGGTATGTTATAGGTTATCAATATGACTGGCATAAGTAATTGTTGAATTGTGTTAAATCACCGATCAACCCAAAAATTTAAGCAAGCTATGGTAAATTTAAGTCTATCAACCAACACTCCCTTCACTTGTAGGCTTAAAAAGTTACAAGTAAAATTCAATTTCAATTGTGAAGGAAAACACTCGGCATTTGAACTCAAGACTTCCTACTCTGATATCATGTTGAATGGTTTTGAATCATCAATCAACTCAAAAACTTAAGCCGATGGGTTTTGATAAATTTAATTATATGACCTCCTGCTTTGATGCCATGCTGAATTGTGCGAAACCACCAATACAGTTTGGGTTAATTTAATTATACCGACTACAGTGAAGTCCTATTTTTTTCACTCGACTCCTAAAAGAATATATTGTTTTTGATAGTTCAAAATGAGGGAACTAGAGATGTGTACTATTCTGTGTCGCAAAGTTCTTGATGATAAAATGGTAAAGGATTTCAAGGAAAAGATAGAAAATGAGTGTCGGGTGACCATGTAAGCCTTTATTTTCTAGGACTAGACATTAATTTTTTAATGTTAACTTATGCATGATTTTGGTAACTACCCTTGTTTTGAATGCAGGATTCTGGACAACCTTCCTCTTGTTTTTCCCATACCAAAGCTTTATGAGGAATCTTCAATGGAGTATCAGCATGGCTTTCAGTTAAGATTCACAAGGAAAAGAAGTATTTTATTTATAACCACTTGACCTTTTCGGTTAAGATTCACAAGGATAATGTAACTGAACTCTCGAGGATTGTAGGATTTGAGGTCAAAGCATTCAGGTTCTGATACTGCTTTGCTTGCCTTTTATCTTTCTAGTCTCCTCCACTGTTAGACTGAAATTGCTCATCTATAAAATTGGGTTGAAATGTTTTATGGTTTAGTGTGAAGCATGAATATGAAGGTTCTTGGACTGATACTACTACCCGCTTGACAACCTGTGACCCACCTGCAAAACGTCTTGTTACCGACTATGAAATTCCTCAAGAAGTTGAAGAGAAGAATGAAATCACCTTTACTTATGATGTGGAGTATCTCGTCAGTTTCCATATCATCCATGTAGAGTTTTTTTTTATATCCGTGGGCCAGCTTCAGCGTATCTCCACTAATTTCATGGGACATACCGACTGACCCTATAACATTCGAATGTCACGGAAACTTGTAGGAAAATAATTACTAGGTAGGTAGCCACCATGGATTGGACTCATCACCTCTTAGCTCCCCAACATCCTCTTGACCATTAAATCACTCCATTATGGTTAATCCATATAGAAAATTTTATGTGTATCTGATAAGACCCGAAATCTATATTGATATCAAAAGGGTAGAAAAATACAAGATAACCCCAAATTTTAATAGGACTTGGAACCTACGAGAACCTCTCTCCAGCCTAATACTAAAGTTGCCAAAATATGTGATATCTTTCTTATCCCTAACACTCCCTAAATAATTGCACTGTGATTGGTTTGGGGGTCTTAGGGTATTAAGGAATAATATAATAGGGGTATATGGGCAATTAGCTAGGGAATTAGTTAGAGGAATATGGTTATAATAGGATGGGTATGGGTAGTGAAAGACATCATGGACTTGAGAGGTTCTCAAGATGGGGAGGTCCAAGTTCCTCTAAAGCTTGGTGGTCACCTTGTATTTCTTTATCTTTTGTTATCAATAGAAGTTGGATCTTATAACACTTATACGTATTCCCCTCATATTATTCATAATTTTTCTAAGGAACCTATGTAACGGCCCAGGTTTTCATCCCGGTCTTCGAGGTATGCCCTGGGGGTATTTTGGTAATTTGGTCGGGCCGTCAGGGCCGTTTATGTCTTTTTCCAGTTGCTAAAATTATTGGATGGATTTATGAAGGTTTTTGAGGCTTTGTTGTTTGGTTTGAGCATGGGTAGATGCAAAAGTAAAAATAAAGGAATTTGTGTTGCAGCTGGGTTTTGAACCCGAGCCTCCAGGAAAGCTTGTGGGGATGCGTGCCAGTTGAGCTATTGAGAGCTCTTGTTACTCTTTCCGCGTCATATCTTAGTTACCCTTGGATCTTTGGAGTTTTGTGCATTTGGTTAAATGAAAAGAAATTAGGTTTTGTGTTTTCTTCCCCAAAACTCCATGGCCGCCCAACCCTCTTCTCTCCCAAGCCCCTTGCCGTGATTTTCTTCCCTTGCACCCCGAGCGCCGTTCCAGCCAGCCAAGCGACCCACCAGCAGCCCGGCCGAGCAGTCAGCGGCCAGATCGCACCAAAGCAGCGGGCGCCAAAGAAGAAGCGCGCCAGACGCCCAGCGCGCCAGCGACGCAGCCCAGCGCCAGGCCGCCGCAGCAGCCGCCAATGAGGTCGCGGCACGCAAGACCACCGCGCAGCGTCCGTCGCGCCGCGGCCGCCGCATCGCGCGCGTTCGCGCGCGCGCGCCAGCGCCTCGCCATCGCCAAATGCCGAGCTCGCGTCCGCATCGCAGCCGAGCGCCCGTCGTCGCGCGCGCGCGCGCCGCGCGCCTCCGCGTCTGCGCTGCGCGCCGTCTGCGTCGCGCGTCTGCCCCCAGCGCGTCGCGCGCTTAGCGCGCCATCCGCGCCCAGCGCTGTCCGTCTGCGCTGCGCGCAGCCAGCGCCAGTGTCGCCCATTTGCGCCCATCAGCGCCCGGTGTCGCCCATTTGCCGCCATCAGCGCCCATCGCGCCCCATCCGCGCCAAGAAGAAATTTCCCCACCGTCTTTGCCGCCGCCCGCAGTCGTCACCGCGATCGCGTGAGTTGCTCCCGAGCCGAGCCCTATTTATTTTATTATATTTAAGCCTTTAGAGTGTGATTATCATTGTTTTTGTTAGGTTCTCGGTAGCTAGCTCGGGTTCGATCGCAGACTTAGGATTTTGTGTGTAGTTGCCTCCCGGCCAGTGTAAGGATTTCTTCACCGGAGTTGTGTGGACCCTGCGATGTTCTATGTGATTGTTGTTTGTATGTTTGTTTGTGATTATCGGCATGTATAGTTTAGGTGCTCTGTTCAATTCCCGACTAGCATGACTTCGTATGTTGTTCTCTCTTGTTAGCCCATGCTAGGTTGTTCCGCTTCTAGCATGCTCATATCTGTTCTTGCTTCGTAGTACCACATGCTAGGTTCGTTGTATCTGTTGAGCACGTTTTGGATTGTATTGGATTGTATGTTATTGATATGATAGGTTAAAGTGTAGGTAGGTAGCATCATCCGGGCCCGATGCATAAAGTATCTTGCATCCATGGCGAGGTCGTCGAGACAGATTCTCGTCCCCTGGACCCCGTTAGGGTTTAGCTAACCCGACCGGTAGGCCCCGCAATCTTGGGTGAGGGTGGCGGTCGTTAAATGCCCCAACGGTCGGGATGATGACTTGGCATTGCCTCGTCCCGACGATCGGCACGCGTCTCGGCGTGTTCGGCCAGTAGCCCTTGATTGCCACTGTTAGGGCAAGGACCGCTTCTCGGTGTAAGCCTACCACGACCGGTTCCTTAGCCTCAAAGTGCGGTGGTTCAGCCGACATAGTTCACGTGTCCGTGTCTCACACCCCTATGTCGCTGACACCGATCCGGAGATTTAGTTAGGCGTGGTGATCGGACATGGGCGCTTGCCACTGACCCGCACCCCCATAGTCTGCGGTAGTGTAGCACGCGGCATCATGCTTACGCTCATTACAGCGCCGGACCGGAGAGCTCCTCGGGATCTTGAGCTAGTGCACCTTTCGTGACGACGATGAGAGATGATCGAGGCCGAGACTTGGTTCTCGTATAGGCGTATTGTGTGGTGTGGATTATTCCGACTAAGACCACGAGTTGGCATCCGAGGTCCAAGTGTGGACTTAAGCTATGTGCTCTGTTCGTGGTTATATTCATAGCTTGCATACACTCATCTAGATGACCATGTGCATCGTATTGTACCCCTGTTGGGGATTCTTCTTGAGTAATTCGTTACTCACCCTTACTTATCTTTCGGGTAACCATGGCGCGAGGGCGGATGATGGCTGAAAGAGGAGCCGTGATCATGGGAACTTGTCGTCGTCTCGACTTTTCTTATGTTATGACTCTTTTCGTTATTTTTCCCTGAATGCATGTAGCACTGAGCCCTAGGATACTTTTCTCAATTATTTGTGGATTCCACTTTGTTGAATTTGAGGATGTTTTAAATGTTTTTAATAAAATCTCTGATCGAGTAAATCGTTGGAAATGTATTTGTCTGTGAAACAGTGCTTGGAGACAGAAGCAGTTTTGATGAGACTTTATTGTTCTGAATGAATCTTGAATGTTTTGATTTAATGGGAATCAAAACTAAATTGCATATTGTTCTTTTCATTTTAATGCATGCATTGGGGTAAAGGCCTATTTAGTGCCCTTTTTGGGTCGGGTCTTCTGATTGGTATCGAGCTCGAGTCATAGACTTTGTAGACTGACCTTTTGTTGTAGGTCGTCTTTCCCATGATCACCAAAGACTCTCGACACGGTCATCAGTGCGCGCTAAGTTCTTGTTTTTGAAAAGGGTTAAGAATTTACAATACCTTTCATCTAGTGTATGCCTTGTGTAGTGTTGTGGAGCGGAGACGAGCGGTTTTCGACTCGTTGTTGGTTTGGGCTTAGTGAGCCATCATGCCAACTTTCTCGCGATCTGGCGATTTGTTTAGCGGCTTGTTGAGGTATCCAGATAGATTCGGATGCCCCGGGACATCGTTCCGAGGAGGCGAGCTTAGACTCCGCTGGCCATTTGTGGCCCGATTCTTTATTTTTCCCCTAGTGAGAGGGTGGTGGTGCTTCGTGCGGATCGCCAAGATGTTGATCGCACCCGCAGGAGCAGGCGCTTGGCATGTCCGGCCGAGGAGTTGGACGGATCGTGTTGATGTTGAGGCCGCGCCCGGTTTGTTAGGCCCGCATGCCGGTTTAGCCCCGGCGATTGAGTTGCCTAGAGGAGGGTAGAGGCTAGCGGCGCCTCGAGTGAGACTCCTTGAGCGAGTGTGCTCCACCCATGAGAGATTTGATGGCGTGTCTTTAGCTATCGAGAGCGGAGACCCAGTGCGCAGCTTTGTAGCGCGTAGTGAGGAGTCCCGGCACGATTAGCCCAAATGACAGAGTTTGTTTCAGCATTTTTCCCCAGTAGCTCTTGTAGCCCCGAGGTTCTCGGGAGGGCATGATCAGCAGGTTTATTCGGATGAGTTTGTTGGCGTTGATGGAGATGCCGGGTTGGCAAATGGATGCCTGTAGAGCTCGATGTTTTAGTAAGTCCTACTTGCTAGTAGTAAAGTAGTTGGCCAGTTTGAGTTTAGCATCCGTGTGTGGGATGCCCCCTGTGCTCAAAGGCCGAGGTGTGCCGTTCTGTGGCTTTATTTGGTTCATCGGATGGTGGTGGAAGTCCCTTGTGAGAGGTGGACTAGCGAGTCTCCACCATCGCCTGATTGTTTGGCAAGTTGCCGTGTTAGTGGCTTGAGGCGGATGAAGGGTCATCTTTGCCCCTTGCGAGCTTTTGTTGTTTTTAACACCCAGCTTCCTCGGATGTGGATTTGGTAGTAGTAGCACTTGAGGTGCATTGGTTGGTGTGCCACTTTGGCACTAAGTCTGGGTTCAGCTTGAGTTTGGCTTGGCATAGCAGATGGTTCTATGCCGTTCGGAGTTCAGCGTACTCCTTTAGCCTTGGATCTGTTTATGGCGCGATTGCACCCGTTTAGGTCGTGCGGAGGGGCTAGTTCGGTGGTAGTCGATGGACTACAAGCGAAAGAATGCTCGAGAGGAGCCGAGCCTCTTCCCGTGTTTCGGAGGTTGAGTAAGTCAGCAGGTTGCCGGGTTGGTAAATGTTGGTGCGCGTGAGTCTCGCGCTAGTGTTAAGGCCAAGAGATTTTCTTTGTGGTTGGTAGTGCGGTCAACTACCTTCGAGTGCCTAAATCGAGGAGAGTTGAGCATTGTAGATGTGGATTTGGTCCAAATTGAGGATCATGAGTTGGATGCTTATCGGATGAGCCGGATGCCTATGAGGCGAGTTGGATGCTTTTGAGGCGAGATGAGCTGGTGCCTTGCGAGAGGTTTTGGATGCCTTAGGGGTAAGCACCCTTGGTAGAGGCTTGGTACAAGTAAGTTTGGTTTGGCATGTTTATGCTTTGGTAGAGCAAGGTTGCCTCAGCTTCGAGTATCGTGTGGAGATGGAACTTTTGGTGTTCCTTGGATTGTTTGTATCGCTGCCAGGAGTTATCGTTGCTTTGTGGAAAAGCGCTTGTTAGTCTTGGATCTCTAAAGGAAGGTTGGGAGTTGTGCACACAAGTGTGTTTTGTGTGGTTCGTTCCGTGGCGAGAGTTTCAGATCCATGTAGGGTTTGCTTTGGAGATCTCGTGCTCAGTGCCTTGAGAAGTTGGACTCCAGGTGGTTGTTGTAAGGCTTGGGTTGAGGGGGTAAGGATACAGTGCTCGTGGTATCAAGTTGTTGCTTAGGCAAGATTTGTTAAGTTGGGCCTAAGCTTGGTTGGCGGATCTTCTTGTTGATCGTTGGTTGGAGTTCAGTTGGAAACTGAACAAGAGCGGTGGTAGCTAAGCCGCGTGGTTTCTGATCGGCATGGCTAAGAGAGTTGTTCGGATCCTTCCTTGGGTAGAAGTTATGTTGTGGCCGATGCTTTGAGTAGGAGGATGACGCATTCTGTAGCATTTCGGGTCCTCTAGGTTCCCAAGGAGTTGGAGTTGGCCAGCATGGTTGGGATGCTGGAAATTGGAGTTGTTTGTTCAGGCAGTTGTCTGTTAGATCGTATGCCGGCAGTGTGTGTGTCGAGGGTTGCCGAAGAACCCTAGGTTGTGGAGAGCCTCTCTAGAGCTCAGTCAGGCCCAGCTAGTGAGTTTCAGTTGGCTAGCTGGAGGTGTGTAGTTTGTAGCCTCGGTGGAGTTGCTAGCAGTCTTGGTAGACTAGCAAGCTAGTGTTTATTTGGAGTAAAGTCCGGAGTGGTTTCGGTGTGGTGGCAAGTTGATGCTTGGTGTTGACCAAGTGTGGATTGAAGTTGCTAGAGTTTAGTTTTGCTCGTGGGGGGCGAGTGGTTTGTGCCATGATGGTTGTTTTTCCTGTTTCCAGGATGTTGAGTTGCCCCGTTTGGCATTTGGAGGTTCAGTCTGAGATGGACCCTTGTTGTGCCCCGTGAGATTAGATGTTGTTGCTCTGGTGGAGCAAGGCAGTGAGCGTATGAGGAGTTCTCTGTCCCGATGGTTGTCCGCTTGTAAGGACCTGGTTTCTCCTTGGAAGTTGTTAGGTTATTCCTTGGTCTTGGAATTGGTGGTAGTGGTGCTAGTAGGAGGAAAAGTTTGTTGGCTGCTTGGAAGCAGTTGTTTGTCTAGTTAAGCGGACTCGTGAGTGGTGTTCTGGAAGTTGCAGTAAGGGTTGTTCTGCCTCCTATGAGTGTTTGGCCTAGTTGGTTAAGGTTTTGAGTGTTGGCTTGGAAGCTGTTGCACCTTTGTAGTTGAAGGCCCTTTGTTTCAGTTGTGGATGAGGTTGCACCTTTGTGGCTGGATTAGGGTCTGGACTTATTGAGGGATCCTTGCTGGCTAGTGTAGCTTGCACTCTGCCAGCCATTGTTGGTATTCTTGTTCTTGGTAGTTGGTGTTGACCAGGTAGTGGAGTTCCGTTTATTAAGTTTCGGTGGGAAGGTGCATTAAGCCTAAGCTTGAGGGTTAAGCTCGTATGTGTTATCGTTTGGACTTGTGAGATGTGTTTCATAATTGAGGCGAGCTTTGTTCCGTTGTTTGCATGGAGGTAAGTTTAGTGGATGGAGCCCTCTGGGGCCTGGTTGTTTGCAGGTTGTCTTGCCCAGCTAGTGATTTGAGTCGAGCTAGAGATGAGTGGTTTGGCATAGCTATGCGATTTGTAGTTGTTTGAGCTTCCTAGTTCGTAGCACTCAAGTTGTTGGATTGTAAGTTTCCGTGTGGGAGCTGTCACCTAGTTGAGGTTGTTGTGTGAGTTTGGATTTTTGGAGTATTGACTTGATGAGCTAGAGCTCGCACCTCGGTTGGTGTCTGCGATGCCATTTCTATGGAGTAGAGGCATGTCGATTTCAGGTTGGAGATGTTGCCATTAGGGTGTGGCAACAAAGGTTTGTTCTAGGCAGAGCGTGGGCGAACCGTGGTTCGAGAGTGTTCTTAGAGGCTTATGAGTGAGTGCGATTTCGTAGTGTTTTCACCCTTTTTGTCCGATGGACTTTTGGGAGGAGTGAGCCGGATCCTTCGGAGCTTGTTGCGAGTTGGTGTTTTGGTGATTAGGCGTGGGAGACGAGTGTGGTTTTAGGAGGTTGCCTTGGGTTGCGATTCTCAATGCGGTCGATTCTTGTGGTTCCATTGAGGCATCGTATGGTAAGTGTTGCGTCTCTAGTGCTTGTGAAAAAAGGTTGGTGGCCGTCGGTGTTGTTTTGGGTCCCGTGTTGCTGCAGCTTGACCGTGAGGTGTTGTGCAAGAGGTTGAGCTCGTTTGTGGTTAGCTTCAGAGCAGGCATGAAAGTTTCGCCGATGTTCGGCGTCGAGTTTTAGAGTTTGAGGTTGGGCGGTCGCGTGCTTTTAAGGTTGTGCCGTTGTGAGTTGTGTTGAGGTTTGGTAAGCGGGAGAAGTGGAGTCTCCTGTTGTTGGACCATTTGAGATTCTCGAGAGGATTGGCGAGTTGCATATTGGTTAGCTTTTTCTCATCATTGTCACCGTGTGTGCGATGTTCTCATGTATCGGTGTGAGGCGGTATGTGTCGGACCCATTGCTCATTGTGGACTTTGAGCCTTTGCACCGATTGAGGTTTGAGCTTCAAGGGGAAGCTCAGTGAGTATTCTCGTCTTTGAGACGCAAAGCGTTGGATAATCGTGAGATCCGTTTGGTAAAAGTTCGGTGGAGGAGTTAGAGTTCGAGGAGGCCGCTTGTGAGCGGGGGAAGACGGGATGAGATTGCAGTATCTGTCTTTGTTTGATCTTAAGGACTTTCGAGGACGAAAGTCATAAAAGGAGGGAATATTGTAACGCCCGTGTTTTCATCCCGGTCTTGGTATGCCCCGGGGTATTTTGGTAATTTGGTCGGGCCGTCAGGGCGTTTATATCTTTTTCCAGCTAAAAATTATTGGATGGATTTATGAAGGTTTTTGAGGCTTTGTTGTTTGGTTTGAGCATGGGTAGATGCAAAAGTAAAAATAAAGGAATTTGTGTTGCACTGGGTTTTGAACCCGAGCCTCCGTGAAAGCTTGTGGGGATGCGTGCAGTTGAGCTATTGAGAGCTCTTGTTACTCTTTCAGCGTCATATCTTAGTTACCCTTGGATCTTTGGAGTTTTGTGCATTTGGTTAAATGAAAAGAAATTAGGTTTTGTGTTTTCTTCCCAAAAAACTCCATGGCCGCCCAACCTCTTCTCTCCCAAGCCCCTTGCCGTGATTTTCTTCCCTTGCAGCCCCGAGCGCCGCTCCGGCAGCCAAGCGACCAGTGAAGCGGCCGGTCGGCGGCCAGCCAGATCGCACCAGCAAATTTCAGCGCCAGCAGCTGCCAGCCGCCAGACGCCAGCGCCAGCGCAGACGCAGCCAGCGCGCCAGCCGTCGCAGCCGCCAATGAGCGTCGCGGCGCCCGATCCGTAGCGTCCGTCGCGTCGCAGCCGCCGCCGCATCGCGCCGCCGCCGCGCGCGCCAGCGCCGCGCCACGCGCCATCGCCGAGCTTCGCGCGCACCGCATCGCAGCCGAGCGCCGTCGCCCGCGTCGCGCGCGCGCGCGCCCCCTCGCGCGCTGCGCTGCGCCGTCCGCGTCGCCGTCCCGTCCCAGCCAGCGTCGCGCCTAGCGCGCCATCCGCGCCCAGCGCCGCTGTCCGTCGCGCAGCAGCGCGCCAGTGTGCGCCCATTTGCCGCCATCAGCGCCCGGTGTCGCCCATTTGCGCCGCCATCGCGCCCATCAGCGCCCATCCGCGCCCAAGAAGCGCCTTTGCACCGTGCCGCCGCCTGCGTCACGTGTCACCGCATCGCGTGTGAGTTGCTCCCGAGCCGAGCCCTATTTATTTTATTATATTTAAGCCTTTAGAGTGTGATTATCATTGTTTTTGTTAGGTTCTCGTAGCTAGCTCTGGTTCGATCGCAGCTTAGGATTTTGTGTGTAGTTGCCTCCCGGCCGGTAAGGATTTTCTTACCGGAGTTGTGTGGACCACTGCGATGTTCTATGTGATTGTTGTTTGTATGTTTGTTTGTGATTATCGGCATGTATAGTTTAGGTGCTCTGTTACAATTCTGACTAGCATGACTTCGTATGTTGTTCTCTCTTGTTAGCCCATGCTAGGTTGTTCCGTTCTAGCATGCTCATATCTGTTTCTTGCTTCGTAGTACCATGCTAGGTTCGTTGTATCTGTTGAGCACGTTTTGGATTGTATTGGATTGTATGTTATTGATATGATAGGTTAAAGTGTAGGTAGGTAGCATCATCCGGCTGATGCATAAAGTATCTTGCATCCATGGCGAGTCGTCGAGAGCGAGTCTCTCGTCCACGGACCCCGTTAGGGTTTAGCTAACCCGACCGGTAGGCCTGCGCAATCTTGGGTGAGGGTGGCGGTCGTTAAATGCCCCAACGGTCGGGATGATGACTTGGCATTGCCTCGTCCCGACGATCGGCACGCGTCTCGCAGCGTGTTCGGCCGTAGCCCTTGATTGCCACTGTTAGGGCAGGGACCGCTTCTGTGTAAGCCTACCACGACCGGTTCCTTAGCCTCAAAGTGCGGTGGTTCAGTGACATAGTTCCACGTGTCCGTGTCTCACACCCTATGTGTCGGTGACACCGATCCAGAGATTTAGTTAGGCGTGGTGACTGGACATGGGCAGCTTGCCACTAGACCCGGCACCCCCCATAGTCTGCAGTAGCACGCGGTGCATGCTTACGCTCATTACAGCGCCGACCGGAGAGCTCCTCGGGATCTTGAGCTAGTGCACCTTTCGTGATCGACGATGAGACGGTCGAGGCCGAGACTTGGTTCTCGTATAGGGCGTATTGTGTGGTGTGGATTATTCCGGACTAAGACCCTGAGTTGGCATCCGAGGTCCAAGTGTGGACTTAAGCTATGTGCTCTGTTCTGTGGTTATAATCATAGCTTGCATACACTCATCTAGATGACCATGTGCATCGTATTGTACCCCGGTTGGGGATTCTTACTGAGTAATTCGTTACTCACCCTTACTTATCTTTCAGGTAACCATGGCGCGAGGCAGGATGGCTGAAAGAGGAGCTGTGATCATGGGAACTTGCTGTCGTCTCTGACTTTTCTTATGTTATGACTCTTTTCGTTATTTTTCCCCTGAATGCATGTAGCCGGGCACGGAGCCCTAGGATACTTTTCTGAATTATTTGTGGATTCCAGCTTTGTTGAATTTGAGGATGTTTTAAATGTTTTTAATAAAATCTCTGATCAGAGTAAACTGTTGGAAATGTATTTGTCTCAGTAAACAGTGCTTGGAGACAGAATGTGTTTTGATGACTTTATTGTTCTGAATGAATCTTGAATGTTTTGATTTAATGGGAATCCGAAAACTAAATTGCATATTGTTCTTTTCATTTTAATGCATGCATTGGGGTAAAGGCCTATTTAGTGCCCTTTTTGGGTCGGGTCTTTACAACCTATCAGCATCTTTATGGTCAAGTGCATGCTAATATGTTATTTCTCCCCCCTCCCTCTAATGCTCACTACTTTGATGTTTTAGGAAAGTGATGTGAAATGGGCGTCAAGATGGGATGCCTATCTTCAGATGGGTGATAATGAGATTCACTGGTTTTCAATAGTTAATTCTTAGATGATTGTTCTTTTCCTCTCAGGTATGGTGGCTATGATCATGTTAAGAACACTTTTTGGTGATATTTCTAAATACAATCAGTTGGAGACCCAAGAAGAAGCTCAAGAAGAGACTGGTTGGAAACTGGTCCATGGTGATGTTTTCAGGCCTCCGCTAAAATCTGATTTACTCTGCGTGTATGTCGGTACCGGTGTTCAGTTTTTTGGAATGAGTCTTGTCACGACAATATTTGCTGCTCTTGGTTTCCTCTCCCCTTCAAACAGAGGGGGTTTAATGACTGCCATGCTCCTTCTCTGCGTCTGCTCGTCTATACAGGATGTTCAAGGGAACAGAGTGGAAGAAAATTTCACTGAAAACTGCTATCATGTTTCCTGCCACAATCTTCTCCGTTTTCTTTGTTTTGAATGCTTTAATATGGGGGGAGAAATCCTCTGGGGCAGTGCCATTTGGAACCATGATTGCTCTTGTATCTTTATGGTTCAGTATCTCGGTTCCTCTTGTCTTCATAGGCAGTTATGTTGGGTTTAAGAAGCCAACAATTGAGGACCCTGTGAGGACTAACAAGATCCCAAGACAAATCCCAGAACAAGCTTGGTACATAAGCCCTACTTTCTCCATTCTCATTGGAGGGATACTCCCTTTTGGGGCAGTCTTTATTGAGCTGTTTTTCATCCTCACCTCCATATGGTTGCAACAGTTCTACTTCATGTTTGGTTTCCTCTTCATTGTCTTCCTCATCCTCATAGTCACTTGCGCTGAGATTACGGTTGTGCTCTGCTACTTCCAGCTCTGCCGCGAGGACTACCATTGGTGGTGGAGATCATACCTGACTTCAGGGTCCTCTGCCCTCTACCTCTTCCTCTACTCCGCTTTCTACTTCTTCACAAAGCTCGAAATAACTAAGCCGGTATCTGGGATGTTGTACTTCGGGTATATGCTGATTGGTTCATATGGTTTCTTTATGCTGACTGGTACAATTGGATTCTACGCGTGTTTCTGGTTCACACGACTCATCTACTCATCGGTTAAAATAGATTGATTTCTTGGAGAAATGTTATGTACTTACAGCTTTAGTTCATGTAGCAAAGGAGGAAAATGCACCGAAAGGGTTAGTGGCCTTGTGGCTTCGTTGTTTGGTGGTAACCTAGTTCAACACCATGGTTATGAGTTAGATCTTTGAAATCGGTATTTGCCTCTCATATTATTTTAGACTAGTAGTGTCATCTGTAGGGGTGTTGGTCCCCCTCCCCCCTAATTGTTTTAAAAAAAACAAAAGGGAAAAATCTCACTCTGAGGTAGGTAAATGCAACAGCATCTCTTGGAAACTGTTTCGAATTAGTAGCAGCTTTTCTGTTTTTTTTCCTACCAATTTTTCTTAGTACAGGATGTTTGGAGATTCCAGTTATTACACTTGTCCATTGGTTCTTTGTTATGTCATTTTGCTGCTCTATAGAAGAGAGAAAATTGTAAGCAAAACATCCCTTGATATGATAGTAATGAAGGAAAAAAAAATCATGTAGTTCACTCTGTGTTCTTTCTCTCTCTTTTTCCTTTACTATATAAACATGCTAGGAGAGTTGAACTTATGATTTTCAGCTGTTGAGCTATGTTTGGTGCATGCTAGGGACGTTTAATTTATGATTTTTAGCTATTGAACTATGTTTGGAACATGCATCTGAACTTAGAAATGTGAAGCAAGTTGAAGAAGAAATAGATTGGTGACTTTAACTTCTGAATAAAGTGATATGATCCAGGATCTAGATTATATCAAAAGATAAAAGAATAAAGATAAACCAAGTTTTGATAGGAACTTGGAACCTCCCTTCTCAAGAGAATCTCTTGAACCCTTCAATAAATCACTCAATAACTCATTTAACAATTGGATGCCTAAACTCTAACCTAACCCCCTCTATTTATAACAAAATACTAACTTATTCGCTAAGTAATGGCTAAATAGAGCCCTAGGCCCAATCGAGCCTTAGGCCCAACCTTGTCGTAAAGTTGCATATGTTCTTGAGAACTTGGGCTGGAGACTATTTGAGCTTGTACTTGGCTTATATTTTCACTGTATGCTAGTTTTTTTTGCCGAGCTTAGAGAACGTAAAGGTGATATATTCAATCTATGGTGGTCACTTGATTAGAAATAAACGAATTTCTTTCACATCTAAATGTTATAGGGTCAGTCGATATTAGAAACTCAGAGGTATGTTTTGCTGAGTCAAGGGAGATTTGAAATTTGAGGAACTGAGAAATAAGAAAATTTTACTTCACTTTTATTTGACAGTGGTGTATTATTCAATGCAGATCTATGACAAGCTAACCAATTTACTTGACAGTGATGTAAAGCGCCATTCTGTCCATCTCAACATGCGGGGGAATGAGTGATCTCCGGAGTGGAAACACCAACAGTGACTTTTGCGACATCAACGGTGGAAGCCTCCAGTTTCTTGTTCGAGGAGAGGACGAAGTAGCTGAGCGTGGCTGCAATGGCCAAACCTCGCCATTCTCATGGGTGCTGTGCTGTGCTGTGCTGAGCCGGACCCTTCGTTGCCGATGAAGAAGTTGAGAAGAAATGGGGGAGATTGTGGAATTGGATTGAGCATGTAGGCAGCGGTTGAAGTTCGTTACACTGCCTGGAAAACCAGCCATTAGACTCGCTCTGTTTTAAATAGAAAGGGCCTTGTATTTTTTTTATAACAAAGTTGAAGACCAAGTCTAAAGTCATAGGGAGTAAAATGTTATTTTAACCTTATTTGTAAACAAAAAAAAAGAGGTTCATATAATATTTCTATAAAAATGGAGCAGTTGTTGAGATGTCATTTTAGGCTAAACTATAACCACGAATAATGCTAAATTGTTTTGTTTTGAGAATTTATCATCAACACCATATTCGAATTTCTATCACTGATAGAAAACTCAAGCGGTGATAGAATGATAGACGCCTATCATTGATTGAATTCTATCGCTAGTAAAACTCAGCCAGTGATAAAACTCAACTTGAATTTTCTACCACAAATGAATTAATTTTGATTTTGTGTTATAGATGGAAATACTTTACCTTTTTTTGTTATACATGCAAAATCTCCTTTTGTTTTTATTTTTATTTTTTTTATTAATTAGCACTAAATTTTGTCCAATCATTTAAAAAATATTTATTTTTTATGATCAGCTCCTCCAATACCAAGAGCACCACGTACCCATTCATAGACTACAACACCATAATGCATCGGAGGAATTTAGATACAATTAAGAGTACTTATAAATTAATGTTACAAGCAAGTCAAGTTACACTATTTGTTTGGATATTTCATAAATGTTTATAAGCAGGAAACAACTCAAACTACCATTTCAGCCTCTTTAATGTCCAAGGGAATTCCTATATCCATTCGCATGGTGGCTCTGTACTGATCAGGAATGGCGGCCCCAGCTTGAATGCATATTTCAACAATTGCAGGTGCCTGTCCATAAAAGTTTTTAAGCTCCCTTTGCAATGGAGGTCCATTTATGTCTGGAACGTGCCACACGTATCTCGGCGGTATCAAGTCGTCGAGCACGGCCCTTTGCCAACCATGTTGCCCGTTTCGTTGTTGGTGCTTGAAAGCTCCACAGTTCTGTGCCTTGTGCCCACTGCCACCAATATGTACCTCTGGACAATACCCACATACTCTAACTGGATACATCTTCATCAGTCTTTTGGCTCCTTGTCTCATTCGCTCCCATGCCTCAAGTGTTTGGTCCGCGAGCCAGGCTATATCGTCTTCTTCGCTAGGTGCAACAGCATCACGATCTGGAACTTCTGTCAACAGAGGTATCAGAGGTGCTTCTGGTTCGGGGTCTGGTAGTTCACTTTCATCTGCGTCAATGAATTCACTTTTCGAGATGCGGATGATTGGTTTCCTTCTCCTCTTTGCAGGATATTCAGGAAGATCGACACCCGCTTGAATACAAAGCTCAACCACTGCTGGAATTCGTGGAATTGAGTATCTTTCATAGTGAGAAATACGGTTGCCGAGGCGATCGTTGAGGTGGAATGCTTCGACTGGGAGGAATATGTCTTCAAGAGTTGCATTTGTCCACTCATGAAGCCCCTTCCTAAAACTGGAATTTGAGCCTCTACATGACTTGAATGGATGTCCAACAGGTCCCACATGGATTTCATTACAATACCTGCATAACTTTCATCACACTTAGACGAAATTGTGAAGATCTATCTCGAGGTAGAATGTTGCAGGATATCTCACATCAGGCAATCGTGTCTTAGATCATACTAATTCTTCAGGATAAAATCCATGTAATTTTTTATGAGAACTGATGTCAAATATATGGTTGTCTGGACATATTCAATGGTGTTCTGATCCATATCATTGGCTCATTCAATAGTGTCTATTTTCAACAATCAATACAAGATTTAATCACCCATTTTCATGCTAAATTGTTATGCCCATTGCACATGTTAAATCAAATTATTAAAATGAGGCACATTAGAACGTCGTCGAAATATGAAATCCAGCAAGTTTCAAGCAGTTTATTGCAACATAAAACCCCGATCAAACCACCAATAATAACCACCTATCATGGTTAAGCCATTTGAAAAAAGAAATAACTTGATAAAGGAAGAATACCTATAAAAATGTTTGATATAATCATCCTAGATTGGCCTAAGGTCAAAAAGGGTCTTTAAGATTGAAGATATTATGAGTTCAAATTTCAATCTATGATGGCCACTTGTCTAGGAAATAATGTCCTACATATTTTTTTAACATCCAAAAGTTATAGAGTTAGGCAGTATCTACCAAAAGAATAATCCAGGGGCACGTAAAGTAGCTTAGACATTCACGGATATTAAAAAGAAAAGTTTCTTTCGAAGTACCAAAATTCAAACGTGCCATGTAGTAACTGTGAGATATTTCCCATCACTAGCTAAGGGCTACCAATTGGAGACTAAAGAAAAGATTCAAAGAATTACCCGCAAGCATGCACAGGTACCACCTTTAAGAGCTTCTTGAGGTTGTTGATCAATGAAATTCTCGCATTATATACATAGTAGGCAATTGGTATCATGCTCTTAACTAGCAAACCATTCTTTGGAGGCGGCACCGGTCTTCTCGGTTGGCCTTTACTCTTTTTCATCCTCTCCCTAGCAGCTCGTCTCAATTCCACAATAGGAACTGGAAATGGCTTCTTCTCCTTCTTGGAATAGTACCGAGGAAAATCCTCATTTTGAGGATAATCATTTCTTATAACACCTGAATATGAACAAGGAAGCTTCCATGATGAAATCTTAGATTTGGATACGGCTTTGAAGTCGAAGTTACTAATATGCTGCGGACCACAACAGAGAAATAAAAAAGAAATCAAAAGCTGGAGAATAAAATAAGACAAGGGAAAAAAAGCAAAGTTCAGAGAAAAATTAGAAAATTTAAGAAAAACATTCATACCTGCAAAGAATCCAGCAAACTAAGACCTGGGCATGTACTGGGTTTTAAGAACTCAGATTTCTTCTGAAAGGAAATTCTATGAGACTCCAATTTTGAAGGAAATGCAATCCTTTTTGATGAAATAGTGGTAAGAGAATAGTTACAAGAACTACAATCCATCCTGCAAAATGAAAAACTTGCTTACAAAGTAATGAAAAGAAGAATGCTGAGAATTATTGGTAGCTATCCAGTAACACAATAAAAAAGCTCTCCCCAAGGAGCAACCTCGTTCTTAGAGGTTTGAAGTTTCAGAGTAATGATCATTTAGAAGTCTCACATATAAAATTCTTTTTTATCGCTCAAGTCTAGGTCTTGGGAAGGCGTGCGTGCCCTCTAATATAATATATAGCGGGATAAAACTCTGATTCTCGGTTACAGAAAAACACACGCACAATAAAACAACTCTAACTATGAGATTCACAAACATACAAATAAAGTAACAGAATTGAATGGTAGAAGGGATAGAAATATAGGAAAACAGATGCCGTAGAAATAAATCCAAATTCTCCCCTTAGTCACATTTTGTCAATTTTTCTTATGACCCTTGGGGCTGCCTACATAGCCTTTTGGCTTAATAGTTTGCCCCACTAGATGCTTAGAGGCAACCACGCTTGTCTCGGGCGCCAAAAAACACGCGCCTTGTGGGATTTTTTTATTTCTTTTGCATTTTTCGTGTTTTAGATCCCTGTACTAGGTCATCAAAGTGCGTGAAGGTTAATAGTTGAAAATTGTGTATATTTTATATATTATTATTGGTTACAACTTCATTCATGTCCATGAAAAGTGTTTTTATTGTGTATACACATATATAAGATTTTGTGTCTTTTTATATAATGGGCCTTAAGTAAAAAAGCTCTCGCCTTTTGGTGTGCCTTGCACCTCAGGCTCCAGAGGGCCATTGCGTCTTAGTGCACCTTGCGCTTTTTAAAACATTGGGCACAACCGTTACAACAACCAACAACAATGCAGTCGCATCATGAGGCAACTGCCTGCTCAAGCCTCAATATGATCACCAAAGTCATAAAACAAATTGAATGGCACAAATTATACCCAGTTAATCGGGGTACTAATGGTTAGAATCATAAATGAACAAAAGCAAATATTATCAAACAGGTGGTGGGCATGAAACAAAAAGCCCCAAATTTATGACTAAACAATCCAACTAATTGCAATTACACTTTGCTTACATCAATACCCAATTCATCAATCATCAGCTTCAGCTGGACATAAATGTAAATGTAAATTCAAATTAAACCTCTAAAAAAGAAACCCACTAAGAAAAATTCACACGTTAACAAAAATGAGGAAGAAGGAAACTGTGAACTTACAGGAAAATTCGATGAATTTTCTGAGAATTGAAGTGAAACAGAAATGAGGAAGCTTTGAATTTTTGGTTAAGTATAGATTTCCATTGACAGTAAACAGAAGAAGAAGAAGGCAGCGAATTTCATGGCTTTGGAGGATTGATGATTTTTCTCTCTTTTCGAATAATAAATAAAACTCATCTTGGGCTGTTGGGCCGTTATTGTTGAACGTCCTATTGGACCGGTCCGAACATAACAGGCCCATTTTGAATTCGCGGATGTATTTTGAGATTTATTTCCAATTTATTATATTACTGGTTGGAGCTTCCAAACTCTAACTTCAATGTGAAATTGGTATAAATTATAGAGCATAACTTAAGTGACATGATGTGTTATCTAATATCTAAGAGTTTTTTTCGATATCTGTAACTATTCAAGTCAGCGTGCAACTCGACTAATAAAACAAAATAGAGTTTGGATTATCAATAACATAGTTCAAGTGGTATGATGTATAATTTAATGATCAAAACATTATGAATAAATCATCCTACCACTAGATATTGTTAGTTAAATAATAATAATAATAATAATAATAATTAGAGTTTGACGATATATGTTATATGAGTTGAGTAATGTTTATATAAATATATTTTGAAGAACAAAAATATAACTCAGTTGAGTAATGTTTATATAAATATATTTTGAAGAACAAAAATATAACTCAGTATAAAATATAAATTAATATCTAAAAATCTTAGTTTAGAATTCCTTTTTTCTTTAGATTTATGAAGGTAAGTGTGAAATTCCTTTCAACTATAATGTTCCATGATTAACTAGTTTGTTGGTCTCACTACCCACTTAACGAATATAGATCTCTTAAAATTATCTTAAAAAACTCTAGTTTGATCAACATCTTGTGTTTTTATCTCCTAATAAAGCAATTTCTTTTTTATGTACATGAATATAATTAACTATCGGTGAACAAAGTAAATCTCTATATTTTGTCTGATGTTCTTTATTATTTTCTTGATTTTTTATTTTGATTTTCAAAACATTCAAATTTTTAATTTTGTTTTGATTCGGTAACGTTTGGAGTGGATTTGTAACCTCTAATTTTAGCAAAAAGGTTAGTTATGTTTTTGTTCCATTTGAATTTGTAATTTTATATTTATCTAACAAAACATTTAATTTTTTGAGATTTGCCTGTATAATAAATAGAAAAATTGTGCTAGTTATTTTCACATTTATAAATGTAGTTAAATTTTAAAATATTTATATTTATAGTCTAATACGTTTCAATATTGTATTATAAATAGTCAAATACATTATTTTATATTATTAATACATATTATTATGTTTGCTATTTTTTTAAAGTGATTATATTTATAATTATTTTCTAAATTTGATTAATCTTGTAATTTTCTCTAATAAATATTCTCTATCATTTTTCCATCAACTTATTAAATTAAAATAATAATAATAAAACATGGTTCACAACTTATATCACACATTAGAATGATGAAATTTGTCATTACCTTTATAAAATATGTGGTCCATATTTAAGAAAATAGTTTGATTCCCAAATTCAAAACTAATAGATGAATGAGCATTTACCATTTGGAATATTTAGAATAATTCATAATCTAAGTCAGCTATTTGTATTATTTGGATCCCACATTTCCAGTCAAATGGTCCCATATTTTATTCAAACCTAACCTAACCTAACCCCACATAAACAGCATAAAAGTTGTTGAAATCTATGTTTTCTTTAAATGTCTTTTGTGCTAACTACATTAATTTATTTCAGAAAAGAACATTGGCAATTTTATGTTCAATTTGCCTTTTCAAAACTCAAAAGATTAGACATTTAATTCAGTTTAATTTCTCCATTTCTGTATTTATGATAAACAATCCTTTTTTATGTTATAAACAATCAATTATTAGTATTATGAAGATGGTAACACATATGAGATATAGCTTAGCCCAATTTGGTTTAAAAGTTTTGAGATAAGTTTTGGTATGGATAAATTTTTTTTATGGATATTTACTTTTTAAGATTGAAGAAATTATTACCAAACTCAAAATGAACATATATAATTTAGTTGCTATTTATGATGTATTAACAGCTACCAAATTTATAGTTAGAGTAAAAAATTATTATTTCAAAAAGATTATCAAAGAGGTCAATAACGTATATAGTTATCTTATTTGGTGTTAAACGATTTTAATTTTAAGAATAATAATATACTTTATATAAAGTTTGTTGATCTTTTCTCCCAAACTTTGTAATAAAAATACATTATTATTTAAGATTAACAATATACCGAGAATAAAGTATCGATTGTTTTTTAGATTGAAAGTGTTTTTTGGTCACTTCTTCTTTTTGGTTATTAATACATTCAACGTGTCAATCAATTATCAAATTATGTTCATTTAAACCATTATTTTTAAATATTAATAATTATCTAATGAATAATTTAATTGATCGATTAGACGTTTATTTTAATTAAATCTAATACTCCAACCTGGTAAACTAAAATAAATAATAGCGGAAAAAGAATGTTAAATTATCCAATAAGAAACAGCGAATTTACGATTTTTATTTGCTTCAATTTTGAGTTTTTGTTTTAAAATAAAGTGATCATAAGCATATATGATAAACTAAAATAAATAATAGCGGAAAAAGAATGTTAAATTATCCAATAAGAAACAGCGAATTCACGATTTTTATTTGCTTCAATTTTGAGTTTTTGTTTTAAAATAAAGTGATCATAAGCATATATGATAAACTAAAATAAATAATAGCGGAAAAAGAATGTTAAATTATCCAATAAGAAACAGAAAATTCACAATTTATATTTGCTTCATTTTTGAGTTTTTGTTTTACAAAAAAGTGATCATAAGCATATACACACACATATATATATATATATATATATATATATATATATATATATATATATATATATATATATATATATATATATATATTTTTTTTTTTTTTTTTAATTTACCATAGTTTGAGTTGGGATAATTCAAATCCATCACTCTTCATTATTAATAAATGCTAACTGCTCCGGTGGCCGAACTTTGACTTCCAAGGTATAAATAAATGGCAATAACAAGCAAAATAATTATGAAAAAAAAACGCACACAAGTTTTTTTTTTTTAAGTACCTAGTGAAGGAGGAAGACCAACAAACCATACAAAGAGGGCACAAGACCTTAGAGTTGAAATGGATAAATATCAAACAAGATAACCAACTACACCACTGACCCTCGATAAAAAAAAACCAAATTTAATAGTGTTAATAGTGGGATTAAACATTGATAGTGGAAAAACATAAAATTTCTTCTATAAAAAGAGAATAGATGATATATAATTTGACTTATTTTGAAAAGGTACAATTCAATTTCAACCATGCACTTTTTTATATAAAAATTATTGAACTTTTTTTTTAAAGTAAAATTACTTAAAAATTTGAGAAATTGTAATGTTTCATATAAGAATTACAAAAATAGTTAAATTTTAAAATATTTGTACTTATAATTATTAATATATTTTAATATGATATTAAAAAAAACATAAATAAAGTAGTAATAGACTTAAATTTCAAAAAAAAAATTAAGAAAAAAATAATTATCAAACCAAATCTTAAAATTCAAATTATCCATTTCAACAATTATAACCTTAAAAAATAAAAAATAAGAACATAATTATAATTTATAAGAATATTATAGCAAATGCACGCTTGCGTGCACGTGGGATACGTATTAAATGGAAGCAATGGCAATTATGGCTTTCTTTGACTTTTAATATCTTCTTTTTTCTCCAACCAGATCCATCTAGAACTATATTTAATTCACCAATACTTTTATAAATTGGTTGAATAATTAAAAGAGAAAAGTTGGTGGATCTTGGGTTTCAATATTTACTTTTGTTTGGAGTTGTCTTTTTATGTATATACATTTGATTTTGTATCTTTTAATTCTCAAACTTTATTATGGAATACTTTTTAAGAAAATATTTTTAAAGAAAAAAAGATATCTTCCCTTTGATTCTTATTTTAAAAACACAATACTATGACTTGTTATCAAGAGAATTTAGGATAGATAACAAATTTTAGTATTTTAATTAAAAAAAACAAATTTTAGTATGAGTAATTTTTTTAAAATCATCGATTTTACTTATTATTTCAATCTACTTAATTGAATGGTTTCAATTTGTCGTCAATTTATGATCTAAAATGTCATAAATGAGTAAAATGTTTGTTCTTAATTTTTGTTATATTTAAATGTTTTCTAAAATTTTTTTATCTATACCATTTCTTTTTATAATTCATCCAAAATTATCTCAGTAAAAAGATATCAGAATGATCTACAAAAAATCAATGTATTTGGATTTTTTTTTTCCTTAAAACGTATTTGGATATTATTTTAAAACTTATTTCAAATAAGCATCTTAATTGTAAGTTGCTTTAGAAAATAGCATTGAATTCTACCAATAGAACGACAATATTCAAATCCAATCTTTAGAAGAAAAAAGAAACACCTATTAGCTACATAGGATTGAATATTACCCAATAAAACGACTATATGCAAATTCAAAAAGAGACAACATATTTATTCTATTTTTTTTCAACTAAAAAAAATGCTATTGTCTGATAACTGGTCGAGGATTGATGAAATACTTTGAACCTATTTTTTTTCAAGGAAAAAAATAGAACCAATTATTAGGTTGCACTATGAATATTGAGTACGAGAGATTCGTTGTTCGGTCAACGAGTCAAAGTATAAAGACAAGTGTCTGTAAGTGCTTGGGAGAAACATCTCAAAAACCAAGAAAATATGTATGTTATATTTATATTTTTGTATTGGAGTTTTATGTTTGTGCCAAATGATATATTCGAGTTTTATGAGATGTGCACTACATATTCCCTTAAAACTTTTATTATGTTTATCTAAGATTTTGTATTATACATGATCTTCAAAATAAAATAGTTTTATAGTTTTTCTTCTCTTTTCATGTGTACGTAGCTAAGATAATATTAGTTAACGACATGAGTCTGTGTTTTTTTTTGTTTCACACAATCTTTTATTATTTGATTGTTATTTATGATCCTGTCATAACAAGCATTACTGTGTATCTTTGTATACTTTAATTAAACAACCTAAATAACTAAAATCATTATATTTCATACATTTGAATAGTTAGGTTATGTCTATCTATTTTCATTATTTTCAAATGATACTTTGATCAACACTGACTATTATAGATTGATTAAGTGGTTAAGAAAATCCTAAGATTCAATCTATAATAATTGTCTATTAAAGTTAAATTCAGACAAATTTTTTTTAAAATTAAATATTGTAAATTCAAATCATGATTTGTCACATGCACTCACAAATATAATAAAAGTCATACTTGATTGGGTCCAAAAAGCACCAAATTGAGAGAGCTAAAAATAAGGGAAAAGTAGAATTTGAAATGTATGTCAATTCAAACCCATTCATATGATTATATGGAGATCACTATTAAATTTGTAAAGAGAATAGAAAGTCAAAAGGTGACCAATAGCCCTAATATAAAGGGGGGCTTCCCAATCGCATGTCCAATATATAAGCACTTATTTTCTAAAGAGAGTGGGTGGATTTATGAGGTTGATTCTCACTTCTTCTTCACCAAATCCACATCTCACTTACTCCTTTTTTTGTTCATTTCTCTCCACAAAATTTGGATAAAAATAAAAATTAGGGAAATTTTATTTTTAGTCTCGGGCATGGATTCTAATTTTTATTTGATTTATATATTCAAAATTAAGTACTTTTATTTTTGATATTTTAATAATGTTCATTTTTAATATTTTATAGTTATATTTTTTTAATTAAAATAATCATTTCATCGATATATTATAATTTAGAATTAGCATATTGAATATTACATTAAGTAACCAACAGTTTTTTTTAAAAAAAAACAATAATAAAATTGAGCTTATTTAAATATTAAAGATAAAATGTTTAAATTTTGAAGTATATGAACTAAATAAGAATTAGAATCCAAATTAATTTTAGATTTTTTTTAGTACAGTTAAATTAATCTTAGAATTAAAAAAGTGTTTTTCCCTTAAAATTATATTTTATTTAGAATCTTGGCCCACATCCCTCCTCTATATATTTATCTCTCTAAGCTCTCTTTCACTCTACTACCACCCAAACTTAATTCTCTATTTCTCTCAAAACTCAAATCCATGCATAGCTTCTTCCTTTATAGGGGTGCAATGCTCTCTCTTCTCTCAATTGGCATCTTGATTGCTGCCAATGCCATTGCTCAGCCCGACGAACACGAGCGCGACCGAATCGTGTCGCTCCCTGGGCAGCCCTCGGTGGCATTCTCCCAGTATGCGGGCTACGTCATGGTTAACCAACGTCATGGCCGAGCTCTCTTCTATTGGTTGACTGAGGCCACATCTCTCCCTGAGAAAAAACCTCTCCTTCTTTGGCTCAACGGAGGTAATAATTAACTAACTAAGACTCCACTTCATAACCATTTTATTTTTTGTGTTGACTCCGCTTCATAACCTCTCCTTACCATATATTTTATTTATTTATATATCTACATTTCACTTATATTTGTAGAAACTAACAAGATGAATATATTGTATGAAATGTGGAATACATTGTAAGAAAATTTGAGAAGAATAATCTTAAATTTCAAAAACCCAAAACAAAAAATGTTATCGAATGACGCATAAACTAATTCAATTCTCTTGTTTATTCATTAAATTAACCCCTTGATTTTCATCATATGTTTCTTCCATTATTACAAACATTTGTCATTAAAGTTTTAAGAATAAGGAATTCACACCAGTCACCACCCATTTGACCATGAGTCAAGATGTGGCCAATAGTAATTAATTGATTAAAATAATAGCCTCGATGATGCAGATATTAATTAAGTTATATTATTTATATAATTTCACACCATATATTATATTATATGTTAGAAAAGAGTGACCTATCTGTATCTCTCTATCTACCTTATCTGAATCTGCAAGAAACCAAACAACAAATATAACCAAGTTTTAAGTTTTGGGACTATAACTACCAGAAGCGCATGTTAGCAAAAAAAAGCCTTGAGTTTACTAAACTGCGCCATGGTCTGAAAAAAAGGGTTTTTAGGAGATAGAAAAAAAAAATGAATGGAAATATTGGGTTTGTTGTGAGAGATGGAATTTGTTTTGTTTTCTTTGTTTTGGGTTTGAAAAAAAGTTAGCTTTTTTTTAAAACATCAGTCTCACTCAACAACAAAAAGGTCAAATCAGCACTACTTTTGTTTTGTTTAATTACTTTTCTATCTCTCTTTGATCTGTTTTGCCTCTTTTGTTTCTATGCCTAAATGTAATTTGCTTTTTCTCTGCTGCTTATTCTGTGTGTGGTGGTGATCATATCTTTAGTAGGAATTTTAAAGTTCTTTTCTCTTTTTTTAAAGCTGGAATTTTTTTAAATTATTTGTTCTTGTGTGTTTTTTTGGGATTATAAATCAAATGTATTCACATGTTTGGTATTTGAACTTCAAAATATTAAATGAGACTTGATTGATGTTAAAATGTAAACTTAGCGAATTTCAACTGACATGATATATAACATAATAATCATGAAATTACAAGTTCAAATTCTAATTCTAATGCCCTTAACTATATGATTTTTTATTTTTGGTTTTTTGAAATCTAACTTATTTTTACTAATATTTCCTATAACGTGCTTCATCTTTCCTATGACGTATCTAAGAAACTATGTGAATTCTAACCAAATTTCAAAAATAAAAATAAATTTTTTAAAGTTTTTTTTTTCCAAATTTTGGTTTGGTTTCTACAAATATAGGTAAGATGTACATATCTATGTAGAAGAAAACAAGTGGTATGATAGTTATCATAATTTTAAATTTCCAAAACAAAAAACTGAAAATAAAATGCAAAATGGTTATCAAACGTGACCTAAATGTTGAGTTAAATTTTTCTTAAGAAAATGTAAGCTTAGGTTGAACTCTACAAAATATAAATAAAATTAAGATCTCTTAACATATAATTTAATAAAAAAACATTTATGATAGACTTCAAGTAGTTTTGGGATGGAAGATAACAGTAATAATTTTTGTAGATAATTTTTCCATTAGTTTTTTCTTTTATTTTTCAGAAGTATATAGTCCACAAAGACCAAAATTTCTTTTTAAAGGAAGTCTAAACAACTTTCCACTAATATAAAAGAAAAGATAATCCAACTAACTTACAAGGGCTTTTAAGGAAATAAAAGTACTTTAGGAAAAAAGAAACATTAATTAAATGTTTTTAAATGCACTTTTATTTGAAGATTTGATGATGTACACAGGACCAGGTTGTTCATCAATAGCATATGGAGCATCAGAGGAAATTGGGCCATTTAGAATAAACAAAACTGCTACTTCTCTTTATCTCAACAAATACTCATGGAACAAAGGTCTATTTACACAATTTCTTCTCTAATTTCTCTCTATTAATCAAGATTTCATTACAGAAACAACATTTTATCTGCAGATGCCAATCTGCTGTTCCTAGAATCACCTGCTGGAGTTGGATTCTCCTACACAAACACCACCTCAAACCTCGAAGATACCGGCGACAACCGAACCGCTCAAGATGCTCTCGTTTTCCTCGTTCGATGGATGTCCAGATTCCCACAGTATAAATACAGAGAATTCTACATTTCTGGGGAGAGCTATGCTGGTAAATTCACTTCAAAGAACAAATTCAATGCTTCTAATACATTCTCAAACATTGGAAAAGAATCTAATCTTTTTTACATACTTTTGCTGCTATAGGACACTATGTCCCACAACTAGCAAAGCTGATTCTTGACTACAACAAAGCCAACTCTCAATCCTTCATCAACCTCAAAGGCTTCCTTGTAAGAACTGAGAATTCTATGACATGAGTTATTCCAAGTATTGTTGCAACATTGTTTTTCGAAATTGCAGGTAGGAAATGCAGTAACCGATAACAACTACGACGCCCTTGGAACGGTGACGTATTGGTGGAGCCATGCGATAATATCAGACACAACCTACAACTCCATCCTCAAGCATTGCAATTTCACCTCAAACGAGACTTACCGACCATGCGACGACGCTGTTGCCTACGCCACAAATCATGAGTTTGGCAACGTCGATCAGTACAGTATCTACACTCCAAATTGCCCCATTGTGGTTCCAAACAACACGGTGGCAGCAGCGGGGGCGGCCACTATTCGATTCAAAAGCTCTCTTCTTCGACGGAGGGTGTCGGGGTACGATCCATGTATTGAGAATTATGCAGAGAAGTACTATAATCTAAAAGAGGTTCAGTTGGCAATGCACGCCAATGTTACTAATATACCCTACAAATGGACTGCTTGCAAGTGAGTTTCTGATTGCTTTCTCTGTTTGCCAAAACTTAAAACTCTTTCACTAACTAAAGTTTTGTTTTTTCCTTTCCCCACAGTGACTTTCTTCTTAAGAACTGGAAGGATTCCCAAGAATCCATGTTGCCCACATACAAGGAGCTGATTGCAGCTGGTCTAAGGATATGGGTTTTCAGGTTAGGTTTGAAGAGCTCTAATCTTTCCAAATAGATCCTTGTCTGTCATTTCATTCCCTTTCCCTACACACTTGGTTGTTTGTTTCTTTATGTTGCAATATGTTAAACCACCAACCAATCCAAGAGCTTAAGTTGATGAGTTTCCTCACTTGTGGGCTTAGAAATTTGAGAAATGCCCTACAAGTGGAATACGATTTAATTGGGGTAGAAACGACTTGGCATGAACTCCAACTCAGAACCTCCTGCTTTGATACTATGTTGAATTATGTTAAACCACCATCAATCCAAAAGCTAAAGCGGATGGGTTGGGGTAAATTTAATTATATCAACAACATTTTCATTCCATACGATAAAATTGAGATGTTACATAAAATTACATAAGTTCAGAAGTAAAAAAGAGAGATTGAACAACATTTGAAGATGAGGGGTTTCGAACTTATAAGTTGTAGCCTATTGGTTACTATGTCATACAAGATGCACCAGAGCTTTGCTCTTTTTTTTTAATTACCCAAGAACTTGGAGCTTTGCTCCTCAAAACCCGAGGGCACCACTGACCAGTCCCCAGATGGTGGCAAAATGATACATCCCGGGACCATAAGCAAAATGGGAGGTCGTTTGGGAAATTAATCCCCACAACCACCTCGAACCTAGAACCCTGAGGGGAGCACGCCCCCAAGGCCCATGTGCTCAACCATAGTGCCGCTCCTCGGGGACTTATTCAATTCTTTTTAGTGTATTGTAACCTTTACATGTGAAAAAATGCAGTGGGGATACAGACTCGGTAGTTCCAGTGACAGCCACCAGATTAGCCATCAACCATCTCAACCTTCCTATTAAAACTCGTTGGTATCCATGGTACTCTAGAAGACAGGTTACATATAATCTGATCTTTTCCTTTTTTGTTCTTCATATGAATGCAAAGCTTTAAACAAAATGAGATGTACTTGACAGGTCGGTGGATGGACAGAGGTTTATGAAGGGCTAACCTTTGCTACAGTGAGAGGAGCTGGGCATGAAGTTCCATTGATCCAGCCACAGAGAGCTTTGATGCTTTTCCGATCGTTTCTATCGGGAAAACAACTGCCAAAATCTTGATTTATCTGCAAGGAAACACATCAATGAACAGAGAACAGGAAATTGGTCATTTGTCTTGTTTCTAGATATGTTCATCAATTTGCTGTAATTCGAGTACAGAACAGATATGTCAATGTTATTTTACTAACATTTATTGGTGATTGCCATATGCAAAGTAGAAGTTTTAAATCACTTCTTTTCAAGATATCAAATGTCCCTACATTGTCAAGTATCTTTCCCTTGAGCAAACCGAAATGATAGTGTCGATATCGCTTCTAGCCTTCTATAGTATCATAGCTGTTTTTTTCTTACATCTAGAGATGGAGAACAACAAGGTTCCAAAACATTTAGTTCACCAGTAAAAACTAAAGATGGAACTTGCTTCCATGGTCAGATTACAAGTAAGTTGTTCCAATGCCGCTGCATTTACAAAACTGATGCTCGACGAACATAAAACGTCTACTTTAATCCCTCACCGAGGCCCTGAGGCATGCCCGAACTCTTGGCAAGATCACTCATTCGTTGCTTCATTGCCTGAGTCAGACAACCAACAGTCAGATCAGATATAAAACATGGCAAGTAAATTACTATCAGAACAAGTCTTAGCTGAACACTCTTCTGATGTGCATCCTGATATGCTTCAGTAACTAGAATAGTTTCTGCAATATGAAAGAAAAGCTTTGAATATTTGGAATAAGATAATGATGGAACCCGACTATTACGATATCTAAATAACGAAATATAAATTAAACCAAGTTTAGAGGTTACTTGGATCCTCCCATTCTTGAGCTCACTTAAGGCCAAAATTAAACTGGCCTATACATATATATTATGGAAACTGGGAAATCAGAGCATCGCTCTACTATATCTGGGGTAACAACGACTATCCCTAGGCCAGCCACCAGGAGACATCGAAGGAATGGAGACTTAAGAGGTGTCTACAAATTAATGTCACGGGCGAATTTTGAATCTTGGATCTTGAGAAGAGCATACCTTCAAAACCCAAACCTTCAACCATCATGCCACCTCTTCGGGAAAATTGGCCCAAATATTCAATACCTTTCTCACTGCTCAAACCTTCTATTTATAACCTAAAATGCCTAACAAACTCTTAACTAATTACTAAAACACCTTATTATAAATCCAATCAGAAATCTTAATTACTATTGGAACGAATCTATTAGCTGGGCTCAGAATATAGATGGCAAGACTCAGGTTGGAGGAGGTGCCTAGCACATTATTCGGGGTAGAAAAAAAACAATAAATAGAAAATCATGTCTTTCATTAGCTATGGAAAGTGAAAGAAGTTGTCGGAATGGTATTTCCTATCGATCCATGTCATTATTATGAGTTCAATTCATGGCGATCACCTCCCTTTCCTACTCCCTAAGGACTTCATTGACAAACAAATGTTGTAGCATCCACCACAAGAATGGTCGAAATGCACAGAAAGTGGCACGAACATTTACTAGTGTACAAAAGAATACTTTGATTCTAAGAAATGAATCGAGCCCATTTAGTAATACGCACTTAGATCCCTCGGTTCGATTGCATGGTTACAAGATAGCTACATACTATACAATACAGAATAAAATTCTAACGAACCATTCCTATCTAGAGACACAACAATCAACCCAAAATACAGAACCAAATTCTAATTTGTGCCACTATTGTATTTAAGTGTATTAATGACTATATACAAATATTTTAAAATTTGATTTCTATCTGCAACCATTCTCTAAAAATAAATATTTAAAAGCAAAAGAATTAAAAAAACAATACTTGAAAGAAAAATATATCATCAAACTCATGGATCATAAAAAGTAGGGTATTGGATTCAATCTTGAGATAGGAAGCCAATGGAATGTCAAATCCAATCACAAAATGAGGATTCAGTTTAAAACCAACAAATAAGGCTTTGAATTGACCCATTACTAACTAGAGGAGGATAGACCCATCTGCTAACCTACAATAAAAGCCTTCATTATTCCATTCATTTCATTGGATGGCAAAAAGCAACAAAAAAAAAAAGGAAAAAATGTGGGCACTCTTTCTTGAATTTACCACTCTACCCCCACACCAACACTGAAGCACTTGGGGCAAATTGGTCTTTGACTCTAACATGAAGCCAAAACCAATTTTGGCCTCCTTTACCCTCTCCATCTTTGAAAAAGCTAAGCTCTACAGAGTTTTGAGTTGAGTTGAAGAGTTAAATAGGTAGAAGAAAATAGGAAAAAGCAATTTTCAGTGAGAGAAAGAGAAAATAGGGGCATTTTAGTATTTTTGACATAAATTGACTTGGTATAATATAATTAATCATAATGGGAAATGGAGAAAATAATTTGTCCCCTTCTTTCTGATTAATGAATATAATGAATATGCTGATGTAAAGATCATGACGAAAGAAACAACAATCACACACCTAACCGCAGTCTGGTAAAGTTCTGCGTTTTGAAAATTCGATTTAACATTATGATTATAGATTCAATCACGAAACACTAAATTTAATTTAATTTTTTTCGATTCCTTTAACTTCATTAAAACAATCGATTTCATTTTATTAAAGTTGAGCGGGTTATCACTATACATTTAACTTGATTGTAACCGTTTCTTTTATATTTAAATTTTTTTGAAAATTTTGATATTCATTAAAAAAGAAAAAGAAAAATCCCCAAATAATAATGAATATTTGTTGAAGTTGTTTCTGCCAAACATTCGCTCAACTTCTCCCAACACTTGTATCCAAACACAAGAAGTGATAAAAACCCTCAAATTTATCTCATGTTCAAAGGCATAAGAATGAAAGTTCCTTGCCCATCTCTCTCTAGAAGTATAAATTTCTCTGTCCTTGCAAAGAAAATCAAAGGGGTGGAAGAAACAGAGAAATTCCAAACAGGCCATTGAATGACAAGGAAGAGTCTTTACCACCCAATTCTCTTTATTGACCAAAATTTATGTAGAGAAAGAAAGAAAGAAAGAATGAATGGGCTGAAAAGAAAAGGAAGCAAAGATGAATGGATGGATAGATGTGTCATGGATTGGTCTTCCAACCAAACCAAACCCACAAATCCCTCTTCCCTGAAATGCCCTTTCTATGTTTCTGCAATATCCCCATCTTCATCACTGTCTCTGAAAACAACCATATTTTTCACCCAGTTATGTGGGCTTTTTTGGGATTTTGTTGGCTCAGTCAGAGCTTCACACACAATAACAGCAATTCAAGAACCCTTTTGTCCTTTCCCTCTTCTTCTTCTTCTTCGCCCACTTTCTCTTTTTTCTTCTTCATTATTACCCTTCTTTTTTCCCTCTTTTCTCTTCTGGGGTTTTGATTTTTCTTCTCTTCTGTGAAGAAAATGAAAGGGGCTGCCTCTCAATACCCTGTTTTTGATGATTCCAAGGCTAGATTCAAGCATCGGAGTCTGCTTCAAGATTATCACGATTTGGAGAAGGTTTGGATTTGTTCGGTTTCTTCCTTGTTTTCATCAGATCTGGCTGTCTTTTGATGGGGTTTGATTGTTTTCTTGATATGATATCATTTTCTGTTGATGGGATTCTTTCTGATTTTGAAGGGGATTTGATCCTAGGGTTTCTAATCTTGAAAAACTTGAGTTGTTTTTGTTTTTCGGGCTGAGCTGTTTTCTTGTGTTAAAAACCCTCTTGGTTTATATTGGATAGAAGTTTTGTGGATTCTTTGTTTATAATTGATACCCATATCCAGGCAAAGGGCCTGTGTAGTTTATCTATGATGTTCTTCCTATCTGAAAATTCATGTTTTAGGTTTGCTATCATTTGTTTATTTTCTTGGTTCTGAGAGATTGTTACCCCTGTAGTGGTCGTTTCTAATCAATCAGCTTTGGCTCATTCTACAGACTCCAGTGGTTTTTCCCTCTTCTTCATAAATACAACATGTTCTTGAGCTGCTTTTCTTATTTGTATGTGGAGCGTTGAAGACTTGGGCTTTGAGGGTATGTTTCACTCAAGGTCTCAGGTTCGAGACCCACCCGTGACATTACTCATTCGATGTCTTTGGTGCCTGGCCTAGAGATGGGCCTGGTTACCTTTGTTTCAAAAAAAAAAAAATCTTATTTGTATGCTTCTGTAGTTTGGTTTTTCGAGATTGTGAGATATAGATCAGTTTCTTTTCCTTGTTTTCTTTTAGATGGGTGAGTGCTTGACTATTCTTAATAGACAAATCGACTCACCCTAACATTTGGTTGTCCATGGAGAGACTCCTAAGAAATCAATTTCTAAATAGGTTGCTCCTTCTCCCTTCTTGTCTAGCCGAATTCAATGATGTTTCATGGCGTACTAGTTCATTGTCCGGATATGTTGCTCATTCATGGGATGATCCCCGGGTGTTCAAACCCACCACTCTTTGGATCATAAGTTGGAAGTTCAACTTCTCGAGAGCACTAGACTTATTTTTTACAATATTATATCATTGTATACAAGGCACACAACCTGAAGTTCTCTTCTCGTTTTGTAACACTTTCATTTTATCAATATATATGTTTGATTGATTTCGTAATCTTTTATTATCCATAGTCGTTAAGAGTTTTTTTTTTTCCCTTTCTTCCAGGAAACAGAAACTGCTAAGAGGAAATTGCAGATGATGAAGCAAAAGAAGATGACACTGATTGCAGAAGTCCGGTATTAATCTATACATCTTTACATTGAATATGTATCGATCTTAGGAGTCAGTGAATTGTTTAGAACTAACATGGGTCTATGTTTATATTGAAGATTCTTGAGGAAAAGATACGAGTACTTAATGAACAACCAGTCATCACTCGACCATCGTCCAAATGCGAATCCAGTACAGAAAAAGCAATTCAACAATCAAGTGGCTAGCAATAATAAGAAGGGGAGGCATGCATCGAGAAGAAGACCCGCGCTGCAACCCCTCCCAACGATCTCTGAAATAAACCAAAAGGAACGAATCGGAAGAGGAATCGAAAGAGGAGCCGGTATTCCTCTGCAGATTGCAACTCCAATTCCTGTTCTTGACTTAAACCAGAAGGCAAAGGCTACTAGGAAGAAGGCCAATAAGCAGCAGAATTCAACACTAGTTCTTGACTTGAACCAAAAGGAAAGAATGTACAGTGGGAGAGATGCTAGCGAGAGAACCATCACTCCATTTTTCGACCTGAACCAAATATCGGTAATCAACTAGGGAACTTATTCGGCCAACAGTTTTTTCATGATATGGCTAAACTCTGCCATAAGTTTCACTGTATTTTTCACCTCACCTGTTTTAACAATTTATACATTGTGTTTGGTTTAGATGGAGGAAGAGGAATTGCAGACTCATTTCGAGCCAGTGAGAGCTGATGAGCTGAAGAGAAGCCTTATCCGAGGTGGGAATGACGAGCAACAAAACGATATGAAGATTTCAGCTTGCAGGACCGTTGGAGATGGTCCGAGTCGAGCTGGTAAAAGAAAGATTTCATGGCAAGACCAGGTGGCTTTGAGGGTTTGAGCTCATTTCTATCTCTAGTGTCACTTAGAACTACAGTTAATTGTAGTTCCTTCTTTGGTTTCTGTATTTTTCTATGTTAAAAATGAAAGTAGTATTTGTACATGATAATACATTTTAAAAAGAATGATGATGAGATATCCAAAAGGGAATTGAAGTTGCAAATCCTTGAATCTATTGTCTAGTTTTTTCATTTAGAAAAGTAAAGCACTGCTTCATTTGGTTTATCAGAATTCTCAATGGCTATTGGTTAAACCCGATTTTTTATTTTATTTTATTTTATAATTTGGCAATGGCTTAAAAACAAAGAGATTTGAATCCAACTGTTTTAACCTAGCTTTCATCTTTGTATTCTTAACCGTTTTTTTTTAATAATTGGAAGATTTTTTTAAAAATTATTATTATTTCCTTTTTCATAGGGATAAAAACAAAACAATGGAATATATATGGGAGGTAATAGGCTTAATTAAAAAAAAACGAAACAAAAAAAAAAGGTTAATAAATGGAAAAGTGGGGGGCCTTTTTATTTTAATAAATACCTTATATTTAAATTATTTAACATTTGAATTACTTTAATAACTTTTTTTTTGGGTTATCCATAAATAATTTCGATTAAATATAAAGCACTCAAATATTATTACATTATAATGATATCAAAAGACTTATAGTTTCATTACCATCATGTACGACTTAATAGTTAAAAGTTTATGTTCGAAATGCTTACTCAAAAAATAATATAGCGTAATAATAAACTAAACGGTCTAAAAATTCGTTACTTCCTAATATCCAATATTTCAACCTCTTGAAGCAATCACATTATAACTTCTCATATCCCTCCGGCTTGTAACCCTATGTATCTATAGTTCTTGCTCGATAATAAGCTCTCTTCGAGGTGAAACATTTATTTATTGATTTTTTTTGGAATTTGAACATTATTGAAAGGTTATGCCTAAAAATATTTAATTTCCAATCATATCAACTATAGATAGAAAGACGTGTGAAAAGTGATTAAAAATGTAATTTTAACGAAATAATAAAATAATAAATCATTTTCAAAAAAAAAAAAAAAAAAAAAATCAGTCCCTATCTATTAATGATCTGTCAACTCTGACAAATGAAAAATAAACCGCTTAAGAACCGGACCCAACCGGTTCGGTGTAAAGTCGTCATCGTCTTCCCTTGATTTTATTTCTCAATTGAGATTTGTAGCCACAGACTTCATCTTCTCTTTCAAAATCTGTTTCAGAGACGCCATTGAAAACAATGCCAAGTCGCTGCGAAATCTTGTGCGAGATTCTCATCGCAATCTTGATCCCTCCATTAGGCGTCTGCTTCAGGCACGGATGTTGCACAGTTACGTCTCTCATCCTTTTTTTCCTCTTGATTTTTTGCTGCTCTTAATTTCATCACCAATCGAACGTATTCTGATTTTCCGATTGCTTGATCTTTGTAGGTTGAGTTTTGCATATGCCTTCTTTTGACGTTTCTCGGTTACGTTCCTGGAATCATCTACGCTTTGTATGTCATCGTTTTCATCGATCGCGATGAGTATTTCGATGAATATCGGCGTCCTCTTTATGCGCCGGCCTAGATCCGTTAGGTATTTCGTTTTTACGCAATTTGTGTGCTGTGATTTGTCTGGATTTGATTTGTTTACTCTGTGATTGATCGATCTGTATTGTGTGTGTTTGCTGCTGAACTCGTTGTATTTGTTACTAAGTTGATCCTATCAGCTTCTTGCTGAAGGAGAAATCGATCTTAGAAATTGAATTACTGCCATGTTTGTTCGTTCAATTTCCTGTTGAACTCTTGAGTTTTCTTGGCTTTTTCACAGTGTAATATTAGATAGTATGAACATAAAATTCTCAGTTTTATTTTAGGGAATTTACTCCCACCACATTCTATCTCTTCCACCACAATTTCTAAAATAATTTGTTGGTTGATGTAATTAATTTACCCCAATCCATCAACTTAAACTTTTGGATTGATCGATGATTTAACACAATTCAACATCACATGATTTCTATTAATAAAATTAGTCTATCAATAATACTAGTGATAGAATTTAATTTGGATTTCCTACTACAAATAAATTAGTTTCGATTTTATGCTATAGATAAAAATAGTTACCATTTTTTAATATATATGCAAAATCCCCTTTATTTTACTGGATCTACTATCCTTTGGACTTAATAAACTCTTATACCATATTAAAATGGTAGTGTCAGTGTTTTAAAAGGCGCGCGCCTTATGGCGCCTTACGTGAAGCCCCGGGCGCCAAAAGGCACGCAACTCGTGGGATTTTTAATTTTCTTTTGCGTTTTTTGTATTTCAGATCTCCGAACTAGGTCATTCTAAGCGCGTGAAGGTTGATAGTTGAATATTATGTATGTTTTATGTATTATTCTTGGTTAAAACTTCATTTATGTCTATGTAAAATGTATTTATTGTGTATACACACATATATAAATTTTTTGTGTTTTTTTATCTAGTGCACCTCAAGTAAAATAACCCTCGGCTTTTGGTGCGCCTTGCGCCTCAGGCTCTAGAAGGTTATTGCTCGTTAGTGCGCCTTGCGCTTTTTAAAACTCTGAATAGTGGGTCACTTTTTGAATGTGGGATAGGGATATTTAACATGTAGTTTGAGAAGCATAAAGAGGTTGTTTCCAATAATTTGCTTTTTGATATTGAAATTTAATTAAGAATTCATATCTTCTCTAAAGATGAATTCTGTCCCACAATTCTTAGAAACTAAAACCAGATGAAATGGTTTGGCATCAAAATAATATACATTCAACAAAAGAAAACCCACTGTAAACGAGCTGCAAAGTTACAAAATGCTCACTTTGAACCACTGTAAACAGACATGGAAGAACAAGATTCTGGTCTACAAAGAAAAAACAATATATAGAGAATAATGTATTTCAAAACTGTAAAGTCAAAGCTATCCAAAGTTAACATTGGCCAAAAACAAGGTCCAAACATTATAGCCAAAGCTGTTTTAACTTTTAGCTCAACGGTAATTGACATTTATACTCGACCGGGAGGTGGCATGTTCGAATCTCAACCTTAAATATTGTTCTTATACTATAAAAAAATCCAAACATTATAGAAAACAACACTGACTGCTCTGCTACACCAGAGCCGCCACTTAAAAACCAGCAAGAAGAAGACAGAAACAAAATAAACCACATGAAACTTTCCACAGTAATGAAGAAGTCGATTTAATCCGTAAAGGGTTAGCATCATTCTTCGAACGCCCGTGGCGATCGTCGTTCCCGGCGCCGTAAACTCCTCTTGGTCTTGCAGCCCTCGCCACCGCAGCTCCAACATTCATCTGTTCATTGCCCTGCAAATCTACCAGACGCAACACAATAATCTCTTCTCAAGCTCTGTTTTCAAATGAAAGTTCAAAAAATTGTTGAATTTGTTACCTTTTCTGGGCTTCTCCTGCTTGTAATGATCATCAGCTTTGATGGTGAAATTGGATTCAGACAAACAAAAGGGAAAGAAGGGAAATGAGAAACAAAATGAATTGTCCTTTCCTCATGTGAATTGATTTTGGGTGTTTGAATTCAGTCTTCTATGAGCAATTTGTCTGAGACTGCCTGTTTTAAACCACTCAAAAGAAACAACAATAGCCCTACATAGGTGTATTAATGAATTGGAATATATACCCATAAATCACTTTTCTTTCATAAACAAGTTTAAATCTTGCATCTTAAGCTATAATGAATGAGTGGCTTAAAAGGGACTCCCTTTTGTAATTCTTTGTTCCTTTTTCAATTGTGAAAAAGGGAAGATGCTAATGGGTCATAAACATGACCGACCATTTTGAATTATTCATGGAACAATTTCCTTTATTTGTTCTATTGCCCAAATTCTATTCCATTTATTTTATCTGCAAGAGAAATCTCCAGCTTACCAAATTCATAACCAAATCTCCAGCAAACCAAAATGGTAGAACAAAATTCACGATCAGTTCATACATAGCCCACCCTCCCATCTCAAAAGCGAATCAAACAAAAAGTCATCACAGATGCTAATAGAAAAATATTCGTCTAGAATCCATGAACGAATCGCAAAGAAAATTATCGTCAAAGAACTCGCCGGAATAAACCCTTTGGTATTAGATAGCATGACTATTCATCTCAAAACTAATTGGTGATGAGATGTGCAACTCATCTATCTGTCTTCTCGTTTCTACAATGTGGATCCCCAACATTTCAATGCTTATTAGTGTTGTCATTTCGTTTACGATGTTTCCTCATTGAATTGCCATGGTGCTTCGTGCTTCGTGAGAGGAAGCCGCATCGCCACAGTTGCACGGATGATGGTGAAAACTCTCGAGGAAGAGCGGCCGCCATAGCCTCTTTTCTGAGGAAAATGGAGTCGGGTTGAGAGACGAGGAGAAGGGGGTCATTTCATTAGCAAAAGACCTTGGAGAGGCTCCAGAACTGACAATGGTTGTCGATTAGTCACAGAAGATGAACCGAGGCTGCTCTACGACATTCCATATTGGAAAAAGTGATGTCTCACTAGTTTTATAAGTTGGTCTTAGTGGGCATATCGATTTATAAGTTGGTCTTAATCCTCTGCATATCGATTTTGTTAGTTGAACTATTGCACTTGTTGACATTTTATAATAGGTATAAATATCATTCTAAATTTTGAGATTTGTCCTATTTTAGTTTATGTACTTTTAAATGTTCAATTAAACTTAGAAATGGTCATCGTCCTTTTTAACTTTTTATAAGTTGAATCAATAGTTCAAACATTTAAAAATACATGAACAAATCTAAAATGACAGAAACCAAAATAGAATTTTAACATTTATAATATCTATATTTCCTTGCAAGTGTAGTTAAAAAAAATATTTTACAAATTTGTAAGTACAATAATTGTCATGGAGTGACTTAGTGGTTAAAGAGGGTTTTAGGGTGTTTTAAGGTTATGAGTTCAATTTATGGTAGACACTTGCCTAAAAATTAATTTTTTACGAATTTTCCTTGACATTCAAATATTGTAGGATTATATGATATGTCCCATGACATTAGTCGAGCTGCTCCATATAGTCAAAGATATTAAAAAAAAAATGTATGTACAATATAATATTTTAAAATTGTTATACACTCGTTAAAATTTTTTTGGCTAAAATATCATTTTGGTCCCTCGACTTTGGAGTTTGTTTCATTTTGGTCCATCGACTTTCAAATGTTCAATTTTAATCTCTCAACTTTGTTGTTTGTCCAATTTTGGTCCTTCAACTTTGCTATTTGTCCAATTTTGATCCCTCAACTTTCAAATGTTTTCAAATTTGGTCCTTAGACTATAAAAAAAGTTCAAAAATTGTTCTTTGGTCAAATGAATTTTTTTATCACTCCTAAATTATTTTCTCTCTTTCATCTTTCATAATTTCTCTCTCTAGAAATTTTACCTCTCTTCAATCCACCTCTCTTCCCCTCTTTTCTTTTCTTTTTTTTCTTCTTTATTTTCTTTCTTTTTCTTTTTTGTTCCATGGTAGTCTATGAATTTTAGAAAACAAAAAGTGCAAATCAAAGTAGGAAAATTATTATTTAGAAAAATTATCTCATGTTAAATAATTTGATGAGATGGATTGAGGAGAGAATAAGAGAAAAAAAAAGAAGAGAAGAGGATTAGAGAAGTGGACTTAAGAGAGATAAAACTTTTAGAAGGAAAAATGATGAAAGATGGAAGAGAGAGAAAATAATTTAGGAGTGAGAAAAATTTTATTTGACGAAAGGACCATTTTTTATAGTCTAGGGACTAAATTTGGACATTTGAAAGTCGAGAGACCAAAATTGGACAAACAACAAAGTCAAGAGACCAAAATTGGACAAACTACAAAGTCAAGGGACTGAAAATGGGCATTTGAAAGTCTAGGGACCAAAATGGAACAAACTCCAAAGTTGAGGGACCAAAATGCTATTTTAACCCATTCTTTTTAAAAAAAAAAAAAGTATTCATGTATCTTGATTATTTTTTTAGACAGATTGTATGACTCTACAATATTTAATTGGTCATCATAATAATAATTGATACTCTTTAAAGTTCAAAGACATATTACACCCAAAAAAAGATAAAATTGAAGTTTTAAGAACTAAAAATTAACATTTTTATATTTTATTCGAGTAACCATTTATGAGGCGAAAATTAAAGTTAGGCTGTAATATACTATTGACAAAAGAGACTTGAAATTTTGGTTTTTTAGGTTACAACATGCATAGCGAGAGATTCAACATGTTAATATTGAAACTTTTGAAAGAATAAAAGTATGCAAGTGTAAACCTAAAATCAATCTAAACTTCTTTTCTTAAAATGGCATATCATATAATCTTACCTTAAATTTCAAAACACAATATATAGTTCATTGATTTATGAGTACAATGGTTCATTGATTTATGATTTAAGATTTTGTTCTACAAAATGCTTTCACTATTATCGCCGAAGCTATTGTACATACATGGATTTTTTGAAGACATGCTCTCCCCTTTTTGTAACTATGACCTTTCCTTTTTTATTTACTCATTGACATCATCTTTTATAACTTTTTTTAGTAAGCCTTTTTTGTAATTTTGCAATCATCAATGAAAAATTTACCATTTCCTATAAAAAAAAAGATTCTGGTCTACAAAGAAAAACAATATAGAGAATATTATGCTATTAGGAAACTTCAAAGCCAAAGTTATCCAATACTAACATTGGCCAAAACACAAGGTCCAAACATTATAGCCAAAGCTATTTTATCTGAGTGGTAATTGAAATTTATGTTCGACTTAGAGGTGACATGTTCGAATCTCAATCTCCAAATATTGTTCTTGTACTAAATAAAAGTCCAAACATTATACAAAATAACACTTACTGCTCTACTACACCAGAGCCGCCACTTAAAAACCAGCAAGAAGAACACAGAAACAAAAGATACCACATGAAACTTTCCACAGAAATGAAGAAGTCGATTTAATCCGTAAGGCGTTAGCATCATTCTTCGAACGTCCGTGGTGAACGTCTTTCCCGGCCCCATAATTTTCTCTTGTTCTTCCAGTCCTCGCCACCGCAGCTCCGACATTCATCTGTTCACTGCCCTGTAAATCTACCAGATGCAACACAAGAATCTCATCTCAAGCACTTTATTCAAATACAAGTTCAAAAAAGAAAATTGTTGAACTTATTACCTTTTCTGGGCCTCTCATGCTTCAGCTTCTTGTAATGATCATCAGCTTTAATGGTGAAATTGGTTTCAGACAAACAAAATGGAAGGAGATAAAGGGAAAGAAGGGAAATGAGGAGCAAAATGAATAGTCCTTTCCTCATGTGGATTGAATTCAGTATTCTATGAGCAATTTTTCTGAGACTGCCTCTTTAAATCACTCAAAAGAAACAACAATAGCCCTTATAAAGTGGTGTATTCATGAATTGGAATATATACTCATAAATCTTTTTTATTCTCATAATCAAATTTAAAACTTGCATCTTAAGCTATAATGAATGAGTGGCTTAAAATGGAATCCCTTTTGTAATTGTTTGTTCTTTCTCCAAGTTGTGAAAAAGTAAAGATGCTTGAAATGGTTCATACATGACGAACACAAATTGTATTAGATGAACTCTTCTCACAAATGAATTATAGACGTAAGTAAATTCTAAAATATTTTCATCCATTATCATTAATATTAGTATTCTTTATGAAACAGTTCCTTTCTTATCTTCTATTGGCCAAATTCCATTTCGTGAAATCCTCAGCCAACAAAATTCAAATGGATCATTCCCCTAAACTTCAGCCCCTTCCCTTGTGATTTGGTTCATAGAAAAATGGAGGAACAAAATTCTTGATCCATACAAAAGGGAATCTTATCAAACAAAACTGTTTCACAGATGATGCTAATAGAGAAGTGTTGTAGGAGGATTTCCGGATGCACGAAGCAGTCCATGTAGGCCCAAAGGCTAGCCCGAGAATGAGGCACAACAAGGAAGCCCGAAAGCCAGATTGGGCCCGGTTCCGCGAGTCCGATCCTTGGGAGGAGGACCGGACACGTGGGGGGACCCTCGAAGGAGGGTCGGACACGTGTCCGACCCCTACATGTGAGGGTCGGACATGTGTCCGACCCCGTGCAGTGCGGTGTGTGGCCGAACGCGTCCGCCCCCGCGTGTGTGTGACTACGGGCCGAACGTGCGTTCGGCCCGTTTGAGCGTAGTTCGAGGCCCATTCAAGGGAAGGGAGAGGCCCATTTCGACTCCACCACTTCCCACGGGCGGGAACGACGCACGCGGAAGAGTGATTCTGGTCGTGCAGCGACACCCACTTCCGGAAATCACGTTCGTGGCAAGAAGAACAAGAAACCACACCCTATAAATGGACTCCCCACCGATGCTAAAGGTAAGTAACCTTCGATTTCGAGCTTTGAACCCGACGTATACCGTACTGACTTAGGCATCGGAGTCCACGTGGCCTATATCACACCGGTGCCCAGTTTACTCTTCTGTTTTGCAGGCACGACGTCCCCTTCCTAAAACAAATTCACCGTTGATACCGAGCACCAAGATTTGGCATCAACAAGAAGTATTGTGAGATTTTGGAAACCAGGTTGTGAATGGATTAAAGAACACACCAGAATAAATCCTTTGGAATGCCGATTTGCGTGTTGTCGTTTTCGTTTACGATAATGCTTCTTCATACTTGGCCATGGAAGCTGAAGCGGCGTCGGAGGGCAATTTTTTTAATCTTTTTTATACAACAATATTGGAGAAGGGGAAGTTATACAAGATGCCGGTAGGACTTTGCTCTTGTTGACAAGTTAATCTGAATTTAGTATTAAATTTAATAATTATTTGGTTGTTTATAACTTAATCATATATTCGTATATTATCCTCAAGGGGCAGTACAATGGTTGAGGCTAAGAACTTCAAGGTATGCTTCTTTAAAGATCTCTAGTTTGAGATGCTGGAAATCGCTTGAATTAGAATACCTCAATGCCACAATTTAGGGACGAACTAGTGGTGCCTCAGGTATAAGAGATGTTGAATTGTTGATGAAAGTTATTTGATTAATTTGTTTAAATATTAAAATAAGTAATAAATATATATATTCAAATAAAAAGTAAAAACAAAACTCATACCCAATTCAACTGAAAATATATAGATTGAATTCTTCAACACAAATCGAGTTAAACGGGTTGGTGTATTCATCAATCCAAAATGGTTGGTTTTCATCACAGATTGAACTCTTAATTTTCTAGATCCCAAAATTCTCTTTGACTTTTTTCAAAAGAAAAAAAAAAAAAAAAAACTCTTTAACTACTGGTCCAATTTTAATGGTCGGAACTTTTTAAAGTTCAAAGACATTACACCATTTAAGAACTAACAATTAACTTTGCAAGTTAACATTTTTATATTTTATTTGGGTAAACGAGGTGAAAAATTCAAGTTAAGTTGTAAGTTACTCTCACTATGCATGTTACAAACTAAAAAGTAAAATTACAGTGTTAAATTAAGTTCTTACACTTCGTTGACTTTTTATCCAACAGGCTAGTTTTTTTTTTTTTATTATTATTATTATTTTTTTAGAATATGGCAAGTGTAAAGTAAAACTTAATCTGAACCTTTTCATATCATAATCTTACATTTAAAAGAAAGAGTATGTCAAGTGTAAAATTGTAAAACACAATAGATAGATAGTTCATTGATTCATGAGTATAATGAATTCATCTTCAAGAAATGAATTGCTTGACTTGAGATGTTCACAACAACAAAGCAAACACGAAGAAGAAACAAATCGCAGACCAAACATTAATGGGCGACACTCGGCTCGACGACGATCCATTGGAACCACCTGTAGTTACGGTGGTTCGAGGTCCTCTTTTGATACTAATCCTCTCTGCGAAAGAGGAGTCGGTCTCAAATCGATTAATCATACTCCGACGAAGAATTCTCGTGAAAGAATTCGAATTCTCGCCATCATTAGCATAACAAATAGTGAGAGATTCAGAAAGCAAGAGAAGAGCAATTAGAGCTATCGAAACAAAGCGTTTAGTTGCAGCCATATGGAAAATCTAATTGAAACTTATGTCGTTGAGCAATTAGAGAATCAAACAATGAAGATATATAGTGTGTTATTTCATATATTTATATAGTTTCAGACTTTGATAAGGATTAAAGATGCTATAGTTTTTAATTTCCCCGCGTTTTGACTTTTGAAATTGGCGGAATTTTCCTTTACAAACATTTTTCCGGGGAAAATTGAGTTTTTCCTTAGTTTTCTTGGAAACTCTGTTTAGTGTTTAAAATTAGAGCTCCATTTTTTTTAATTTTGGACGAAAATTCATATTTGATGGTAGTTGGTAAGATGCCTTGTTTTTTTTTTTAAATGGTGGAAGTCGTTAAAATAATGTAATTAATAAGGGAAAGTTTGAATTAAAAAATGGCAAAATTTGTTTCATAGTAGCTTCGGCGACTGCGTCAATTTTTAATCTTATTATTAGTATTATTTTCATTTCGTTACAATCCAACTACAACTAACCACCGGCTTAATCAAAAGTAAATTGAAACTTTATAGACCATGAAATACTACGAAAATAAGAATATTTAATTTATTTAGCAAAAAAATTGATAATTTTCTACGGAAAAAACTAAGAAATTGAGTACGAATGAACATTATGATCTGCAAGTATAAACTATTATGCTAAAAGTTTTTGCTTGTATAGAGAGGAAAGAAGCAAACATTATTATTAAGATTATCAATTTAATGGATAAATTAATGAAGTCTCAGTTCGTCTTAAATAGGTCGAGATTGGCTTGGTAGCTCTGTTCGAGGTTCCAAGTCAAGGTTCAAGTCCTCATTGTAATAATTAAGGAAAATTTAGCAATTTGTGAAGATTGAGAGGCAAGTGTTACAGATCTCTAACTCGACATAGAAAATTCAACAATTGGTGAAGATTTGAGGTCGCTTATATTCTTGAGAATTCCAAATATTTATCCAAATTCAACAACATTTTAGTCGATGTTTGCACTTTAATCTATCTATTTAGGAAGATCTCATGTTATCATTATAATAAGAATTGCAATTAAGATTATTGATTTGGCAGTTCAATTGATCCTTGAGCTAATCTCTCTTTCTAGAGAAGAGGATTCGATTTTTTTTTTTATAGAATCTCTCCTATTATGGTCCGGATCTAAATTTCCAAATCTCCATTTAGTAAATAATTTATTTTTAATTCTATTTCTAAAAATTATGTACCAGCTGAATCTTGGTCAAATTCCAAAAACAAGCCAAGGTGAAAACTTTTTTTTTTTTTTTTTTTTGAAACAAGGGTAACTACGTCCGTCCCTAGGCCAGACACTAGGAAATATCGAAAGAATAATGTCACAGCTAAGTCTCGAACCTGAGACCTTTAAGGGGAGCATACCGTCAAAGTCCAAGTCTTCAAACTACCCATTGGGGACAAAAAAACCATTTTCTTATTTATAAATTTGACAGAGTTGAAGACAGAGTAGAAGTAGAATTTAGCAGCAAAATTTCAATAGCACAACCAAAAACAAAATAGTTCTCAAACTAGATATAAGTAATTAGAGATCTTTCAAGAACATTTAAATCCCAACATTATACGACAAAACATCAATCAAAAGGTTCATTTCCTCGAACTGTAGAAAGTAGAAAATCAATGAATAAACTAGTTCAAATTGAACTGCCAAATAGAAAAAAAAAATGACACATTTAATCTTTTTTTTTTTATAAAAATATTAAATATAACAGGATCCCTTAATGGGAGCGCTTTTGAGTTATTCAGCCATATGATTTAGCCATGCTTGGAGAGCAAAATCCATGGCATTATGGGGTTTGATTTTCACTCAATAAACATGCTACAGATTCCGAAAAACAAAAATATACAAATCAATTAAAATTACCTGTTCTTTGTAGCCACCTTATCGGATAATGAAATACATGTTCGTCACACCAGGAAGGTAAGCGAGACGGGGCATGCTCGCCAAGGGCAAGACGTTTCACTTGATGTCTGTAACTCGAGAACTCGAACAATAAATTCACCTTTACTAAGCTAGGCTTCGACAGGCCTCGATATCGGATGCCAATGAATCCAGTAATCCTTGCCCAGACACATGAGAACTAATCGTCTTCAAGACAGCATCAAATATATCTTTCCTGAACCTGTCATCTTCCACCTTCTTAAGGGCCTCCTTCACCACCAGAAAATCCAAACCGCCAGATATAACAAGTTTCCCAATAATCTCACCAAAACTTATTGCGGCTTTTGGTAAATCGATGCCTGTGTCGTCGAGAATAGAAGCATATAGCAAACATCCAGTCCCAATGTCACCAGTTGTGAAAACCTTCCTGGAGAGTAAATAGTCCAGAAACTTTACTGCTGCATCTACACAGGGTGGGCTTTTCTCTAGGGCTAGGGAAATGGCTTCTTTTACAACCTCTGGGTGATAAGCCGGTGTCATGAGTTCTTCCACGCACTGTAGGGCTTCATCCAAAATCCGAATGCTGAAATATTCTTCCAGAAGAGAGAGAGTTTTCTTTTTTAGATCATCTTGTTTAAAAGTTGCAGTTGAAACCTGTGGTCGCTCAGCAGGTGGAAGGGCAGTTGCTGCCCTAGTTGGTTTCTGAAACTGACCAGCGGGCTCCAGCCCCTGACCGACGTTTAGAGGATGAGTAGCAGTTGCACCTGCCCCCTGCAAAAGACCACTGATCTTATTACTAATGAGCCCACCAGTTCCTTGGGGTAGTAGCCTTGCATTCGACGCCGATGCTTTGCCAACCAATGGTGTCTGGCCACGCCCAGCAGGCCGAATACCAGATCCATCTGCCCCCCTTGTCCGGCCCCTAGGTACCTCCCAATTGTCATTATCCATTCCTGGCATACCAGGCATCTTCCTAGTTCCTGGCATGCCAGGCATCATACCCCCGAAACCAGGTCGATTAATAGGAAAGCCCACAGGGCTGGTGTTCCCAGGAGAACCAGACACAACACGACTATTTCTGATATTGGCAGTAGCACCAGGACGTAGTCCGAGAGTTTTTTCTGCCTCTGAATGTATTTCAGTAATAGTTTTGGCTTTAACCTGTAGGAACAAAAGGCAGTAGACATTACAACAAAAGATGCAAAATTATGTTCCACCCGCAAAAATATGAATGAGAGAAAAATAAGTGTGTGGAGAGAACAAAGATCTACCTCTTCACGCCTAGGAACCCATTTGTTAGCACGCAAATCAAGAACATCACGAACCAGGAACTTCAGTCGTGGGGCCAACTGAGAGTGTGTAGTCAATTCTTTCAATCGGCCGAAGTACGTTTCATTTATATGACGGGATTTCGTGTTCTCATCTAGCTGCTTACCTATGGTGATAAAGAATTGACAGATGGCCTCGACATTTTCTTCGGCAGGACAGATTTTGTTATCTGGTCCTAAAAGTTCCTGAAAAAGACCCAAGATATCAGAAAAGCCAGTGAAGCAGTTTATAAAATTTTATGTATGGGTGGAAATATAGGCAATGATACAAATGGACATCAAATAAAGACCTGCACAATGTGGTGGACAATCTTTTCGGGCACCATCTTTTGCTTCAGAAGCTCTCCAATTAACCGAATATTTCCAAGAGTACGAAGTTTAACCAGTCTTTCTTTATCTCTACGCTCGCTCTCTTGATCAGGGGCAGTCATCTGCCTAACCTCTTCCCTCAACTTGTCTGCACCTTCAAAAGCCTCCTGACAGATATTTAAGAGGGCTCGTTTAAAAGTAATTTCCCTTCCACCAGGTTCGTCGGAGGGAAATTGTGGTAGCTTCTGATTCAGATTAGAACACAATTGAGCATACATGGGGCAAAATGTGGGCTCCAGAACAGCCTTGTCAAAAATCAGTGAAATGACACCCTGCATTGGAAACAAGGTGAGATGAGAAAAAAAAGTAACGTCATCTAGTATCAAGCGAGTGGATGAAAAATAACCTTCAAAATATCAGCAGAAGTGATTCCGGAGTCAATTAGCTGATCCTTAAGGAGATCAAACTTTTCTGGTGTTAGCTTGTTCAATATCCTACATAATCAAGGCACTTTATCATAAGTACGATAATTTTCAACAGTTTAAGAAGGTTGCGAGGCACATCTTCCAGTTCTTGGGGGATTATGACTTCTATTGAAGAGACATATACACCTAAGTGTGAAGGGATAGGAAATCCAATTGTAAATGAAATAATAAAATGATGTGAAAAAGGGATTATTGAAGGATGTAACAAATATGCACTACCCCTTTACAGTCTTCAAGACACGATCCTTTTCGGAGAGATTTCCTCTCCTAGCTGACCATGGTACCTCAGCTTTGATTAAAGCAGAAGGTCCTCCCTAAAATAAAATGAGTAATGCGATGTTAAATAATAAGATATAGGGATTTTAGAGCCGTAATTTAAAAACAAAATGCAGTGGAATGAAAAATTGTCAAACTATAAGTTGTCTACAAACAAGTCATGTTTTACCACGAAAAAAAAAAAATCTAAATTATATTTTTGATAGGAAACAAAACAATTGCATTGATAAGTGAAAGAGTTTACATATTGGTTGATATAATTAAACTTACCCCAATCCATTAGCTTAGGCTTTTGGATTGATTGGTGGTTTAACATAATTCAACAAAAATATATTGAAACAAACAATAAGAAAGAAGATAGAAAGAGAAAGGGAAGAGAAGAGAGGAGGTTGAGGGAGAAGAAGTCAACTATATGGGTTAAATTACAAAGGGATATATGCAAAAGATAAATCTGATCATTACAAGCCTAACACCAATAAAGCAGAGAAACCTCAATAGAGAGATAGAAACTTGAGGGAGATTTACGTGTCGAAAACCACCAGAGCATGCCTCGAGTAATTACCTCGAATAAAACTAGAGGTGTTGTATCAGAGGCGCCAAATGATGGTCTGAGAAATGATTTTTTGGTGAAGAATGCATGTCGGAAAAAAGGCGTTGCCTGCCGCTCACCTAGACTATTGTTGGCCAAAGAAGAGAGGTTGGTAAGTGTGACGACTGAGACACCATTAAAAAATCTGTCATCCGACAATCTCAACGTCGGAGGTCATAAGAGGGTAGAAAGAAGCCTCAATATAGAAACGGATAAAAATGTGAGGTCAAAGTGGATAACTCAAGTGATCGATGAGGGGAAAGTTGTTGGTGCTCAACAAGGGGAAACGACAGAGAGATGGCAACAGTAGGGTCCAATTGTAGAGAAAGCAAAGTGGGTGAGAGTACCAAGTTGCCTAACGTCAGAGAGGCAATGTAAAGAAATGTTGAAGAGATATATCAAAGGAACGCCATAAGCAGAGGAGGCGGTTGAGAGGAACTTCGAAAGAAGAGAAAATAAGTCGTAGAAGGGGAGGACGCAATCATTGGCATTGGTATTTGGTAGTTTAAAAAGACACATCGAAAAGGAAGGGTGCTCAATGAGGAGAGTCGAACAGAGAAAGGGACACAAACATTGTGGAAGTCGATTCACCAATGGAGAGAATCCTTTGCTGGAATCTCTGGTGCTTAAAGAAGTAGTGAAGAAGCTTTACCAACGATAGGGTTTACCAATGTTAGATTGCACAAGTGTTTGGGGGTAACCCCACCCCACCTCCTCTCATGCACCAGAGGAGACACGACGCTGGAGGGGGAGAGGATGGGAGAGAAAACGGTTACGGGTTTTATTAAAGAGATATTTAGAGAAGAAAAGGAGAAAATCTGAGAAAACGAATAGGGGCTTTATTAGAGAGAACTCAAGAGAGATATTTTAGAGTAGAAGAGAAAATCTGATAAGTACTTGTTAATAATTTTCTTGATAAACTGCAGAACAGCTTCATATGTATATTATTATGGCACATCATTTCCTGAAAAAGGTCTTTAAACTCAAAACATATAGTTCTCAAAAGAAGTTTTCACTAAAAAAAATTGATATCAGGAGTAAATTAATTTGTTTAAAGAACCCTCTTCAAGGTTGAAAAATAAAAGTCTAGATAAGTTGATAGATATGACGTCGAAATGAAAAATCAATGCTAGAATATCTAAATTCACACCTACATAGTAGTTAGTTGAGCTAGAACTTGTCAGAATTAAAATTGCATAAAGATGAACATAAAATTCATCACCTTCAATACTTAAATGATTTCGGATGAGGTTTTAGATCTTGTTATTGTTGAAAATAAAAGTTAATCGAGGTGTAATTTTTTGAATGCTACACATTTCAAGCAAATCAACTGATCAAAACTGCGGGAAGAAATACAAAAATTACCCCTTGGTTAGAAGTGGCCCGAGCCCAAGATGAGCTTGAGTCTTGACGATTCAATTGATTTGTGTCTTGCTGTCTAGGGTCAAAATGACCACCAACATCTCTATCTCGAATTGTTTCCCTGGACTTCTCCTCTCCAATAGGAGAGAATTGGGCAGAACGGCCACGCCAGTCACGTTTGTCTGGCTCAGAATAGCGACTCTGAGACAGATTAGGTTGCTATGAAAGGGGCAGGGAGATGTTACAGAGAATCGTGCAAAAAGAAATACATCAAAGTCAGCATTTCATAAATTACACTTGAACAAATTTGAGAGAAGCAGATGGTTAAAAATACCACTTTGTGCAGGTAAAAGAACTTAAAATTTAAATTAGTGACCTCTTACAAACCTTCAACACACACAAGAGAAAAATTGAAGAAACACAATCAATTGTATAACATACTTACATTGCTCTCTCCGCGACTCCAACTTTGTTCCTCGCCAAAAAATTCAACTTCAATATCCCGTTTAAGTTTTAGTACATCATCTGGGACTGGAACTTCCACAACAGCCTTCAAGAGACAGATACGTCATTTTCAACAAATTTTTTGTGTCCAATTTCCAGGAAAAAGTAACTATAAGAATATGAAAAACGGTAATATGATAAAAAGGAAACCAGAAAAGACGGATAAAAGAAAAGAGAAGCAATGATCATAAATAGAAGAACAAAAAAGATTCAATGAGAGAATATACCCATCAAATTATCCCAGAAAGAATCAAAGTTACAAACTTTTATTTGGTTGTAATAGTTTACAAGATATTCACACATAGAAAGAGGGAGAGGGCACAATGTTACCTCTCGAATCTGCAAAAGCTGATCTCGGGTATATCGAACACGTTCGCGACCCTCAAACCGCGAATCCCCAGCCTAATACAATAGAAAACGGAAGCTATAAGAGTCCAACGAGGAACAAAATTTTAGACGAACATTAAAAAAAACAACAATTACGCTACTGAACACGACCTAATGTTTCGGCCAATGGATCAATTAAGGAAGAAATCATACCGAAAACTAATTAAACCTCCACAATTTCAATATCTATGAATAAATCTCCATAGATTAAAAAGATTTGAACTCTTCCAACTCAATCAATAAGCAATAAACCTCAATCACAAATCAAATCGACAAATAACTAAACAGAGGCGGAAATGGACAGGAAACACAGGATTAGGGCATTGAATCAAAAGTGAAAATCCAAATCAAACAACATAACAAGAGCTTGTAAACTAGAATGAACAAAAGAGAAATACATACATACATTCAAAGAAAAGGAAGGGAGATGAGAGGAAAAGGAACCGAATGGAAAAGTAGAAGAAGAAGATGATGATGAAGACGAATGGTTGGAGGAGCGAGGACCAAGGAGTCTAGGTCGACCGCCACCAGGTCTCAAGCTTAGAGCCGTCCGATCAGCCTGCTGCATAACTCGATCTATCGCTCAGGGATGGAAATCGCCGCCGTCGCCGCCGCAGAAACAAGAAGAACCGCCGGAAAAGGAAGAAGAAGAAGAAGAAGATTCAGCGGCGGTGCGCGCCGAATTGGATTGGGGGAATTGAGGAGATTGGGAATTATGAGGTTTTGGTGTTTATCCGTTTCCGTTTCTCTCTCTTGTAATGAGGAGAGAGAAACGCTGGCGGAGCCTAACAAAACCCTTTCAGCCGTATCCTCCCTCTCTCTCCATCTTTTTTTTTTCTTTTTCCTTTTTCATTTTTGGCTTCCATAATTGTATTTTATTTTTGAAACTTTCCATAATTGTATATTGATACACATTTGTAAAATAAATTGATGTGATATCTAAAGTGTTATCTAAGGGAGAATTTTTCAATACATTTGACTGTGGTTTTTTTTTTTTTTTTTAGAAGTATACAGTTGATTGTAAGGAAGTTTGATTCAAACATGTCGATAATTATTTTATTTTTGAAATATAAATTTATAATAATTATTTTATCTTAACTTTTTTTTATTTAGATATCTGCATTTTAACTATATTTTAAAAAATAAAATTAAAATTTGAATACTTGTTTTTGCTTTTAAAATTTGATTATTTTTCCCCTATTTTCTTAAAGAAAGAGCGATACACTGTATAAAGATGGAACACATACTAGGAAATTTTAAAGATCTTAATTATCTATTTATTTTTGTAAATGTCAAAATTATAAAAAATGCTCTAAATTACCAAGTTTTTTTAATAAAAAGAAAATATGCCTTTTTTTAGTACAAAGAAACATACTTGAATTAAAAAAATATGAAAAGATGCCTTTTATGAAAACATCATACTTGAATTAAAAAATATAAAATAATTTATTTTAAAAAAAATATCATCATCATTGTTTTCTTTTGGATAAAATATTTAAATTTTATTGATATAATATATCTTTGGCCTTTTAAAAGTGTTATCACTCGAAAATCTTTACTAAATAATAGTTTGGTAAATTTATTCACCACTTTAAAGTAGTTTTTTTATTTTTTAAATGGTGCAATAAAAGGACTTTTCAAGTGGTGACCCAACTTAGTACTATTTTCACCCAAACACACTTGCGGAGTTCTGATGGGATCCGTGCATTAGTGTTGGTATGATCGCACCCACCACTTTAAAGTAGTTAGTAGTCAAAAGAATACTAAGAAGTTAAAGAGAGGTGACAAAGATGATAAATTTAATCCATGATGAATCCGGAATTTGCACGGAAGGTGTTTGATGAAATGCCTGAGAGAGAGGGATACGGTTCTTTGGAACACGATGATTTCAGGGTTTGATATTAATGTATTCGAAATGTGGGGAGTGCGAAAAAGGAAGGCTGTTGTTTGGTCAGATTGATCAGCCAGATCTGATATCTTTTAATGCAATGATTTCTGGTTATACTTTCAATCATCAAACTGGGTTGGCTGTGGGACTCTTCAGGGAATTGCTTGCTTGTGGACAGGGTGTTTATTCATCCACATGGGTGGGCTTATTTCCAATATTTTTGCCCTTTACTCAATTCAAACTCTAAGCATGAAAGATTGCTATTATTTTGCAACCTTGTGTTTCAACTACATTTACTAGTCTGTTTACTGTCGTCTCCAAGGGGCAGCTCAGCGGTTGAAGCTACGGATTTCAAAGTATGCTTCTTTGAGAGATCCCTAGTTCGAGGCCGCCGGAAAGCCCTTAAACTAGGGACGGGCCAGTGGTGCCACCGGTATAGGGGAGTGAAACTCCGATTTCCCGGTTTTCAAAAAAAAAAAGAATGTCTGTTTACTGTCAACTGAACGAAATTCAATATGCAAGGCAGCTGTTTGATGAATCTCCGGGGGTATACTCAAAATGGGCTGACAAAGAGTGCATTTTCTCTTTTCCAGGAAATGATGCCTCAACTCAGTCCAAATCCTACCACTGTTACCAGTATACTTTCGGCTTGTTCTCAACTTGGAGCTCTAAGTATTGGCAAATGGGTTCAGGGCTTGATTAAGAGGGAAAAACTCGAATCGAACGTATACGTCTCAACCGCGTTAGTTGATATGTATGCAAAATGTGGTAGCATCGTGGAGGCTCGTCAGTTATTTGATTCAATGGAAGAAAAGAATGCTGTAACTTGGAATGCCATGATAACTGGTTATGGCCTCCACGGACATGGCAATAAAGCACTAAACCTCTTTAATAAAGCACTAAACCCTTTATTTAATAAGATGTTACTTTTCTTATGCTTGCAGTCACTCTAGCTTGGTGAAAGAGGGAAATGAGATTTTCCACTCTATGCTTAACAAATATGGTTTTCAGCCCATGAGTGAGCACTACGCTTGCATGGTTGACATATTTGGGAGAGCTGGACAGCTGAGGAATGCCTTGGAGTTCATTGAAAATATGCCACTCGAGCCCGGCCCTGCTGTTTGGGGTGCGCTGCTTGGCGATTGCATACAGACATAGCCCATGTTGCATCCGAAAGACTTTTCCTATGGGAACCAGAAAATGTGGGATACTATGTTCTGCTTTCTAATATATACTCTGCTGACAGGAACTTCGCTAAAGCTGCTTCGGTACAACTAGTTGTTAAGAAGAGAAATCTGGCAAAAACACCTGGTTGCACTCTATTTTTTTTTTTTTTTTGAAACAAGGACAACCACGCCCGTCCCTAGGCCAGGTACCGGGAGACATCGAAGGAGTAATGTCACAGTTGAGTCTCGAACTTGGGAACTTGAAGAGAACCTGATTACACTCTAATTGAAATTAGTGATCAACAATATGTGTTCACATCTGGTGACCAGTCCCATCCTCAAGCCACAGGCATTTGTGCCATGCTAGAAAAGTTAACAGGGAAGATAAGAGGCTGGATATTAGGCGGAAACTGTTACTACTGCTTTGCATGATGTTGAGGATGAAGAGAAGGAGTTAATGGTGAATGTCCACAGTAAGTAGCAATTGCTTTTGGGCTTATTTCAACTAAGCTTGGAACTGTCCCCAAGGGGTGGCACAATGGTTGAAGACTTGGGCTTTGAGGGTATGTTCCCCTCAAGGTCCCAGGTTCGAGACTCCGCTGTAACATTACTCCTTCGATGTCTCTCGGTGCCTGGCCTAGGGACGGGCGTAGTTACCTTTGTTTCAAAAAAAAAAAAAACTAAGCTTGGAACTGAAATTAGAATTATTAAGAATCTCCGAGTTTGTCTTGAGTCATACTGCAACTAAATTTATATCCAAGATCACTGAGAGAGTGATTGTGGTCAGGGATGCTAATAGATTTCATCATTTCAGACTATTGGTGAAAATAACAGTCTCATGGTTAGTTCAGATTATTGGATTGGAGGGACCATGTAAGCAAGAAGCCATTGGCATTCATGTATTAGATTAAAATAATTTATTAATTATAGGTATTATGATTTTTCCCCCCAAAGAAGGTTAAACAAATTCAGGGAGAGTCGTTTGATATGTTGTGAAGTATTGACAGAGAAAGTTTATACTGCCAGATAGATATGCATGAGATAGCAACTCAACCCTTCATTAGATTTCCATCTATGTTTTTTCATGAGCCATGTGATATGTTTTTTGGATACTCAAGAAGTCAGTTTGCTGCATTTGAGAATAAAATTCAAAGAATGTGTCTCAGAAAATAATAATATTAATCCTCTAGGTGTTATACTGTCTGTCTATGAGTCAGAAATTTCATATTTCTATGTGCATATACTTTCTTTTACTGGATCTTTCATATCAATTACTCTCAGTTTTGATGTGTATACTGTTTATTTTTTTCACAGGACAAGGTGCTGAAGGTACAATATTGTAATATTTTTTTCACAGGACAAGGTGCTGAAGGTACAATATTGTAATTGTTTATATGAAAAATTCTGTTTTGTGTACACAAGCTGAATTTAACAAACGCATTATCTTGATTTGTTCTCAAAACTAGGCACATTCATTGACATACTACACAAAAAATTCACTCTTTTTTTAAGAAGAAATTATAAACAAAAATTTCACTCTTGCTTTTATTCATTCTTGTGCTTCACATTCTTTCAGTTCAAATATTCTATATGCAATGTCCAGAATCCATATAAATCTCCTGGCTATGCACATGAATCTTCTGGTGATGCACACATCAAATAGCAAGAAAGAGAGGTTATTTCAGCAATTTAGTCCACATTTCTTGGTATCAGGTCCCTTTGTTTTCATCACAAATGGATCAATTCGGACCCAAAGCAAGGAGAAGATTGAAGCCAACAGCACGGACCATATGACGACTATAGTCGGGGTGCGGTTTTGTCGGCCCATCAGACCCTTAAGGAATGGGTAGAGATGAACAATCACCCAGAAGGCAAAGAAAAGCTTCCCAAATAGAGGTCCCCATGACTGATAACCATTGTTTATGGCATCTGAGATGCCTGCAACCACCCCAACAATGTTAATGATCAAAATGGTTGTTGGAGGTATTAGCAGAGTGGTCCATTTGAAGGCGTATAATTCTCCGAAGTCTTCGTCATCTGTTGCCTTTGATGTAACTGTGAAGCTAGTATCAATTCCAGCCAAAACCTTCAATAGACCTTGTACAACAGCAAATAGATGAGCTGAAATTCCACCAATGACCCAGAACTGCTCATTTCTCCACCATTCCTCAATGCTAACTCCACTCCATTTAAGCTCAAGAATACCCGTAGCAATAATGGAAAGAAACAAGGAAATGAAATAGAGACTTGCTAAAGTGCTTATCTGTTTGTCCAAAAGCCAAAAGATAATTTCATCAGTGGATGCAAAATACTTGGCCACAAACCGAAACAGTGGAGAAAAATAAAAGCGCGAATCGTGATTAGTTTGTGTGCCGGACAGGGTCGATGATCAAGTAAGTTTATCAAACAGTACTTATAAGTATGTAATTTACTGTGACTTTTCAATTAATCATGTCTTACTCAGTTTCCATCTTCTATAATATTTTCTGCTTGAATCATCTTTTGTAGGTGATAATGTAAATTGCTCTATACTTACCGGTGGCATAATAAACTTATCGGTGAGAAGGCATATTGCAGGGAGGGAACAGTAGGCGAGAAGTGGTATTGATGTGAAAGGGTAGACAGTTGTGTTGACATATGCAAATCTCTCCAGCCACTTTAGGTTCCCACCCTTGTAACCATACCAAACAGGGCAGTGATTGCTGAAAAAGATTTCAATAGACCCGAGCGCCCACCGAAGCACCTGGTTCAGCCGATCAGACAAGTTAATGGGAGCTGTACCCTTAAATGCAGGTCTCTTTGGTATGCAGTATATAGATCTCCAGCCACGACAATGCATCTTGAAACCTGTTAGAATATCTTCTGTGATAGATCCGTAAATCCAGCCCAACTGCACACACAAACATGACACTAGTTTCAGTTCCAAGTCTACCCATCTCTATACCATATATGAAACTTTTTGTTTGATTTAGGATTTAGCATTCCAATAGTGAACAGAAGAGGAAGGTTGCGCTTAGATGTTTCAAGTAAGAATTTTCGACATTACCTCGGTACCCCATTCGGTTTTGTCTTCATAACCGCAACTGATAACATGAATTGCCTCCTTAAGCAGGGCTGCTGGACTTGAGGATGGTGGAACACCGCCTTCTTCCATCAAAGTTGAGGTAACAAAAATGGATGACTGTCCGAATTTCTTTTCAAAATTCATTTGTGACATTAGTAACTCCTTGTCATCTTCCATCACTACTCATATAGAATCAAGAGATTATGAGTCAACAATCTGTTGGAAAAGTATTCACCAAGACACAAACACCAACAAAAGTTCAAGTTTGAAAAAATGTAGACTCACCTGCAGCATCTCCATCTATCCCACTTTTAGAGCTCTTAAGCTTCTTGCGACTTCCAAAGCATGGACAACAGTCACAGCTTACCATTTTTGGGCGCTTAGGACCTTTTGGGGGCTCATAACCATATAAAGCATGCCTCCTAAAGACGCACCCTGTGCCGACATATACAGGACCTTGAATTCCATCTAAACCTCTCATGTTAATCTGCATCACATAGAAACATGATTTATTTTTACTATTTTTAGCCTAGTTTGAACAAGTATACATAATATTTTTGAGCTAAGGTATTTACATCAAAGAAGACTGTATTTCTGTTGGCATAACGATCGTTCCTATCTATCCCATCAAATCTTTGTGGAAATTGTACATAACAAACTTTTTTTCCAACTTGAGGGTCCATAAGGAAGCACATGGCCTCTCGTGCTGCTTTGCTATTGTTTATGTAGTGATCACAATCCAAGTTCAACATGAATGGAGCATTTGTAAGCACTGCAGAGACACGAATCTACAATTGTGCAGAATGTTCAAGATTAGATTAAGGAAAAGGAATAGATCAGGGTCAAGAAAGAGGGAAACTTGGCCCGGGCAAGTTACCAAGGAATTCATGGCACCGGCTTTCTTGTGATGTTGGAAACCTGGTCTTTTCTCACGAGATACGTAAACTAAGCGAGGAAGTTCATTCCCTTCTACATCAAGGCCTCCACTGTGACCTAGAAAGACTTGAATCATACCAGGATGATCTTTTGTGTTGTTGCCTGGCCATGGTGTGCCATCTTGCATTATCCATCCTTCTGTGGGTACTTTTATTGCTTTGGCTACTTGAGCATTTATCCTAACCTTGAATTCTTCATATTCTCTCTACATGAATCAAATACATTTCAAGCTTGATATTAATCACATTTTGTATAACTCTTGTGTACCACTTTCTCATAGGATTTGTTAAAAGTGCATACCTTCATTGCTCGACGCTCCTTTACAAATGTTGGCTGGACTTTGTCCTTGAGATAATCAATTTTTTCGGAGAAGTACATTTCCGGTGCTCGAGGTTCTATTGAGAACTTCTTACAAAAAGGCACCCATTTTCTGGCAAATTCTGCAGTTTCAGACATTGCTTCAAAGGTAAGCATAGAAGCTCCATCGTCTGAAACGTAGCATGAAATCTTATCAACTGGATAGTCCATGGCCAAGATTGATAAGATTGTGTTAGCTGTTACAAGAGGAGGTTCCTTCATTGGATCTACAGTACTGACGAAGATATCCACCGGAGCAAGCAAATTAGGTTCACCTTCTCGTTCATACCTACATTACAGCATCCATATGAATATGTTCAATAATGAAGTTCTAGATTTTGACATATTCTACTCACATAGTTCTTTTTTTTTGTTTTTAATGTTGTTCCAGAATTGATGTTACCTGAGGGACAGACGATCTAAGTAGGTTTCGCGATCGATTGGGAACCATTTAGGGAACTGATCGAGGATCCATGAAAATGCAAACCAGATTTCACATATTACAGAAGTTAACCACAAACCCAATGCGTCATGCACTGGATTTAAAATCCGATACCGAAGGAATAAGGCGAGAATAGCAAGCCGAGCCACAATAACCATCCGGTAAGGATTAATTTTGCTAGATGCTATTGGTACCTTCCTTGATAGTGGCTGTCTAGCTGCATCAATCCTACATCATTTTGCAAGTCAATTTATACATGGACTTCCTCTAGAGAAAGTTTAAAACATCAAGGAATTGTGAAATTTTCAAGCATACATAGACATGTCAGGGTCATTGGCATCATCAAGTTCAGGCCCAAGATTTCCTTGCTGCATTTTCCAATCATCCATTCTATCTTTCCAACCTTCCTCTCTCTTTTCATTCCATCTCGCACTCCCTGATATTTCGAAAGGTTATCAGATACCGTACGAAATTGAAGCTTGATGTAGCTTCAGAGAGATAGCTATCCAAATTAACAATGGGATGCAGAAAATTTTACCTGGTTCAGAAACTGGATACGGATGCACACGTTTGTGCAATGAAGATGACAACATCTGATCTCCATAACCTTGAGACGACAAAGGAAGCTCACCATTTTCCTGCAGATGCAATAGATGGTGTTTATAATTCCAATTTATCTAGAAAAAAAAAAAAAAAAAAAAAATCCAAACTGAGGATGAAGAGTAAAAGTTTTGCCCACTTACTGGCAGTGTTCTTCCATATTGTGCATTTTCATCATCATCTGGCCCTCTACCATAGCTCATCTTTCCATGAAGCATGGCTTCTGCCATATGACTCGGATTGTTCCTCTCGTCATCCATGTTGAACTCATGTTCAATGTCATCGATGTCTTCTTCATCGTCGTCTCCCTCGACCCTCGGACTCCCTTAACAATACCGGAAAAGAGAGAGTTTAAGAAAAACAGAAAACTCGAAACTTGTTATTGCATAGTCCATTGTTCTGTGTTTTACCTTTGAGTCGCTTGTATCTAGTTTTACACTGAGGACACAGTTGACTTCCTTCTCTTCTTTCATACTCATAGCAAGGTCTGCAAACTGGAAAACCACATTCATTACAGGCAACAAACAGATCACCATCCACAGTTAGCCCCACTTCATCACCACAAATCTCACAATTTTGACCATCCAAGTTCTTCAATGGCTTTGGCTGCATAAAAAAATACAAAACAAAAGCACAACCATATCAGCCTCAAACAACAAACACACAAACCAAAACCTTCTCTTACTGCACTTTCTGATTAGTTAAGTTCATCACCTCCTCATGGCCATGGATGACAACAAGCTCGTTGCGGTTGTGAGACCCGGCGACAAGTCCAGCGCTGGCTTCCATGGCTGGCGATCGACACGGGGAGACAAAGCATTCAATGAAAGATGTGAGTTCGGAGGAAGGAACGTGTTTTATGAAGGAGAATGGTAGAGAAGGGTGGCATGGGATATTCAATTGCCTTCTTCACCTAAATGTGTCCATGTTATGGGTGGTGAGTTGGTTGCTTTGTCAAAGTCCATATTGCCTTGAAGTTAAGCTTCCTCCCCTTCACTGTTCAACTGCTATAGACCTCTCTTCTACTTCCTTTTCCACTCTAACCATTGAGGTATATATTTCATTGTTGTTCTTTTGCTTTCATTTTCTCTTCTTTACTTTATAATAGTTCTTCTTTATTAATTACATGTTTGATCTCAAAAGCTAGTCAACTCATTAACCCTTGCATAGTGATATCATTCAAAAGTCCCATAATTGATTTGTTATAAGCTATACCAATATATCATCTAGTTTATAGTCTTCCGACTATGGTGAATGTATGGACTAGTTTACACACACTTCGAGTAATATTACAAGATAAACCACTCTGAATTCATAACTCCTTAAATCCTCAATACGTTCTATAAATCATATGAAATCATGGGATACGATTATAAATCATAGTTGTTACACTAGTTGTTAGTATTAGTATATATCGTATTGATGCGATTTCATCTTTTTGCAATTCTTATACAAAGGAATAGAAGGTGAAAAAGGAGCATGTCTGACATGAGCAGCTAGGGAGGAATGCTTAGAATGCAAGAAGCTGATGCTTAAATTGCAAACAAGTTGAAAACTTGTGAACCAAAAGAACTTCAAATGGTTAGGTAAGGAAGTTGCAGTCTCTCCATCTGTTCTTGACTCATTAACTTATTCCTAATTCCCACTCTTAATTAGTTTCACACATAACTTTCCTTACATGATGTATATATTATTTGTTTGCCAATCATTTTTCATCTCATTTTCCTTTTATTTTCCGGCAAGAGTAACATAGATTTTGTTCATATGGCCTGAGCCATCAAATATTCAGTGGCCCATTTTATTTATTTTAATTTCTCTTTAGTTGTTCACATAAGTGGGCCCCACTGTGTAAAAATCTTCTCTCTTTTTTATCTATTTTTTCTTTTTAAACGAAACTTTCTGGAAACGAATTCCTAACATATCACAATTTAAATTGTCAAAAAGTTGCTAAAAACTACGAAAACACGAGCTTACAAAAATTTAACTTCGTTTTAAAATTATGTTATAACCATTTCATTTTCGTGGCTAAAACAAGCTTTTATTTCGTTTTTAGAAGAGCATGAAAAAAAAAACTAAAAAAATCCAAACTGTAATTTGAAAATAACAGTTTTTATTTTTTAAAACCAAAAAACTAAAAATAAAAAATAAAATATTTACCAAAAGTGATATATTAAAATTTATTAATTTAAACTTCGTATGATAATCATTCAATTTTTTATTCTTGGTTTATGAAATTAAAGCTTATTTCTATTCAATTTTATTACTATATGTTCTACCTTTCCTATAATGTATCCATATTTTTTAAAAAAAATAAGTGAATACTAACTAAATTTCAAAAATAAAAACAAGCGTTTGGAAGCTACTTTTTTTCTCTTAACAACTCCAAAAATGAAAATTATTTTACTTTTTTTACAACTGTTCGTTCATTGAAGGTAAATTTTTTTAATTAAATCCCAAGAAAAAACATTCAAGCTTTTATTACCAAGTTTGCTCAAACATACACACAGCCCTTTTCTCTTCCTCCCAAGAGAAAAAAAAACAGAAAAAGAAAAAGAACCTTATTACTCTAAATTACAGGAGAAAAAAAAAACAACAAAAAAGATTATGCTTCTATCTCAACCCAAACATGAAATTAAACCGATCGTCAAGTTCCTTAATCAACCTCCTCAATCTTCGGCCCGGCACCGCCGCCGGACGAGGCGGAAGCCCCAGCAGGCATATCATCACCCATCGGAGCACCGCCGCCGGCGCCGCCCTGATACATCTTAGCAATGATGGGATTACAAATACCCTCCAGCTCCTTAAGCTTGTCCTCAAGCTCATCAACCTCAGCCAACTGGTTCCTATCCAGCCACTCAATTGTCTCCTCTACAGACTTCTCAATCTTCTGCATATCCTCAGCATTCAACTTCTCTGCAAATTTCTCATCCCTCACAGTATTCCTCATGTTATAAGCATAGTTCTCCAGCCCATTCTTCGCCTCCACCTTCTTCTTCACATCTTCGTCCTCCGCCCGGTACTTCTCCGCCTCCTTCACCAGCCTCTCGATCTCGTCCTTGCTCATCCGCCCCTTGTCGTTCGTTATCGTGATCTTGTTCTTCACCCCCGCTGTCTTGTCCTCCGCCGTCACATTCAGAATCCCGTTGGCGTCAATGTCGAAGACGACGTTGACTTGCGGGACGCCTCTGGGTGCAGGAGGAATGCCAGTGAGCTCGAACTTTCCGAGGAGATTGTTGTCTTTGGTTTGGGCTCGCTCTCCTTCATAGACTTGGATTAGGACTCCGGGTTGGTTGTCGGAGTATGTGGAGAAGATTTGTTCTTTCTTGGTTGGGATTGTTGTGTTCCTTGGAATTAGGACTGTCATTACTCCGCCGGCTGTCTCGAGACCGAGACTCAGCGGCGTCACGTCCAGCAGTAACAGGTCTTGAACTTTCTCATCTCCTTCTCCACTTAGAATTGCAGCCTGTGCATAACCATATAGAAACAGTCAATATTGACTGATTTAACCACAAATTTATACTTAATAGAAAAAAAAAACCACAAATTTATAACAAATTATGCCTGGTTACATACTTTGTTTTTAGACCCTAAAGCTATTTGGTCCGAAAATTGTTAAGATCCGTAAAGAAATTTGCGTTGGAAATTTCATTTTTTTAATGAAATACCAAAAATAAACTTACAAAAAGAAGTTCATAGATTTTCTTCGACAGGAAATCTCATCATATCACAATGATATATGGAACTTAATTGTTATAATACTAAAAATACATTGAATTACCCATCAAAGTTAATGAATGAATTTTAACCATAAAAACAATTTTCTTATAAAAAACAACACAAGCAATATATGAAGTCAACATATGTCGCACCCATCTCAGCCCACTTTTCTCTCTCTTTTTTTTTTAATAAAAAAATATTAAAATGTGTGTGACTTCATGGGTGGGGTGCAGTCCTGATTTATTTGACTAATTCTTACACTATAAGCAAGAAAAGAGACTAGACCAAGAAATTCATGGTGACATTATGAATTGAATTCATAAATTTTTAGTTCTCAAATCCGCAAGGAAAATGAGTAGTGAAGTAAGTACCTGAACTGCAGCACCATAAGCAACAGCCTCATCAGGGTTGATACTCTTACACAGCTCCTTTCCATTGAAGTAATCCTGCAAAAGCTGCTGAACTTTCGGAATCCTCGTCGATCCACCGACCAACACCACTTCATGAACTTGGCTCTTATCAATTTTCGCATCACGAATACATTTCTCCACCGGCTCCATACACCTCATGAACATATCCATACACAGTTCTTCAAATCTCGCCCTCGTTATCGTCGCGTTGAAATCAATCCCTTCGTACAGGGAATCGACTTCAATCGTCGTTTGCGTAGTCGACGACAGCGCTCTTTTCGCCCGCTCACATGCCGTCCTCAGCCTCCTCAGCGCCCTCGCATTCCCGCTTATATCCTTCTTGTTCTTCCTCCTGAACTCCGTCACAAAATGATTCACCAATCTATTGTCGAAATCCTCCCCGCCGAGATGCGTATCGCCAGCAGTCGCCTTCACCTCGAAAATCCCTTCCTCTATCGTCAAGAGAGACACGTCGAACGTGCCGCCGCCGAGATCGAAGATCAGCACGTTCTGTTCGCCTTTACGAGAGGCCTTTTTGTCCAGACCGTACGCAATCGCGGCAGCCGTCGGCTCGTTGATGATCCGCATGACATTGATGCCGGCGATAGCGCCGGCGTCTTTCGTGGCTTGACGCTGCGAGTCGTTGAAATAAGCAGGAACTGTGATTACAGCGTTGTTGATACTTTGACCTAGAAATGCTTCTGCGATTTCTCTCATCTTAATCAGAACCATAGAAGATATCTCCTCGGGAGCGAACTGCTTCTCCTCGCCTTTATAGTTAACGATGATCATCGGCTTATCGCCAGGTCCGGCGACGACCTTAAACGGCCAGAGCTTCATATCGCTCTGAACAGAGAGGTCGGAGAGGCGCCGGCCGATCAAGCGCTTCGCATCGAAGACGGTGTTCTGAGGATTCATAGCGACCTGGTTCTTGGCCGCGTCGCCGATCAATCGCTCCGTATCAGTGAAAGCAACATAAGAAGGAGTGGTTCGATTACCTTGATCGTTGGGGATGATTTCGACGCGATCGTTGAGCCAAACGCCGACGCAGCTGTAGGTGGTGCCGAGGTCGATTCCGATCGCTTTTCCTTCGGTTTTCGCCGCCATATCTGGAAAGCTTGAGAGATTCACAGAGGTTTTTGTTTGTTTGGTGTATTTTGGAAATCTGAGATGAGGAATTTGGGAATTGAGAAAGGGATTTATAGGGTTTTTGGAGAACGGTCGAGATTTTGTTCGAAGGGGAAAAGGAAGAAGAAAGTTTTGGGATCGGAAGAGTGCTGGAGAGTTCGGGAGTGTTCCAGTTGCATTCTAGATGGCGGGGAAATTACCCGTAACAAATTCGGACACAATTATATGGGGTTTTACAATTATGCCATTACATATTTATTTATTAATTTCATAAATGTATTCAATAATCCAATTTCACAAAATAATGACACATCTTCCAAAATTAGAATTTTTTTGCATCCATTATCAAATATACATTATAATTAATATAAATCATATATTATAATTTATGATATTAATACAGTATTTTGTATAATATTAGTAGAGTATTATATTGTATATCAATACAATATTATGTTTTAATTATTGTGTAGGGTATGATTATATATGTATATATATATATATATTTTTTTTTTGCTTAGTATAGTAAATACTTTTCTAATTTAACTTATTCCTAAAAATACTCATATTTTTTATAATTCAAGAATATTAAACATTATAATAAAAAAAAAATCAAACTTATAATTGAATTTGATAGTTATATTTATGATTTCAAATTAAATGTTTCTAACTTTTAAGATCTTCTAATAATAAATAAATGTTAAATTATAAAATTCTATCTTTCAATTTTTATCAATATTTTTTTATGTTCTTAAACTTTAAAAAATTAATAATATTTTATATTTAATTAATTAAGATCTTCTTTAAAAATTTCAAACATAATTTTATTCAAAATCTTTTAAAAGTCTAAAGCCCAAAACATACATATAAATTTAATTATAAAATTATTTTTTGTCTCTTAGATTTCAACCTTAAAACGGACACAAATACTTTGATAATTAGTAGACATATTATTCCCATCTTATAAAATCAAATATAATCATAAAATTTCAATTTTATATAAAATAAGATTGAATATTAAACAATTTTTAAATTCACAAATTTATTTGATATAAAAGTAAAATTTTAAAAACATTTAATACATTAACCTTTGTGATAATTTTTTTGATGGCTATATAATTCAATATGAGTTACATTATATTATATTATATATATATATATATATATATATATATATATATTTTTTAGTAAATATTGGGAGAGGACAGATATCGATTCGGGCTCGAACTTGTGATGATGGTATTGAACTGATTTACACCCAAACAATGAAATCATTGGGCCACATACCCATTCGATTATTTTATATTTTATTTGTTTTGGGTGAGAGTTTAAAAGAAGAAATTGGGAGGCGGAGTAGGGGTAAAATAGGAAATGCAAATGCGAACATCAAAACGGTGGGGGTTTGGCTGTTGGCTTCGCGCCAGAAAGAGAATGGCCGACAATTTATGATTCCCCATCGCACGTGTCTCTCATATGTCCAAGTTTTTTGCCACTTTTAAAACATTCCTCCATTTCTATTCTAATTTCATTCATTGACGTGGAATTTTCATTATCCACTTTTGCCCATCACTGAATTAAAAAAAATATTCCGGATATTCAATTCATTAAAGCTAGATGCCAAAGAAGAGTATTTTTAGGTAAGTAGTTGCTATAGATTGAATTCATCATTTTATGTATTATAAGACTCTTTTCTACCAATTAAACAATTCCATGATGATTTTTACATTAGTACTCTTACATAGATGAGAATCAAATGCCAATTTTTATAACTAAATTCTCGACAATTGATTGTTGAAGTGGACTACATTAGATATCATAGGCAAATGCTATTGACCAGAGAAACTATATGTCGAATCAAGGTGTCTCAAAGTCATAAGTAAATATTGTTAAATAAAAACAACATTAAAGGGTGTTTATAGCAAGGGTTGAAATGGATAGAATGGAAGAGAGGAATCATAGATGGTTGATTGAGAATCATTTTTTCAAAATCATATTTTTATTTTCTTCTTTTTAATTCTCATATTCCCATGATCCTTTCTTGTTCCCTTTTCCAAACATTCCTTAGGGCGTGTTTGGTGCCGGGATTAGGATTAAGTTAGTCGGTATTAAGTTAAGCTGGGGATTAAGTTAATATGTGTTTGGTGGACATGTTATGTTAAGCTGACTGTTGTTTGGTGCAAGGATTAAGTTAAACTGAATTTTTATTTAACATTTTTTTAACATTGTTTTCTCTTGATAATAAATAAATGACAAAATGACATTAATTAGAAATAGCAACAATATAATATTCATTTAAAAAAACATGTTTATTATTTATTTCAATTTTAACTTAATATCTATATTAAATTTAAAAAATATATAACAAATTTTATATTCATTAAAAAAATTTAGAAAGACATTAAACTATGTAAAAATCATTTTAATTTAATTGCTTAATTATAAGGTTGGTATAAATTTAAATTTTTTTTAAAATAATTTAATTTATTTAGTACACCTTAAGTTGAAATTCAATTTTACTCATATTTAAAAGTAGTTCAAACTTCAAATACACTGATGAAAATTATAATAAAAGCGTAAACCTAATTTTCATGCATTTTTAAATTATTTTTCCTAATACTCATTCAAATTAAAGTTGTAGTTAATATAGAAATAACAAAATTACATTCAAATTAAAACGATTTTTTTTTTCTTTTGAGAAACATAAAAACCTATTTAGATGTTTAGAAAGAAGTCATCAAATAACACAAGTAAAATCTCTTATGTGTATAATAATAAATCAAATTATATTCTAAGTAGTAAAATGAGTTTTAAAATTTAGCAATTTTTGTGATATTTTATGTACCAACCATTGATTTCAAATGAACATAATTTTAAAATGGTCAATTAAACTATTTAATGTTCTTTTTTCAATTAATTAAACTAAAGTATCCAAATGGATTCAAATTATTTATGAAAATTTACATGTAACATGTTTTATTTGATTTTTTATTTAATAAAACTCATTAATACCTTTTAAAATGAATATAGTTTTAAATTTATTTTTACAATAACTAGGATAAGGGAATTCGAACCATTTTTAAATACCATAAAAAAAATAGCAAAACAAATTTTTTGACATTCTATTAGATGTATGCATTTTATATTTTACGAAAGTTTTCTCCAATATAAATTGAAGATTGGTTAACTTAGTTGTTAATAGTACTAAAAAAAGAGTCAATTGTTAATATCCATTATTTCAAATTATTTGTTAATTATATTGTCAATATCTATTCCTTCCAAATTTAAAGAGATTCATACTATATCTTAATAATAAAATTTTGTTACATTCAAATAATTGTCTTTTAAAATTCAAATATATTTGTCTTGTTCTTTTGAATCATTTATTTCTTTAATTATTTAACATTTAACATTAAATTTAGAATATACAATTATATATTAAATAAACTACAAAATATAAAAAAAAAAATTATTCTAAAAAAATTAAACATAAAAAATAATTTGAATAAACTTTTATTTTAAAGTTGAATAAACTGTTTGAAAAATAGAATTAAAGATGATTTCGGAAAACGAGACAGAGAAAGAATATATGAGAATTATTGTTGAATTTCGTGAAGGATTAAGTTAATATGCGGGATTAACTTAATCCGTTCACCAAACACGAATTGGGAGATTAAGTTAATCCAGATTAACTTAATACTCACCCCGAACATCCCTTAACTACCATAAATGTATTTGGAATAGAGTTTGTGAAGGCACACGGATTATCTCAACACCATATTTGGATGTGGGATAAAACAACTCTAGAAAGTCTTCAAAAGAAATTTCATAACAAAATCTTCATAAAGCCCTTAAAGTATAGTATTCATTTGTATTTCAACTATTCGTAATTCATCATGAATAAGTCTTGGTTCCATTGATTGATAATAAATCAGTTCAGATATTTAGCCGTCATTTATTTGAAAACAATGATACCCTCTGGAAGAGTTTGTGATTTCCCTCCCCAAATCTGTACTAAAAAAAACTGCCAGCGAGAGAGCTCTTGCAATGTAAAAATGTAGGATTGAAGAAATTTTTCAGAAAAGAAATAGATTAAAATTGAATAAAATTAAAAAAGATTTACAGCTACAAACTCCTGCTATAAGAATTTAAAGAATGAATTTACATGCGGGGGAAGACTGATTCGGAAGAACAACTCATCTTTCTGTGAGGTTACGAATAGATGGGTTTTGTTGTTAGCTTAGCTTGCTATATAAACCCTAAAACTGCCACCCCTTTTTCAATTCTGGTTTTGTTTGTATGAGATTTGTACACAAACTCTGCTCCTGAACCTGCTTCCAAATGCCATACAATTAATGATATGCAATTGCAAAACCTGATAGGCAATTTTCGAAATTCTGCCAAAACATTAGAAATGATTGTCCCTGATGTGGCTTTAATTTCAAAATATTTCAATTAGAAACATTTTAAACTTTGTATACCAACTCTATACACAAAATGTGTGAGTAGTTATGAAGTTTGGAACAAAGTGTTTGTGTAATGGAAGTCATGGATGGAATTTTGTGTGATTATAGCAACTTGTCACATGGTGGAAGTTCATTTTATCTGGGGTTATTTTTTGAATTTTAAAGTTTTTCGACATAAATTCTTGTGATTCTATTTTGTTGTTTTTTGTGAGACCCTCAAAAAGTTTGAAATGTTAGTGCTAAATTAGTAAGGGTATAGTGGTAATTAGCTTAATGTTTTGTTTAAATAAGGGAGTTGGGTCATAAAAGGGAAGGTCGGGAGAGTCTAGCCCTCTCAAATGGCTATGGGTATATGGTAATGTAATCTTGATTTCTTATCAATATAGTTCTCTTTTGACTTTAACGTTTTCTTTGTGATTGTTAAGATTATTAGTATTCTAACATTATCCTTTTAGTTCAATTATTATTTTCTGCTTATTCTCACGGATTTTTCCAACAATTTTCCATTAGAACTTTATTCTCCTAACTAAACAGCTCTTATCAGCTTCATGTGAACAAAAAGGATAAAATTTGGGAAACTATTCACTTCAAATGACATTTGTGGGATAATAAAAGGTTTCAGATCAAGATCAAGAAGAGTAGATCCTTAAGTCAGTTATACAACAGTGGAATATTATCCTCACCTGCAAAGCTGCTGTTGATGCCAACAATGCTATACATTCATTAAGCATAGATTTTTCTTTGGCTGCGACCGTAGCTAGTTCGAAAACCGACATCTGCATTAACTCCACCTGAAAAACAAATAAGACAGTGATGAACAACAGATAACAGAACTGCAGACAGGAAAGCATTGAAGCTCCCAACAAATGTTACAACGTATAATGGGTTTGTAAAGTATAAATAGTAATAAATATCCAAACATTGCTCATCAAAACATCAACAAACAATTCAATAAATTATACTTTCAATGGCCTAGAAGTCAGAATTATAAGACAGAGTCACTTCATGATGCAAAACTGTAAAGATATAAAATCTATACATTATGAGGCAGAATTATAAATTATACTTTCACTGTGAAGTTTGCACATAGTATAAATTTAAAACAATTATGAGGCAGATGAAAAAAAATGATAACTCGTAGATCTCACGGGATAAAATGCTAACTGGTAGAGGAAAAATTCAAATCAGGCAGTTTCAGGGATTACAAAGGTTTAGATACCTGCAGCATTAAGTTTATTTCCTCAAGCTATAATTATAAAAATTATTTTTATTCTCAATGATAAGATTGGTCAATGTCCTTAATAATTGAAGAAGCTCTTGATTCTTAGGAAGATGTGGCTGAAAGGTGTTAAATATTGATAACATTAAAAAAAGAGTTATATTAGCTTACCCTTGGGAGCAAGGAGCCAATAGAGGATCCCATTGCTTGCATCACCTCAACGGCTGAACAAATAGCACCATTTAAAGAGCCAGCATCTGCCTGTAAATAAGCAATTATTATCAGTTACCAATATTATATTCAGTTTCCCATAATTAAAAGTTTAAACCAAACCACTGGTCAATGCAGCGTACCTTTGCTCCTCCAGTTACTGGAACGCGAAGAGTGCTCGACTCCAAATCGTCTATGACGCCTGATAAGGATCGATTATGACTTCTTTCAAGGGCCGCCCATTCGTTGAGGTCGCTCATCTGTATCAATCGCAGGCGACATAAAAATCATATCAAATCTTATTGCTGGTGAAACAAAGCAAGTTCGTTACTCATAAGTTGGCATTTGATGCTAAAACTTGATACATTGCTATCTGAAACATTGAGATTGAGACCATGTGCTATAATACCTATTGCATAAGTCTAAATTTTATTCATAATCCTTAGACGTTTCGTCTAAGTCCTATAAGTATTTTCCTCAGGTTTGTTCAGGCATAATGTTCTCTATCAAGTTATATAATTTGAGCACCAATTATAGTTAACCCAAAACAGTGTATTACATTGGAAGTATAAATGAGTCGTGCTGTATAAACTATACTAATAATATATAATCGATTTGAATTAATTAATCGCATTACTTGATCATTCATAATTGAGATCAACTTGAGCTCTAGCTTCAACTGTTGGAGATTGATCCTTTTTCTGATTACTGAATCCCGCTGATTTAGTGTAGTATTCCATACGCCAAGAAGAGTTCTCTGCATCAAACCACAAAAGTTGTCAGTCCTCAAACTTGCACTTAAGTATACAAGCATTAATGCTCAAACATGCAACACAGAATGCTAATTAGATAAAAGAAACAAAATCTATCACTAAAAGTTACTGCCACGTCAAAAAATGGTCTACAATCTAGCAAGATCAACATGCATTAACGCCCTACCTCTGCTGTCACCTCCTGCTTATGCAAAACAGCCTCTGCACGTGCATTAGCATATCTCCACTGTAAATCTCTATTATATAGAAGCCGTAGCTGATGAGCACTTTCTATATAGCTAGCAGCCTTCTTTCCCCTTTTAAAATCTGCTAAGAAACTGAGTACAGAAGATGAAACATTGGATTGAGTAGCATTTGAAGGTCTTGTTGGCGATGAGCAGATTCCGCGAGGAGGCGGAGTTGATGGTCTCATTCGAGATGGACTAACTCCTCTAGTAACAGAGGATAATACTTGTGTCTTAGAAGGTGAAGATGGGCGTGGGCCAAGAGTAGGCGAGTTATACCTCACAACTCGGTTTGTTGTTGTTTTTATGCCTGCTAAATTTGAAGAAACAACCTTGTTAGCTGCAGATTCCTGCATAGAATTGTCATTAGCTGAATTTGCCTCAAATTCTTCCCTACTCCTTCCATCAGCATATGATAGACTCTCAACACCACAAGTCGATTTCTGTAAGTGTTTGTTAATACTCTCGACCGTAGTTGTCCTCGTAGAAGATAATCCGCTTCCTCTGAGTGGCTTATTTAAGCTTGAGACTCTTTTATCCGTGAGATCCACACTACAACTTAATGAATTGGAGGATGCTTTCGCACCAACTCGACTTGGCCATCTATGCTGATCTACGAGTTGGGTACATGACCTGTCAACCGGCTTGGAATTCTCTGATTGATCATTCCCATTTTTACATCTAAGAGGGCTCTTCTTTCTTTCTGTCGTGGGCTTCCGTGCAACAGTTTGCATTTCAGCCAGCTTAGAAGAAAAATTAGAAGAAGGCCTCAGAGTTCGATCAGAAGGAGAAGATAACATGGGTTTTTCCTTCTTACTAACAGGAATAGAAATGGCATCCGATTGGAACGAGACGCTCAGACTTCTCATCGTAGATGGCCATAAACTCTCTGGTCGACCACTAATCATTCTTTTCGAAAGCAACTGTAAATCTGCTGGTGAACCATGAATTGGGGTGGCCGGGTTTGGAGGAGAAGGGGGTGTGGAGGGTCGCTTTCTCTCAGCTGATTGAGCTCTTTTAAGAACCACCTGGGAGGATGTATGAACCGTCCGTGTGAGGCTTGGTGATGGGCAACGCCGAGAGCCAGACGACAATGAAGGAGAAGGTGACATGTTTTTGGAACGCGAGGCAGACCGTGTGATAACTTCATTGTTCTTTTCTGCAGGAACCAATGGCTTTCTTGACGTTGCTGCTACTGTATGCTTTCTAAATGCCCGCGCCGATTCACATACATCCATCCAAACTATCGAGATCAGACCATAGTCATATATTTCTTCACATAACTGCGCAATCTACATCGCCCACAATCTTGAAAAAGCAGCACTCACGAAAAGAAAGATCCTTTACCCTGCATTGTATCTGCCACCACAAATGCACAATTTAAAGAACGAACGTAAAAGCAAGGAATAAACCAACATCAAAGAAACGAAATAGAAAGTGAAAAGAAAGAGAGCATACAGTTCAACAGCATCAAAAGATCAATCGAAAGGCGAACTTAAAACATTAGAACAAATAAACTGAAAAGAATAAAGTTTCTAATCAAGCAATGTCCTCAACCCAATTAGATCAGACCACCACAAGAAAGACAATGACACAGTAGGGTACACAGGGCCGCTAAAAAAAGGACTGCCATAAATTGCATCAACGTCTAATTCTTACAGCTTTGGTTCTTTGGATTCGGCTCGCTTCGACAAAAATTACGTTTATAGAATACGGGTCCCCTCAAAAACTCCCGAGCTGTGATAGAAAGTGTGGGCTTTTGCAGGTCACTGCAGGATAAGAAAGGGAAGTGGAGCTTAACCGGAACTTAATCGGCTATGGATGTTGTGCTGTAAACATGAAAGATTTTGTACATTTCAACTTCTCCGTCATCTTCTCTCTTCATAAAGACCTTTCATTAAAAACATTTCTGAAACTTGTAAAAGTAAAATGTATCATTCACTCCAACTATCAATGTTTTTTTCTCTCTTTATTTGTAAAAGTAAAATATATATAAATAAATCAACTGAGACACCATTCAATTTGCTTGTGAGCAAATGGTGGATGTCCACTGCACGTGCCAGAAGAACCTTTGTCCGTTCTAGAAATTTACATATCCGTATAAATGGATATTAATTACCAAACCAAAGTCAACTCGAAAGAGAAACCCATAGAAACAAAATTAAGATTTATGGTTATGTGCGAGGTTACATAAGAGCAACTTCGCCAATGAGAGCAACATCTCAACAACATCAATATACATTCAACAATTAAGGAGCCTTGAGTTCGAATCTTCTACCCTAAAAATTATAACTCAAAAAAAGAAAAAAAAAGAGTAAGGTTTCCATTTGGACTTTCCGGATTAATATTCCCCTCTTCATAAGTTCCTAATTCAAACCCGGTTATCATAAATGCAAAATCCTCAGGTAAATTTCTGCAATTCATCATTAAAAAAATCTCAAGGATTTCGACAGATTCGTGCATCTGATACAAGAAACCGGCCTACTCAGAGCCCTAACTGCTCATATAAATTTCTCGACAATAGCTTCAGATCTTGCAGAGAGAGGAATAATAATAAACTCACGAGACATCTCAAAATTTCAGAAAATACAAACACGACAAAAACAAATTCAGTAATTACAGTTAAAAAAAAAAAAGGATCCAACGTTTTATACGGATGATCCACGAGACAAAAAACTGTGAAATACTTCAAACTTAATATAGAAAACAAAAACAACATCTCCAAACTCCCAAGCTACACATAAAAGTACAGAAGAGAACAAAACTAAAAACAAAATCACTCGCAGAAAGTTTTAAGTCGAAATTCAAATTTAACTCTCAGAAAAACGAAAAAAAAATCAAGGAAGACGACAACAACTAAGAACCAGGCACAAATTAAAACCACAAAAAGCGACGGAAGATAAGAAAATCAAAGAGGTTGATGAAAAAGAGTTATAACTAATTCCGCCGCTAATCGGAAAAGCTCCCCGACGATTCGATTATGAACTAAATATCAGAGCTAACTAGGCCGCGCAATTTGATCGGAGAAATCCGCCATTGAAGGATCCAACGGCTGATTCGGATGATCCACGAGACAAAAACAGTGAAATACTTCAAAATTAATATAGAAAAGCACTCGCAGAAAGGTTTCAATCGAAATTCAAACAGAACTCGCAGAAAAACAAAAAGAATTCATAGAAGACGACATCGATTAAGACTCAGCCACAAATTGAAACTACAAAACACGACGACAGGTAAGAAAATCAAAGATGTTGAAGAAAAAGAGTTATCAGCAGTACAGCAAAACCAATTCCGCCGCTAATCGAAAAACTTACCGGACGATTCGTTTACGAACTAAAAATCAGAGAGAATTACGACGACAGATGAGAAAATCAAAGAGGTTGAAGAAAAAAGAGTTATCACCAGTAAGGAAAAACCAATTCCGCCGCTAATCGGAAAACCTACCGGACGATTCGTGTACAAACTAAGAATCAGAGCGAATTACGAAGTCAGAGAACAAAATCAAAGAGGTTGAAGAAAAAGAACTACTACCAGTACGGCAAAACCAACTCCGCTGCAAATCGGAAAAGCTGCCGGACGATTTGATTACGAACTAAATATCAGAGCGAAATTGGCGGCGCAATTCGATCGGAGGAAACCGTAGGGTTTGATTTCTTCGAAAAATGAACGATCGGCGATGAGGTTTGGAGAACTGGAAGAGAGAGCTCGCCGTACAAGGCAAGGCTCTTTTCAGCGGGCAGAGTTGACGGAGTTGAGATTTTCGAAGAAAAAGAAACGCGCTTCTTTATTAACATTAAATAATCAAAATTAAATTAATAAAAGGATTAATGGAAAAAGGGAAAAAACGGTTATATATTTAGGACTTTTTGAGAACGTAGGGACATGGAAGACGGTTTCTTTCGCGCCACCTACTTTTCTTAATCATTTTTTTTAAAAAAAGAAATCCATTAATAAAGTATTGCAAAACACTTAGCTTGTGTTTGAAGCACCGATTTGGTTATAATAGATGAAAAATTATGATAAATGGTAGGTTATTATAAATGGTATTTAAGGGGGAAGTTATTATAACAAGAATTATGATAAATAATATTTGAAGAACTAGTTAGATAACAAAAAGTAATATATATAAAATTTAGATAAATGAGCACGTTGGTTTAGATAACCACCGTTTATAATAATCGGTGGAACAAACATTGGTTGAGTTATTATAACCAAGCTGGCCAGCCCGAGCACACCCTTAATTTTTTTGTTGCAACAACCATATTTGAGGTTGGACTATTTCACCAAAATGCTAATTGATTAGTATTTTCAATTTTCATATCATATCATATTATCATTTGTTACAATTATTATCCAAAAAATTAGTGACCTAATAGTTTCATTGTTGGATAGTAATTCAATTCAACACTACGATCACGAGTTTATTGAAAGTAGGACATGAAATCATTTATGCTCACTCACTTCATTCTCAAAAATAAAAATGTTAAAATCAAAATATATTTAAACAACTCGTTAATTAAAGACACTAGTTACTTAATGTTGAGTAAACACTTTAAGGCCAATTTACCACCATAAATTTAGGGTAAAATATTTGTTCATGAATTTTTAGAATGTATACTTTAACTTTTTTGTTTGAAAATTAATTTCAAATAACTGCAACTTTAATTTAATCTATGGAAACTTATAAATATATTGTTATTATGAATGTGTTAAGCTGACATGTCGGCCAAACATATCAATGATATTTGTGATAAGGTGACATAATTGTTTGGCAAATAAGTTAAAAATTATTTTTAAAAAGTTAAAATGGTAAAATGGGTGCCTTAAAATTGTCTCTTTTGAAATTTTTAGGACCAAAGGAACATTAATTTTTCTTTTACCCAAGAGATAATTATATTATTTTCTTTTTCTATTACAATTAGAATTGAAACATTAAAACTATTTTAGATGAATAAATCTTTTACCCATAAAAGTTTTGATAAACAAATTAAATTTTAAAATACAAAAAAAAAACAACTGTCGAGATTAATTTGTATAGATAAACATTCCCAACATTTAATTCAAATGTGTAATGAATTTTTAATTTATTTATTGGGGGAGGGGGGGACCTTAGAGCTTGGGCAATAATTAATTGAAACAAAAACAAAAGACTATCATGCAATTGTAACTGTTTTTTCATTCCTCCAAAATCAAGAAATAGTAAAATAATTTGGTTTAAGTTTGAGTTAGGCCCTTTCTTCGAGGAGAGATTTTTACTCATACAAAACTTAATTTTCTTCATATAATTTAATTTCACTTCATTAGTACATTCTATTATTTAAACTAGAGTTGTAGGTAGAAAAAAAATGGCACGATGTATTTGTTTTATTTTGGTCTTATAAATATTAAATATAATTAACCTATCATATACCATAGAATGATAATAAATAACTTACTACACTTTTAAAATAGTAATAATAATAACCTAGTGTATACATATACTTTATTCACATAGAGATTAGAAAATAGGGTTGAAGTGTGTTTGATATAAACAAAAACTTAACAATAAATTTGAAGTTAGAACAAAAAGATCACCGTAAATTTTTACATAATTTAAAACTGAGAAAAAAAAATATTCGAATTAATAAATAGGAAATTTTGCATGTGTAATAAAAATGTGCAAAGTATTTTGACATGTAATATAAAATCAAAATTAATTCATTTGTAGTAAAAAATTTAAATTGGGTTCTATTACTGATTGAGTTATATTAATGATAGAATTCAATTAATGATATATATACTCATTTTATCACAGCTTGAGTGATAGAAATCAATTTGTTATAGATGAATTATTTTAAAATTTATGTTGCAAATATAATAAAGGAGATAAAATGTATTGTTGATGGTAAATTCTCTAATAAATATTTGATGACAAAAATCAACTTTAAGTATAGGCACTTATTTTCTTTTATACACTTAATTAAAAAGTTTGAAGTTCTACTTTATAATTGTTGAACTAAAAAAATCGAAAGAATTGTAATTTGAAAAAGAGTAGTGATAATGAAGATTGATGGAAGATAAATCATGGTTTGAATTGAAGGTCTATTAAGTGATTATTAGTGTAGAGAAATCTCTTTAGAATTGAGAAATCATGAATTGTTAGAATAGAAAAAATTTATATGAAATCTTTAGCTTACTCCATCCAAAATTGGGGTTGGACCAACTTTTTATTCAACCTCTTTAAACCCTTCTTTCCAAACACCAACTAAAAGTTGTAAGGTTTAAAAAATTATAAAATATGATAAGTTTATAGGGACAAGATCACATTTGAATTAAATAAAGGGAAAGGGATGTGAAAAGATGGAGAGTGGAACTGTATTTGCTTTGGGGGCATCAGGTCATTCTCAGCCCCATTCCTCAAAATTCTTTTATTTAATTTTTGGAACCCAATTCCCCTTTATCTTTTTTGTTTCTATACTTTTTTTATCCCCCAACACAATTATAATTAAATATCTCTTCACCAACTTCTCCTTCTCTACCCTTTTTCCTTTTCAATCAATTTTTTTAAAAAAATTGCTTTTCTTAAATACAGTCTATTAAATTGCTTTAGATACTTCTTAAACTATTGATGTGTTTCTTTTCAAATATTATATATTGTATATGAAAAAGAGTTAAAAGATTTTAATTTCTGAGTCCAGAGAAAAATACACAACCTATGTAAGTGATCTATAATTATATTGCATAGAACAAGATAAATTATTCAAAATAATATTTATCATTTAATTATACTCTTGATCTTTTAAATTGATTTAAAGTACGATCTTAAACAATTTTATCATTAAATGAGTAACACAATTGATGAGTTGTAACCGATCATTAGCAAATTTAGATTTTTAATAAATGAATGTAGAATAAAATAGAGTTAACTTGACTCTTAATAAATGAATGAAAAATAAGATAGAAGAAGATAGAACTAACTTGACTCTTAATAAATGAATGAAAAATAAGTTATATATTCAAATTATCATCCACCAAATCTAGTCTTTTATTTATTTTTGAAAAATAGAACGCAATCATTTTGTAGCCACTTTTGTTATCCCTTTTATAACTCGTCACTTTATTATGGGTTATCTATTCTTGCAATATTTATGGTTCCTTTCTTAGTAATAATTTTCTACTCTTTGTTTTGTTTTTTGTTTTTTTACAATTTAAAAACTACTTGCATTAGTTCCACCACTCTTTAGAAAATATTTTCGTTTACAACAATTTTAAATTAATTTCAAAATTCAATACTAAAATTCAAACTTTTTTTAATGATAAAGATATCATTAAATTTCAAGTATTTTGAATAATTTAACTGATAAAATATATTTAATTTTATTGGCGTACAGTATTTTTTTAATAAGGGCCATCTCATGAATATGTGGATTTACGGAAAAATGAATTCATTTATTAGATATTAAAATCTACAAAAAAAAATTCTTTTTTCTTTTTTAAACACACAAAAGCTATAAGTTTTCCAACAACTATTGACTCGCCAATTGTCCTAAATTTTCAGGAATGAAAGAAAATAAAATACTAGGAAAGGTAAATATAATATTAATGCGCCTAGGTTCGTAATTATAAAATTTAATAAATTTACATGTGTGCGGATTTTTTTTTTTTTTTTTTTTTTTTTTGAAATTTAGAATATGTATGGTTTAGAGGATTATTTGATTGGATGGATTACGTCGCCGTATCAGATCAGAACTTAGGTGATGTCGTGGCGCACGTCCATTGGATAAAAGTTGTGACAGCCAGCCAATCAAAAAATAAAGAAAATCTCTTTGACTGCGCAATTTCTTAATCATCTATTTGTTGACCAAATGTTTACGTGTTAAAGGAGTTTTAAGATCAGGGATTTAACGGTCAGGATGTAATCTATTCTTCTATTATTCTCTTCCAAGTCAATGGCCCTTTTAGTGGAAAAATATTTTAATTTGTTTGATAGTTATATCTTCAACTCTAAAATAGTTGTTTTTTTTTCATTAAACAATGGAAAATATTGAAGAATGACATTCAAGAATAAATGTGCAAATGAAGAAAAATAATTTTAATTTCTTCCATCTTATTTTAATGTTTCTTCTTTTTCAAAATACTAATTAAAATAATGTGTACACCATTACATGATCTTACAAATGATGATATTTTGATATTTGACAATAGGCTTATATGATTATCAGTCAAAATAATGGTATTTTATGTAATTCATACTTCTATATTTCAAGTTATAATTCTACCCTTAATCACTTGTACTTAGTATAAACCAAACTATTGAAATATAATACGGAAATACATAATACATAAAGTTAAGGAAATAATTTAATGACAAACAAAACTCATGTAATTATACAATATTATATAAGAAACTATAAAAGATTTAAAGTTTATTTGGAATGAATTTTTCAAGTATAATTTAAAAACAGATTTTTTTTTTTATCGGAAGCAAAATTGGAGTTCGCCTAGAAAATTAATCTCCACAACGCACTCCCAAAGTCCAGATGCTCGACTATTACGTCACCCTTGGGACTAATATCCTACCGACGTAGAGATCAGCCGATTTATTTTAAACATTATTGGTTTGAGTGTCTTGTTTCTTATCCAAAAGAGAATTTAATATCAAAATGAAAATATTATATAACTTAAAAATGAGTTGGAGTGAAATTGAGTGCATGTGGGTGAGCAGATATGTAATGAAGCTTATATCCACATCAACCAGCTGGCTGCCCTAACTAAGCTTAGTTGCAGCATTACTCCACTCCTTCAAATTAATGTATCTAATTTCCAAATCCATAAGCTCTGTTTCTTTTTCTTTTATTTACATACACGTACTTAACTACAAAATGAATAAAAATACAAAACTATATTCGGCTAACACTAACTAAAAATTATGATGATGGTGTGTTAATTTCATTATTTCATAGTAATCTAGTTTAACAGTCACGAGTTACAAAAGTTTTAAGGGCCTATTAAACTTGAAGCTAACTAATTTAGAGGGTCTAAATTAAAATTTTTTGTTGATAACCATTTTAATTTTGATATTTGAAAATTATTTTATTTCTCTAATTTTTTTTTGTTATGTCATCTTCTCTACCATGATTTTCATCTTTCCAAGTAAAAATTTGAGTTATTATTCGAATTTTAAAAAGAACCCTTCTTTTAAAAACTATTTTTAAAATTCTTAGGGTTTGACACAAATAAAGAATAGAGACTAGGCTTCACTTCTTTATTAAACCAAGTAATGTGACTTGATTTTTTAAAACATACCTATTTTAAAGGTAGATAAGAAAACAGGAAAACTCATTAGGTGGAAGTATGATTTCTATACACAAAAAAGTTATCCAAAAGGGTGTTAAGAAATAAGAATAATATTATTCTATTAAACATTAATTTTCAAAGGTTAATTAGGTCAAAATAGACAAAATCTAAAATTATTAATACAATTACAAGTGAGAATTGAATTATTAAAAGAAAATTTTGGAAAGTGATTGATAGTTGTGAATTTTTGATGTGGACTGAAGTCATTGTGAAAAGGAGTAAAAACTCATTAAGGACAGGCTGGTTAATTTTATTCAGCTCATCACAAATAGAAACCGACAAAGAAATGGGCTATCACTTTCTTCTTTTCTTTTCAATTCTCCAATAATATACATGAAAATCTAGTAACAAAAAATGTTCCAATTTTTACCGCGATAAAGTAAAAAACATTTGTAAAAAAGATGAATAATTCACCCGTCATGATCAAGAGGTTGCGATAGACCTCAACTATTATAAAATATGATTTTAATTTTATATCTATTCGATATGAGATTCCACTTCGAAATCAATTGGCAATAAAGAGAATAATTTTAAAATGTTTAAAAATGTAAGATAGCACTTAGATCGGGTTCAATAATATTACATTAATAAAAAGAAAATCCCTCACATAATTTCCTTTTTCGGCCAATAGAACTAAGTCAACAAATACTAAGTTTAACTGAACTTGGTGCATGTCAAAACTCAAAAAAATAAAATTGATATAAATATTACATGTCCATGACAGAGAAATTATAAATAAACTCTCAATTATTCTTACAAAAATTAATCAATAATATTTCAATTATTGGTACAAAAATCTTATATAGATGGCACAAACAAAATAATCAATCGTACTACCGACTTTTTAACAAGATAATCAATCCTGCCACTCGCTTTTTCGATTAAACCAACACTTTAAATAAGAATTATTATCGATCACTATTTTTTCCAATTCATTATTTATGAATATAAAAGGTCCAACTTTTCGTTATAAATTAAATTTTATATAGATTGAACTATGTTCTTATGACTTTTTAAATTTATTTTAAATTGATGGTGTAATTAAATTCAAAGTCGATGATATATATGGGTACTAAATTTTATTTTTATACCTAATATAGATTTTTGTATATGAGAAAAAATAGGAGTTTGCTTTTAAATAATGTTCATTAATAAAGTAGCTAGAAAATCTAATTAATATTATATTTATTAAACTATTGACCATTTATTTTTTTTATTGTTGTTGGTAAACTCTTAGGGTGTGTTTCGGCCTTCGTTTATGTAAACAGCTGAGTTGGTTATAATAACTCAACCGATATTTGCCTCACCGTTTATTATAAACAGTGGTTACCTAAACCTGCGTACCCGTTTATCTAAATCTTACATATATATTACTTTTTGTTACATAATCAATCCTTCAAACACGGTTTATCATAATCTCTGTTATAATAACTTGCTGTTCAAACACCATTTATAATAACCTACCGTTTATCATAATCTTCCGTCTATTGTAATCAAACCGGTGCTCCAAACACACATCCTTGGGTAAAGTGTATTAGGCCATGTCTTATTATTATTATTATTATTATTTTCTAGAGGAGAGGGTTAAAAAAATGAAAAGAGAAAAGAAAATAATGATAAAAATGGTACACTAAAAGTGTCCCCACCCACAATAGTATAGGTGTCTCATGTGCTCAACTTTCACTCTACTATAACAAAACAAATGTTTGATATGTCGACCTGTACCCTTCTTTATTTGCTCATGTGACAATTCTTTGTCACACAAAAAACCATATGTTCGAGTCAATTTTATAATTTTATTTGGTTCTTGTGACAATTAAATAAATTCAATGTAAAAAAAGGAAGTAGACTTATAATAGTAAGGTTTATGAGAAGTGATTAGTTACGGGATGGTTATAAATTTAATTATAGTTTCGAAATTTATCTGATCTCTATTGTCGTTTTAAGATTGTGAACAAAAATTGAGTTTCACAAACAAAAAAATTCGATTTAAATGACACTTCCTAACTATATTTTCATTCCTCCAATATAATACGTGGTGTTCTAATCATAAATAATAATTATAAGAAGAAGAATGTTTGATTTAGGAGGGTGACTGGTTGCACTTAGACATAAACTTGGATACCAGGGTAAATTTAATGTTTTAATTTTAGTTTCCTTTACCTATAAATATAACTTATTCTAATTTAACAATTTTCAAATCAATTTCACTTGATTTAAATTATCAATTTTATAATTATTAATTTAGTTTAATTTAATTGAATAATATTTTATCGTATATAATTTTGTTTCTTTTTTTACAAAGTTTGACATTCATAAATTTATTTATCTATCATTATATTGTTCATGAAACACCTCCATAAATAATTAACTTAATTTTCACAAGGTAGCAATATTTGGGAATTCTTTTTATTATAATATTATTATTATTCATAATGGTGCTTATTGCTTTGGCAGAGTCTATAGGGAATTGCAAAACTCTTTGTATATCCGCATAAATGACACGTGGCTCAGTGGATGGGGAAATATTGGCCTTTTCTTTCTGCATTTAGTTTTTTTAAACAGCCAACTTCAATCAACCAAAACTAAACCTCTACATCGAACCAATACAATGTGGCAAATGCCACACCAAAATACAAAGTTTAAAATCATTGGAGAGGCACAGTTAAAAGATCCAACATCGAAAATAGTGAAAATCTTATAACAATATATAAAAGATAATCAGAAAAATCTTAAAACATGTACAAAATGAATTTGATAATAATTGATATATCAAATTCCATTAAGACAACGTATAAGGTCTTTTATGGCAATTAGTCCTTTCAAAAATTTGTTAAATGACATTTGAAATTGCACCAAACCACCAACCATAGAACGACCAATCAAATCACGAAGGATTTATTATTCTCATTTTTCAATTGACGATTTATATTATGAAGCATCTACGTTCAACTTTCTAATTCTTCTAAGGAGAAGACCTTCAGAATTTTCTATCTTCTTTATTTTAACCTACAATTTAAATTTAATTATGTACTATTTAACTTTAGGTTATTGTATTGTTTAAAATTTATATGTGTTGGAATTAAATAGTTAGAGATATTAATATAACCTCTTATAGCTCAACCATTTTTCATTTCAATTTTGTAAGTTTATACATAAAGACATATACTTTAAATTGAGAAATGACTAGAGAATCCAACACGGTTTCAATGGACAAGATGACATTTACTGTTTCAATAGTCAATGGATTCAATCCCTCACCTCAAAGAAAAAAAATGGATGGGAAGATAATGATATCTTTTTTTGTGAAAAGATGAGTTCTATTAGGGTGTGGAGACTAATGGGCCTATTTTGGGCTGGTATAGAACTTAAAGCCCATTTTACTTAAATGGATCCTAAAAACTTGGCCCATATGATCATATCAGGCTCCGCTTTTATTTTTTTGATTAAAGAGAAATAAACTTCTAAGCAAATGGCAAGAATCATTTCAAGGTATTTTAGATTTATTTTTTTATTTCAAAAATCAATATTATACTTTGTCGAGAAAAAAAAAGATTTTCAAAGTTATAAAAGGAATTTTAGGTATACTATAATTATTTCCGAACATATAAGCACAAAACTATGAAAAGAAGAAATTTAAATAAATAAAAATAAACTAAACTAAACAAGATGTGATAAAAAAAAGTGAAGAGAAATGACTTTCTTTTTAGTATGATAAGAGATTGAAAGACTCAGAATTACAGATTTGTTAATGGTTCGCATTAAACATATAATTTTTTAATACTATTAACACATTAACGTATTAATTAAATTAAGTAATTGTTAAAATTCTCAAAAAATTTATGTAATTGTTAACACATTCGATGTATTAATTAAATCATGTTCACTTTACTCGATATTAAAAAAAAAATGTTCACATTCGTGGAAAGGCCTATCCCTCTTCTTCCTAAATCATCATGTCATTGCAAATAGACAATAAAGAACTTGGCAATCTTTGAGATTCACATGAAGAAAATAAACAAACAAACATTTCAGTTCAAAAAGTCACTCAAACAAAATAACTAACTGCGACACTTATTCTCGATATATATATATATATATATCATTTCATTTATTTCTTAGTTAAAACACTATTTGTATCCCTATATATTAAGATATGGTTTATTTTTATCTTATACCTTTAGAACTCTAATTTAGTATATATATTATCATTAAATTTTTGAATTAATCATTAGGATAAGAATATAATGTAAATGTATTTGTATATTTATTGAAGAAAAATTAGTAAGTAATTTAATCAAATTTAACTAGACTAAAATATGGAACATGTGTATTTAAAATAAAATAAATAATTTTTTTTTTAGTTCAATAATAATAATAGATAGAAGATTCAAACTTATGACATTCCAGTTAATAAACTATACTAATCTCACATATATATTTTAGTTTAATAACTATTTGGTAGGTAATTTAAATGTATGACCTTTAAAAAAATTTAAATTACAAACTATACCATATTATATAATAATTTTAAAAAGTACCACAAGGGTTGGTCGGCTCAAGTGGAGCCCACCGCAACACGCGGAGGATTTGAGCGGCAGTAGCCGTTACAACCGCCACCAACGGATAACGACCTTTTGAAAAACTTTTCCCGGTTCGGTGTATTCATAAAGCGAGCCAACTATGATTAATTATGTCTCCTTGCAAATATGAATATAAATTTATGTTTTTTTTTTGACATTTTCGAATTTCAATTTATTATTTTTGTGCTTCGAAACAAATGAGTTAGAGTAATAATAACTGTAATAATTATATTTTCTAGTAAGAGGTGAACAAATTCTATTATAAATTATGAATTATATATAGGATTAAACACAACGACATAACACTTGTTTTTAAAGACATATATTTACTTATTTTTCTATTTAATCACTCTTTACTTTTTTGTTTTTTTTTTTTTTTTGAAAAGGGTTCACTCTCTACTTTTACTTCTACTCAGTTTGTGTATACATTTTATTATATATTGGTATTTGTTTTGAAATTAATGGCAGCCGTCGGTATAATCCTACAAAAAAGGAACTCTATTTTCTAACGGTAACCAAGTTCAAGTGTAATTGCTAGTAATTAGCATAATCGCAATATCTTTACACACACTTGAACAACATTCAAATCTTTACCTTTTTCTTTGTAATGTCATATCTTTAAAAGGAAGGAATATATTCAACTATAATTTCATACTTAACATAGTTTTAATGTCATATCTTTTTAACCTTAATTTTCTCTCTCTTTCTTTGAATTGAAAATCAGTACTTTTTTTTAGTCATGTCTATAATGGAATATGCAATTTAACCTCTATCATACTCAAAGTTCAAATTATCGATGTTGATGGAAATATCAAGTTTATATTTTTATTAAATATCGATAATATTGATAAAATGTCAATGATATTCATAGAAAAAGTTCACAAAAATATATTTAAAGTAATAAATCATATTTTTGATTGACCTTTTTTTTAATTCAAAGTTATTTATAAATGAAGATTTGAATTCAAGATCTTTTGATTTTAAGCATACATTGATGTTGATGAATTTATCGGTCCTGTTGATACTTTTTAAATATATTAAAATATTTGCTATAATATTATATTTATGTTAGGCTATATACATATTACTTTTTAATATTTGTTGGTAATGTATGTAATAATGAAAATGTTGGCTCACCCTTATAATGTCTAACCCATGAATCATAGAAATATTCTTTATGTCGATTAAAAAGAAAACACCATGATCATCCCCAAGCCTATTCAAAATTAAAAATATTCCTATTTTTAACTAAAAATTAAACCTATTTTCTTTTTTTATTTTCTTGTCATTATTATGATAGGCTTTTTGGTGTCATAATCTTGAGTTGTGTCTAAAACGAGGGTGGCATTCATTTTAAAATAATCAAAATTAAACCATGCTTTACTTTTTTTCCTAAAAAGGTATGCATTGCCGTTGGCTTGGCCAACACATATTGTGTAAATATATTTAATTTCTAAATTCTTTTTCAAACCATTTTCATTTAAATCCAAAATTTTCAAAACACTTTCAATTCATTTTCTTGATTAAAATTGTGGGCAATTCAGTTTTCTTCCAAATCCCACGCTTGTCTATATCCCAAAACGAAAACTGAATTACCCACAATTTTAATGGCGTTTTTGTGGACTCTGATTTGGCTTCAAATTTTGTGATTTTTCTCTCATTTCTCCCTTTTTTTCATATTTTTTTTCAACTCGGTTTTCCTCCGAAATTCGCTGCGATTCCTGTTTTCATTACCAGGTGAGTTTATCTTCTTGTTCTTCATTTTCATGGCGGTTTTCATTTTTGTGTTTTGTAGATATATAGTTTTAATAGATTTGTTGAAACCTCTTAAACCCCTTTTTGCCTGTTTTTGTCGAATCATTGACAAAAAGGTTGAAATTAGTTAACCTATTTGACCTGTTTCTTGAAAATCGTTAGCAAAAAGTAGAAATTAATCAACCCTTTAGCCTGTTTCTGGGAAATCATTGACAAAAAGTAGAAATAAATCGACCCTTTTGCCTGTTTCTTGGAAATCATCAACAAAAAGTAGATATTAATCCACCCTTTTGCCTGTTTCTGTGAAATCATTAACAAAACGGTTGATATGGATTAACCCCTTTTATCTGTTTTTTGGGAAATCATTAGGGTGTGTTTGGGCCCGTCTTTGTAAACAGCCGGGTTGGTTATAATAACTCCACCGATGTTTACTCCACCGTTTATTATAAACGGTGGTTATCTAAACTTGCGTGTCTGTTTATTTAAACCTACGTGCATGTTTATCTAAACTTTACATATATTACTTTTTGTTACATAACTAGCTCCTCAAACATCGTTTATCATAATCCATGTTATAATAACATGTCCCTCAAACACCATTTATAACAACTCACCGTTTATCATAATCCATTGTTTATCATAACCTTCCGTCTATTATAACCAAACCGGTGCTCCAAACACACCCTAACAGGTTTTGGAAAATCGTTTTTGTTAGATTTTCTTCACCATATTCTTTATGCAACTAGTTTTTTTTTTTTGTGCATTTCTCTTGTATTTATGGCTATGAAATTTTAGATCAACCCGACTTGGGTTCGGTTGAGGATTGTTTGGATTTGCTGAGAAATTTACAAAGTTCTTGCTGGGTTGTGTTTGAAAGGAGATTGCAATGGCTGAAAGTGGTTCAGAAAATGAGATAAAAGGTGTAAAAGAAGCACTTGGAGCTGGACAACAGCTTCTTCAAAAGCTTTATCAAGAGCTTGATAAAGAAAGAGAAGCCTCAGCCACTTCAGCAAGTGAAGCCTTATCCATGATTTTGCGTTTGCAAGAAGAAAAGGCTGCAATGAAAATGGAAGCAAGTCAATATCAGAGAATGGCTGAGGAACAAATTTGCCATGCTGAAGAATATCTTGCTGGTTTTGAAGATATGATATACCAAAAAGAAATGGAAGTTGCTTCTCTTGAATTTCAAGTGCAGGCTTATAGGTATAAACTCTTGAGCATGGGTTGCCCTGACTTAGGTCCTTGTGAACCCCGATTTGCTGATAAACTTTTGTGTCAAAAGGATGCCGGTTCGAATGGAGAAATCGGTATGAGTAGCAGCAAGGTGAGAAGAGCGAAGTCTCTGCCTCCGAATCAATTTGAGGAATTGTTCTATGGAAAAGATGCTGCAGAAATGGACATGTTTGATAGTCCTAGACCGGATTCCTACTCGAGTGTCGTGGAACATCCGAACCGATGTTCGTGGGAACAGATCGAGATGTTAGATGAACAAATAAAAGAGATATCTGTTTCTAAAGGGAGTGGTGATGGTGAAGATAGATTTGGAAGTTTGAATGATGGGATTGTTGTTTGCTCCACAAGCATTCAAGATAAACCTGATGAGTTGAGGGGAGTTAAACCTGATGCAAGCCCGATATGTTCTCCTCTGTCAAGCGTTCAAGATATTTTCGAGATCCCGGAGGCCAACCGGAATCTCACTCTTGAAGCTTGTCGAACTCAGATCCAACTTCAGAAAAAGTTGATTTTTGAAGGAGAAAATAGATTAGGAAAGCCAGAGTCAATACCATTGGAACCATTGGAACCGTACCATAAAGATGAGCCAACAAGGGCAAAGAAAGTCCCTAGTTACAAAAGCCAGAAGAACAAATCATCAAAATCAAGGAAAGGAAAAGCTATAGACTGTGGCACAACCCCTGCTCGTCAACAAATCGATGAAATTGTTGCCGAATCACAACCTTTTCAACAACTTTGTCACATAATAGAGCAGCTCGAACGGAATAGAAGCAGCAGCAGTAATAGTACAAGGCAGGTGATTACAGGTGCTGGGGTAGGGGATCTTCTAAAGGAGATACAAGAACAGTTGAATTCTATTCAATCTGAAATGAAAAGTTTGAAAACCGTTAAGCGCCCTACACCGGACAACTCGATGTTCGATCTTCTACAAGAGGTATAGGCTATTCTCCTTTCCTTTTCCATTGACTATATGAACTACAAATTGACTGAAAAATACCATTTTTGATTGAACAGGCAATGCTATACTTTTGGTTTTGATGAAGCATTATGGTTTCTCTACATTGTAAGCCTACATACAGCCATGAAGTTTAACAAAAGTTTTGGTTTCGACCGTGAGACTTTGTCGATGAATCTGATTTAGTGTGCGTTTGGTTTGTAGATTGAGTTCATAAAATGTATAAAAATGAATCAGGTGCTATACTTGTACATACATGACAGGAAAGGAAGCTGCCTTTTTGCAGAAATGTATCGAGGCACTTCTTGTTGGTTTTCATTTAATCTTAAGTGAAATACAATTATGTTTGCTAATGAATGATGGGTCGGTCAAAATAACAGACTCAAGAGGATTTAATCGAAAATATTGACAGATTCATGTGTGTGGAGTCCAAATAAATATGAAAATGGAATAAAAAAGATAATACCAAGGGAAATACGGTCAATAGGCAAAGCACCTGAACCGAGTAAACTCTTTGATAAGGTCTCGCTGCTACGCTACGCTTCGCTTCTTTCCTTATTTATTAACCTGATAATAGAGTATATAAGGGATTCTTTCTTGGTTCTAAACCTTTACAGTTTTGAATCCATGTCTGCTTTCTATATTAACAACAAACTATTAGAACTCTGCTCATTGCACCACCTGTCCCCTAAATTTTAACCCTCAAGGACACAATTTGACAAAACTATAGAACAAATCTTGTTCAAGTAAAGTCATTGTTGTATGACAATAAATAATTGGATAAAAACACAATTGGTTCATGAATTGTTCTGCTGGAGCCATCTCCAAGTTCAAAGCTACAATATTGTATAAACTCAATAATATCCAGACATAAGCAATGATCTTGCATAAACTCAACAACATCAGAGATTGAATACTGACATAAAAACCTTGGCTATTTACTAGTAAAATGTACTAATGTTTTAAATATATTAGATCATGAGTTTATAAAGGACAAACATCTCCATTGGTATAAATCTTTTGTGTGAAACAAAAAACAAAGTCAGAGGATTTATACTTAAAATAAACAGCATCATACTTCATACCAATGTAGAGATTTTTAGCGTTTATCACGTCCTTTAACAAGAGCAAAAATGACCTTTTGTTCTTTATCTAAAAATAAAAGGAAATCTCACTAATAAAGGATGCAAAAGTCTTATCAGTTGTGTAAATTAAATGCGTAATCTTGAGACGAAAGAACTTTATGAAATAGAATGCTCCCACTACATAGAGTTATTCGATCTAAAATGTGAAATTTATTTTTTATTATAAGCGATATCATTGCCTCTCACAATAATTTTTATAAAAAAAGGTATCTCTAAATATTTAACATGATTCAAACAAACATTTTATTTGCAAGAGTTTTTCTATCCAAATAGTGGCCACATAACTCCAATAATAACTATTAGACACATTAAGAGAGATTATTATAACCATGTGTGACACATTAAGAGATTATTATTTGACTACACATAAGAAAAAAAACACACGGATGAAAGTGCTCATACATCGTAGATATGATGAATGTGAATTGTTTGTGATATTAAGTTCTAAATTAGTTTTATTAAACAGTAAAAAAAATACATTTTGATTCTTTAAAAAAACAAAAAAAAGTTATCGAATATATTTTTAGTTTTTAGCTTCTAATAAACAAAAACAGTTATGATTTTTCTTTTTTAAAAAAAAACATACAAACAAACGTTCCTAAAAATTCAATCATTCCTGGGGTGGACGATATTGGAGAAGCACCAAAAATAACTTTTAATTATTGATTTTTTTTTTTTTTTTGAGATTTTTAATTATTGAATTTTATTGGATGTACTTAAAAACTAATAATTTAATTGGATTTTATGATAAATTTGATATTAGTATTAATTAGAGAGGTTCAAGAGTGGGACTGGGTTGGGCGTGACAAGAGAAGCACCAAAATTAATCTTCACGTCCGCAAAATTCACCATAAAAAATTGTTAAGAATAGATTATAAGTTTGAATTCTCATTTTTCGAGTATGATAAATTCAACTAATAAAATTATATTTATGATTAATACTGATAAATTTAAATTCTCATTTCAATTATTTTAAACTTAAGAAATAAATGGACTATAAATTATTGAGAAATTTATGTCGACAAATTGGATTTTTAATCCCAAAGGCCACACGATTTTCACGTAAAAAATATAAATTATTCGAGAAGTGGACTTTTTTGTGAATTTTTTTTGTTTTTCTAGAGGAAAATTGGGCCGTTCATAATTTCAACAAGTTGCAATGCATCCAAACCCAATAGCCAATTTCCAAGAAATGCAGTATAAAATAAAATATTTCTGGGAATATTATTTGGTTGACAAAACCTGAATCCATATCCGTATCTAAATATTATTATTGAAATCGATCGACATTAGGTCACCATTGATTATTATTATTTTAGTACTATGTGGATACATAATAATGATGGTTACTCACTTAACTTGAATTATAGGATATTTAACTTGTTTGTCTTAGATTTGATCTTCCTAGCTTTAAAAACATTTTATTAAACTAGAAAATTCTGCACGCGTATGTTTTTTTTTATTTTTTATAAATTATTATTAAACATTGATTAATAAGAAATAAACAATGAAATAATTAATGAAGAAACAACAATCAATGGAGAGCTAATAAATTAGATAAATAACATTATATTAAATGAGTACTTCTTTGTATACAATATTTCTTGTTATATTTACAACCTTTGAATTTAACAAAACTTTAGTTTTTTTAATAGAGACCTCTCTCGAAAGTGCAACATATAATTGACCGTGTGAAAAAATATGTTGTGGGAGATAAATTCCAACATGGTGTATTGTTTGTCCTTGTGCCTTGTTAATGGTCATCACGAAACTTAATCGTACTGGAAATTGTTTTCTCTTGAATTTGAATGGATGCCTTCATCATTTGTAGGACTCAAAGGTATACGTGGTATAAAGACTTGTTTACCAACATTTTGTCCCATTGTTATTTCAGCATGAATCAAATGTTTTCCAAAGTCTCGATAAACCATTCTTGTCCCATTGCAAAGACCATTTGATGGGTCTAAATTTCTTAGAAGCATAATTGGACAATTTTTCTTTAAAATCAATTTGTGGGGTGGAAGACCATTTGGTAATAAGAAATTTAAGAATTCTTGTTGGTAGTAATTATTTGTATCATCAACAGCTTCATCATAACTCATGAATTCTTTGGCTTCTCCAGGAAAGATGTCAATCATTTTTTCATTGATATGATCAACATTTTCATTTGTACTTGAGAGGATTGCTCTTTGTGTTACATATTCAGATGAACTGGCATTGTTAGCTAAATCTAGAAAGACAAAATGAATCAAATCTAGCTCTGCAGTATTTTCATCAGTATTTTTATTACCATGCTTTCTGGAATAGAAATAAAATTTTCTTTGAGTGTTGTTTCAGTCCCATTTCCAATCTTTAGTAAATATTCATCAAATTCATTGTCTTCTTGAGCTCTCATATTCTTTGATAGTTTTAATTTTTGCATTTTCTCCCATAAGTATGACCTTACCAAACTCTGAGCTACAGTTTGTTGCCTTGTTGCTCGTGGGACAACTGGTAGGACTTGTCGAAAATCACCTCCGAAGACACATACTTTCCCTTCATTTACATCCATGATATCTCTTAAAGTTCTATCAACAGTTTCAATAGTATATTTCTTTGTCATTGGTGTCTCGTCCCAAATTATAAGTTTTGCACGTCGAAGTAATTCAGCTTTACTTTGTTTAGATATTGTACAAATGGAGGAATCGTTTGCCTGCAGTGGTATGTTGAATCTAGAGTGTGCAGTTCTACCTCTAGGCAATATCGAAGCTGCCACTCCGGAAGTCGAAGCTGCCACTCCGGAAGTTATTGTTGCAAGTGCCATCATACCGTTTGATCTAATATTAGCAAGTAGTGCACGATAGAGAAAAGTTTTTCCAGTTCCTCCCGGTCCGTCAACAAAGAATAAACCTGATTTATTTTCATATATTCTATTGAGTATGAGATCGTATGCATGCTTTTGTTCTTCATTTAATTTAAATGATGCCAAAACATCTTGATCTAATACTTAGATTGAATGTTCATCTCTTATATCTTTATTTTCCAATAGTCTTGGATGAAATAAGAAATCACTCATCTTTGGCAAGTCAAACATGTTGATATCCTTTCCTATTGCTTCAAGAAATGTTCTTATGTCATTCAATGTTCTTTGAATTTGTAAATCTAATGACATATCATTTTCTCGAGCATAATCTTCAAATAATGCATCAAAGTAACTTTCCCACAAAGTTCTAACATTAGTCGGTTCACAATATGCAAGCAATGTTGCAAAAAGCCTACGAAATGTGTTAGGCATTTGAAATGTAGTTGCTTCATCTAAACATTCAATTATACTTTGATCTAATTCAAGAAGCCCTCTCTCTTGAGCCGCCTCCTTAAATGATGAGCATTTTTTGTCCTTAATGGTTAACAAAGACTGAAAAGATGTTTGACCTTTCACATGATTTAATAATAAACGTAGTAATACCTTTCTCCTTCTGTTGGGTTTGCTCCTGCTATTCAAGCTATAACTTGTTCTCTTTTTCTTTTCGTCCATAATCGAGCTTGTTTGTTACATACATAATATTCTGGAAATTCTTTATATAAATATTTCCTTCATTCTGCACCATTCTTGCATGATTCAAAAAATTCTGTCAACATTGTCTTCGAAACATGATCCCATTTAATAACTTTCTCCAAATTTTGATTTCCCAATATGAAACCATTTGGTTATTAGGAATGTGGAGCTGTAAATTTATGACTGCATAAGAGATTTCATGTAACTTGAATTCATAAATTCCCCATAGTGCTTCTTGTGCAGATACCTATCTTGCATCTTGAAATTCTTTTATTTCATTGATAGTCTTACTATCATCATCCTGAGATATGTAAACACTTGCTCTATCATGACCTTTATAGATATATTTGTATAAATATTTAACAGCTTTCAACCCCGAGCATATTTCAACATTGATGTGACAGTTGTATCTTAAAAGAAGATATGGATTATAAGGAACTACCCATCTATTATCGTAATTTGCATTCCTCACCTTCACCTCTAATTGAATGACAAAATCTATTAGATTTATAAACTTCTATCATTCATATATATATATATATATATATATATATACATATACTCTTTATATAATAACAACATTAAAACTAAAATGAAAGGCAATAATTGATATCATTATCAATGTTAATAAAATCGAAATATTAATATATTTATAGTTACCTCATTTTCGTCGTTCCTCCATTTATATATTGGATATGCATCTTATTCTTGTATTGTTTTTGTAGAGAATGATCTTGGATAGTGGAATCTACATGCTCCGTTGACCATGCATGGACTTTTGTTGTTATATTCTCCGCAGGGACCATGAAGCATGTGTTGACAACATCATCATAAATAGTGGGATTTTGATCTTTATTTGGTATTTCTGCCTGAAAATACTTATCATATTGATCTGCATTGACAATTTTGTTACCACTGTTGAATATTATCAACATGTGTGCATGTGGCAAGCCTCTTTTCTGAAATTTAATAACATACACTAAAGCAGCAACTTTCCCAAAAATCTCTTTTTTTACTATTTGGTCCTTTAAATCCATTAGTTTCAACCTAAAAACTCTTGAACAAAGATCTGGTCTATCGGGAGGACGTTGGTCTTCTATTAGCTCATCTTTTATCTCTTTCCACTCGACATTACATGTCATTGTGATGAAGAGGTCTGGTTTTCCAAAATGTTGTACTAATGACAAACATCCAAGTAACGACGTCTCATATCTCTTGGCCCACCAACAAATGATGCTGGAAGTACTATTATTTTCAAGGATGAAAGGAGGTGGTATGACTTCAAGGATGAAAGGAGGTGGTATTCTAATTAATTTTCAATAATAAATAATTAGTAAAATGAACATAGGCAAAATTACTTGAAGGTTGAAGATTCAAGGTTGAATGTGAGCAAAATAAATGAAATTTTGTTCAAATAAGAAGGGTAAATGTGTCAAAAAATGATTTACACATTAAAACACATTTTAAGGATGTTAGATTAGACTAGATTTATAGTGCTATTTGTGGAGATTCAACTAGCCAAATTTATTAGTATGCTAAAAATAAAAATAAAAAAGTTAAGTTCAACAACCGAGTCATGATCTCTTAATTATATATTTTACAACTGAGTTATATTGTTCTTTTAAGTATAAATTAAGAGAGAAAGACCACAAATTCAATTAAAAAAAAAAAAAAAAAAACCCCACAAATCCTACATGAAAGATATTACTGTTCTTAAATAAATGGGAGGCAAAAATCGATTTTGAGAATTGAACTCATGACTTTGATGTTAAACTGAATTACCACCAAATACTGAAACTATCCGAGCACCAACCTTTTGAGTATGATTGAATTATATTGCACGTATGTAACACTCAATAATATAATTATTGAAATTTGCTTAAACGTATTCTAATCCTACTTTGCATATGAGAGCCAATCTTTGTTTGGCTCAAGAAAGTCTGTTGAATTGTGTTAAACCAATGATTAATTCAAACGTCTAAGTTGATGAATTCGAATAAATTTAATTATATCAACCAACAAAATTTATACACATCTTCATTACCTTTTGGTAGGCCTACACCTAAATAGTAACACAGTAATAAATAAGAGCTTCTATTAGTAGTTGATCGATAAAAAAAAATGTTGTATTTTTCGATACATCATTATAGATCGGATTAGTCGAAAAGAGCCACAGCAGGCTCAAGTCTAGATTTTATTCTACTACATGCCGACCATTATTTAACATTACCTTTTTCAAACCATAAAGAGTTCCTATTTTGTGCCGTTTTTTATTTATCAAATTCAAAGTCAAACCCCACTGGCGCCAAATATAATCATATAGTCAACGGCGGTTAGGCCAAAAAAATTTCAAATAAAATCAACACTTTGCAACTCATCCTCTTCATAAATCTCTTTCTTTTGCACAACTTTTTTTTTTAACCTCCATTTCATAAAATGGGGTTGTTTTTGTTCTTTCTTTCTTTGATTGTTCTTCTTTTCAATAAAAAAGCTTTTGGCAGTGTTGAAGATCACCATGATAACAAAGCAGCATTGCTTGCTTTCAAAAATGGGATTTATTCAGACCCACAAAACCATCTCAAGAATTGGAGTTTAGATTCAAATCTTCATTTCTGCAACTGGACAGGAATTGAATGCAACAATATTACCCACCAAGTGGTTTCGATTAGTCTCGCTTTCAAGTCGATCCGAGGCACCATTTCTCCATTTCTTGCCAATCTTTCATCCTTAATGATTCTGGATTTAACTGAGAATTTGTTTGAAGGCCAAATCCCCAAGGAATTGGGCTCTTTAGTTAATCTCCAGCAATTGGGTTTAAAAGGGAATTTGTTGACAGGAACAATTCCTGGGGAGCTTCAAAATCTTATTAAATTGGAGTTTCTTCATTTGGGTAGTAACAGGCTTAAAGGGGAGATTCCTGAGTTGTTGTTTTGTAATGGGTCAAGTTCTTTGTTGAGGTATATAGATCTGTCAAACAATTCTTTAACTGGGAAGATTCCTTTGAAAAATGGATGTGAGTTGAAAGATTTGGAGAAATTTTTGCTATGGTCTAATGAGTTTGAGGGGCAGGTTCCTTCTGCTCTTTTGAACTCAACAAAATTGGAATGGTTTGATTTGGGGTCAAATAACCTTAGTGGGGAGTTACCTGCTGAAATTGTTGTGAAAATGCCAAATTTGGTGTATCTTTACTTGTTTGATAATGAATTTGTTAGCCATGATGGGAATTCAAATCTTGAGCCTTTTTTTGCTTCTTTGTTGAATTCTTCAAAGCTTCAAGAAATTGATTTAGCAAGTAATCTTCTTGGTGGAGAGATACCTTCTATTGTTGGTGATCTTCATGTGAACCTCTCTGAGCTTCATTTGAGTCATAATTTTATCTATGGCTCAATTCCTCCTTCCATTTCAAAGCTCATAAACCTTACTGTTTTGAACTTGTCTGGTAATGTTTTGAATGGCACTATTCCTTTGGAGGTTGGGAGATTGAGGAAACTTGTCAATATTCATTTGTCCAATAATTTGCTCTCTGGTGAAATCCCATCTTCTCTTGGTGAGATTCAGCCTCTGAGTTATATCGACTTTTCGAGGAACCGGCTGTCTGGTTCGGTTCCGGAAACGTTTGCTAATCTTTCGCAGTTGAGACAACTGTGGCTGTATAGAAACAATCTCTCTGGCTCAATCCCACCAAGTTTGGGAAAATGTACCAACTTGGATTTTTTAGACCTTTCTAGTAATCAAATTTCAGGTGTTATTCCTAGTGAAATTGCAGTTAGAACCATGAAATTCTATTTGAACCTTTCTAGAAACCATTTACATGGGCCTTTGCCAATGGAGCTCAGTAAAATGGACATGGTCCTTGCAATTGACTTGTCCAACAACAATCTCTCTGGCCCTATTCCTTCCCAACTTGGAAACTGCATTGCACTAGAACACCTCAATCTATCTGATAATTGCTTTGATGGGCCCTTACCAGTTTCAATTGGCCAACTACCTTATCTTCAAACATTTGATGTTTCTTTCAACCAATTGGTTGGGAACATTCCAGAAACTTTTCAGACATCTTCAACTCTCAAGCAGCTCAACTTCTCTTTCAACAAATTTTCAGGTCCAGTACCAGAAAATGGAGTGTTTTCAAGGCTGACAATGTCTTCTTTCTGTGGAAACAATGGCCTTTGTGGCTCAATCAAAGGCTTGCCAAAGTGTAGGGAAAAACACAAGCTCTATAAATTGTTGCCAATTCTCTTGTGCTCAACTGCAATTTTTGTACTCTGCATCGCTGGGATCGTCTTCGCACTCCGGTCGAAAACAAGTCTGCGTCTTCCCGTTTTGAAACGGCGGAGTTTCAAAGAATATGGATTCCAAATTAGAGTCAGGAATGAGCTGAACTATCCAAGAATCTCGTATCGACAACTGGTGGAAGCCACTGATGGTTTCAGCTCATCCAGATTGATTGGGTCAGGTAGATTTGGAGAAGTATATAAGGGAATTCTACCAGATAAGACAAATATTGCAGTCAAAGTTTTGAAACCAATTAGAACAGCAGGAGAAGTTTCAGGAAGCTTCAAAAGAGAATGTCAAGTGCTGAAAAGAACAAGGCACAGAAATTTGATTAGGATCATAACCACTTGCAGCAGACCAGATTTCAATGCTCTTGTTCTTCCATTAATGTCAAATGGCAGTTTCGAAAGCTATCTCTATCCTAACGACCTCGGATTGAGCGTTCATAGGCCGAATTGGGTTCAACTGGTGAGCATTTGCAGTGATGTGGCTGAAGGTGTGGCTTATCTACACCACCACTCACCAGTTAGAGTGGTGCATTGTGATATTAAACCAAGCAACATTCTTCTAGACGATGACATGACTGCTTTGGTCACTGATTTCGGAATTTCGAGACTGATCATCGGAGGAGAAACTAGCAACATTTCTTCATATCCGAACGAGTCAACTTCCTTCAGTTCAACACATGGCTTGTTGTGCGGATCTGTTGGCTACATAGCTCCAGGTGAATACAGTTCTGTTCTTTTTAACCCCAAGTTAGCAAGCCAAGGCTAGAATCAATATGTTGCTTGATATAATTAAATTTACCCAATCCAGCCCATCAGCTTACGCTTTTGGGTTGATTGGTGGTTTAACATAATTCAACATGGCACCAAATCAAAAGGTCCTGATTTCGAGTCTTTTCCAAGTCATTTCCTCTCCAATTAAAATTGAATTCTCCTGGTAGGGATTTCTAAAATTTCTAAGCCTACAAGTGAGGGAAGTGCTGGTTGATATAATTAAATTTACCTCAATCCATCAGCTTAATCTTTCTGGTTAATTTTTGGTTTAACATAATTCAACACAATCCTATTAACATTGTTTTTACTTTTGTAAATACAGAATATGGATTAGGAGAACGTGCTTCAACTGAAGGAGATGTGTTCAGTTTTGGTGTTCTTCTGCTAGAAGTTGTGACAGGAAAGCATCCAACTGATCTTCTTTTCCAACAAGGTGCAGGCTTGCATGAATGGATGAAAAACCACTACCCTCAAGAGCTCGACGACATAGTCGACGAAGCAATGGAAAGATATGGACTTCCAAGGCCAAACACTGCAACACAATCTACCAAACTGCAGCGTGAAGTTATATTCGAGTTGATCGAGCTTGGTATCATGTGCACGCAGTACACTCCTTCGTTGAGGCCGAGTATGGTCGATGTAGCTCATGAAATGAGGCGTCTAAAGGATCATCTCTCGAATGATGTGCCGTTGTTGATTTGAGAAGCTCATCGTGCTAAACATGAAGTTTGCTGATTGGGTTGGAAGATTTAGAGCAACTTGGTGTTGTTCACTTGTGATGATCATTTGTTCAATTTGATTGTTTTAGGCCTCCTAACAATTATAGCTTTGCTGACTCTATTTTCAATAGAAAATTCAATGCAAAAGAGGGGATTGAATTGGAGTTTAATCACTTCAGTGAAATCAGTAAGTGAATATGTAACACATGATATAATACAATAAGCATAAGCCAATTAACCATTTTTTGTGAACCTTATTGTAAACCTTGTAGCAATAAGGTTCACAAAATATGGAGGTATAGATTGTAATGAAACATTTTCACCAATTGTTTGATGTGTGAGATCCTTGATTGTTAACGTGTATAACAGCAACAATTGTGACGGGAGGGACACGATACGAGTGTGTAAAGAGAGAAAGTACTTGAAAATACATTCCAAACGAGCTCGAACTCTCAATAAATTTATCCCAGATTAATACTTCTCTTTTATCTCTTTTGATTTATAGAATTCTATCAACATGTATCAATAAGAAGTCTATTAGTCCCAACTATTGAGTTCAGTTTAGATCTAGAAACATTGTAATAAGGTTGGGCCTAGGGCTCTATGTTAGCAATTACTTGGAGAGTAAGTTAGGATTTTGTTATAAATAGGGTGGGTTAGGTTAGGGTTTAGATATCCAATTATTGAGTGAGTTATTGAGTGATTTATTGTAGGGCTCAAGAGATCCTCTTGAGAGGGGAGGTTCTGACCTATCAAATCTTGGCTTATCCTGTATCTTTTACTTTTGATATTAATCTAGATCCTGGATCATATCACATTGATGCTGAGGGACATCCTTTTAACATAGTAATGTACATGAATTGTACTATTATATGACATAATCAGAAAGTATTGTGGATACAAAGTGTTTTAAAAAAGATCATTCCCTTAGCTTTTCCAAAAAAAAAGAAAGTAAACATGGAAGTATTTACATGTTCATACAAGAAGTCCTGAGAAAAAACTCAACAGATCAAGCCAAAGTAATTACTGCACCTTTGGAGAACATATCAAAAAATTCCCTACAAGTGGAATTCAATTTTGATTAGGGACGAAAATGACTCGGTAGAGACTTGAATTCAAGACTTCTTCCTCTAATATCATGTTGAATTATGTTAAATCACCAATCAACTCAAAAGTTAAACACATGAGTTGAGGTAAATTTAATTATATCAATCACCATTGTCTGATAGATCAAAGTTAGTGTATGCATTTAAACAGTAAGTTGGAATATATGGATAACTTATGTAAAGTTCATTGAGGAGCTATCTATCAAAGTTAGTGTATGCATTTAAACGGTCAGTTGGAATATATGGATAACTTATGTAAAGTTCATTGAGGAGCTATCAAAGGTACATAAGATTATAGCCTTACCTATTTTATACATCTAAAAAGCTAGATATAATTTGATTGAATATTGTGACTGATTTTGCAGGTGTTGTCTATAAGGAAAGGTCTTTACCTATGAGCTAAGAAGTCATTATACAGTTGGTATGGTTTAATGCCAATTTGAAATAACTTTCCAAGTGCTTAAAAATACCTTTTTTATAACCGCGAATCGAAGTTTTGCCCCACTGTATACCCAAGGGAACCTATGTCCATCCTAAGGCTTGGACCCAGGAGATAACAAGAAATTTTACAATTAATTTTATTCTTAGGTTTCGAACCTGAGACCTTCAAAGAAGTATACCCTTAGAGACCCTAAGTTTCTACCAACAAGGCCTTCTTAAAAGTATGATTTAAGCACTTGAAAAGTCTTTTCAAATAGACCTTAACACCATCTAAAGCAGAATATGTGGTCATCATGTTAGCTATTAAAGAGGATGTGGTGCAATTTTTCTTGAAGAAAATATATGTTTCATGATAAAACCAAAATTTCAACCGCTTCATAATAATTTTATCTTAAAACATATATTATAACCTACCTAACTAGCATATCACAAAACTTTGTCATTACTTCAATAACAACAAATGAGAGATGATATGACTTAGAAATTCATTGGTCAACTGACTAACTATTAGATTTTGAGAAGCACCCATCCAATAAAAACCACTTTATTTGCTAAGAAAATGGCTTATGATCTTCTTTAGAAATCAGCTTAAGAAGATATCTTCAACCATTCACTTTCCAGACACAAAATCCAAAAATATCTATTAAAGAAATAGAGTTGTGTTTGGCAAAAGCAGCACATGAGGCTATTGCCAACATTATTTAATGTTTAAACTGCACTTAGATCTCTCTTTTAACCTACCATTCAGATGAAATTTAGCAATCTAGATTATGTATTAAGTGGAGGATAATAAATATTCATTTATCATCTTCTATTACAATGATGATCACCACTTTTAAACTTTGTACTTAATTTAATCACTCCCACTTGACGAAAAATCTCGCTATACCATGCTGTTTGCCTCAGTTAGGTCCAAATCATGTGGTGAAAAAAAAACTTATGATTGGCTGTAGGTGGAAAAACTCTCAATTTTGAATGTAGATAAGATCATTAGTCAACTTTCCATTTTTTAAACTTGATGACTGTTAGAGAATATGAGATTTCACCTCAAAACCAATTGACAATGAGGGGAGTAACCCATGAAGAATCCTCACTTTTTCAATGTGAAACAATTGCCACAAGGTGAGTATCTCCAACAATAACTTTATTTATTTTGTACTCGATTGTATCGAAACTGCATAGGACTTGTGATATGATCCAGGATCTAGATTATATCAAAAGTAAAAGAATAAAGATAAGCCAAGTTTTGATAGGTCTTGGAACCTCCCCTCTCAAGAGAATCTCTTAAGCCCTACAATAAATCACTCAATAACTCATTCAATATTTTGGATGCCTAAACTCTAACCTAACCCACTCTATTTATAACAAAATCCTAACTTACTCTCCAAGTAATGGCTAACATAGAGCCCTAGGCCCAACCTTATCAGCTTGCTATGCATTGTGCTAAGTGAGTGAACAATATCGTACCATTGTTGATCATCTCAAGATTTTCATCCTTATCAATTGGTATCAGTGCAAGATTACTAACTTAGCCAGGTCGGTAGAATCTTCCATTGTAGGACAAAGAAGTTGGGACTCTGAAGGAGAATACTCATGGCAAAAATTCGTGGAAAAGAGTTTTATCAAATTGACAATGTACTTTCATGAGAAGAGAAGTTTGGTCTTGATATGAGTTGGATGGATTGACTAGTGGTGTACTCTGAGGAGAAGAGTTTAGCTTGGCTATGTAATCATGGCAGAAATTAGTTCTATCGCCTAGAAGAATTGACTATTTGAGGGAAGGCTTGATCTTTGTTCGAGGAAAAGATTGAATTCTTAGGTGTCGAACACTAAAGACGAGCCCACAGAGAGTCTCAATAGTACTTTGTTCGAGGGGTGAATTGTTGGGATACAAACAAAGTTGTCCCACATTAGTTGGATAAGAGGAAGATCATGAATATATAAGTAATGATGACAATCATCTCCATTGGTATGCGGTCTTTTGGATGAAACTAAAAAACAAAGTCAATATGGCTTATTCTCAAAGTGGACAATACCATACCAATGTAGAGATCATTCCACGGTTCTTATCATGAGCCTGCACCATATTTAAACCGGATAGTAAAAAAAGACTATGGAAATTGAGTTGTATCAGAAGCTCCTCTTTACTAGTTCTTTTGTTGAGTCTGAAGACATTAAAGGTAGATAACAAAGTTTGAATTTCAAAGTTGAGTGTGAATGAGAAGACTTGGAAAAGGAAATCAACTTCAAACAAAGATCTGCACTCAAACAAACTTTATTCTGCAACAGTTTCACTTCGAGTTCGAGTGCATCGTCATTGGTTAATACCTCGATTCGTGGTAGATTTAGAGGCGTCATCCCATCCAATCTTAGCTGGCTAACAAACTCTAGTTTGGTAAGATTCCATTGGAATGGCAATATGTTTTTTTTATAAAAGTATTCAATGGAAACATTCAAACCACAATCCCTCTGTCTTTGAAATGAAGTCTATTACTTGTAGGAACAAACTTTTTCAACAAAAGTACAAAGATATATCTTCTATAAGAGTATCCAACAAAAGCCTATTCATTTTGTTAACTTTTTTATGTCTTTGTTTTGACTTTTGGGAAGGTTGGTTGACCAAGATATCTTTAGCTCATTGGTTTAGCTTATCTCTGAGTTGCAGTTAGTTAAAGTAATAGTTAATGGTTATCAAATATTAAATTAGGGAAATTTTTAAAAAATGGTTTTCCACTTAACAGCCTGCATAGGTGAGGATCAAATATTTGGATCAACATTTTGAACCAAGAAATATCTCGAGGATAAGTGAATGACAGATATTTGGATCATTGGGATCTTTCTAACAAAACCAGATTCCCATATGGCAATTATTCAATTTCTAACCCATTGAAGATGAGTGTTGAATCTTTTTCTGGTACAAATCCACAAGCTATGACAAAATGACATACCCTTTTGAGATTAGATCAAGAATTCATCAGAAGATGGATTGCTTGTCTGTTTAATATACCGATCGGTTCCGCATGTATACTACTTTCCTTGGACAGTGATAACATAAGGGTCAAGCTCTCATGAATCTTGTACAACGTAGAAAGTAAAATTTATCTTATGTTTATGGAATGAACTGTGAAAGGGCATAGAGGCTTCAACTGTATCTTGAAAGAAACAGTGTCACCTTGTGAATTAACTTTAATGTAAGAAAGTCCCTTGATTCTAACAAGTGATATCAGAGTTTGAATGTCGGGGATACCGGTAGAGCTTTGATGCGTGACAGAGATTGTTGGATTCTCACACATCGGTTACAACGATATGATGTCAACTACATGTTTGGCTAGGCTACCAACTCTTATCTATTTGCAGCCTAGAAATATGAGAGAAAAAAGTTCTATTTGTTTATGTTACGATAGAAATCGTAAACAAAAATAAAAGAATGCGAGACTCACTAACGTTGTGTTAGTTACGTCTAAGGATGGAGGGAGAAATCGTTTTATTTAGGAGATACGAATACAAAATGCTAGGTAAAAGGAAATAAGTGTTTTAAGAGAGTTTATATAGTGTACTACTCCTAAAACCGCAATACATCAATGAAACCTCCATACTGAATTTTTGTAGCGCAATATAATTGATTCAAAGGCATTTCATCAGAAATATTACAAGTTAGCTCACTTCATGAAACAACACGAAATCAAAGATAAAAAGAAAAGAGGATAGTAAGATCTTCATTCATTTATTGTTAACTAAGACCTTTTCTATATAAGAATTGCCGTATGAGTGCATAAGAATTACCATCAGACGGAACAACTAACTTCTAACAAAGCCAGTTATTAAAATTTAAAATAAAATTAAAAAAAAAAAAAAAAAAAAAAAAAAAAAAAAAAAAGGACTGACAAAGCCAATAGTTTATCATATTTCTTTGACATGATCATCTAGATTCAAACTTTATCTTTATGAAACTATTCCAGTCAAAATAACTTGAAATGGGGTCTTATTTTAAACAGAAAATCTTTCTCAAGATAATACTAAAGATTATAGTGACATAGATAAATTTCTAGATAATGGAAAATGAACTTTTAAGCAAAAGAGTTGAGAAATAGATGATGAGGACAATTGGACAAATAGATATTCCCATGGAACTTTAAAGTAAGTGCAAATGATAACAAAGCACAATGCCCATCCCACTTGCAATAAGAAAAAGCTCAGCCTTATTAATTTGTGTTGGGAAACCAGAAGACATTTTTGATGTAATACTACTGAAAGCTTGTGTTCTATATTATGGCTCAGTTGAAAAACTTTAAAGTTGAGAATTTCTATTTTTCCTTTTGAATAGTGGGATATACCAAAATGCTATTTGGGATTGGTTAGCCCGTTAGTCTTCTGAAACATATGCCTTCTTATATTTGTAAATGTCCAGGCCGGGCATAAAAGCAGAGCATTATTGGATTGTTAGGAAAGTTCCTTTTCCCAAAAAATAAAAGAAAAAGAAAAAGAAAAGACCAAGTTCAGCTCTTATTACCAAAACAGAAGCATATGGCTAGAGTAAATTAATACAGATACAAAGAATATAAAAATAATGTTTCATTGATGCCTTTGAAGTATGCCTTGCAACAAATCCATGCTTCAGCTGATGATGGTTTATAATTCTAACATCTCTTGTCATAGAAACCTCTTGCATTGCAACAAGCAGCAAATGGCAAGGGAATCTCATGGATTTTCTCAGTAACTAAAGAATGTTTAATATTCCCTACAACAGAAGAAGGAAAAATAAAGCCATTATCAGGGCAACAACAACAATCTGTTCTGTTCAATAAGATTATCTCTTTTATTTCCTTTCTTTCCTCTCTAATTCTATGTCTAATGGCCAACGAAGGCAGAGCTCTAAGGACATTTTGTATAATCTAGTAGTCAAGAGGTTACAGTTTCGAATCTCTCTACTCCAAATGTTGTTGAATAAAAAATATATATATGGCTAACCTGTCAACTTTTATTTGCAGACATTCCAAGTAAACGTACGTTTATATTAGAATACATACAAAGTGTAGTCTCGCATTGGTTACATAAGGAGTAGACTGTAGATCATAAGAGTGAGGACAATCATTTTTGTCGGTTAGCCTTTAGGATGAAATCAAAAATAAAACCATGAGTGCTTGTCCAAAATAAACAATTTCGTACCAATGTAAAGATCTAACAATAGGGTTATTGTCCCTCAACCGTTTACGTTTTTTACAAGCTGAACTGTTTGTATTGATATCCTCCCAAATTCCCAATTCTTTATAGCCTATTCTACGAGGCCTGTTCGAAAATATGTCACTGACCAGATATGAGGCAGAAATGAAAGATAAAGGAAAACAAATAACATTTGATGAGATGAAGATGGCATTAATGAGAACAACTAAAGCTTACCACTATACATTTTGAGCAAGAGTCGGGACAGGAATATTGCCTATATCTGGGGGCTGATAGACTTAAGGGCAAACAACTGTTCCATTGGTTTGGTATTTTTTAGTTTCAATATTTCATCTGCTTCATCCACAATGACCACTTGATTGCCTCTAAGAATTGATCGTTTCTTTGTAGCGCTTTGACCATGTTAATGTATGTTATCCTATCTGGTTCTATCCCCTTTTCTCTCATTTCTTTCACCAACAGAACGGCTTCCTCAACCATCCCTGCTATTCCATACGCCTTGATCAATGTGTTGTAGCTGTACAGATCGGGTTCGAGTCCACATGCTTTCAATTCTGTCAGCACTTCTGAAACTTCGTTAATCCATCCTTGTTCTCCATAGATGTTGATCATGATGTTATACGTGAAGTGGTCACGTTCTGAACTCGAATCCTTCATTTCTTGTAAGACACTTCTAAAATTCTCCATTTGGCATTCTTTGCCATAAGCATCCAACATACAATTATATGCTTCAAGGGAAACTGAAAAGCCGTTATATGTCATTTTTTTAACTGTAGATGACATGTTTTTGAAGTACTTATTCTTTCCATAAGCAGATATCATGGTATTATAAGAGATTGCATCAACCCAACCTCTTTTCTGAGCCAGCCCAAACAGATTTCTAGCCTTGGTGAAAAGCTTCGATTTCCCATAAACATCAAGCATGACATTCAAGGTCACAGTATTCGGTGCAAAACCATGGTGAAGCATTTCATCAAAAATCCTAGAAAGCTCATCAACAGGCAGAGCGCGGGAACAGCAGTTTATGACACAATTATACATTTCCTGATCCCAAGATACCCCACGCTTCAGGATCCGATAGTACAAATCTGCTAGCTTATTCACCATGCCACATCGTTGATAAATACGTAGCATGTCCCGTAACAGATAAATGTCTGGAACAATGTCCTGCCGCTCATCCATCAAGTCAATAACTGAGCACGCATCCTCCAATGACCCAGCTTTAACGTACATTCTCACAACAACGCTGAAAGCGATCAAATCCAGAGGAATGCCTGATGATCTCAGGCTTAAATAAAGCTTCTCACCCTCAGAGAACCTACCCATGATGCTGTAGATATCTATCATTGTGCACGTGATATGCAAGTTTGGGTTGTTTTCACGTTTAGGAAGTTGATTGTATATCTTAATTGCATTATCGAGATGGCCCAAATCTTTACATGAGCAAATTAGCAAGTGATACAAATTCTCCTCAAAATGTTGATCATTCCACTCTTTTTCCCTCAACAATTTTAAAGCACCGTCCACTAAACAGTGCTTCACATAAGTCATTGCCAGAATCGAGCAAGATGTCTGGCTTTTTAGAACTTTCCGATAGAACGGCCCAGTCAAGAGGAGAGGCACAATTTGTATTCTTCTAGCCTTTTCGTATGCTTGTAAGACATTTCCAACAACGGCCGAAAGGCGGCATCCAATCTTAAGCATATCATTAACAGTTTTAAGTGCACCCGCTTCATCCTCATGTTTAGCTTGCAAATTTATAAGGGTGAACAAATTAGAGGCATTTGGCGTGTATCCTTTCCGTGTGAGTTCCTTATAGTACCATTCAGCCATTTTATAATTACCAGCTCGACCCCAACCTTCAATCATGGAGCGGTACGTCGTTTCATCAGGTTCTACTCCAGAGTTCTTGATGCCCAAGAATAGGCGTTGAGCAGCATCCATATTTGATGCCTTTCCATACCCAGTAATTAAGGTATTATATGCAATGATATTTGAAGAAAACCCAGCATTTTCCATTGAGGCAAACACAACTTCAGCATCCTCCATTTTTCCTTGCTGACAATAAGTGTTAAGCATAACCAACCAGTTCTCTAGATTGGGTGTCACTTTATCTTCTTGCATGAATCGAATAACATCTTCTGCTTTTCCATACAAACTCGTGCGCAAGTATATAGTGATCATAGACGAATACGCTGTTTCACAGACAACTCCAAGGTTCCTCATCTGATTAAAAGCAAACTCCGACTCCTTAGTGTCACGACCCTTCTGATAGAGACCCATAAGCATTCCAAATGTTGCAACATTGGGCTGTACTCGACATTCCAACATCATTCGAAACCACTTCGCACCCCGCTCCACAAGCCCCAATTTATAGCAAGCATAAATAAGAGTATTAAAAATCTGATAGTCAAATTGAGAACCCAAATCAGGTCTAACTTCTGCAACCAGCTTCTCAGCAGCATCCCAATCTTCTCGCCTGCCCAACACTCGAAGAACCATATTATAGGCAGTCACATTATGTTCTAATTTCCCATTTCTTCTCATCCACTCAAAGAACACCAATGTTTTGCTATCATTACACTTCTCAAGCCTCTTCAAAATAGCATTACAATCATCTAAGCTCAAATCAGAGGATATAGTAGAATAATCAACATCCAATTCACCCCCATTAAAAACAACATTCTCAAAAACCTTCTCACTACAATTCCCACTGAAACTAAAATTCGAACCTGAACCCGAACCCGAACGTCGCTTCGACGACTTCTTACTCCCAACACACTTCTTCCTGGTATCAATTTCATCAACAACGCATCTAACCTGAGAAACCCAACAGGGCTTATGAACCCTAGCCAGAGAGTAAAGTATGCAGGACTGATTGAGATGAATATAGCCAGTGATGGAGAAAACAGAGCAGCAATCAGAGAGTAAAGATGATTTAACCGGAAAATTGAACTTGTTAGAATCGAAAGAATGTAAAGAGAATGAGAATTTCAGCGAGGCCATGGCTGAGCATTGACCTCACGAGTTACGGATTAGGTCAATGCATAGTGTTGTGAAATTAGGGTTTATGAGAATGAGATTTATTACCATAGCTTTTGAGGTCGATGAGATAATGGAGATTGAAGCAGTGGACGAAACTAAGCGATCAGAGAACAGAAATTGTCCGTTTCCCCACCTCAATCAATGTCATTGCAGACGTGGAGATTCAAGAACACTGTTTAATTGATTTTTTTTTTTCAGTTCAAAATAATTAATTATGGGCTTATGAATACTCTTGAATCAATTGATTTAAATAGTCGATCTGAATTAATTAGGTCCCGTTTGATAACTATTTTGTTTTCGTTTTTAGTATATGAAATTTAATTCTACAACACCTATCTTATTATTTTTTATTTTATTTGAATATCTACATCTTACTTGTATTTTAATAAACAAAACTAAAATTTGTAAACAAAAAAAAGTAGCTTTCAAAAGTTTGTTTTTGTTTTTAAACTTTGGTTAGTATTCACCTACTTTCTTAAGAAAATATGGATATATTGTAGGAAAAATTGAGTACATAGAAATAAACTTAAATTTCATAAACCAAAAACAAAAAATCAAATGGTTATCCATGGTAGCCTTAAAAAAATATTTATATTTGTGACTGTCGAATCCAAATGCACCTCAACAAATTATATATATATATATATATATATATAAGTATATCCCATCTTTTGTTGAATTAAAAAAAGATTATCCACTTATATATGATTAATTGGGTTAGATTTGGTTGAAAGTACATGATTTAGATTGAGTTATAAAATTTATTTTCGACAAACTAAAATTTTTTAGTTGATTCGTTTCCAACTTGTTCTCCCTAAGATTTTTTTTTTTTTTTGAACAAACTAAAATTTATTCACTACTTCTCTTTAAGGGCTTCCAAAGATCATAAATCTATAATAAAAATTAAAGTCTGATAATTAAACTCAAATTTAAAAGGTCTGTTTCCTATCGATATGTTAAAAGGTTATATTATTAATTAATTTTACACATGTACATATAATATTATTCTTAATTTAGATTTGATCGAACAAAGTAAAAGTTCAACTCAATAACTCAATCTCACGAAAATTATTAACAAAATTTACTAAAATTATAATCTAACTCCTTTAAACATTACTTGAAAAAATAATTTTTTTTTTTTTTGAATAAGTTTAATAAAAATAAATTTTATCATACATACCTCTTTATTTACATATATTTTCAATGCTAACCTACAAATTTATATTTGATTTCAATATCCCAACCATGTATATATATATATATAAACTTTAAAATAAGAAACAATTATTAATTTACTATTATTAAACTTAACATTCTGAAGGTGTGGGTAATATAAAAACATTAATATAGAGGGGATAGTTTTGATAATGAAACAATAGAAAAAGGGTAGCTCTTAAAATTTCTAATATTTTTCTTTAAATATTCTTCAACACAACCCTATGTAATGAGAATAGTATTGGGCCGGGTTAAATAGATTTTTGGTTCAAAGGCCCAGCCCGCTATTTTCTTCTGCTCCAATCCTTTCTCTCCACTTGATTCAATGGAGTTCTCCCATTTCCAAACTCGGACTTTTCCAGAGGATCAATCTCCGGCGCTAAGGATCTGAAACCGCCACCGCAGTTCAGGTATTCATATTGTTTTTGTTACCTTCTGTGTTCTAGGTTTTTTGTTTCTTAATTAGCGTGTTCTCGCTGTGTGTGCAACCGACTATAAATCGAATTAGGCAGTCTATCTCATTCATTTGCATTGTAAAGCTTGGTAAATCGGCATTCATTGTAATCGAATCTGTTTCATGCTTAAAATTGTGTTGCGGAGGTTTCTATTTTTTAGTATATACTCATGATTTTGTGCGGAAATGAACTAAATTGTGGAATCCTCACATGGATTCGGTTTTTGTAATTTGGAAGTGAGTGTGTAGTATAGATGCGAGGATCTTGTATGGAGGAAGAAAATTTGAGACGACTAATACTGTTGTAAATCTCCAATTTCCAGACACGGTATTCATACAGTATATAAGAGTTCACTTCTTCTGTCGTGTTCTGTATGCGCAATGAATCAGTCCGTTTCCAAGCTGTCAAACGTATTTGCCCATCTACCGGTTATTGTTTAATAATCATAACGTGCATGTCCGTAAGGGGTGGCACAGTGGTTGAAGACTTGGGCTTTGAGGGTATGCTTCCCTTAAGGTCTTAGGTTTGAGACAAAGTTGTGACATTACTCTTTCGATGTCTCCCGGTGCTTGACCTAGGGATGGATGTGGTTACCCTTGTTTCAAAAAACATAATCATAACGTGCAATGGGCATCTCTTGCTGCAAGAATGTACTGGTCTCTTCTGATGGCTGTGTTTTTTAATTACTTTACGAATAATCCTGGTTAAAGTTTAATCTTCAGCATTTTATCAAAAAAATGGTTTTCCTTTCCTATAAAAAAAAATAGATAAATAAATAATCTTCAGTATTTTATGAAATTCGTTTATCAAGAATGCAAGTACCAGACATTTTGGTTTAATGTCTCGAAAGGCACATCAATCTCTTGTTGTTGTTTTTATGCAGGTATGGCTTAGCAGGCAGATGAAAAAGAGATAGAGAAAGAAAAATACCTGAAAAGGAATAAGAATGGTAATCTCCAGCAGTAATCCTCATAGTAAGGAAATCAATATCAGGAAGAGGATTGCTAGCATGTAAGATTGACTCTGCTGCCCTAATTCTTATTTCCACTCTTTATGTTTGTTAGAACCTTCTGCACGTACTGTAGCAACGTGTAACTGCATTTACCATATACATGTGTTGTATATGATTGTAGTGTGTGTTTGGAGTTGGCGATTCAATGGTTTATACGTCCCCAGATGCTTGTATAGAACTAAGTATAATTTATAGAGAACCAAAAAACCAAAATGGTAACCACCACGGATAGCCTAGTGGTTCAAAAACTTAAAATGACATTAAGAAATCAAAAGGTGGTGGATTCAATTCATGGTGGCTACCTACCTAGAAATTAATTTCCTACATGTTTCTTTGGAAACTCACGGATATAAAAAAAGCAAAAAAAAATGGTATTAATTTTTTAGCCTGCAAAAATGGCTAGAATTAAGGTCTCAAAGTTTCACTGAATGTGAGTTAAAAATAAATGGGTGTTCTGTTGATGTTTCAAATTATCTATTCCATTTCCACGTTATTGAGTTGCTTCTTGTTATTGGATGGCATACGTAAAAACGCAAACATCTGAGATACCATTGGTATTCTTTTTTATTGTCTTATAGATTCAACAAGAGAGAAGATGACTTCTCATCCCTGAGAGAGTACAATGATTACCTGGAAGAAGTGGAGGACATGAGTACGCTCTTCCAGTATGGTTGCTACGCTGTTTTACCCGGAATAATATTTTACTAGAAAATTTCATTTTGCAGCTTTTAACCTGATTGAAGGCATAGATGTTCAAGCTATTGAAGCAAAAATTGCTAGGTATCAAGAAGAAAATGGTGAGCAAATAATGATCAACCGGGCTCGTAAGGTATCGCTTTATCACTAATTTCATTTTCACTAAAGACATAACTCCCTCTTGAACTTCTTTCTTGTCTATGGTTCACAGTACAGTTTTTTGAAAGGTTTTTGTGACACTTGTTGAACTATTTGATAGGCTGAAGAATATGCTGCAGCCCTTGCAGCAAGCAAGGGAATTCCCGTACAGACAGATACTGATGTGGTGAGCACATTTTTTTCCCTTTTTATGTTTGCTCATGCTTTTTTCTGCCTTCTTCTTTTCATGCGTGTCTGAATCAGTTTATGCACACTGTCCTCTAAATTCAAATAGAAAGGTTTACTTCTACACTGTCCTCTAAATTCACTCTGTTTGAAACATAAGTGTCATCTAACTTGCCGTCATGACTCGATCGCTCACTTTTGTTCCTATCATTCCGAAGATGTCAATGCTAGTATATTTTCATGCGTGTTTGAATCAGTTTATGCACACCTCGACTGTCTGATTCTGTTTTATTTAGTTGTAAAAAAACTCAGGAAATTAATTTACAAATAAGTGATGACCTCTAGATTGCACTCTTAACTTTTTTTCCATGATCCTTTAGACCACTAGACAAATACTGTTCTGGCATCCAAAGGGATAGAATATTAGTACACGAGAGTTGATATTTCTACAAGAAAGAGCTGGGACAGTAAGACCTAACTGTTCTTATAATGTTCAATTGCTTGTTGTTGCAGGCTGCAGATCAAAGTTTCCAGGCAGGATTAAGCACAGGCACACAAGGTCAATATGCACCTACATTTGCCGGAGGGCAGCCGCGACCGACCGGCCAACCTGTGCCCCTCGGTGGTGGCCATGACATGCTGCAGGGCTATGGGCTTGACGATGAAGAAATGTTGCGGCTCAGAGCAGAGAGAGGTGGCAGAGCTGGCGGGTGGAGTGTAGAGTTCAGCAGAAAGCGCGCACTCGAAGAAGCCTTTGGAAGTATTTGGATTTGCTAACTCTCTTCTTACTTTTTTTTTTTACGACAACAAACCGATTTTGGGTCATGAGAGGGGACTTAGCTTTTAGAAAATGAGTTTGAATCGTAAAAGATTAATTATGCAATTTTAATTTAAGAAGTATTAGTTGGATAGTATTATAAAATGGCTTGTCTGGATATACTAGTTGATACAAACAAGGATGAAAATATCAATATTAAATATTGATATTATAATTTTAACAAACATGAATTGGCCTCGTAGTGGTTACTGTGCATTCATAGCAGTGGCTTACTTTAGAATAATTTATTTATGGGAATAATCTTTTACATCAGGAAATAATTTAATAATTTCTTTCATCTGATGCGCTAAACTGATGACACACTATTTTCATGTATTAAAAAGTAAAATTAATTCATAATTACCGATTCCATAGGCTCCCTACCTGAAGGTTAATTGGATTAATATGGATATCTAAAAGTAAAATTAATTTTCTAAAATTCATTAACATCTAAATGTTACATAACTGATTCAAACAAGAATAACAAAAATAAATTAATATGGATACCTAAATGGTAATAAAAATGAATTTTCAATAGAGTAACCGGTCGGATTCAAATCTCCTATGTTGAATAAAAAAAAGAAAAAAGAAAAAATTGAATTTCATCCTTAAATAATAATTAATTCAAACCTATTATGTGTACAATGTAAGCGTTCTGTGGTCGATGGACAGTGAGTCTAGTCTGCTAATAAAAGAATTTTTACATGCAAGGGAAATTCCAGAATCTCCAATCGCTATACATATAGTTATTTATATACTAACCAAACGCCTAAACTAGCTTGCAACTAATTAATCTTGATCTTCATCGCCATCCGAAATGTTAAACAAGAACTTCGGCAGCGATGCAATTCGAGGAAGATGCAACAGCAAATCAGCAAATGAATCTTTTCTCAACATCGCCAAGGGTTGAACATCCTTCGTTTCCCCTGCAGGAATCTTAGAATCGAATCCTTCAACACAGATTTCACCGCTGGGTTGAAAACTTTGAACTGCAGCAGCAGCTGGTTCTTTCTGCAATAGGCAACATAGAGAATTGACTCTCGACATGAGAGATGCCTCGTCGGAAGTTGCTGCTGCTGACAATTGATTGTCACTCAGCAAGTATAGTGAAAGTTCATTCAGCATTTCTTGGCATTGCGAACCATCATCGACAAAAGGCGACTTTGTCGAAGTCATTTGTTCGGTGATATGCTGCTCAATGTGGTTTACGAGGTCGCTCATCGACATGGATGGATGTAGCCTTGGAAACTTTATCTGCTCCCAATTTCTTGGCATGCTGGTTACTTTAGTTGTGATCATGTTTTCTTCAATCTCTTGAGCATCCATCACTAGCATAAGAAAGATGACTACGTTGATCAGAGGATAATGTTGGGAAACAAGTTAACCAAGATAAAGAATTGTGATCTTACAAAAACACATCCTAAAAATTAAGCATGATGCTCAACTTTCTAAGTGAAAAGTGAACGATTTTATGAGAAATTGAACTAAACTTCAAAGAAACATCAGCAAGCATTCATGAATTTTCGATAATTGTATTACCAAATGTAGAGTAGGTATAGGATCCTACTGTCATGCAAATTCGAGTCTATTTTATATCCATGAGTAGCAGTTGCACATCTCGACTAAGCTCACAAAATGAAGTTTGACTTTACGACATTTGATTTTCAAGAAATCCAGAATAGTGACAACCATGGTTTGGGCTCAATCTATTTAACCCTTTATGATCACTAATTTTATTAACTGAACAAGTCGGGGAAGCTTGACAAATTTTTAAGATATTAAACATGTTATACATCGATCAACTAAGTACCCATCAATATCATATTATCTGCTTCAACTTCTCAAGATCATGTAACTAAGACGCAAGGGGAAGGAGTGTGGAGAGAAGAAGCATAAATCTTTTGCAAGTTGACTGTACCTGAACTGGGTGAAGGTGCCGCCAAGTAGCAAGGTTCAAACACCATTTGAGGAGAAGACTCTTCTATCTTTGATAATGATGCAGCAGATGATGAAGCTACATCCTGGAAAGTAGAAAGTATTGGTCGACTGGTTGTAAAACCAGAGGCTCTTTGTTCAAAATATGGAGAGCCTGATACAATCTCTGGTTGTCGGCTTAAGAAGTTTAGGCGCGAGTCACACTGGATGAGCTTTTCAAAATGCTTGTTTAGAAGACCTTGAGGGCATTGCATAAAATGCTGTCTGTACACCAAAAGCCAAGAACAGTTGAGAATATGAGGGGAAAAGAAAATCCCAAAAAAGTATATCCAAGTCAAACCGAAGACTGATGATCGAGTATTTCAAATTAGAAACGTGAAGACACCTATGGATGTACACGTAACTTCAAAAATAAATAAGAATGAAGGACAACTTCAAGTATAGATATTATTTAACAAAATAAATTCCTCTGAACCTAATCATCATCCTAATGAAGTGCTTCCTCACAATTTGGATCCAAACGGCAAACGCCAAGGAAAATAAAGTGAGAAAATGAAGGTGTACCTATGCAAGCTGGCCTCACCATCCGTAAAGTCAGCTGTTGCCTGCCACAAAGTGTGTTTCCTTGGTTGCGGATTGGTCTCCCGGAAGAAAAGAGGCCGTCTAGCCAGCTGCACTAACCAAGCACACCAATACGTAAGTAAATGATCAAGCACAAAATAGCAGTTGGGAAAATTCATAAATTGATTATTTTTTTTATATCCGTGACTGTCAAGACCAGCTTGTGCGCAACTCGACTAATGTCACGGGACATACCGCCTGACCCTACAACAATCGGATGTCAAGGAAATCCGTAGGAAATTAATTCCTAGGTCAGTGGTCACCATGGATTAAACTCATCACCTTATGCACCCCAAGGCCCTCTTTGACCACTTGAACCACTCCATGATTGTTAAAATTCATAAATTGATGCCATAAATAATGAGTCAATACCACAATATTTAGTGTAGCAGGTCCGTCATCAGGGAAATTCGCTTTTAAAGCCATAATATCAGACCATTGTATCTCTATTTTACTTTTGAGTCCACCCTCGAGGACTTCCCAGACAAGCTTATGCTTAGCATAGTAACACTTGGCCACAAGATCACCTTCATATCTAGATTTATACTGCCAACAAAAAATGAAAATGAATCAGCTGATACATCTTTGCAAACCCAAAAACAGTATGCATCTAATAATTTAATTAATACCTCCCAACGTCCAATCTTTAAATGTGAAGCTGGAAAGTTCGAAGCCTTTAGTTTCTCAGCGGTACCCGACATGGTAACATCCATGCTTTCTTTTTTAACAACGAAGTCGAAATTTCCACTGTTTGAATATCCAGCTGTAGACGTAATCCCTTGTGAGAGTTTCATTTGAATTAGATCCAACAGGGACGGGCTCTTCCTCAGAGTCAAACCAAGAGGACTGGGCTCATCCAGCAGATTACTCTGTAAAGAAGTTGCAGGTAATGTGCCAATTCCCATAATTGACTGCCAATCCAAAGGCAACAATATCAATTACTATGCCATAAACTTATCCAAACAAACCAAAATTGCATTAAACAACTTCTACTTCAGAAGAAACACATCAGATAGTTCATTTTCGCTAACTCAAACATCATTTTACAGTAATAATACAAAGTATTAACTACAAAATTTCCAATAGAAATGGAAGCGGGAAAACCTCCTTGGACAATTCAACAATTCATTTCTCATCCAAATCACAATAAACCGAATCAGAAATCAACAAAGAATCTCATATACATGCAACTCAAGTAATCTGATTACGACCTAAAAATGTTGAAACGGCGAACGAAACCGAAAAGTCAGCTAACTAAAGTACTAAATCGAATACAACGGCCACGAAAACCTTTCAATCTCCTTTTCACTCTCAATCATTCATGAAAAGCACAACAAAAGAGATCAAACATCATTTTACAGTAGCAATACGAAGTATTGACTACAAATTTCCAATAGAAGCGGGAGCGGGAAAACCTCCTTAGACAATGCAACTATTCATTTCTCATCCAAATCACAATAATCCGAATCAGAAATCGACAAAGAATCTCATATACATGCAGCTCAAGAAATCTGATTACGACCTAAAATTGCTGAAACGGCGAATCAAAACGAAAAGTCGGCTCACTAGAACACTAATTTGAATACAACGGCCTCGAACAAATTTCAAACTCCTATTCATGAAAATCAAACAGAGACACAGCAACAAAAGAGATGACAAACCTGATGAAGATCGGACTTGAACCGCTTATCCAAGGGACCAAGCTCGTAGTGAAACGAACGATCACACTCCCGCTTTACCGCCAATTTCTCCGGATACAACGTCGTCTTGGAATCCATGAATTCCACCATTGATAATCGCAAGAAAACCTTTCAGAAATGAAAACGAAGAAGAAATGTAAGAGAGGAAAATTTCACGAACCCTAGATTTAAATAGGTAGGAGAAAATTAAATTTTAGAGCGGAAGTTGTCATCGGCGCTTGGCGGCGAAGAAGACCGCTTTATACCGACACGTGCCGAATTGAAATTCACACGTACTTGGTTTTTGATCGGAGACAAAGAGAAAGGCGAAATTACCAAACTAGTGTTGGGTGTTTGTTTGTCGTTGGAAAAATTTGTTAAGTTATGTCTAACTATTTTTTTTTTCCGTAAGTATTCAAAATAGTTTCTCATTTTTATAATTTCAAATAACTCTTTATTTTTAATTATTATTTTATAATTATTTATTTCTAATCATTCATTTTTTGTTATTTAAAATAATATATTTTTAATCATCGTTTTTTAAATTATTCATTTTAAATCTACATTCAAATTAGTTTTAAACTTTACTTCTCTACATAAAAATCATATCCAAACAATTTTTTTACTATAATTTTTATGTAGGGCCTGTTTACCATATTAAGGAGGATTTGGCTAGAAGAGTTATTTTGAATAGTTAAAAATTGAGAGTTATAATAAAAATTTTGTTTGGATGTGTTTTGTATGAAGGAATTAGAGTCAAAACTTTGTTTGAATGTAAATTTAAAACGAGTAATTAGTTTGAATAGTTAAAAAAAGAATGATCAAAAGTGAGCTATTTTAATTGATTATAAATGATTGAGTATATGCAAATGAATTATTATAAATGATAAATCATTTTTAAAACTCGTTTGGACGTAAATTTTCGAAAAAAAATTAGTAAATCATCTATCTAAATCATTCTTAAATATGGCAAACAAACACTCACTTTAATTTTTAACTATTCAAAATAATTTCTCAAAACAACTCGTTAAACTAACTGCTCATTCAAAACTTCCTCCAAATACTTAGCATGCTATAATATAAAGGTCGACACGTAAGAGAAATTGAAGGTTGGCAGATTGGGGGTAGAGATGTAAATTCGGTACGGGCGTGATGCGATGATATGATGGTTGACACGTAAGAGAAAATGGATATTTGTTGATTGCGTAAACAAAAAATGACGGCGACGGCGTGTGGGTGCGTTGTTTAAGCATACGTGGCTGACGGCCGAGTGGGAAGCTTTGTGTTAGGTAACGGCCATTTGGTTTTTGTCTTTTCCACGTAATTGGCTGTCTTGGCAGCTTTTCGAATCATTTTAAATTATCTTTTTTCTTTTATTCAATAATTAATTAAATTAATTAATCTGTTTTCATTTTATAAAGTGTGTTTTGAGTGTGAACTTGATATCTTATGTTTGAAGATTTGAAGTAGATAGTTTGAAATATATGCGTTTAAGTTTAGTTCAAGCAAGGTTCGAATTTATAAGTTTGTCTTATTAAGCTCTCAACTTAATAAGATGAGCATAAGCCCCAAGTTTTATATTTGTGTTTAATATCTAGTTGATTACCTATCATGTTTTTGAATTTTGAGTTTACACCTCAATCGTTACGTTAACACTAATTTCACACCTCAAATCGTTACGTTAACACTAGTCAAAGAAGATTTTGATGATTTTATAAGTGATGAATTCAATTCAAAATTTATCATGTGAAGATAATCGAGTTAAACTTAAGCTTACTTGAACATTTATATGTATATTGATAGATGTTCTAAACAAGAAATTTGAAACTTAAACATTGGCTAGTTTTTAAAATTTTCAAACAAATAAAAAAATTGCTAAACACGAAATTTAAAAATCTTAATCTATTAGAGTGAAAATTATGATTGTGTTTGATAACTATTTTATTTTTTATTTTTTATTTTTGAAATTTAAGTTTACAACAATTATCTTATCATATGTTTTTTCTTACATGGATGTCTATATCTTATCTTTTTAAAAATCAAATCAAAATTTGGAACACAAAAAAGTAACTTCGAAAAGCTTACTTTTGTTTTTAGAATTTGGTTAACATTCACATATTTTCTTAAGTAAAGATATATGTATTATAGAAAAGATGGAACACATCATAAACAGTTTGAGTAAAAATAAACTTAAATTTTAAAAAACAAAAACAAAAAATCAATTTTTTTTAATTCAAAATCAAATAGTTAGTAAATGGTGCCTATCTATTTATTAGACATTTTTTTAAGTTAAAATATCAAATTATGTATAAATTTAGAAAGCTGAATGACCATACATAAAATTCAACCTAATTTTTCAATCGTTTTACATCAAATCTTCAACTTTAATAAGTTTTTTTTTTCTTTCTTTTAAATAAGTTTGGGAATCAATCCTCTCAGCTAAGTTTTATGACTCATAATTAATGTTTTTTTTTAAAGGTGGGCAGCTAGCTTCGAATATTATTATGATTTGATACAACTACTTTAAATGTTGGAATGTCTTTTTTTTTTCACTTTTGAGTTCATGAACTTTATTGCTAAATTTAGTACCTCTTTGTGTTTAAACTAATTTTGGTCTCGGCATTTCTATGATCGATTTAAGTGTTTGTATAGATTAATTGAATATATGTATATGTTATGAGAATATTAACTCATTTATGTTTTTTGTATGCGACAATTATAGTTTTAAAACAAGATATGATATTTCTTTTAGGAGCTTTTGCATGTATATTACAAAATGGATAAAATATTACATGAATAACACAATAATGAAAATATTTGCACATATAGCAAAAATTGTAAATTGATAGACTTCATATTGATAGATTCTATCGATAAAGGGTGATAGAATCAATTACTAATAAATAAAGTAAATCGATAGACTTCCATCAGATTCTATCAAGAGTCTATCAATAAGAGCCGATAGAATCAATCGCTGATAAAATTGATAGACTTCCATCACTAGATAATGATAGATTCTATCAAAGTATTCTATAAAAAAGGTAAATATTTTTTTTTTTAAATGGCAGAATTTGCTATAAAAGAATTATTTTTAAAAATGTACTATAATTGTAAACTGTAGTAAAAAATTTGCTATACAGCGCAAATTTCCTTTTCTTTTATAAGAAAGTCTTCAAACCTACGCAAACATTCGATAGGCTTGACTCGATCACGAGGAGTCATAGATAATGCCTCACAACTTAACCTAAACAAAGGAAGCTTCAACTTTCAGTGAAAAAGAATGTTCAAGCTTGGCCCACTTGCTTATCTTATCCCATAAATTGACAATTGAAAGATGTTTTTTTTAGTATATATATCGGATGGGGGAATCAACAAATCCTACATATAGTACTATTGCTATTAAATAATATAAGAGTCAAATACCGATTTTATAATTCGAGCATGTGACCATGAAATTGAAATTGATTAACACCAATGAAGATAATCAATTGTACCACCAACTCATTCAGTTTGAAAGAGGTGAACTAGAACATCAATTGAGTAGCACTTGGTAATAAAGCACCTCCATTTGTATATGTTAATAATAGTAGCTTCAATCTGTTGGTCCACTCGAAAACCATTGTTTTTTTTTTCATTTTTGAAATTGATCGGAGGTTAGAAATACTGAATACGACTCTTTTGTGGGAAATACCAACACTTTTTTATTGAGACCACTTAAGAAGATATTACAAATGTTTATGACTCATACTATACGAAATTAGTCCGGTACTCTATGAAGACACGTCGTAGGATATTACAACTCTTGCTTTTTCTTGGATGCAAAATATGGGTAGGATAAATGAATATTTATAGTATGAGCTAGACAATATAGATCACAAATTTGTCAAGTGTTTCTAAAAATATAGTTATTTGTCACTTTCTAGGATATTCTTTAAATGTCTACATAAATCTAAAATTTAAAACACTTCTGCAATTTTCTAAAAAAAATTTAGACAATGGATTATACTTCAAGTGGGTTAATTAGCATTCTTTATGATTTGAGTTCTCATAATTATTGAGCTAAGCTCCATTAGGCCAGTGATGAACTTTTAATCAGAAATAGTACTATTAGGCCCAACAAACATGCGACATTATATCGGTTCATTATGGATTGACTTAGTAGTCAAGAGGTTCTTGACAAAACAAAAGAATATATTTTCAATCCATAGTAACCATCTACATACCTAGGATTTAGCTTTTCGTGGGTATCCTTAACATCCAAATATCGTAGGGTTAAATGAGTTGTCTCGTTAGAATAATCAAGCTAAGCGTAAACTAACCCAAACATTCATAGATATTTTTATACAAGTGCAACCAAGAAATTACAAGTTAAAATCTTTTCTTTTATTGAATTCAAGAATGACTTAGGCTTGAACTTGAAATCATTTGGTTACTATGCAATACATGATGTCACTAGAATACTATTACTCATTTTGGTTCAAATCTCGTTCTCTCAGTTATTGTTGAGTTAAAAAAAGAATAGGCGGTTCTTTTCAATAATGTCCATTGTGTGACTTAATTAAGAAGGATCATCTCGAAGCCATGAAGGCATAAACCACTGAAACTATTACTATTATTATTATTTAATTTTTAAGTGATTCGGTCAATTTGTGCACATTTCAATCATTCTTATTTAACAAACCATTCAATCATTCAATCCCATAACCTTTGTTAGTCAAAAAAATTAAGAAAATTTTATTTTTACATAAGTGATCACTGTAAATGAAATAGGTCGGATAAATTTTAGTTCTTCAAGATTCTCTCAATTCCTTGGAAAATCCACAGTGGTTCATTGGTATTATAATAAAACAATAGGAAAACAGAAATTGAGTTAGTTACTTCACATGGGTTACATGTATAAAACCCCTGGTCCAACTCCAATCTTGCAACTCCAGTTTTCCTTCATTTGAAAAAGAATGGACCTCCAAGTTTTTAAAAAACAACCCATGCCCAATAAGCCCACAGTCCCATCCTTTTCTTGAACCATCTAATTTCCCACTAGGATCAGGTTTTTCTACACATTCTTTTACTTTATAGAGCTCTAGATAGGCTACTGCTATATTGTAAGTTACTTGATATTGCAATATATTAGTTAGTTTGTGGTTTTGTGTGTTTGGATACCTAACATTATATTTGTGAAAAAATATGAATACTATTTGATAAGATAAAACTGATCAAACAAGTTAGAAATTTTCAGCAAGGGCAAAAGGATCCTCCATATCCCCATAATCAAAAAAGAGGAGAAAATGAAAAGGTACCATTATCAACTAATGGAATCAATTAGACAAATGATATTGTTAAACAATCAAACTTTGCCCTTTGATGAGTTCTGGAAACTGAAAATCATTTGAATACAAATGAACTAAGTACAGCCAATGATCTAGTGAGGTGGGGTCATGGCCTCTACTTCGCCAGCCTATTCACCTTCAGGTATGGTAAAGCACCAATCACATTATCGTAGTCACTTCGGCTCACTGGATGCTGTGTTCAGACAAAAACCAAACAAAGAAAACACTCAATGAAACAACAAGATATTACTGCATGAGCATAAGCAACTTGCCTTGTGCAACAAGAGCAAAACACCAGAATTTTGGAATTATAAATATTCCGGGTGTTTTCATTTACTTTTTTTTATATACGTGTCCGAGTCAGCTTACGTGTAGCACCTCAACTAGAATATAGTGTTTGACCCTATAATTTGAATCTCAAGGAAACTTGAAAAAATTATTTCATGGCCAGATGACCGTCATGAATTAAACCCATGACCATTTTATCTTCAAAGTCTTCTTTGACCACTAGAGCAATTCTTGATGGTTAGGTGTACATCTAAGTATATTCCTCATCTCATTTCTTGCCTTTGTTTTGTATTGTCACTCACTGAGGCAGGCGACAGGACAGTCAGATCACCGTATATCAAGGCGCTTGGTTCATATTCAAAAAATCTTATGCATGAATACTATTGATAGAAAAATTCCCAGGTGAAGCATCCTTGAGTTCATTAACCATGCGCGACATGATACAAATGCAAAAGATGTATATGTGCACAGGGTCAGTATTGAAAAGTTCAAAACTAAAATCTACCGGTATGAAAAGGAAAATGCTAGGAAAAACTCAAGTTCTTTGGACCAATTAGTTATCGTTATACGCTAGATCTTACCAAAACGAATTCTATGACAATCTTCAAGATCACCCTCACCAATAGCATTAGGGATTACTGTTTGAAACAACTCATAACCAATGAATAACTTCACATTTCATCACTTTAGGCCTCAGAAGCATGCTTGGATGTCTTTCTTGTAGGTTGCCTCAGTTTTTCATGAGCTACCTTTTTCATGCTTTGTGTTCTTTCATTTTTTTTTTATCAATTAAAGATTGGTTTATTGTCAAGAAGGAAAAACTAGATTGAGTCAGAATGTGTGTCGTTAGTTTACAACATGATTAGGATTAAAGATTCTTCGTATAACTAAATTGATAACTTGCATCCAAGAAACCAAGATTGATATCTAAGTAGTTGAAGAATCATGCCGATTGAAAATAGTGGATGCATCAGCTAAATTTAGATGCATTTACATAAAAACTTCTCCTGAACTAAGTCAAGGGTCCAAGTTTAGAAATGCAGCACTCAGATTCAGTGTCATGAACATAAAAATAATCAATGAAGACATACCATTTTGGAAAGCCGTAATTTTCTCTTTGTGTTCTTCTTGTACAGCAAATGCTGCTTTCCTGCTCTCCTACGAACAATCTTCCCCCGACCCGTCACCCTGAATCGTTTTGCAGAAGCCTATCCAGAAACACCAAACTATCCAATCAAAATTAAAAGAAAAATGCCAGTAGACTACAGGGAAAAGAGGCGAATATTACTTGAAATAATAAAAAGAACACTAGTGATGCACGAATGAGGGGGAAGATGAGGGGAAGGAACTCGAAATTTACCCTACATTTGTTTGGGGTGGTAAAAACTTCATCCCAACCCCACAGTTTAACTCTTCATTCCAACCCCTCATTCAAAACCTTCTTCCAAATACCCTTATCCAGACGAAGCTTTTCGATCGCTCCTCTTCCATATCTTTTCATTACAACTCCTCTAACTTTTTGATGCACCACTCATTCAACATTCTTATCTAAATAGATTTTTTTAATCCCTCGTTCAAACAACCTTATCCAAACATAATTTTCGTGCAACCACTAATGCAAACCACTCAAACCTACCCTTAATAAGTGTCTAGAATTGTGTGTTTTCTTCTTAATATATGACCAACTTACGTTCACATCGACTATTGACACCGTACATGCCACCTACCTAAACATTTGGATCATAACCTTTTGCTTTCTCGAATCCCTCTTGATCACTCTAGAATTGGGTATTTTAAATTCAGCCTACAATAGTCAAATCCTACAGAAAATTCTACTAAACACGTCAAACCTATTTATAATACTGAAATTAAGCTCAAATTCAATCAAAATTCAACAAGAATTGAAACATAAAAACAACAAGATCCCAAAATAAACAGAGAAGGGAGGAATTGAGAAACCTTGTGGGTTTTCATTTTGTAGCCTTTAGCAGCAAAAACAGTGAGGGGAGCACGAACTTGAGAACTTGGAGCAATGTGACATGGCTTCTGAAGGAGGGCGATTCCAAACCCGGAGATGTTGCGGGCGAAACCGAGCCTCAACGGGTTCGCCTTGTTGACCGGACCGAACCGGACGGAACTATGGGCGACGCGAACCGATGGGCGAGAGCACGGTGGGGAAAACCTAAAGCCAAAGGACAGCGCCGACGACGCAGATGCCATAGCTGAAGCTTCGAAGCGTCGACTCGGCCTGCTGTCCGGATAAAGTGATGCTATTTTCTTTTATCCATTCTTTTTTTAATTAACTCCATAGTAATAAAATAATGATTTCGTGAGTGATTGCTATAAATTTGTATTGAGTTAGTAATTAGATTTATGATTTATTAATACTTCTTCGAAAATTTACATCGTGATCAATTTTTATAACTTTTTCTCAATTTAATTTTGAAAATAACTCTCATTTCTAATTATTCATTTATACCTACTCGATCATTTTTAACTACTTATTTTTAATCATTTATTTTAAATCAATCAAAATAACTTATTTTGAACCACTTATTTTTAATCATTTGTTTTTTAACTACTAAAAATAACTACTCATTTTAAATCTATGTCCAAACAAAGTTTTGACTATAACTCTTCTACACAAAAACTACATTCAAACGAGTTTTTAACACAATTCTTAATTTTTAACTACTCAATGTAATTCATTAATATATCTCCTTAACCTAAAAACTACCTACGTAAAACAAACACCCCTGTGTGTATAACTATTAATTGTCATTCTTCAACTTTTATTTAGTTTTGTTTTTTTAGCTTTTTAAATGAATGTTGTCTTATCATAAAAGAAAGAATGAATGATAAAATTAAAGAAATGTAAAGTGAATATTTAAGAATAAGTAGGTTGAGCAAAATTTTCCCAAAATTTCAATCTATCATCTTTTGGGCAAGAAGAGCATTAGTTAAGCGACCACTGTGTACAATCACTCAAATGTTATGAGTTTGTCACTATTGTAGTCTCAAGACAAAATGTATTATCTCTTGATTTTTCAAGACTCTCTTAATTATTCTTTTACTTCATGGTGATTCTGCACAATATTTTAGTATTTTATAAACAAACACGTAATTATTTATCTAGCTAAACATTTGGTTTAGTCAAATGAATGAATGTCAACAAAAACAATAGTTCAACAACATCAATATACATTAAATGAATAAACAATTAATCAAATAGCAATTAAAGATGTAAATTTTAAAATCACTACCTTTTAGATATTGAATCATGCATGATTTTATTGAAACTCTTCTATTTGTGATATAAATAAATATTCGTCACAATTACACTATTTTCCATTTATATTAAAAAAAACTTACAAAAAAATTATGAACATTACCTTCCTCAGCAGCATATTTTTTTGTTCTTGGTTACAACTGTAGCACATTTTTTAAAATAATTTTATCCATAAAACATTTTGCCCAAAATTGCTACATCATTAGACTTCTATAAATTCAACCGATAAACTTTAAACTTCTATCGGCTTAATTGGTAGACTGACTTATATCAATTCAACTGATAGACTTCTATCACTCCAACTAACAAATTTTTATCAATGGATAAACTTCAATCATTTTTGTGCCAGAAATAAATAAATTCGGAATTGTACTATATATGAAATTATTATTATTATTATTTTAATATACATGCAAAATCCCCAAAAATTTATGCATGAAGTTCAATTGAAAGCACGCCTGGTAAAAAAATACAAGAAAGCTCAGCACACATAATAACTTTAAGAAGTGCAACAAATAGTTTTTAATATGTAGGCATACAAAATTCCATCCATGTCACAAAACAGTATCCAATCAATAATCCAAGCAAATTCAATTATATAGTTTTCACTCATTATCATAGTATTAATTATTTATTTATAATCATTAATTTTCAATTACTGACAATAACTTATCATTTCAAATCTATATCTAAACTGATGTAAACTCATTAAAAAAAAAAAAAACATATTCAAGCGAGCAATTTTCTATCTCTTCAAAATATATTTTTTTAAAAAAAACCCCTCTTATGCTCATTTTCACGAATTCAAAAATAATGGTATTGTACCATACAAAAAAGGATGTGGCTATAGTTAACTTTATGGAAAATTATTTAAGACTTTTCACAATTGTGTCTCGTGATAGGAAATGTCGATCGTAGATTCAAGTTTTATCTTCACGGGTCTCTCTGCCATACCAAATCCCCAAATTTTCAACAACAACAATGGCCGAAAACTCAGAACCACATCGGCAAAACGAGCAGACGATTCCGATTCCGATTCATCGTCGCAAGCTAGTCAACTCAAGTTTCCATCGCTGATCGTTTCGAATCCACTTCTCGCCCGATCTGTCGTTTCGGTACTCGGATTAGGGTTCGTCGATGCAGGGTATGTAATTTTTGCTTGATTTCGTCTCGTAATTTCGATCTTTTTGTTTCTGTTTCTACTGAAATTGAAGTCGAATTAGGGCTTGGAATGGTTAGGTACAGTGGAGATTGGTCTAGAATTGGAGCGATTTCGAAGGAGAATGAAGATTTGTTGAAGATTGGCGCTTTCTTCGTGGTTCCGTTTTGCGTATTTCTCATTTTTTCTTTCTCTGAAAAGGCGGAGTCCTCCTAGCTGTACTCCACTACCAAGCTTACATTATGTTTATGGCTGTTTTTCATATTTTTGGAAACTATGTTTTTATTTTTAAAATAGATGAAGGTAAACTACTATATTTGGCAGTTAAAAATGGAGAATTATGCCAAAAATTCGCTTGGAGCTAGTTTTTGTGTAGAAGAATTATAGTCAAAATTATATTTGGACGTAGATTTACAAATTAATAGTTATTTTTAGTGGTTAAAAAAGAACTGATTAAAAATGAGTGGTTAAAAATAAATTATTTTGATTGATTTGAAATAAATGATTAAAAATTGGTGGTTATAAATGATTGAATAATTACAAATGAATGATTAATAATGAATTGTTAGAAATAAAATTTATTTTTAAAAGTAAAATTGAGAAGAAATTGGTAAAACCTCGTTTGAATGTAGGTCTTCAAAGAGGAGTTAATAGTTCATAAACCTAACTCCTATCTAAAAACGTCGAACAAAACTTAAACGGCTGTTTGTTTGCAATATTTAACTAGAATTTAGTAGAAATGTGTATTCATGAAATCTTGTTTTATTTAATTAAATTTTTAAGTGCTTAATTTTAATTACTATATTAACAAATTTATATAGGAGAAGTAATTATCAAGAGTTTGACTAAGTGTCAAAATTAACACTTGAGGTATGAAAAGTTATGAATTTTATTGACACTGAGAAAGTGTCATGATTATATTTTAGATGAACTAGTTTGAAGATTTATTTTGAATAGTTGAAAATTAAAAATTGGAGTGAAAAATTCGTTTGGATATAATTTTTTTTTAATAAATAATTTAGAGACAATTACTTATTTGAATGCGAATTTTAAATGAATAGTTATTTTGAATAAATAAAAAATAATGATTATGAATGGGGATTCAAAATGAATTATTTGGAAAGTTAGAAATAAAAGATAAAAAATAATGATTATGAATGGGGATTCAAAATGAGTTACTTGGAAAGTTAGAAATAAAAGAGGGTTAGTATTGATGAGTTATTTTGAATAATTGTAAACGAACTATTGGAAATAAATGATTATAAATGTGAAGTTATTTTGAATAATTTCAAAAAATTGTTTGGATGTAATTTTTTGAAAAGTAGTTAGTACACATTTATTTTAAATCTTTCATAAACATGACAAACAAACTCGCCATGGAAATTGACTATATGGTTCGATGGCACATTTGGTTACTTTTTATTGATGTTAATCAATTTCAACTTTACAATAACAAGTTTGAGTCAGAAAATTGATATTTAGTTCTTATATTATTTGAAAGTAGTAATGCTATATAGTTATGATTTTTTGGTCCCTTCCCCCATTTATATACTAAAAAAACTCCACATGAAAATCACGAGGTAATATGAAATATAGGGGCCCTTATATTGAGTAGTTAAAAATTGAGAATCGTGTCAAAAACTTGTTTGGATGTAGTTTTTGTGTAGATGAGTTAGAGTCAAAATCTTGTTTGGGTGTAGATTTAAAAATGAGTAGTTATTTTTAGTAGTTAAAAAAAATAAAATAAAAATGAATGATTAAAAATGAGCTATTTTGATTGATTTGAAATAAGTGGTTGGAAATGATTGAGTAGTTATATATGAATCGTTAGAAATGAGAGTTATTTTTAAAAGTAAAAATGAGGAAGAGTTAATAAAAACTCGTTTGGATGTAGATTTTCGAGGATGAATTGATAAATTATAATACCAACTCCTACTTAAATATGCTAGACAAAGAGTCCCTATAGTGAGAAAATAGTATACGTGTGCAATAACTAGTTCGGTTCAAATCGAACCAACTCCAAAATTTCGAAATTCCCGCGTAGACAATTCCTGTCCCCCGCCCACATTCTCTGACTACCGAAAAGAAATTGCCTTGACCTATACAACCAATCCACCCGATGGCAACTTCGTAAATCCACGCAAAGCACTTTGGTCTTTATCGTAATTTCACAAGACCTTTCCTCAACGAGCATAAATACATAATTTCAGTTTTCCCGCCCAATTCACTCTCATCTACTTCCCCCTCTGCTACACTTTTTTTTTTTTTTCATTCGCTAATTTCCCACAAGAAAATGCCAGATTTGGGTAATCTCTCCCTCTCTTCATCTCTTTCGCTCACTCCTTGCCCTAATCTCAAACCAGTTCTCGATCCTACAGATCTCTCCTCTCCTTTCATCGCCGACAAATCTCTGATCCGTGACTGTGTTGGTGACGAGCTGCTTCGATGTCCATCCCCCAACCGCGACGAGGTCGGTGCAGGCTGTGGAGTTAGGGTTCCGAGGCAGAGCCGGTACGCGTTGGACCGATCTACAGGTCATTGTGGCGGGAAGAGTTTCGAAGATCACGTTCAATCTTGGATTCGGAGGAAGCTAGAGTCCGGCGTTCACGAGTCTCGTTGTTCGTTTCCGTTTCTTGAAGCCGCTCGGAAAATGGTGAGTTCTATTGCTTTGTTTTTGCGTTTTACATACTATACCGGTGGAGCTGGTAGATTGGCGATGTGGTCATTGATTTTAGTGATTTTGTTGGCGTTTCGTTCTGCTTGATTCCAGCTAGGGTTTGTTTTTTTTTTTTTTTGTTTAAAAGTATCGGGTTGAGCTCAGGACAGCTTTTAGTGTTTTTTCGTGCAAGTTGCGGGAAATGCTTGAGGAGGAAATGATTTAGATGTAGCGGTAGGAATTTTGTTTGAGTAGCTTAGGATGAAATTTCTAGAACAACTGGTGTTGATTTTATCAGGAAGGAAGTTAGCTGCTTCTGGTTTCCCTTGTTGATTAGGGGATTTTGTGGCTGTTGAACTGTAATCTAAAATTTTATGATAATTAATTTGGCCTTTCTGCTGGATATTCCAGGACTATAAGATGTGTTTGTGTTGCCGTAGTCATAGATATGCATTTTCGAGAGAGAAGGTTGAATGCAACATTTGTGGCTGCGGTGTGGTGATTGATTTTTAGTGTGTAGCATGTCTTACTTTGTTGGAGTTTCATAGGAAGTCTTTTAAGCCGAACTTAATGTTTTTCGTGCAACTATGATATTGGAGTAGCTCATCGTCCTTTGGGAAATGTTTGAGGGGGAAATGATTTAGATGTAGTGGGTAGGAATAATTGTTTGAGTAGTTTAGGAGGAAAATTCTAGATCAACTGCGATATGCAAGCCTCTCTTTTAAGTTCAAAAGTTGGATCTTAACTTCCTGACAGGTATAGATTTGTATTTATGGTGTTATCTTATTGTAAAAGTGGCTCAGAATTTGGCCCAAAATCTTGTAACACTTTAATTTGATCAATGAAAATGTTTTTTGTTTGCTTTAAAAAAAGAAGATAAGTCTTGATCAACTGCTGTGAATTTATCCGCAAGGAAGTTAGTTGCTTCAGCTTTCCCTTGTTGATAAGGGGATTTTGTTGAGACTCTAAACATGATTGAACTGTAATCTAAAATTTTATGACAATTAATTTGGTCTTTCTGCTGACTGGTCCAGGAAGAAAAGATATGTTTGTGTTGCCGTCGGTACATATTTCCCGGAGAGGAAGTCGAATGCAGTGTTCGTGGTTGTGGAGGAGTTTATCATGCAATTTGTGCAAAGGAAAGGTTGAGGTTCTCAGGTCACAGAAAGTTCAAGTGCCCTCAACATGTAAACTTGCCTATCCTCTCTTAAAAGAAACCATTATTGCACCAGGACGAGCTTTACTCATCTTAGATTAAGAAAGTTGATTGAATTTTCATTTACTTTTCCCTTTTTTCCCCATTCCTAGAGTACCGAGTCTAAACTTCTTCCAAAACAAGTCAATATATTTATTTTATCTATTTATTTATTGCTATATTCTTCATCTTCTTATTTCTTTATTTTTTGAAGTACTATCTATTGAGATTGCGTTTTAAATTTACTTAGTTACATACTTATCTTATCGAAATAGTAATCAGACACAATTGATTATAATTAACGTTAACTAGAAATATCAGAATATTGCTTAAAAATGTACTAATTATTAGCTAGCCATGATGTTTCATCTCAAAACCAATTGACAATTAGAAAATTAGTGCATACATCTTATTAATAATATGGTATCTCCTCATCACCAATCATTTGAGTAATCTGTATACGATTATAGTTGCACTTATTGATTTGTATGTTTGTATTATGTATCTTTCTGACATGTTTTTATCTTCCTCTTGAGATAGACAAAAGATTTTATAGCTTATGAGAATCTTGCTGTATTCTATGGGATTAGCACTCTTTAAGTCTATGACATTTTTATAATAGAATGTAGAATAATTGCGAGCATACGTTAAAACAGGGCTTTAATGGAATAATGGAAAAACCAACTGATATGTGTGTAATATATGGTTGTTGGGGTTAACAGGAGTGCTTTATATGCAAACAAAGATCACATTGGAAATGCATTCGCTGCACAATAGCATGGCATGATAAATGTGCACCATGGAAAGATGAAGTGACGCATTTAAAAAATCAACCTGGAAGAGCTATCTGCTGGAGGCATCCATCCGACTGGCGAGTGGACTTAGAGGTCAATTTCTCTAGCCTTTACCTCTAAAACTGTGTGTGTGTATATATATAATTTTTTTCTTTCTTTCTTCTCTTTGAAGATGCTATCTCATGTTCAATGTCTTTAATGAATTTGACACCTTCTGATTTTAGTATTCTAATAGCTAGATGTTCTTCAGATGAATGCATGTTCTTAAGATAATAGCTTCTTTGTGGTTGCTTTTAATTGCGTAATGAAATGGTCACTTCTTTCTTTTGAAGTTTAACTACTTATACATTATACTAAGTATCATGCCCATATGTATGAATACCTTTGCTCGATACAGAATTCATGTAAATTAATGGTTGAGTAGGTGATTTATTTGGCGATGTGATAGGGTTCTATCAATTTATTATTCATGAAAACTGAACCAAGGGAAGTTCAGGAGCTCTCCACGCTCCCTAACTCTCAATTCACTATTCAATGACCAAATAATTGAAATGACTAAATGGAAAAGCTTATAAACTACTCTCCCTTGCCTAAAAAACTATCTTGGGCCCTTCAACATGGGTGTTAATCGAATAACAACCTCCTTACACGTCACCCTTTATTCTTCTCTTCTTCTTTGTGTTAACTTTTAGCGATTAAAGGCTTATCACAATGATAATATTAGCATTACGATACTGTATTTCATTCAGGCTTAGAATGACCTTTTTCAGTGTTCGTTTAGAAGATACCTTGTTTTAATGCTTATTTAACTGGCTAGTAAACCTTGTCTTTGACCCACTTTCTATGATTTCTTTTTTTGTTGAAGTTTTACTTCTGCATCTGTATCTTTATTCTTTAGGCTGGCTGACAGGACTGTTATATTTGTTGGTTGGGCAGCATGCAGTGTCTACAAGTGACATAGAGGTACGATTCACAAACAGTTTTCTCTGTTGGATTTTCTTACCCCCGCCCTGGTGAATGTTTCAAGTATTCAATCTATATTATAAATTTTCAAACTAGAGAACTGCCCTTTGGGATTTGGCATTTTCATTTGTTTTCTAGATGTTTAAAATCTTTAGATTAGCATTTTATCTAGATGAAAACTAGCATCTAGTACAAGTGAAACTTATGCAACTTTTTGTTGGTTGATATAATTAAATTTACCCAATTTATCAGCTTAAGTTTTTGGGTTGATTGGTAGTTTAACATAATTCAACGTATTTAGGTGCCCTTTGAGTTTAGACTCACATTTTTCGTTGGAGCTTTATAAATGTTTCAATACTCATTTTTTCCATTTGAATTTCTACTTCAAGGTTGGTTTGTAATTTAATGATTTGACCTAATATGAGTAATCAGTTTCTTATGCTACCTTTTCGTGTTATTTGTTTAGTGTAGTTTTATAGTGAGAATATATTCCTAAAGTTGATAAAGAACATTACATGTAAAATGTGCTTGAAGTTGAATTTAAATTTATATTGCTCGACTTTCTCACTTGTCAAGCTTTTTGAGAAGAAAAGGGGTCCATTGAGGCATCACTCTTAAGTCACGTGCTCTATCTCTTTATGTGCATTGTATCTCATGCAATTTCTTTTTTTACTTTAAATTTAGGAGGTATTTTGTCGGTTGCCTCTTCCCTATGTTGATGAGGAATTCAAGATTGATGTAACATGGAAAGATACAGAGAAAAAGATTGAGCCAACGCCATACACACACATAAGGCGAAGTATCCTCTTGAATTGTTAGCAGATGATTCCCAATATAGACGTGGAAATGCATTGTCATAATGATGAATAAATACAAGTTTCTCTGTATTAATTAAAGCTAATTCCTCTATTATGGATATGACTCATTAATAGACTTTTAAGAAGTTTCTAAAACCTCTTCGGACTGCTAGTTGTTATTCATAAGTTGGTTCCATTGAATTTTCTTTCGAATAGTCGTGTCATTTGTCTTAACTGAATTAAGATATCTATCTAGTAAAGAAAAAGCGGGATAGTGGCGTTGCTGATGGCATTGGATGCACAAACTGTCGATCTGAATGCTCCGAAGACTGTGTGTGCAGGTAGTCTTTAAATCTCGTTTTATCCAAAAAAAACAAAAAAACAAAAAAATAGTTATTGATGACCACAAGATTGTGTTTGTTTCTGATATGTTACACATACCAACACGATTTTCAAATCATATCCATACGATTTATTTTTTACCAACCTAGAAAGTGGCAAGCCCATCATCTTATACCAGCGTATATTTTGTAATTTATTCCGTAGTTTTGCATCAGTTCGTCCTGAAGTATTTTGAATGATAGCCGTACAATTTAGCTGTCGTTGTTGCTTACTAGGGTTCAATGCATAAGCTGCTCCAAAGCTTGCCATTGTAGAGACACTTGTTCGAATAGACCATTCCGTAAGGAGAAGAAGATCAAAATTGTTAAGGTAAGTTTGACAAGCATATCAAATTCTTGATTTTTAGGTTATCTATTTCTTTAATGGGGAATTGTTTCATTTTAGCAAGCTGTGATTTGTTTTATTTCTTTAAATTCCCTCATCTAAATAGTTTTCTTCTTCTTCATCTTCATCTTCATCTTCTTATTGATAAACTAATTTCAGACCGAACTTTGTGGATGGGGTGTGGAGGCGGCAGAGTCTATTGGTAAAGGTGAATTTGTCATCGAGTATATTGGGGAAGGTACTCTCTTTTTTCTGAACACAACATTATCAATTTCTTCAACTTAAAGACATATTGAAGACGGCAAAAATTCTCTTTTATTATATTACTTCTCAAGCAGCAATGGTACTAAGTACAAGTGTAAGAGCAGCTGAGCTAGAATTCTTGATGGACTAATTTAGATTAGACGAACACCATACATAAACTGATTCATAAATAAGAATGCAAAACATTCTCTTTTTCTGGTGTTTTTCTTGCCTTTTTCAACATCATGTTAATACGCTACATTGTCTCGTTCTCAGTTATTGATGATGCTCTATGTGAACAAAGGCTTTGGGACATGAAATATAAGGGCATGGAGAATTTCTATATGTGTGAACTTCGGAAAGACTTCACAATTGATGCAACTTTCAAGGGGAATGCTTCTCGCTTTCTAAATCATAGCTGTGATCCCAATTGTAGTCTTGAGAAGTGGTTAGTTTGTTTACCTTGTGTTTGCAGGGACTCTAAGCAAGTTATCATATTATATTTGTAGGAATTTACTCTGTTAACGATTATATAAAGTTAAATAAATTGATATTTGACCTAATCAATTACATCAGCTAGTAAACCTTATAAAATCCCAATGCCTCTGCTTCCTTTCTGTATTTAGTTGTGTATTAAAATCTGCAAATCTTGAAACCATCCAAATTCCAACCTTTCGTTTGTTGACGTTTTGAGAGGCGGCCGACATACTGTATAGTGTTGGACTTTCACACTTGCAGTGGTAGACTATTGAATTTTCAATACTAGAAATGAATTTTTCCGGATAGGAGATCTTACAAAAACAGTTATCTTTTTTCTTATTTTTTTCTGTTGTAAAAGATGATAAATGTTCTGAGCCATGGTTTTATATGTTTAAAATTATGATATCTATGAAGTAATTGGGAATTTATATACTTTATATGGAATATAATTTTAGATTCACATCAAATGTCCTTGTAAATTCCATTCTGCACCCCGGTTTGCTAATTAATTTAGTTTATCAGCTGGGTCATCGTTTGAACTGAAGATCCCTTACCTTACTTTGTATTGCTTTTATTATTTCATGTACTTAGTTTATGATTTGCAGTCGATATAAAAAGGTTACAATTGGCATTTGTTTGTTATGAATTTGTTGATTCTTTATTAAAAAAGGCACGTATTAGACAATTACTGACTCAGTGTTTGCCTCATCGCACGATATTCTCTAACCATATATTTTTGGTTTTGACTAGGCAAGTTGAGGGAGAAACACGTGTTGGCGTCTTTGCTGCTCGATCAATTGAGATTGGTGAGCCATTAACATATGACTACAGGTACGTAAAAGTATGGCCTAAGAAAATAAAAAAAATGAAAGTAATATTTATATACTTAATGTTTAAAATTGTACATAAAAAACCAACAGTTACCCATTGGGACCTTAACTTTCTACTTGGTAGGAGTTAGGACTACTGGCTAATTTGCTTAGTTTTAGCAAAAACATGTGTGAATGTGAACGTTTCTATCTATTTTATGTCAACGTATGATATTTATGATGTTCTGCAACTATCTGTCAGTGATCATTAGTTTTTTGAGATTAAAAACAGATTGCAACCCATAGTGTGATGTACATTTTCAATCTCTCTGTATCAACAATTTAGAATTTCATTTCTGTTGGTTTGCTTTACACCTTTATTTGTTCATGCTATTGTCATGATTTGTCAAAGCCTTTTCATTTTTTGGGTGTGGATGAATGTGTATGTTGGCATATGATAATGATCAAAGACTTTTCATCATGAAGATTTGTGCAATTTGGACCTGAAGTGAAATGCAATTGTGGTGCTCCAAACTGTCAACGCTATCTTGGAACCAAAAAAAGGACAAGTGCCATAAACCTCATCTGGGGTACAAAACGCAGGAGAACGACAGCAGCTCGCGTAACCGGTATAACTGTATGATTCTTTATATCTAGTGTAGTTGGGTCAATATCACTGTACATTTATTACTCTTGATAGAAAGTGGACCAACACGCAAGAAGAATAGGAGTGAAGCAAAATAAGTACAAATGCTATTAAATTCTTTGAATTTCAAGTTCTCCAGAATTTCCTTGTTGGAGGACGTTGATATTGAGGAATACGTGTAATTGATAGTTGATTAGTCTTAAGAGAGACCAGAGAATTCTGTACTGAATGTTAGTGTTTTTTTTTTTTGAGATCACCAACGATAATTGGGGGTGGGGTCTAGAACTTGTAATCTCTTTATTACTAGGTCGTACTTAATGCTACTGGAGCAAGTAGCAACGCTCTTTTTTGCCGAGTGTTCTTATTCATTGGAGATGATTAATTAGATGAGTGAAGTTTAGTCCAGGCATTCATTTGATAATCTGATTCTCCCATGATTTGAACCATGTTAGCCTTAGCCATGTGGTTCAGGAAATACTTTGTTTTTAGCATTTCATGTGACTACGAATCAGATTCTATTAATATTCCTTTGAGAAAATTCTTGCAGATCTTCTCCCACCACTTTGGATCTAGTTCTGCCGCCTGCATTCCCAGCTTAAATTTCATCAGCAGTTACAAGGTAAAAAAGTAGATGAAATTGCACTTTCTTCCCACCCAATGCCCTTACATATCACCTATCATGAGCACATAAAAGTCCACTTTTCAATTCAATATTAGGTTTATTTTCAACACATCATAGTCTCTAATTCTATTGTCAATTTGATTCTTAGACCTAGCATGCAGACAAGGGAACCATAAAGTTTCCTAAGGAATGTGACAGAATTTTATCAGTATATTATCTTTTTATCATTATTGATAATTTAGGGGGCACATTAGACGTTTGAATCATAAAATCAAACAAAATTAAAAAAAAAAAAAGATTTTGATTTTTGAAATTGGATTTAAATTTAAATGTGTTTTAAGAAAAGAACCTGGAAATAAAGTTAGCCTTTTTATTTCTTTTATTTTTTTTAAATCCAAGATGACCCAAGAGATGTCACTTTCCTGCTCAGCACTTAGGGTACGCTATTATTGTACTAATTTGAGAAAAGAAATTATTAGGGCAGAAATTTGAACTCACATCTCTCAACCATCGGGGAGGTTTGTTATTTTGTATTTTGTGGAACTATTACTAATGATAATTTACTTCTTAAATAACTTCTTCTAAATGAGTTGTTAAAATCATTTAAAATTACCATTCATTTATAATCCTTTGATGTTTGAAAACAACTTATTTCTTACTATTCATTTCTACAATTACTCTACAAAAATTCATATTCAAATGAATTATTACTTATAATTTTTTATAAAAATTTACAACTAAATAAGTTATTATAAAATCCTAACTTTTAATCCTTCAAAATAACTCATGTAATTACTCAACCAAACATTGCTTCCAAAGATTCCTTTGTAGTATGAAGGTCATTCATAGTGGGAAACTCTCCTCCCACCACTTAAAACAAAACCCCATCTCTCCCTAAAATCTGCAAACGGACATTTCCAATTATTCTACATACATTTTCTTTGCATATTTTAATTCCTTTGCTGCCTACAACAGCGCATTTTCCACTACCTTCTATTTCCACTTTCATCTCCAGTGTTTTTCTTTTACACTATTTTTGTGGGACAAACGAAGTCTACAACATTTGATTGTCAAAAAAACATATAGAAAATTAATTTTGATTATTATGGATTTGAACCTATAAATCTAAGATCCTTAAAACCATCTTGCACAACTAGATTGATCCTTTGAAATAAATATTTATGTCATGTCAAGATATCGTTTAAATATCAATGTCTATCTACGTGGTCCATTATAGATTATATTGTATTTTTCTTTGTTTTATTTTATTTTTAAAAATTAAAAATAACATAGAATGTAGCTTATATTGAACAAGGTATGACCTGAATATATCTCCTTTATTTTTAAAAGTTAAAATTTTGAGTTTGGTTGTAAGAATTATAGGTGAGGCCAGCTTAATCTCTCCCTCACAACCCACATATCTATTGAAGTTTTTATTTTTGGAGACATGTCTATTAAAGTTGAAAGTACAGTTTGTGTTATGTGCCTAATTTGTCTTCCAAATGTTGTTTTTTAGTACTATGATGTTGCTTAAATGAACATAGTTTTATTTAAAAAAAAAGCTTACAAATCATTATAGATAGTCTAGTGATGAAAAAGATTTTAAAAAATTGATTCAATTCATGGTAGTTAATCCAAATGTTGTAAAGTTACAATTTTTTTTAATATCTAAATATTGTAAGGTTAGACAATATGTTTTGTGATAATAGTGAGATATATGTATAAATTAATCCAAAAATTTCATGGATTAAAGAAAATATAAAAGATGAATTATAAATTTTGAGATTAGAAATTTGATCTCCGAGAAATTTGATCCTCTTAATGGTATATATTTTGGCCAGCTTTCTTTTCTTCTTGCTTTTATTTCTCAAGCTATGTAAATTACGAACATACAAAAATGGACTTGAAAGAACCTCCCTTTATAATATAAACTATTATTAAAAGAAAATGGTTAGCCAATTGTCATTTAGGTTTGCAGAAGGACAGCAAACATACATGAGTTGGGTTGGGTAGGGTTAAGGGTAATTTTTGGACCAACTCAAAAATTTGGGTTGATCAACTTTTTAATCCAACTCAACTCAATTAGAGTTTCAATCCAACCCAATCCAACTCTATATTTTTGGGTTGGGTTGGGTTGGGTTCATCGGTTTAAAAAGATTAAAAGTTGAAGGCAAGATTATAAATTCGACGAAAACACTAATTATTTCAATATTTGAAAGTCAAATACTGGTATAAAATTTGACTAAATATAAACCTAATTTTGTAAAGAGTATGAGATTTTTTTAAAAAAGAAAAGAATTAATTTCAAATTTTAAAAAATATTGTATTTAACCTAATAAGAGATAAAAAGATTGGATAAATTCTTAAGAGAAAAAAGGTTTGAAAAAAATTGAAGTTTACTTGCTCATAGAAGGAAAAAAAAAACAAAAAAAGAAAAAGAAAACATAAAATAAGAAAAGATGTATTGCCACTAGGCTATCAACGACTTTACACTACAAAGATATGTTAAGAAATATATATTTATATTCTGGTTCTGGGTTGAACCCAACCCAAAACCAGTGAACCCGCGAACTGACCCAAAAATCCGGGTTTACTAAAAATCTAACCCAACCCTTACGGTTTGGGTTGGGTAGTCCGGGTAGCTTGGGTTATCGGTTTTTTTGTACCCCTAGTTCAAACAGCTGGGTTCAAGCAAAAGGACAGATGCTTAATTTTTGGATTTTGTTATAGTTTAACTCAGGAGAGAATTCTAAGGGGTCGTTTGGTTCGTCGTATTGGTATGGGTTGGTTTGGAATCCAATTCCAAACCCCCATAACAATACAACCAACAAACATTGGTTTGGAGTTGTAATTCCAATCCATTCCAAACCTCTCTAAATTCCAATGTGGGAAGTGAGTTTCTAAATCCGAGGGTCTCACAATTTTTTTAATTTTCTTATTCTCTCTCCTTTCTTTTTTACACATATAATTATTATTATCATTCAATATTAATAACATAAAATTTGATTAATATAAAAGTGACAATATTTTTAATTTTATAAGTAATACTTTTAAATTTTGACTAATATAACCATTTTTAATTATTATTATAATACAATGATTTTTTTAAATCAATTATAATACTAATAATAATATTAATAATAATTATTATTATCATTATAAGTATTAATAGATATAAATTACGAAGTCATTATAAAAGAAAATTACTTTTTTTTAATTATTAATATAACTTTATAATTTTAAGTCTTTAATAAGTATAGTGTCTTAATTTAATGAGATAATTATTGCATTGCATAAAAAATTGATTATAAAACATAATTACAAATATTTAAGATTTATATATAGCAAATCAAATACAATAAAAATAAGAGTATGTGATATAATCATACTCTATTGAAATTATTTTATCTTTATTTCTAATGTCGTATATTTTCCTTAAAATTCTATTATTATAATATGGTTTAACTTTATAGTAATATACCAATAATAAAAATAGTATACATAATATTAATATTATATTTATATATTTTTTTTCAATATATATATATATATATTATATTGTTTTAAAATAGTACACATAATTAATATTATTATTATAACTGGATTTTATGTTCATTATTATTATTATTATAAAATGAAGGTTTAAATGTTATATTTTGGTATTATTTATTATTAGTTTTATTTATTTATGTTTATTATTATCAATAAAATTTATATAATAATAAAAGAAATAAATTCATTTTTTTAACTCTCATAAATTATCTAACTAACAAAAATTATTAAAAAAAATTTATTAAGATTTGAATAATAAACATAAAAATATAAATTTTATAATAGTAATTTTTAATTATAAAAATTGTCCTTTCAACATTATTTTCAATATTTTATCATGATTCTATTATGGAGTAAAAATACGGCGAACCAAACAACATTTCTTATTATGCATTTAGAATCCAACAATTCAAACACCGTAATCCAAGATTCCAGGGAATTTGATTATGGTATTTTGATTATGGGAAATCCTGATTCCAGAGAATTGGATTTCAAACCAGCGAACCAAACACTCCCTAAGTTTCTAACCTATCACATCTCAGTTATAAACAAATTTTTTGGAACTTGAAATTAACTAATTAGAATAATTATAAATATTAATAATATTATGTGGGGTTTCAAAGTCAAAGAATAGAGTTGTTTGTCATAAAAAAGCAGCTAAAATCTTAGGGGCTATTTGTTTGACATAGTTAGGTAGTTTTTGGGTTAATGAGTTATATTGAGTAGTTAAAAATTGAGAATGTCCTAAACTCGTTTGGATGTAGTTTTTGCGTAGGGGAGTTAGAGTCAAAACTTTGTTTAGATATAGAGTTAAAAATGAGTAAGTTATTTTTAATATTTAAAAAAGAAATAATTAAAAATGAATGATCTCATTTGACGTAGGTTTTTTTTTTTTTTGAAATCTTAGCATTCGACTCCGCTTCAATCATTTTAAAAATCATTTAAATTATTGTCTCTAGGTCTTAGAGTCCACATTCACTGCAAACACTATGTAAGGTGAGGACAAACCAAAAAGCTATTAAAAGAAGGAAAAAGGTTTGGTTTCTTTCTCTCCTCGATTTCCCACTGAAAGTTGGAAAGTGACAGAAATAAATCATTTCAAATTTGTTTATATATTTACAAAAATAATTGAAAGAGATATTGGATGGGATGAAAAATAAGAATGGGGAAACCATTACTATCCAATTAACGCTCTTTAGAGCAGATATGAACAGATTAGGTCTGGTTCTCGCAAATTATTATCCCAAAAAGTATTTTCTTCCAAATTTATTTGAACTTCTTTTTTTATATATAACAATCTTATTTTCTCTTAGCCTTCATGAATGTCTTTTTGTTTTACATTGACAAAAATTGAGAACATCATCTCTTTGACTTTTGTTTTATTTTTGTTGATTGGAACTACTCTTGAATGTCTTATTAAGTATACTAAAACCATTATTGGTAAAGTATCCATATAAAATGACATTTTAACCCAAAAAAAAAATAAAAAATCAAAGTAGCAAGTGACCAGATGTTTTTTTAAGGCAGGTATAGGGGCATGTTTAAGAGGGCCACATGGAGATAAGATATAGAGCAAAACTCTCGTATACTAGGGGACCCTACATTTTGGGAATGTGGCACTTTAAGAGTTACAAAAAATTATTTTATAAAGAAACTATTTCATAAAGTATATGATTTTTGTGGCTCTTAAGGTGTCACATCCCTAAAACGTAGGATCTCTCTACACATCTATGTGTTAGCGAGTTTTGCTCTAAGATATATCTCATGTTTGTATATATCTTCAACCCCACATTTCTATCTTTAACTCTCACTTCAAATAATCATTTTCAAACAAGTTTTTCGTATAATTCTTCATAAAAACAATATTTTTTTCTACAATTCTTCTCACAAATTTCATTTATTTAAGGATTTTCGTCCAATCACTCGTTCAAACATTATCATTTAAAAACAATTTTTTCTAGAAAGAAACTTATCTAAACATAGTTTTCCCCAAGTGTTCAAACCATTTCATTCTTCCCTATCCAACCATACCCAAAAAGTAAAAAAAAGAAAAGAAAAAAGAAAGAAGGCTGTGTGTTAGTGTTAGCCCTAGCTAGGCAAGGTCCAAAGCTACCAAAACCAACTTTGTTTAATCCAACAAAAAAGAATTGCTCTGTTTTGTTTTTGTGTGTAGGGTTGTAGTCTAGTGTCGGTCTCGATGCAGTGGTACTGCTAATACTACTTTTTCTTTGTTTTTAATCTTCCCAATTCAATGCTTTTGTTGGTTTCAAGCCTGATTTCTCTCATTCTCCAATGGGTAGCCATGGAAAAAGGCAAACTAATCTACCCTTCTTGCAAAAATCTAGCTAACCTGTCCTTCTCAAAACCAAAAGCAAACCCACAACACAAACAGATAAAAACAAAAAGACTTAATTTGGGATTTAATATAAGAGAAAAACTTAGACTACTTATTTATGTAGGTTGTTCTTATATTTTACGTAACATGTGACACTATTTGATGTTACACAATTTTATTTGATTCTTTTTATAATGTTATTTTGTTGACAACAAAAAAATTGGAGATTTTGCATGTATAGTAAAAAATAACAAAATATTTGTATCTATAGTACAAAATTAAAACTAATTCATTTGTAGCAGAAAATTTAAATTGAGTTCTATCAATCATAGAATTCACTCCGTGATAGAGTTCTATCAACTAGTTTAAGTTCTATCACACGAATTCTATCACTAGTGAGTGATAGAAAATAATTTTCTATAAATGAAATTATTTTAGAAATTGTGCTACAAATGTAATACCACATGTAGAATGTGCTATTGAGGATAAATTTTCAAAATAATTTGTGTGATGTCTAATGATTTCACGTAGGTAAAATGTAGGAGAAACCTATGCATAAAAAAGTTAGGCAAGATTTTTCCTAAATATAATGTCATTCCTGAAATAGAAACGGTTAATTTCCTACATCCTAAAGATTTGAGACTTCATATCAATATATAAGGAAGTATTTAATATGATATCAGGGTTCTTAAAACTCAAATGGATTTGATCTAAGATTGATGAAGCCAAAAGATTTATCGTCTTAAATAGAATATTATGATATCACGTGGTAAAAAGCAATATATAAAAATGGACTAAACTATCACTCATAGTTGTCCATACTATCTAATCTTTACCCATCCCTCTTTGCTTCTTCCTTTTAGGACTCTTCCCCTAATTTCTCTTTCTTTTCAACGGTGGAACCTCTAAAATCCCCTGCTTTTCACAAATCTGGCCAAAACCCATGTTCGTGTTTTCCCAATTTTTCTCTCATTAGGTTTAGATTTTGTGGTGTCTTGTTTTTCTTTGTCCAGTATTATGAACCCACAAGCCCATAAAGTTTGCTCCTTTTTCCATTCTCTTCAAGACCCTGTTTCGGCTCTGCCTCCAATGTGTGTCTTTGACTCGGCCGTTTCTTTTCTGGGCCGCGGCGGAGCTGACGGCGGCGGATGCGGCGGAGTACGGCGGGAGATTTTGTGTGGTTTGGTTCCATGAGAAATGGGTATGTATGAAGAAAGCTAATATTGTTTGTGTGAAGGTTGAAACTTGATGTTGTACTGATTTTTCAGGCCAGATCTTTTGCGGTGGTGATATTGGTGGAGACGGCTCAATCTCTGGTTTTTTTTTTATTCATTCTCTATTTTTACTCAAAATTACATTTTTGATACTATTATTTTCCTTTGTGTTTATATAAGGCATGCTTCCCTAAATTTGCTACGGCTAATTTGTAATTTTCTTGTTTCTTCTTCTATGTTTCTTGGCTCTTCCATTTCTTTTGTAGTTTTAGTATATTTATTCTTATGAAATTGGAACAATCAATCAAAGAAAAAACCTGAGACAAAATTAGATGCATTATGCAATTTATTAATACTGTGCTAGTTAACGAGTTGGTGACGTGTTGATTATCCGGAAGAATTGTAATTTATTTCAACTCTAGGATCGAATTCGATCATGATAATAAATATTTAGCTCTCATATTATTTAAAAATAATAGTACTTTATATGTATTTAGGATTTGCCAACTTGTACTAAAAAATATGGAGTGTTAATTACGTCGATGTTATGAAAAAAATCTGTTGAAAGCATTATATCAGTGTCTGGATTAATTTATTAGTTGACTATTTTTAGGGGTTAAATAGTTTTATCCTAGGACATTTAGATGATAAAGAAATTGCAAAAAATTATTTAGTGGCTGCTCTTGATTAAACTTTTACCACTATAAAAAAGGTTAGTGACATGATAATTTTATTATTTTGTGGTAATTCAACTTAGCACTATGATTACGAGTTTGATTAAAAAAATTGATATTTGACTCTCATTTGTTTGAGAGCAATGATACCCTCTTTGAAGGGTTTATAGTCCCGTTTCCTCAACTTGTACTAAAATAATAATAATAAATTCACCTCTTAATCCTCTTGACTACTATATGATTTTGCATATTTATTCTGTCATTATGCTTCATAGATTAATGGTGGTTTCCTCCATAAAGACAAAATTTGAGTATTCATATTCAAATTGTGCAAGAAATAACTAATGACAACGGGGTAAGAATGTTTTAAGTAAAAGTTTACCTAATTACTGTAGAATTGATGATTCATTATTGGAATTGTGTATGGTAAAATTGTCATTATTGTGTGAATTATGAACCAAAAAAATGAGGTTTTATTTTCAGATTGTTCTAGAACATGCAAGGATAAAAAAGAAAAGAATAAAGGAAAAAGGGGGAAAGAAGACAAAAGAAAGAGGGTATGATGAGGCACTGAGTGTGCCCATGGAAGGGTCTTATCAGCTTTGTGTCACCTGCGACCATCTCATGAAGGACTTTATTGCAATTTCCCTTTCTTTGGGGGGGCATTTCGGAAATATTAGATGGTTTTGGGGTGGAAAATGGAAATCCCCAAATCCATTGTTCATTGCTTTGGTGTGGTTGTCTTGTTCAAATTTCAACCTCATCACTTTTTTGTTTTTGCCAAAATTTGCTTCAATTTTCTGAAATGCAAACAAGATGCTTTAGTATATGATATTATAGTGTTATTGTTTTTATTATTATTATTATTATTATTATTATTATTATTATTATTATTATTATTATTATTATGTTGGTTATGTTGTTATCATGTTTTTAACCCATGATCATAATGGTTCATTTAGATAAAAAAAATTTGTTTTTGATTTTTGAAGTCTAAGTCTATTTTCACCTAAATTTCCTATCATATGATTCATCCTTCCTATAATTTATTCGTATTTCTTTAAGAAAGTAGGAAAATACTAAACAACTTTTAAAAACAAAAATAAATTTTGGAAGTTACTTTTTTTTATTTTCAAATTTTGGTTTGATTTCTATAAATATAGGTGAGAGATAGACATCTAAGTAAGAAAAAACCTATGATCAGATAGTTGTTCTTGGCTTAAATTTTAAAAACAAAAAATAAAAAACCAAATTAGTTATTAAATGAGACCTAAATCTTTGAATTTTGTTTACCCTTAGTTAATAATGAACATTAGCTCAGTCCTATACATTGCACCAAAGACAAAAGAATATTGCAAATCGTTGAGGTTCTTTTTAATAGAAAAATAAGTAGAGTAAGTGTTCAACCAATATGGATCCACATAGTGGATAACAGACTAAAAATTATGAATTTAATTGATGATGACATCTATTTATGAATTAATTTTTTTTTTAAAATCGATTTCTTTAACAACCAATCCAAATGTAGAGGTATAACCTACTTTTTTTTAATGTGTTAGAAATCAACCAATTGTCTCACATGAAAAAAAGGAAAGTTATTGGTTTAAAAGAGATGACAACAATCTCAATTACTATAAATTTTTTTGAATGATTTAAAAAAAAAAACTATGAAGACATAAACACCTAGAATGTGAAATCAAGAATGTCAAAAAGGTTTTCGGCAAAAACTATATTTACTATTTTTAGCTAGATTTGAGAAGGAGAAATATAAAGGTCATACAACAATAAGAGTGAAGAATTTAAACTTATAATCTTTTGGTCATCAAATATATACCGATAACATTGAACTACTGCTCTTTGTGGGTAGAAATTAAAACCTGTCACTTCAAAAGTGCAATTGCATTTCTATCCTTTTTTTATTTTGCACATACATGGGTTCTTTAAACAATATCATAATAAAAGTATATTAATATTATATTATTATTTGCAATATCCTACTTCCAAACATTCTCAATTAATTTCTCAAAAGAGAATCCTAGTAGAGGACTGCCATATATGGGCTTGACCCACATTCTCAACTTTACAGTGCACGAAACTATGGGCCTGAATGTGGCCCATTATTGCTTTGTTATGGTCCTTAGATTCAGATGGGCTTTATTGTTGTACAGTCAAAAGTAAAAGTTAGCCCACTAAGTTATGTTTTCTTTGCTGAGTTATGAACACAACCATTGGTAATTACTGTTGATAATGATTTACGAATAAAAAAAAAAGGTTATTTAGTTAATAAACCAAAATTTTGATTTAGTTCCATGATATGTGAGTATCAATGACAATCCACTAGTTTATATATGTCCATATATATATATATATACTCAATAAAAGTGGATAGATTTTTTCTTTGTCAGTTATGTGGGGATTCGAACCCATAATTTTATGATTATTGGGTATACGTTAATATTGCTAAAATTATTGTTTTTATTGGCATACTGAAAATAGTTGATCATTTTAAAATAAAAGGTTAAAGTATCATTTTTGTCCATCGATTGTGGGGTTTGTTCCATTTTAGTCCATAGAATTTTAAGTGTCTAATTTTGGTCATTCGATTTTGTTGTTTGTCCAATTTTGGTCAATTGACTTTACTTTTTGTCCAATTTTTTTCTCTCAACTTTCAAATATCCAAATTTAGTTTCTAGACTGTCAAGAAAGTTAAAAAATATCCCTTTAGTCAAATGATTTTTTCTCTCTCTTCCATATGTCATCATTTATCTTTCTAAAAGTTTTATCTCTCTTGAATCCATCTCTTAATCCGTTTTCCTTCTTCTTTTTTTCTTTTTTCATTTTTTCCCCAATCCATCTCATCAAATTGTTTAACATGAGATATTTTTTTTAAATAATCTTTTTTCTACCATGATTTGTCATTTTTTTTTACAAAATTCATAGTCTACCATGGAACCGAGAATAATAAAAAAGAGAATAAAGAAAGAAAAAAAAACAAAGAGGAAAATAGAGTGGAATGAAGAGAAGTAAAACTTCTAGAGAAAAATTATAAAAGGTGGAAGTGAGAAAAAATAATTTAGAAGTGAAAAAAAATTCATTTAACTAAAAAATTATTTTTGAACTTTTTTATAGTTAAAGTATCAAATTTGAATACATTTCAAAGTTGAGAGACAAAAATTAGACAAATAACAAAGTCAGAACGATCAAAATTAGATATTTGAAAGTTAAGAAATCAAAATTAGAAAAACATAAAGTCGATGAGACATTTGAAAGTTAAAAGACCAAAATGAAATAAATCTCAAAATAAAAAGATCAAAATGATATTTTAACCAAAATAAGATGTAGTAGTTCGAGTAACATAAATATGTTTCTAAATGCTTGAATTTTGTATTTTAAACTGTTACTTAAAAAAAAAACAATTAATAAATTTGTGTTGATTTACCCATCATGGCTCTATTGAATAATAATATTAAAAATGATATTAATTTTTATTAAAGCTCAGTCAAAAGAGTTATCTAAAAAAAAAGCTAAGCCAAAAAAAGTAATAGCTCCGTAGTGCAGAACCCCAAAAGCTGAGCAAGGGCAAGGCACGGGTGCCTTCACTTTAACTTTATTTCTATCTCTGTTTTGGGAAAAAAAAAGAGAGAGAGAAATAAATAATAAATAAATAAATGGAAAAAAAAGAAGAAAAGAAAAAGGCAGACATATTTTTGTTTTAATAAAAATAATGGAGAGGAGGATTAATTACTTAATTTAGTCAATTATGTAGGAAGTATTAAAGTCAACTAATGATCAAATCTCATAAATAATATTGTTTTTGTACAGACACAAAACCCCACATGTCTGAAAGAGTATAATCACAATAATTAAAGATATTGAATGTGATCTTACCATAATTCTTTTCATTTCTCAACTAACATTGAAGCATCCATAAAGTAAGAGAGAGAGACTTAAGCCTAAGTTTTCTTTAATTAGAAAAAAAACCACTCAATGTGTGAGTCTTAAAAATCACAACTTGTACTTTATATGTTTTTATAATGTTTATAATTAATGCCAGGTGTATTGGGAACAAGCTCAGCTATTTTTCATTAATGAATCAAACATTATTCTTCATTTTAAATGAGAGAAAATAACTCGAGTCTTGTTATTCCATGTCCGTTAAGATAATGAAACGAAAGTCTTTTCTTTCTAAGATTTTAGATTTTTTGGCCAATTCTTCTTATTTGTGTGGTCACGCTTTGACCTGTAAAAATAGACCAGTTTCAGGTCCCTTTAAATGAGAATTTATGTTGTATTGGCTTCTATTTGGTTATTGATGGTTACTTGCTTTTCCAAAAAAAAAAAGGAGAGAATACAAGAAGAAGTTGAAACAAATCTCCGAAGGCAGCTAATTATTTAAAAACAAACTATTACAAACAACTATTGATATATGAGTAATGTTGATAAGGGCAGGTCTAGATAAAGAAAAGAATAGAATGATTACACAAAAGATATATTTAGATAAGTTTCTAGAAATTATAAAAAACTATATTTAAAAAAAAGTATTTGAATGAGTCGTTGCATAACACAATACTTGTATAAAGTTGTTGTAAGAAAAATTTATTAAAAGGTAGAGTTGTAGAAAAACTTTATTGTAAAGAAAACAAAAACGATAATACAAATACCATTTATGAAGAAATAATTTATTATAGATTTTTTTGACATCTAAATATTGTTGGTTATATGATATGTTTAGTGAGAATATAGTTGAGATACACATAAACTGACTCAAACTCTTACGAATATAAAAAAGAAGAGAAAAAAATGACTTATATCAATATCAAAGTCAGCTTGAAGCTACAAACTTAGAATAAATATACGAAATGTATAGGGTATGATTTGGATTAAATAAGGTTAGATTTTGCCCAACTAGATAATAAACAAAAAAATTTCAGTTAACAGGTATAATCTTTTGAGTTCTAAGAAAACTTGAAAATGGCATAGAAATAAGTCTACTTAACAGGCTTTCGCTTTTCTATAAATGTGTTTTAGATTAAACGCTTTTAAAAGAAATTAGTAATATACTTTTTAAAAGTACTTTAAGATTTTTCAAAAATATATTTTTAGAAAATTTCAAATTGCTTATGACTATATAAATTTTAAAAGGGTTTTTAATTAATCGAAAGTACTTTTTTTATTCCTATTTGAAATTTTATACCAAATACTATGGGTTTTCATAAAAAGTATTTGTAATCACCCATAAAACAAGAAAAAAGATTGTTTAAATTTGAACTCTTTTTTATTTTTTATCTCAAAAAAAAAAACCAAACACTTTTAATAAACTAAAAGAAACATAATCTCAGTGAGATACTACTACTTAATTAAAAAAATTAATGGTTTAAAACTATTCATTTTCATATGTTGTTCAATTAAAAAAGAATACTAATTTTTAATTTGAATCTCTAGGGCTCAATTTTTAATTTCACACGGGTGATTATTTATTTAAAAAAAAAACTCTGTTGTTGAGCTAAATTCTAGATACAAAAAAAAAAAAAAAAAAAAAAATAATATATATATATATATATTTCAATTGCTTACCTATACACATATATGTAGATCATTGTCAGGATGACCTCGGATAGGAATCTTCAAAACTTAAGATATTAATTTGTTACTATTTACGACCAAAAAAAAAAAAACTTTGGAAATATTTCCAAAGTGAAAGATAGACTTAGCCGAACAATAATTGTTAGATATGATAGAGTGTGACTATGCCACAAAAAATAAAAGAGAATAAGAATTAGTATGTTTGTCCGTGGTTGAGTCACCTAAAATCATTCTTTCAATAATTTTTTTTTCCAAAATTACATTTTTATTCTCCTAAATTACTTTTTATTTTTCTCACATCATAATAATATTTTTCATTTTCATTATGTTAATTAATTAATTTTTCTCATAATCATTTTTTTCGTCCCAAATATATTACAAGAGTTTAATTTTTCTTGTAATCTTTATAGTCGTTTCCTTTTCTAGTCTCTCCCTTATTCTTATTTCGAGCATAATCATTCTCATTTTCTTTCTCCCAAAACGTCTCCATAACCAACAACATTATTCAATTCCCAACTCCAAATAGTATTATTGTACAGGAAAAAACATTTTTGTTTTAAAAAAAGCTAAGAAAAAAAATCCAAACCATACTAATATAGGAACAAAGTAGTTGGAGGCAAATACAAGTGTAAGGTGGGTGGAAGAAAAGGGCATAATGTGTAAAGTTGTAGGTAAAAAGTAAACACTGTATAGAGAAGTGCATAAAAAGAAAACCAGAAGTTGAAACAGTGATTAATAATCTCATTTCAAAGGGAAACAAATGGAGTGCCATTTTTGTATGTATGAAATCAGCAGTTCATCCTCACAAAACAAGGCTATCCAGCCACAAGCTCGGGCTCGGTCAGACCACATCGAACCACGCCAACCAATTGTTTAGGGCAAAAAGATGAGTCAAATGGGAAGGATTATGATTTATTGGGACTAGAGATTAAAGAGTTTAGATTGATGGACCAACCTAATCTTTTGAGTTGCTCAATCCGCCAACCTATAAAATACTATATGTTAGAGCAACCCAATTCATATTTTTCACTTTAGGTTGTTATCTGGTTGTATTTTTACCTTTTAATTCCTCAAAATTTCATACATACTCCGATAACAAAAAAAAAACATGATATTAAACTCAAAAGCAATGATGCACATTTTATTAATCTTATATATATATATATATATATATATATATATATAATTATAAATTTAGTTAGAATTGGATTGAACGCATAAAAAATTAGCCAATTCTAGAACTAATCTAATCCAAATAAAATTATAATCTAATATAACCTTTACGATTTGGGTTGACTAATAATATTTATATCTTAGGTTGTAGATTCTTTTGTATATTTCTAGTTTAGACCACCAATAATCATTCTCATAACAAATTTTTGTATTCTCATTGTAACCACTTTTTATTATTGATCTAACTATTTTTATTTTTTCTACTATTACTTTTCACTCGCATCATCTTCACTAATCACTATTTAATTTTTTTTCCTCTTCATAATCATTCCCATTATCTCAAACCTCTCTTAAAAGGAAATAATGATTAATTTAGTAAAGAATAAAAAAGATCAAAAGCCATTATCTATCCTATTTGTCCCAAACATCAGCAACTCTGTTTTCTCATTCCGTATTGTATTCGTTTGAGCTTTTGAGTATTTTGGGGCAGTGGGTGACTGAAAAGGGAGAAACATGAAAGAAAGACAAGAGACAAATGAAATGAAAAAATGCTAATGAAATTATAAAATAAAATAAAAAGAAAAAAAGAGAGAATGGGCACTTTAGAAATGGTTCCTTTTGCATTTCCATGTTCTTGAGAAACCAAGCCAAACAAATGGGGTTCTTCTTTATCTCTCTTATGAATTTCATCACAGCCATGGCTCCAAAACTCTTCTGTTTGATCCTTTTTTCTTCTGCTTTCATTTGCTTTTCCTATGAACCTCGAAACCCAGAAGGTGAAATTTCATTTGAACTTGTAATTGGGATTTGTGGAAGTTTCTTGATACATTGTGTCTGTTTGTTGGGGTTATTTGTTTTTGTGCAGTGGAAGCTTTGATTCATGTGAAGACCGCATTGAATGATCCGCACGGTGTTCTCAGCAATTGGGATGAAGACTCTGTGGACCCTTGCAGTTGGACAATGATCACTTGTTCCCCTGAAAGCCTTGTTATAGGACTGTGAGTTCTTTTGTTTTTTGTTTTTTTTTTGAGAAATGTTCTATGTTCATTCATGGGGAAAGAGAGCTTTAAGTGTTTGATTTCTGGGTTTTGACAGTGGAGCTCCGAGCCAGTCTCTTTCTGGAAGCTTGTCTGGAGCAATTGGGAACCTTACAAATCTTCGCCAAGTGTAAGAAATTTGAGTGTTTTGAATAGTTGATGCCCATTAAAGTGGTGTAATCTTCTTTCGTTTTGACTGTTCTTTCATGGAGTTTTGAGTTCATTTTTTTGATTCGGGTTTGGGTTTTCGAACTCGTAATCTCTTAGTTACTGGGTCATACTTGATGCCACCTCTTTTGGGTTTGGAGTTTTGAGTTTGTTTTGGTTGGATGTGAGTTTTTTCTTTACTTGTTTGAGAGTTGTGTGTTTTGTAACTTTACCCATCTGTCTATAAGACAACTACCAAATCAGGTTAACTTGAATATGATGACTGCTCCAAGAACACAGCTCTCCATGGATGTACCAAGCTTCATTCAGTTTTCTGACTGTTTTGTTTCGTTTCCAAATTTGAAGGATGTTGCAGAACAACAATATCTCTGGCCCAATTCCCATTGAACTTGGAACTCTCACGTTGCTTCAAACATTAGATCTCTCTAACAATCGGTTCTCTGGTCCTATTCCACCATCCTTTGGTCAGCTTAACGGTCTACGTTACCTGTAAGTATTTAACATTTTCTCCCTTGTATTTTCTGTTTGGTTTCCTAGAACATGGAAGAAATGAAGGGAAAATCTCAGAAATTTGACTTTCTCCACGGTGATTTTTTATAAGGATAACAATCTTACTCGAATCTCCACATTGATATGATATTGTCCACTTTGGGCCTAGACCCCCATGACTTTGTTTTTGGGCTTCCCTAAAATGCCTCATATCAACAGAGATGGTTGTTATCACTTATATACCCGTGATCTTCTCCTCATCTAACTAATGTGAGATACTTTGTTTGCATCCCAACAATTTCAACATCCAGTATAAATTATAATTAACAATCAAGAATAAGAAAACAGGAGACAAAGAACACACAGCCTTTAAGTGGTTCACTAAGGGAAACTTTTATTTGGGAGATAAAAATACAAATGCTAGGTAAAGTGGGTAAGGGTTTTATGAGAGTTTATATAGAGGTTCACTAATGTAGTGCAATACAGTTCAAGATACTTCAACTGAAAATTTAATTTTTGAAGGTGGGTTTTTCGAAGTAGTTGGGTGCTCTTTATTTTCAAATTTCCTTAGAAACCATGTGGTTGAAGCATAAGGCTCTGCTTGTCTGATTGCTCCATTCAGTTATTTATGATAATAACCTGCACTTTGTTATTTTGTCTTGTAATGAGTAGGAGGGTGAACAATAATAGCTTGTCCGGGCCATTTCTTGTGTCTTTGGCCAAAATCCCTCAGCTTGCTTTCTTGTGAGTATTCATTGTTTAGTTTGTTTTCTTTCTCCTGTCTTCTTTGTCTTGACTATAAGAAACCTGCCTTCTCTGAAGTTCAAACATTTGTTTTGTTTTCAATATTTAAAAATAAGGTTCTGTTTGAGTTAGTACTTGGATCTTGCAGGGACTTGTCTTTTAACAATCTCAGTGGACCAGTGCCTGTGATTCCAGCCAGGACAATCAAGTATGACTCACAGCCACGCCTCTCTTTCTCTACTCCTCAACATTTTCTTGAATCATTTGGTTCTAATTTGGCTTTTGGTTTCTGTTAATTATTCAGTGTGGTGGGAAATCCAATTATTTGTGGAAGTAGTTCTAGTGAAGTATGCAGCTCAGCCAATGCCATTACTCTTTCTTTCTCTCTAAATTCGTCCCCCGGTAACTATTGATACTTTTTCTCTCTCCTTGGTACTAGTTAGTGCAGACATCCATCTCAAAACCAATTGGTGATGAGAGGAGTAGTCCACCTTTCTTATATATTGTTATGAGATCTCCACTCTTCCCGATGTAGGATCCTAACACGACCTCTCATGATGGTGCCTTTGTTGAGCTCACCAATCTTGAATCGGATCTCAATTTCATTTTTATTGGACCGAATACCCGTTTGAGTTTAATGAGCTTTGATACCATATTAGATAGTGTGGATTGTGGATATCCATCTCAAAACCGAGGGGTGATGAAATGAGTAGCCGACCTTTCTTATATAAATGTTTAATAAAACCAAACACTTTTTTTTGTGTGTGATTTGTGTATTGTAACTTGACTTTTATGCTCTCTTAATTCATGGATATTAGGAAGACTCAGGTCCAAAAGAATAGCAGTGGCACTTGGGGTTAGCCTTAGCTGTGCTTTTCTGATACTCATAGCACTTGGAATTCTTTGGCACAGAAAAACTCACAAGACCAAAACCATCCTAGACATCAATGGTCAGTGTTATCAAGCCTTCGTTCTATAAACTATAAATAGAAAACTAATCCTTGAAATTAAACGTGAATCTTGTAGTAGACAATCTAGATGTTGGACTAGTGCGCTTAGGAAACCTGAGAAACTTCACTTTCAAGAAGCTCCAGTTGGCAACAGACCATTTTAGTTCCAAAAATATACTTGGTGCTGGAGGATTCGGTAATGTGTACAAGGGAAAGCTAGGAGATGGGACTATGGTGGCAGTGAAGCGGCTAAAAGATGCAACCGGTACCACTGGGGAGTCGCAGTTCCGCACGGAGTTGGAGATGATTAGCCTCGCAGTTCACCGCAATTTGCTTCGGTTAATTGGTTATTGTGCCAGTTCTCACGAGAGACTCTTAGTGTACCCATACATGTCAAATGGCAGTGTAGCTTCCAGGCTCAGAGGTTTGTTCCTGTTTATTTTGCAGCTACTACTTTCCCTGGCACAATAATGTAATTTGTGAAATAAAATGCATTTTCTAGCTTAGTATTATTATGTTACACCTATCAAAGTTTTTGGTTTTGTTTGATGGACCCCACAAGTTATGAGTGGGTCACTAAAAAATCTGAATCTTTGTAGGTCCAGGCTATCCTTGGAGTTAGACCAAAGCTGACTGTATTTTTACCCTTTTCTTGAACCAAAGTAGTCTACATCCCTGTTGGGAAATTTTCAGAACCACCTTCTGGGGTCAACTTTTTTTTTTACTCCCTCCACATATTGAAAGAATTATCAAGTTGTTCAGACGTGAGCAAACTCTCAAGATAGCATGTTCTTGGTAGCCAGGAAAATATGAAAATATGTTATGTTCTAGTAAGAAAATGCTAAACAAATCTCTAACCCGTCCTTAACTCAGAATGATTCTTATTTTGGAAATAGTTATTGGACGTTTTATTATCTGCAATTGCATTACTGTTTCAAATCATCAATCACTTGGGGTCACCCTCATCTTGGAAGAACAGGACCATAATATCCACATTTGAATAATACAGGAAAACCAGCCTTGGACTGGAACACAAGGAAGAGAATAGCAATTGGTGCTGCAAGGGGTCTGCTCTACCTCCATGAGCAATGCGATCCCAAGATAATCCATAGAGATGTGAAGGCTGCCAATGTGCTTCTCGATGACTTCTGCGAAGCCGTAGTTGGTGATTTTGGACTTGCAAAGCTTCTTGACCATGCCGACTCTCATGTGACCACTGCGGTTCGCGGCACTGTTGGGCACATCGCTCCGGAGTATCTTTCAACTGGCCAATCTTCTGAGAAGACTGATGTGTTTGGCTTTGGCATTCTTTTGATAGAACTAATAACTGGGATGAGAGCTCTTGAACTTGGAAAAACAATTAACCAAAAAGGTGCCATGCTTGAGTGGGTATGTCTTAGCCATAATCTAAAAGTAAAAGCTATCTTTAGCTAATTTGACTTTATCAATGATTGAAGCTAACATCTACGGTTGCTTCTTTTGATCCTATAATAATTTCCTATTAGTAATGGAGCACAAAAAACTTTCCATTGAGATATTTAAGTTGGCTATGGGGCTGAAAGGGAGAACTCTTGTGGCAGGTGAAAAAGATACAACAGGAAAAGAAAGTGGAATTGCTTGTGGACAGAGAGCTAGGGAACAACTATGATCAGATAGAAGTTGGGGAAATGTTGCAAGTGGCTCTTCTTTGCACCCAGTATTTACCCACTCACCGTCCCAAGATGTCGGAGGTGGTCCGAATGCTCGAAGGAGATGGCCTTGTTGAGAAATGGGCTGCATCCCAAACTCATACTGTCTCAAACTTCAACCTCTTTCATTCACAGAACAGCTGCAAAAGTACATACAACCCCACAAATGCATTCAAGAATAATGGCAATGATAGAGAACATTCAAGCATGTTAAGTTTGACAATGGACGACGACGACGACGAGCGTTCTTTAGACTCCTATGCCATGGAACTCTCCGGTCCAAGATAGTAGAGACAGTAAATCAAACAGAGAAAAAGGGAAGCTTAGAAATCATTGCCTTAATTCTTTACAAAGCCAAAATCAACTAATCATCAAGCAGAAAGGTTGGGTGGGGGGTTCAATGTTGGTTTCAGAAACTTTGTGTACCTTTTTTTTTCTTTTCTTTTTCTCTGTGAATATATGATATCTGAGTTAGACATGTAAATATATGATATCTACTTGGTGTTCTTGGAATGGTGCATTCTATAACAGTAGAAGGGAAGGAAAGGCAAGCTTGTATGGGGGAAAGAGCTCAAGTCTGTTTTAATAGAATTTTGTAACCGATGATCTCATGTATCACATAGTAACTAATTGGTTACGGTATAAAAAGAATGATTAGAACAATCTTCTCTTTAGCCATGGCTGTTCTGGTTTTGAGTTATTGAGCTCTGAGAGGTCAATTCTTTACAGGGTCACGCTCACCTCTTTTCAGTTTCTTCTTTTAGCTCATCCAATACTTTTTACTGGCTGTCTATCATATCTACCCATTCCCTGGTGCTACTTTTGAGAATCTGTGACTGTAAAATATAAAAGAAAAGGTGTCTCATCCAACTTTGACTGAAAGGGAACTGATCTTGAGTCCTCAAGCCAATAATGACCTTTTGGTCCCTATTTACATAGAATCTCAAAAACACTAAACACAGGCCAACAAGAGTTCAAGTGGCATCTTAATGAAATCAGAATAACAATAAAGATAAAAAGTGTTAAAGGACGACAAATCTATCTGAATCTTCATATTTATATGATTATTGTCCACTTGGGCATAAATCTTCATGCATTTACTTTTGGTTTCACCCAAAATGACTTATACCAATGAAGATGCTTGTCTCTCCTAATAAACCTATGATTTACCTTTTATTTAACCAATGTGGGACTTTATATCTCTAACAAACGTAAGACAAAACATGATGATTTATGTGGTTCATTGACAGTGTGTTAGCTGCGTCTACAGACAGAAGAAAAAATGGTTTTATTAATCTTTGAGATAGAGAATATATAATATAGAATGTCGACCAAGTGGGGCCTAAAATTTTAAGATAGTTTATATAATGCACTCTCATAAAATCCTATTACAAAATATGAACCAAATATATAATAGACCCAGTACGAAAATATAAACGCAATTACATATTTCGGTTTTATGCAGTGAACTCTCATAGATCTCCACTCGCTGATCGGGTAACGAAACTCCCAACTAACTAATCATAGGGCATCATAGTTCAAGACATAAATCTCAACAAATCCACCGTTCCAAACACCGTCGAATTAACAAAAACAAAATAAAAGACACTCGACACGTTTGTTTTCTAATGCACCAACAGTGAGATCAATCTTCAATTTGAATTGGAAGTTTGAACGACATCAACTCACTCCATTCTAAAATCACGAAAACAGCAGAAAACAGCTTGAACTTGCAAAACTACTAAGCTTATGAAACCAACATCTTGGACCTGGGTATGCTAATAAATAAAAGATACCAAGTGTTGAACAGTATTATCATCCCTTTCAAAAAAAAAAAAAAACAGTATAATTATCACAAGATATGTGTATCAGAGCTTTTCAACGACAACTGACAGAACTTGCTCAAAGCTTATGATAATAGATTCCAAAATGAGCAGTAACAGACTGTGCTCAACATGTACAAGCATGACATAAGAATTTGAAGGCAAGAAATTGTTTATGAGACAAACGGTTGGTGATCCTCACCTTTTCACGAGGTTTGTAAGATTAGTTAATTACTAACTGATTTTGAAATGAAGTCGCCCGAGAGGTGGCGCAGTAGTTGAAGACTTTGGCTTTGAGGGTACACTTCCTTCAAGGTTTTGGGTTCGAAACTCACTTATGACATTAGTCATTCGATGTCTCTGGTGCCTGGCCTAAGGACGAGTGTGGTTACCCTTATTCCAAAAAAAAAAAAACTGATTTTGAAATGAAACTCCCTATTATCTAATATGATATGAGAGCTTTAAGCGGATATTTTAAGAAGGATAAAGATTCATAGATAATTTAGTATTGAGGAAATGAACCCGAGTGCCTCAAAGATCAATAATAAAAAAAAGTAGGTTAAAATACCATTTTGGTCCATCGACTTTGGGATTTGTTCTATTTTGGTCTCTGGACTTTCAAATGTCCAATTTTGGTCCCTTGACTTTGTTGTTTGTACAATTTTGGTCGCTCGACTTTTAAATGTCTAAATTCAGTCCCCAGACTATCAAGAAAGTTAAAAAATGGTTATTTAATCAGATGAATTTTTTCTCACTCTTAAATTATTATCTCTCTTTTATCTTTCATCATTTCTCTTTCTAAAAGTTTTATCTCTTTTAAATCCACCTCTCTAGTCTTTTTTCCTTCTTTTTTTCCCTCTTGTTAAAAAAAAAATCATTCTTTTACTTTGATTTGTCACTTTTTGTTTTCAAAATTCATAGTTTACCATGAAACCAAGAAGAAAAAGAAAGAGAATAAGATGGTGTTAGGGACAACGAGCAACCACAAACCTTCACATTGATATGATATTATCAACTTTGGGGATCGCCCCTCATGACTTTGTTTTTTGGCATCTCCCAAAAGGCATCATATCAATAGAGATGTTGTCCCCTCCTCATATACACAAGATCTTTTCCTTATCTTAGCGATGTGGGACAACTTTGTTTGCTCAACAGATAGAAAAGAGAGAAAATAATTTATGGGTGAAAAAAAATTCATTTGATTAAAAGACAATTTTTTTTTTTTTTTTTTTATTTTTTTTTTTTTTTTTTTTAGTTTAAGAACCAAATTTGAAAACATTTCAAAGTTGAGAGACCAAAATTGGATAAATAGAAAAGTTAAGAGACAAAAATGGAACAAACCAGACCAAAATGATATTTTAACAAAAAAAAGTAACTTGAATAGAGAAAGAAAACAGATAACGATAATGCGAGAGAAGAAGAACGAAGAACACACACGGATTAATTTCATAGCTTAAACATCATAAGTCTTACCTATAAATAGAGAAAGAAGCTACACGCTAGATACCGATTCTTTGTACGACACACTTCTTTGCTTGTTTTTTAATTCAACAACATATCAATATTGCAACTTGTTGATATATATATATATATATATATTTTGAAGTCATTGTTGATGCAGATTAAGAGAGATAAACAGCAAAGAGTACCTGGAACAACATGCTCAAACTTGTATTATATATATATATATGTGTGTGTGTATTGAAGTCATTGTTGATGCAGATTAAGAGAGATAAACAACAAAGAGTACCTGGAACAACATGCTCAACTTGTAGCAGACAAGCCAAACTGGCAAAAAGATCTATTATGAAAATGACAATCAATAATCGATATGAAGAATAAAGAAAACAAATAACGATAATGCTAGAGAAGAAGAATGAAGAACACACACGGATTTACGTGGTCCACTAACGTAGCGTTAGCTAGTCCACGGGCAAAGATGAAGAACAATTTTATTAAGGAGATGCTAATTACAGAGATACATAATGAATGTCATAATACATACGGCTAGGGTTTAATTCGAGTTAATAAAGATACTTTCATTATATCCTAATTACAGAATGCTGACGCGGAACACATTGTTGCAATGCGAGATGCGCTAAGCGAATACAGATGCATTCACGTATGTGAAATGCGCAATGCGTTTTTGCAACGAGAGAGTTGCCCCCGCACCCTCGCTCGTTGATCGGACAGTAAAACCCCCGACTACTAATCCAGAGCATCAATACGTTCAAGACATATCTGAACAAGATGCTAATTTGCAAACATGATTTATGCTTTAACATTTTTCATTTTGAGCATATATAATTTTTGTTACTCCATTTCACTACTTTATATTTTATAATTTGTGTGTTACAAAGTTATAAACTAACAATTTTTGCCCACATCTTAGGATGTAAATTGGAGAACGAGGACATTTTGCAACTCTTACATATGTTTTATAAACTAATACACAAGGTAAAAGTTACATTTGAATATAAAAATTTTAATGTCGAAACTAAAAAAAAAGACCCAATTTTATAAAACTAATCATGTAACTAAACAGCATATTAAAAAATTCAAAGCATAAATTATTTAACTTGGGTTCAAACACCATTTTTGTCGAATTTTTATTTTAGTCCGGGAACTGTAAATGTTCAATTCTAGTTAGATTTTTTTTAATGCTAGATTTTTTTTCCCTTAAAATTATTCTTGGGTATTTTTTTAAAGAATAGGCCAAATTGGAAAAATATGACAATATTAGGCAAAAAAAAAAAAAGCAATCATAATCATATGTACGATATAATTTATACATAATATTATATTAATACACATTACTATACTAATAACATATAATATTTATTAATAATACAAAATATTGTATTAATACCCTAAATTATAATGTACAATAAATATTTATTATATCGTATATTTGATTAGAGATGAAAAAAATCAAATTTACTTAGATCTATAATTATTTTGTGAAATTGGACTATCCAAGACAATTCCCATTATTTTTTTCTCTATAAATTTTAAAATATTTTTACACATCGTCAATTTTTTGTAATAACTTCAATTTTAGTTTTTTTTTTTTTTTTTTTGAAAATATAAAGATTAGAATTGAAGACTAAAATAAATCAAAACCAAAACAAATAAACTAAACCTTTGACTAATTGCATAATATTTTTTAGTTTAACTATGACAAGTATGAACTATGAAGTACCTATCTTTAAAGCGATGTGTCTATGTTTAAAATTCAATACTATATGGTTTTTTTTTTTTTGAAAAATCAATAATACACGATAGGAAAGTTAAACATCTAAATTCTAATCAATAATATGTTTTAATTAATTAATAAGAGTTGTTTGATAAAAAAAGATTTTTTATTTCGGTGATGGTTGAGTGTTACTTTTGTAAGAGTTTTCATTTTTCTACGATGTTGAAGCTTTTGTCTTCTTCTTTGGCGAGTTCTTATTCCTTACTGATTTCTATGATGGTAGTGTTAACTCTTAAATGTTCTTCAAAGTCAACTCATGAAATGTTGACTATTTAATTTCTAGCATTATATGTTGGGAATATATGCTCTTTATATAATTAGCCAATTCGAAAGATAACATTCACTTTAGGAGCTTCCATATTAACAATTATTTTTTTATTTTGTCTTGGCTCGAGTTGTGGGTCAAATTCTAAGTTTCTTTTTTAGGTGTTCTTGCCTTTTGTTCTCTCTTGCAAGAATTTTATTGTAGGTTTTGTTTCAATGATTAACAAAGACCCCGTTTGATAACCATTTCATTTTTTGTTTTTTTTTTGTTTTTACTTTTTTAAAAACAGATTTGTTTGATAACCAATTTTTGTTTTTTTTTTTTTAATTTAAAAATATTTTTAAAACATTAAAGAAATTCTAAAAACTAAAAAAAGTAACTTTTAAAAATAAATTTTTGTTTTTAATTTTAAAAAAGTACGAAAAGAATAAAAATAAATAGTAAAAAACTAAAAAAATCCCAACAAAATGTGATAATTGAATATCAAACATGTTTTTGATTTTTCATTTTATTTTAAAAACATAAAATTAAAATGAGTTATCAAACAGTTTTTATTTTTTAAAACAAGAAACAAAAAAATAAAAAATTATAAACAAAAAACGAAATGGTTATCAACGAGACTGAAGTCGTTGGATTTCATAAATTAAAAAAAAAATTGAACAAACTAATAATAATAATGCATCACATGCATTGAGCTAATGGTATTAAACCATTAATAATATGTTTTTGTTTTGTTTTGTTTTTTAATTCTAGTTGGACGAGAGATCAAACCATTCATTTTTAAGACATTAACTAATGTCTTATCCATTAAACTGTGGTTCTTTAAACATACATACCAAAAAAGTAAAAATAAAAATAAAATAAAAAAAAGTTGTACATTCAAAAGTTATTAATAAGCTGTGCCCTTGACCAGTTTGTGCAATCTCCTGGTTCTGAGCCTCTCAGCAAAAGCTTCCCTTCCTTGCACTTCGTACCTGCTCACAGCTCACCAATAAAAACTAAATCTCAAATATTCACATAATTTTCCATTCTGAAATGAAAATTCTTTTACCTTGGTGGAAGGGATATCAATGGCCTCAATATATTCGCAAGTTTAACAGTTTCTTCCTCACTATTCACTATCTGATCGAAGCAAAAATATCGACCACCCGTCGACGAATCTTCCATCGCTCGGATATGAACATCCACCAAAAACTTCACATCAACAACTGCCAAGACTCCATTTTCATACATCTGAGCAGCTCCTATATGCCTAAAAAATTTCAGCAAAACAGAACAAAGAATCCAACAAAGGCAAAACAGTTTTCAGACACAAATTTGATCCTACCTTTAAGATATGAGATTGTTGACTCTGAGTTTTCTTCTGCAACAGCAGGTCCAAGAACAAGTCCAGCATTAATGGAGACCATGTTCAGCCTACGGTCCATTGCTAGAGCCCAGGCTGCTTGTTCAGAGAGTGTCTTTGCTAAAGGATACCACAACTATGAGAAGATAATCAAACAACGGTTCATTAAGTGAAGAAAAAAAAAACTTGAATTGATTTGTAATTAAACTGATAGGGGCTTTGTTGACCAATAAAGCTTGTCAAAGCATTTTGAAGACAACCCCACCAAGAAATCCACAAAATTACTAATAGAGGTTGCAAATAACTTTCTTCCAACCAAATTTTACCTAGTGTTGAAGAGGAGGGTCAGGTGATGAATTCAATCGATGGTAGTTGCTGGATTTTTTTTATCATGCGGTATGTTCCGTAACAATAGTCAAGATATGCGTAAGTTAGTCTAGACAGTCTTTAAAATAAATAAATAAATCCTTCTTACCTTCAATTTTCTGCAAAATTCTTGATCACTCCAACATCTTTCATCCACATCTTTCTCAGAAAGAATATTCTCTCTCCACACAGCAGCAGTCAAGGAGGAGGTGAACACAATCTTATCAACAGTATCTGTCTGAGCACAAGCCTCCACAACATTAATTGTCCCTCTGACCTCCAAATCCACCATTTTTTCCTGCACAAAACACAAAAACAACAATAACCCACAAATTCCAGACTAAAAACAATAGCTTTATGCATTATTTCTCTCTGTGGACTTACATCATACATATGAGGGGTGTCAATACAGCAGAACAAACCAGAGCACCCTTTCAAAGCCACATGAATACTCTGATAATCCATAATATCCACAGAAAAAACCACCAACCCATTATCCAATTTACCCATCTCTCGAATACTCTTCTCAATCTCTGGCTTCCCTGCAATAGATTAAAACCTACAAATTTCTCACAAAAACAGAGCATTGGAAAGAATTGCAAAAGAAAACAGAGGATAGATGAGCAACCAGTCTTCTGAATGGCTGCATGAACTGGGTATCCTTTGTTTATCAATCCTTTCGTGACCCAAAAGCCCACATAGGAAGAAGCATCAAGAACACAAAGAATTGGCTTTGAATGATCCATTTTTGGGCGTCTCTGTTTTGTGCGTTTGTGGCAGATTTTATAGAGAGAAATGGAGAAAAATGTGAATTTGCCAAATGTTTGGTGAACGAACTATTTCTGCAACTGTCACGCATGAGAAAATGGCGAAAAACGGGAGAAATGAAATTTGCCAGTTGCTGAGACAAGCTTTGAAGGGAGAAAAGTTTGATATGGCCAAATAGGAAATATGCAATCTTAATTAATTAGTGTTTTTAGGGTGGATAATGGGGTTTAATTATAATTTAATTATACTTATTTATTGATTATTATCTATCTAATCAAGATGGTGTTGAGAAGTAACACGGAAAGATGAGATTTTGTTTGTTACCAAATGCAGAACCACGGGCGTGAGAGTGCATTAAACAAAGCTGGTAGAACAGGATGGTGAACACAAGAGCGTGAGGCACAATAAAGAGGGTACCCTAATTTTTGGGCTTTTAGGTAACCACCACCAAAAACATTTGACCTTGGTTTTTCTTTTTCTTGTTAAATATTGGAGTTTAACTGGTTAAACATGCACCAATTATGAGTATAGGTTGACATCTTTTTTTTTTTAGAAAAATAGGTTAAGGGGGTGTTTGAGGCAAGATGATCAAATTGGAGAGATGAGAATAATTCTCTAACCCATGTAAGTCCACATATGATTATTTGTCTCATAATCTTATTCATCTTTCTTATAATCATTTTTTATGCTTCTATAGCCAATATTATTTTTCAAACATTTTTATAGAAATGGTTTCTCTATAATCATCCTCTGCACTTAAACACGGACAATGGTTATTCTCATAATCACTCTCTTCACCTTGAAGATAGATAATCATTCTCGTAGTATTCCCATTCTCCCATCGTCATTTCATTCCCTTATCTACTTTTAACAGAATAATGATGTGTGATTATAAGGCTAGAGGAGAGGAGTTTTCAAAGAATGAATGGATTCAGAAAACAGTTTGGGGGCAGGTGACTGACTGCCATTTTATAAAAATCAAATATAAGATAGGGTTTGAAAAGTCATTTTGTTCGTGGAGACTATTTTTTTTACCTAAATATTAATTATTTAAAAGAGTTTTGATTTAGTCCCCTTCTATTGCCCTCCAAGAAAAGAAAGCTCTAGTTTTTCTTCCAAAGTTTCTAAAAATAAAAAAATCTAACCAATTTGAATTTTCTTCTTTCACGTAAATTTTCTATTTATTCGGCTAATTTTGACACATTCACCGACGACTAATAACTAAATTTCAAGAAGAAATATTAAAATATAGAGGATTACTTATGCATATATTCAATCATTTTTTTTAATATAAGATCAACAGATATGAAATGAAAAATGTCAACGATCATACCTCGAGGTAGTAAAGTATTGCATCGAATTCGCCAGTTGGAAATTTCCCATGATGATGAACGTACGCATCATACATATTTTGTTTTTACACTAGACAACAAAAAAAGATAACACAAATTACAAATTAATACAATTCAGAGAAGAAAATAAAAAGAAAGAAAAAGGCTTTCGTCAAAAATCAAATGATCGTATAGCACAAGAACAGTGCAGTGTGGCTATTCATACTGTGTCCAACTAGGAAGAAGTTTTATTGTGTTCTTGCTTAGGTAGCTATTTGGTTTCTGAAAAGACCTGAGGGGACCTGCAAGAAGCCATATGTTTGCAATTATGTAAAGTTGAAATTTGAAACCAAAGTTTGGCTTCAGTCAATAATAGAGATGAATTTAGGTGACTATCTCCAATGCTTAAGAATTGATACCAATGTGCAGAACAGTCATAGAATGAGAAGATGATTAGTGGTTATGAGGGGTTTGAAGAAGATAAATCTTATTTAATATGAGTGGTTGTGACAGCAAACTCTTGTTTGGATTGAGAGGTTATGAGTAATTGTGGCAGAAAACCCTCGTTTAGATTGAAGGGTTAGATTATGAGTGGTTGAAGTAGAAGTGATATTATACCTAGAAGTTTATGGGTGGTTTATGGGCTGCCTTTTTTTAGGGTTTATACTATAGAAGGTCTATGGAGGTTTTTATAAGGGGTTTTGAGATTGCTTCTGTCAAAGGTAGGGTTCTGTCAACCCCTACCCAACCCTCCAAATCCCTCTATCCAAATTCCAAACACCTAAATGGGAGTTATTAGTCATAGACTTGAAAGTGAACGAGAACTTTCAAGAATGGAATACATATCCAAAGCTTAAAACAGTCATCAACATAAGAGAACTAAAAAGCTTGTGGATCTAAGGCATCACGTGATTTCTTGTCGGAAACTGCTGAAACTGTGAAGGAACATCTTTGCATAACGATGTAGACGCACTACAACCAAGAATCGATGTTATTGAAGTGCATCAATTGTAGAGTATACCCTTCGATTCTCAAGGTCCCAGTTTCGAGACTCACCCGTGACTTTAGTGTCTCCATTCATTCGATGTTTTCTGATGTTTGGCTTAGGGACGGGCGTGGTTACCTCGAGGTGGAACTCCAATTCCTCTGTTTCCAAAATTAAAATGCTGCGTACAGCTGTTCAAAACGGTAGGAATCCTCATTTTGAATACTTATTTCATTCTGCAGTATAAAGTTTAACACAATCAGACAAATGTGAGATATTAAATCTATCTATCTGATTCTCAATACTCCATAACCATTCGCATTCTTTTTCCTATTTTTCTCCTAATTCTCATTACCCCATAATCATTATCATTCCCCTTTCCCCAAACACCCCCTAAATGTAACCCATACATCTCTAAATTTCCCATTTTGTGTCGGATTAGCCACAATTTTTACTCCTTCCTTAGAAGTCAAATACTCAGACGTCAGAAATCTCCATTCTCCACTCCACAAACTTATTAGACACAATTTAAAATTAGAAGTTGCGAGGAAGATTAATTTTGATACGTTTTTATCTGAAGTTTGCACCATTGATATTTTTCATTTATAATGAGCAAATAAACACACGAACACAGCAGAAATTATCCATTCAGTCTAGAAGAGTTTACTGATGATATATATTTGATTGATCATAGAAATGAAATGTATTCCTTACTGTCACTTTACATATGCAGCAGTTTCATTATAGATCAAATGTACTAACCAGAAAGGATGTTCAGATGTGTAAAATTCTGGCTTATTTGCCTCAGCTAGCTATCACAAAAATCAAACATTTCTCTCCAAGAATCTTTGTAACCCATAGAATCCTGATAAAACAAAAACATTTTAAGTTCAATATGATTATTACAAGAATAAATCAATGAAAAATTACCATTATCTTTTCCAAGCAGAAACTTTGTTCAAATAGTAGCAAAAGAAGATTCTCTAAAGTAACACATTGAAAGAGGATCCTCCTCTCAAATTCTATTGTATGCTACTTCAAAAGTTTCCTCCCAATCATATTTCCCTCCTTAAAAACCTTCCTACACCTGACTAATAAATTTTCCAAAATATTGTTTTTACCAAATCGGACCATCAGATTCTTCCTTACGGGTGAATTCAACAGATCTAATTATCTCGGCGTCCTTGAATCAAATACCCAAACAAATACTGAATAATTTGAAAAATAATACATTATAAGTTATATAATTGCAGGGAATTAAACTAGATCAGACTAACACTGTTGACAAGGTAGGCATATGGGTCAGCTATTATTTCTTAATGGGCCAAGCCTCTTCAGTGAACATACGAATTGCACAGTCCACATCATGATAAATGTAGCAAGCATCAAAGTCCAGCTTTGCATCCACACAATGTTGCACAACATCAGCAATAAGGCATTCCTATTAATCACAAAGAAAATAATTATATAAAAATATGACAAGCAGGAGACAACAGATACGTACAATTTTTATGGGGGCAATTCTTCTGAAAAGATTGGGCCTAGGGCTCTATGTTAGCAATTACTTGGAGAGTAAGTTAGGATTTTGGTTATAAATAGAGTGGGTTAGCCTAGGGTTTAGGCATCCAAATTATCCAGTTATTGAGTGATTTATTGTACAGCTCAAGAGATTCTCTTGAGAGGGGAGGTTCCAAGACCTATCAAAACTTGACTTATCGTTATTCTTTTACTTTTGATATAAACTAGATCCTGGATCATATCATCTTCTTCAAGGGTAGATCAATTATTTTTAAACAAGAAACAAGACCTGTCATTGAAGTACAGAAAAGAAACAAAAAGTAGAACCTCAATATAGGAAATAAGAAACAAAACAAAATGGGAGTATGATATGAAGGCTTCCCAATATAAAAAAGATACTTTACATAGAATAGTTTAAATGAGGAATGCCAGTGTGAATCTTTTAATCCGTTGAAAAAGTACAACCCAATGCACCGGAGAAATAACTATTGGCAAGTCAAAAGAAACAATAAGGAAGAATGCAAGAACAAGTTATCGAAAGTGAGGCTCCATATCACCTTAGCTTTAGAGGATTTATTTGCCAACCACTAAATTTGGTGAAGAGTTCTACAATAAATAGTTAGATGTGGAATTTACTCCCGGGGATGTAACCTCCAGCCCATTCAGAACATAAATGTATGAGCAAACTTTATTTGGTCATTCAAAATAGTTTATGCTATAGTTTATACATAAATAAGTACTTTGGAAAATGATTCGCTAAGCCAACGTAGCTCTCAACGTAAATTAAAGATCAGAATTGAAACTCTATAAATTTGGGTTAGGATAGAAATATGGAGGAATTGACTTACTTTGCTTCTACCCATCGATGTCCCTAAATAGTAAATATTTCATTCAATTCTCAAAAGTTCTATCCCTCAAGGTCCCAGGTTCGAGACTCAGCTGTGACATTACTCCTTCGATGTCTCCCGGTGCCTGGCCTAGGGACGGGCGTGGTTACCCTTGTTTCAAAAAAAATTCTCAAAAGTTCTAAGTAAGCGGAACAATTGAAATAAAAGCATGATAGGCTTTCTTCTTCAGCACACCAAGAGATAGCATTCATTACAATGTGCCTGTTACTTCTTAAAAAAAGCTTAGATTTACCCTTGATTTCTTCACCAGTAACTTCTCACTTGTTTAGATCATTAATGACATAACATGAGGGGACTAACCTCACTGAAGCAAAAGAAATCCATCAGGCCAACAAGCCCACGAGCTTGATTGCCCCAATATGCCGCGTGCCATATATCTCTTTGATTTCTTTCAGGATTAGCTGCATTAAACAATGAAAAAAATCAATACCAACCAACTATTTTATATGGAATTAATCTTCATGTCCAGCTACCAACATTCCAATCTCAGTTTTCCTAGATACAATACAACTATAGAACTATGCCACTGTTTACTAACACGGCTAAGATTGCAAGTCATAAATTGCATCTGGTTAACTTCCCCTGTAGATCCTAAAGAAATGACAATAGATCCAGCAAGCTCAATAATATCCCCAAGGCAGGTACGGGACTTGCTCTTAGAAGTGTCAACAAATTTGAATTGAATACTACCTTACAATGACCGGTCACCGAGACCCCCAACTAAGCAATCGTGGGGCAACATAGTTCCACCTCTAATGGGAAAAGTGGGATCGTACTTGAAAGCCGTGCAAGATTCATGATATCTGAACTGAAAGAATGAAATATACGCAATGATAAGAAACAAACTACTCTTGCAAATGCACAGATGTACAAGAAATGTAAAGATACAGATTAACCTCGTCAATCAAATGCTCATTGGCAAGATCATAAATCAAGCTTATAAATTTGCCCAGTAACGCGTGAGAGTGTAATCATAATCAAAACCATACACTTGTATTTCGTCTAAGCTCAGATTTTTCTTAACATATTCTTGGAGACTTGATATACAAATTGAAGTCTCAGAAACATAGAGAAAAAGAAGAAAAAAGCATCATACACCATTTTTTAAGGAATATAGTTTATGATACAAAATGGTTACTTACACCTCTCATCCACAAGAATAGATCAAAAGCTTCTCTTATCATGAAATGGCAAAAAAGCACAATGCATTTAAAGCAAACTAAAAAAAGTTTGCCAAAATTAGAACTTTGCTTTGTACAAAATGATAAACATACAACAATTAACAAACAACAATACATCTTCACTTCTCTTCTCTTCAACTTCACCTTTCTTTTCCGTTTCGTTCTTGTCTTTCAAATTTTCCCAAATTGGGAAAAAGGGCAACAAAACACCCAAATCAAATATCAAAAAATATAGTTAAAAAAAAATAAAATAACAACAAACAAGAACAAAATGTTACAACAAAACGAAATCTCTTAATTTACAGTTCTCCCATGATTATAACCGTAATAAGACAAATACCATCGAACAAATTTCTTCAACCCGGTTTGCAAATCGGTCGTCGGTTTATACCCGAATTCCCTTTGAGCCGAACTGATATTGGCGTGAGTAAACGGAACGTCGCCGTTACCGGGCATATCCACAATCCGCTTCTTCGCCTTCGTCTTCAACTGTTCTTCCAAAATACTCACTAACGTCGGCACCGTTACCGGCGACGTGTTCCCCAAGTTAAAGATCCGATACGGAGCGGGTCCCCGCTTCTTCCCGCCCGACCCGGTACTTTTACCCGACGTATCAAGCGAACCCAAACAACCCTTTACAATATCGTCAATGTAGGTGAAATCCCGAGCCAAATCCTCCTTGTTCTTGCCCCGATACACCGTAATGGGTTTTCCTTGAAGGATATTTTTGGTAAACGAAAAATACGCCATGTCGGGTCGGCCCCACGGCCCGTAAACCGTGAAGAATCGCAACCCGGTAACGGACAATCCATAGATGTGATTATACGTATGAGTAATTTCCTCGCCGGCCTTTTTCGTCGCCGCGTACAAACTCGCCGGCTGATCGGTCCGGTCCGATTCAGAGAACGGGACTTTATCGTTCAAACCGTAAACCGAGCTAGACGAAGCCCAAACCACGGCGGGTTGCGGATTCGCCGATTTGGAAGCTTCCAGAAGCGTAACGAGCCCAGCAATGTTGCTATGAACGTACGAATTCGGATTCTCCATGGCGTAGCGAACCCCGGCCTGAGCGGCCAAATGCATAACGTGGGTAAACGCCACAATGTCGAAAAGCTTGGCGAGGAGCGGGGCGTCGTTCACGTCGCCGTTAACGACGAACACGCCGTGGCGGTTGAGGAGCGCCTGGCGGGCCTTTTTGAGAGATGGGTCGTAGTAATTGTTGAAATTGTCGAGGCCCACGACGCCGTCGCCGCGGCGTTTCAAGGCTAGGGAGACGTGGGTGCCCACGAAGCCGGAGGCGCCGGTGACGAGGACGGAGAAGCCATTGGATCTGCGGATTTGGGCGGAGGAGCGGACCTGCTTCTCCCACTGAATGCCGCCCCAGGAGGCGGAGAGGTAGCGGGTGCCGGAGTCGAGGAAGCTCTGGAAGCTGAGGTAGGAAACGGTGAGGGCGATCAAGAACAGAGCCCACAAGAACATGGTGCTGGTGGAGGCGAAGAAACGGTAGAACTGGCGGTTGAATCCATGGCTTCTCTGCTCGATTTTGAACTTTCCAGGGGTTGATGGGAAGGATTCCTCATCCATGGTTGGCATTTTTCTTATTCTCTTTGGGTGATTTGGGGGAAGAAAAACAAATGTGGAGAAGGTAAAAATTGGGGGAAAAGAGAAAAGAAAGATGCAAATTTGGAAGAGCAAAAGTGGAGAAATAAAGGGGTTGGGGAAATGTGTGGGAGTGCTAATTAAAGGGAGCTGTAAACAAAATGGTTATTTTTGGAGAATTCCACGTGGATGCTTTAAGCCCTCTCAATATTAATTACTAAATAAGTTTTTTTTTTTTTTTTTTTTTTTTAATTAATTGGGAATTTCATTTAGAAATAGTCCACCCAACACTATACTTGTTTTATTTTTTAAAAAAAATTACATAGTCCATATAAATGATATTGATAGAAATTTCAAAGCCGGTCTTGGACTGCAATGTTATCAAACAAGTGGCATTCTATAAATTTCAAAGTTTAAATTTTTGGACTAAACTTTTGTGTTTGTGTTTAATAGGTATTCTTGGAATTAATGTTACATAAGTTATTGAAATTTCAGTATTCTGTGTCTACTAGGTTTGAGAGTATTCAAGCTTTTTAAAAAAAATTAAAGAAACTATTACATATAATGTTATGAAAATTCGTAAACAATATTTAAGAATTTAAAAAATAAAATACAAGACTAATAATATAAAGATTCCCAGTTAGCTAATGTTGTGTTCTTAATCACATTCGCAAGTAAAGGAGCAAAGTTGTTTTATTTAAAAGATTGTAAATAAAAAGTAAGTGTTGGATAAACAAAGAGTTTTAAAATAACTTATATAGTGTACAATTATAATACAAAATATGATAGATATATTGTTGGAAATACAAATAAAGTGTCGTAGTAACCCCACATTAATTAAATAAGAAGTGGATCTTGAGTTTATAATGGAAGATAAATATCTTCATTGATATGAAACTTTTTTAGAGATGCCCAAGAATAAAGCTATGGAGTTTAGGTCCAAAGTGAACAATATCATACTAATGTGAAGATCGAGTACGGGCAACCAAATTCTCATACTGATTTATAGCACAAGATCGTTTAAGACATTTTAACATAGTAAGAACCAACTTCTGAGCCTCCACCAAAGCCACCATAACTAGAGTTGTTAATATATAAACAAACTTGTCTCAATTTAGGTTGAATTATCATTCTTATTAATTGACATCAAAGCTAACTTTAGCCATATAGATAGATCACCATGCTATAGGATAAAAGACGTTTAAAGCCTAGAGACAAAAGATAAATTTGTGGTATAATAGTTGTACTCTAAGGAAAAGAGGAGACAAAGATTCGATCTTTCTTTGTTTAAAGGGAGGATTGCATGCTTGGGTGTCGAATGCACAAGGTGAACCACCAGAGTAGTTGGGTGAAACTTTATAGTATGAGATTTCATCTTAAAACTAATTGATAGTAAAGAGAGTAACTCATATATATCATTTAAACATGTTGATCAAAACTCCTCACATTTTAAATGTGGGACAAAAGCAAAATCTCTAACAATGAATTTGAATAAGATCTAGACTCACAACCCGACCCACTTTCACCACCGAAGCCCGAGATACCTCCAAGATCAAGGCCCTAAGTCCTTCCTCATGATTCGGCTATGGGATTCAATCAGAGACAAACAGAGTCCTAAACAAAGAATAGCTGATAAGTTCCAAGTAATTATATTTATTGGATCCAAATTTTCAATATCTAGATTGAATATTGTGTTGAATTATGCGAATTATGCCTTATTTAATCTATGCGATGAATTTCCAAAATAATAGTTAAATGGTTTTAATTTTAGATTTTTAGTGTGAATTTAGAATAAAATAAAATAGAAAAAAAAGATATTGAAAAAAAAATGAAAGTGGCGTCTGCCACTTTAAAATGAAAAGGAAATAGGAATCTTCAATTGGGCTTAAGCCCAATACATTTGGAGTACACAATTCTCACCTATTTTTATTTCTTATATATATGTGTGCAAGTTTGCAATTTGGGAGGGAAAGTATGTAGCAGCCGTAGGGAGAAGAGCCGCAAGGAGATTAGGTGGGCAGCCGTTGGAGCTGCGGAACGAGAGTTTGGAGAGGAAGCAGCTGCACAGTGTTTCTTTCTTTAATTTAGTTTGATTTCCATTCTTTTTATACTATTTTTATTTCTTTTTTCTAGTTAGGTTTTACTTCCAATTCAAGGTTAGTTTTATTTCAATTATAATTTTGTGAGGCTTGGGACTTAATTGATATTTTCTTACAATTCAAAGATTATTTGTTTCTTATTTTAATTCTTGATTTATTCTTAGTAAATTGAATTGACAACTTAATTTATTATTGATTGATCTATGCTAAACATGATTTTGTGAGAAGTAATTGTTTCAAATGATTGATAATTGTAGCAAGGGGTTGGCTCATGTGTGTCTGATTGTGGCTTTTCCAAATTACATAGCTTGCATGATAGGTCCTAGGGAAACAAATAAACGAAATTAATTAATTTTGTAGTCGTCTCGGTTAGTTAATTTTGGTTTAGTCGTTCTCATAAATTTTAATGCTATTATTCAGTTGATATGGAACGCTATCGTGCCCAATTAATTGAATAGTAAGGTTTGAGTTTGATCTTTGGGTGCAGTCAATAAAATAGGAGAACAATTATCTATTGTGGCATTTTCCAAGTAGGTAGACTAATTCTTTGAACCTAAGAAAATTAAATAATTTTTGTAGCCTATGATCAAAACTATAGTTGGATTAAACTAAACCCTTGAATTGGAATTTTTCGTAAATTGTTTATTTTATTTATTTTTATTTTTTTACGTAGAGTTTCATTCAAATACTCAAAACTCCCTTTTAATTTATTTTTAAACATTGAGAAATTAATTCATAGCTCCTTTGGGATTCGACCTGGTTCCACTATTTCTACAAGTTAGAGTTAGTAAATCAGTATTTATTTTGGTGGGCTTCGACAACCCGGCCAAATTTGGCGCCGTTGCCGGGGAGCTTAATTTAGTTTCTCATCGTTTTATTTCTATTTCTATTTTTTACTTTTAGTTTCTTTTTTATTTTTATTTAAAAAAATTGAAAAAAAAAAATTTATGGCTGGAAATTTCCAACAATATTGGACTAGAGATTATGAAGTTGTTCTTCAGGATAATGGTATAAGAGATCTTAAAAGTAAAATTTCAAGTTTAACTACTTTGGTTCATCAAATAGCTGTAGGGCAACAAAATTTAAGACAATGCAACACTATTGGTGGATTTCATAGTCATTATCAAAGGAACTACGACCCCTATTATGATAATTATAATCATGGTTGGAGGGATCACCAAAATTTCGGCTATGGAAATCAAGAAGAACAACAAAGTCAATACTTCAAGGACTTCACTAAACCATTTAAAGCTCCAATAGAAACCCAAACTTTGAGCTCAGGTATGTCTTTAGATGATATGTTTATGACTTTAGCTAACAATACTCTTCAATTTCAACAGAGTGTTTCTCAATTTCAACAAGATACTCATGAGTTTCAACACGAAACCAGAGCTAGCATGGAGAGTTTGAGCAGCCAAATTGCTGAATTAACCAATTCAGTTAGAAAATTGGAGAGACTACAAGAGCAACAATTTGTTGATACCATTGAGGTAGAAAGTTCTGAGGTAATATTTTCTTATAGTGAAGATGAGTTGGACAATTTCAAGCCATATCAAAATCAGTTATGTGAGATAGAAGAAAATGAGCCTACAAACGAAGAGGAAATTTCGATTATAGAATATGAGGCCGAAAAGCCTAACTCTATTTTATTTTTAGAAAATCTTCGAAAAATTGATCTTTCTTTTCTTTATTCTTATCAACCTGATGAGTCTTATTTTTTGCCATTTGATTTCAATAATTCTTATTTCAAAAATAACAAAAATATTTATCTGTCTGGTGCCTTTGAGAAGCAAGAAAGTCTACTAGATTTAGTAGGCTACATCGATTCAAGCAAAAAGGGACCGAAGAAAGTTGAAGAATTTTATGTACCTTGATATGTGTTCAAGTCGTCGAGCACAACGACGTTAAATGATTGCGCTTTTGGGAGGCAACCCAATATTTTTTCTACTCTTTATTTTCATTATTTTAGTCTTTATTTCTAGTTTTTTGTTTTTAGTTTATTTTATTTTATTTTTTTAATTTTTTTTTGGTATTCTCTCATTTTTCTTTTCGTGTAGGGCATTCATTTTCAATAAGTATGACCACCGACTCTCTCAACACCAAAAACTATCTAGTTCAAGTTGTTCACAAATTCAGGAAGTTCACTTTCCTAATCTTTTTTATTGTTTTGTGAGCATTGTGCTTAATTTTTTTATACATTGGGGACAATGTATAGTTTAGGTGTGGGGGAGGTTGAGATTATATTTAGCATGCTTTAATTCATACATGTTGATTTTTTCTTTTGAAACCTTGATTCTTTTTTTAATATCTTTGAATATCATGTAAGTAAGGAATGCATCATTATTTTGAATTTTGTGACATGATAGAGATGAGCATGATTAGAGTTTTTCTTAAATTTATATGATGGTGTCTCATTGATTTGTTGATTGAAAATGTGCAAGACTTGATGCAATTTACCCATTCTAGTGAGAATTTGAGCCTATGAGCAACTCATTATATCTTGCTCAATTTATTTCTTGTTGAGTGATATCAAACTTAGTGTGCTTATTCTAGAACTTGCTTGTGAATGCATTTTGAGACCATTATCTTTGTATTGATGCTTTAATATGATAAGGGCAATTAGGATTAACCACTTTTTGGCTTTTAAAACTCCCACCTTTGAATTTTTCCCATTAGTTAACCACTTTGAGCCTATTTTCCTTTTCTTTCTTAATAATAGCACATCATATTTAGCCTTAGACCATCTCATTTGTTAGCCTCAACCGTTGCACCTTTATCAAGACAAGAGGAAAATGTTGTATGGTAGTTAATGGTTGAAAAGAAAATTAAATAAATTGAAAAAAAAAGTGGAGGAAAGTGAAAAAAAAAAAGGCAAAAAGTACAAAATTAAAAAAAAAAAATCCTTAAAATAAAAATAGTTAAAAAAAAAAATACAAATATTGAGGAGAGAATTTTGCCAACAAAATTATGTTATTATGGTTTCTCCAAGGTTCTTAGTGCAAGAAAGAAGTGTGGGAATGCACTTATGTCTTTGATAGTGTATTTTTTGCTTCTTATGTAACATTGCTATCATGCAATATTAACTCTTGGTCTTGATTATGAAACACCTAAATTTTCCTCATATCCTACCCTTACCTAAGCCTCATTACAACCCTTGTGAAGTCCCTTTGATTTTTGCATTCAATTCATTTATATTGGTGTAGATTTGATTCATTTGCAAGCCTATGGTAATAACATGCTATGATTTGATTTTGAGAGAAAAGAAATACCCTAAATATTTTGAGAGTAATGAGTGAAACCATGTGAGGGTGTTAAGTCTTGTTGCATTTTATTTTGGTAAATTGATAGATAGTTGAGTTTTTATACAAAATATATCCTACGAATGCTCATTCTTTTGATTGTGATTGAAATTCAACTTTGATGTGTGATTGGCTTTATTGATATTCTTTGATATTAAGATAAATGAAAAGGGAGTAGAAAAAAAAAGGTTGATATGTTGAGTAAAGGCATACTTGAGGACAAGCATGAATTAGGTGTGGGGGAATTTGATAAGTTCCAAGTAATTATATTTATTGGATCCAAATTTTCAATATCTGGATTGAATATTGTGTTGAATTATGCTAATTGTGTCTTATTTAATCTATGCGATGAATTTCCAAAATAATAGTTAAATGGTTTTAATTTTAGATTTTTAGTGTGAATTTAGAATAAAATAAAATAGAAAAAAAAGATATTGAAAAAAAAATGAAAGCGGCGTCTGCCACTTTAAAATGAAAAGGAAATAGGAATCTTCAATTGGGCTTAAGCCCAATACATTTGGAGTACACAATTCTCACCTATTTTTATTTCTTATATATATGTGTGCAAGTTTGCAATTTGGGAGGGAAAGTATGTAGCAGCCGTAGGGAGAAGAGCCGCAAGGAGATTAGGTGGGCAGCCGTTGGAGCTGCGGAACGAGAGTTCGGAGAGGAAGCAGCCGCACAATGTTTCTTTCTTTAATTTAGTTTGATTTCCATTCTTTTTATACTATTTTTATTTCTTTTTTCTAGTTAGGTTTTACTTCCAATTCAAGGTTAGTTTTATTTCAATTATAATTTTGTGAGGCTTGGGACTTAATTGATATTTTCTTACAATTCAAAGATTATTTGTTTCTTATTTTAATTCTTGATTTATTCTTAGTAAATTGAATTGACAACTTAATTTATTATTGATTGATCTATGCTAAACATGATTTTGTGAGAAGTAATTGTTTCAAATGATTGATAATTGTAGCAAGGGGTTGACTCATGTGTGTGTGATTGTGGCTTTTCCAAATTACATAGCTTGCATGATAGGTCCTAGGGAAACAAATAAACGAAATTAATTAATTTTGTAGTCGTCTCGGTTAGTTAATTTTGGTTTATTCGTTCTCATAAATTTTAATGCTATTATTCAGTTGATATGGAACGCTATCGTGCCCAATTAATTGAATAGTAAGGTTTGAGTTTGATGCTGGGTCTGAGTCAATAAAATAGGAGAACAATTATCTATTGTGGCATTTTCCGAGTAGGTAGACTAATTCTTTGAACCTAAGAAAATTAAATAATTTTTGTAGCCTATGATCAAAACTATAGTTGGATTAAACTAAACCCTTGAATTGGAATTTTTCGTAAATTGTTTATTTTATTTATTTTTATTTTTTTACGTAGAGTTTCATTCAAATACTCAAAACTCCCTTTTAATTTATTTTTAAACATTGAGAAATTAATTCATAGCTCCTTTGGGATTCGACCTGGTTCCACTATTTCTACAAGTTAGAGTTAGTAAATCAGTATTTATTTTGGTGGGCTTCGACAACCCGGCCAATAGCAATAGCCTTGATGGAGGCCATTTTGTGATATGTATTATTGGGGTTGTTGTAAGATTGGAGAAGCTATTTTATAGGCCGAGATTGAAGGATCTAAAATTAATTCACTTTTGTGAGGAATTGGTTGAATGTAAATCCTTGATTGCGGCTTTATTTCTTACAATAATGCTTCCACTTTTCAAAGTAGTAACTAATTGTCTATAGAGTGAATCAGTGTTAAAAGAAGTCATTATTTGATGAAAGAAGTCATTATTAAAGATCTCACACTAAAAATATAGATAAATCTCTAACATTTATGAGACAGGTGCGAGCTATTTATTTGATCTTCTCCAATTAATTTTAATATAAAACCTTATTCTATCTTAAAGTCAACTCTTATAGTTACTGGATCAATAACACAAATAGTTATTTGGTTTGGTATTAATTTATTCCCCCAACTTGTATTAAAATATATATATATATATATATATATATATATATATATATTAATTAGATATTGTATCACTTGAACACATACATTTAAATCAATAAAATATAAACATTATATTTACACGTTGCATTTATACCTATTTATTGAAATCTTATATGAATAAATTGGCACATATACGTGAACAAAAGGGTTTTGCTTTATTTTTTTGGCTTTTTAAAACATAAAGTCAATATTACACCATGCATATACCGAGTTGATCTTTATCTTTCCTAGTCAGTATATATATATATATAATTTCACGACTAAAATAAGAAAATGTAGACTTATAAACCGAAACAAATTAAACTAAAACCAAAATGGAAATGAAAGCTAATAAAATGTTTATTGAAAGGGCGAGAAAATGAGTACATGTACAAGAGAGGGGATTAATCAAAATTCAAGAAATAAAAAGAGAATTAAAAGCATGAAATTAAATAGTGGTTGAAGTTGGTGTGTGTGTGTGTGTGAGGGTAATTAAGTCCGAAATTGTTGGAAGACAGAAGAGAGGAACAAGATGAGATGAGCTACAAAGAGTAATATGGAAGTAACAATGAGAAACACTCCCAGCTTCCTCCATTTGGCCTCTAGAGATTTCAAAAACCCTCTTTTGCAGGACACACAATTGTAGCACAAATTCCCTCTGTCATTGTCCCATCGATCGCAGTCGCTGTCGTATGGGTCGTCCGAATGCCTTCTCGAACTCGGTTTTGTCCAAAACGTTGCGTTCACGTACTCCATTTGGCAGATGGTTGCTGGTGTGCAGCATCCCGACTGTTGTAATTGAAAATGTAAACGATAATCAAAGAATAAAAGAACGTCACACAAAGCATATATATTTACATGGTTTACTAGTATTGTATCAGTTAGATTCATTTTGTTTATAAGATTTTCTTTTTCAATTCAACGAGGATAAGAGATTTGAACGTATAATCTCTTGATTATTAAATCATATTTGATACTACTAGGGCTCTACTATTTTTGGCTTTATTTTAGAAAAGTGAGTATTAGATAGCATGCAGTTTTATCTTGAAACCAATTGACAATAAATGGACTAATCACATTTCTTATAAAGATTGAGAGGCTTTTTCACTTTTTCAACGTGAGATTTCTCGACAGTAATTAAAGAGATCCTATAATCTTTATAAGGTAAGTGTACTTTCTTTGTGCTTTGGTTTTGAGATAATCACATACCTATATTTAATACGGTATGAGGGCTCATAAAATCTAATCGAATATTCAGTGGGAAAATTCTTTCTTTGAGAGTGCATGTTGAGAATTTCAAATCATTTTATAAGATAGATGAACTACATTCCTCTCTGGCTAATAAAAATATGAAACTTCATAATATTTGAAAGTCAACTAATTATTAATTAATTATTAGAATCTCATATTATCTAATAATTTCTAGCTTAACATAACTAATTTAAACATTTCAAGACTAACACAAAGAAGCACACACAAATTTTACATTATAAACTTAAGCGTCAGCCTTATATCAGAAATGAGCAAAGATTATTACCTCAATGAAGGACAGTTTCCTGAGACTAAAATCATAAGACTTGAGCATCAAAGTCTTGGAGTTCAAATCATCACAAGCCCCAGTATAAAAAATACAAGCCTTAATATCCGCCCAACGCGTGTCATCAAAGACCTTTAATCGGAGCCACTTAGGGGACGCGACCACGGCGCGACTCTCCATAGAGTAGGCTCCCACAAGAGCCAACCCTATTATGAATATCAACAACAAAGGAACCATCACAATCAAAAGCCCCAAAATGGGGTACTTAGACCTCAAAAAAACCACCCCATTGCTTATCACAAACAAGAATATCAGCCCGATGCCAACCCCGACCTGAAAACCCGAGAGGCTCAGAAGGCTCTCGCAATCTGAGGCTGTCATGTAAAAGATCCACACGATAAACCCCAAAACCGGGATCGACAATATCACTGCCACCGTCGCCAACACCTTTTCCATGATGTTTATTTGGAAACACGGGCTGTTTTTCGGTGGCGCACTGTCGTCATCGCCCGGCTTGATCTCTTGCACCGGTACTATTGCGCCGGCTTCTTCTGCAACAGCGTTTGCATTGTTCTCTGCCATTTTGGAAGATTGAGCAATGTGGGTAAGTTAGTTACAAATTAAGCTGCATGTTCATGATCTATTTATATCTTGATTTGGGTGTGGTTTATGTGTAATAATTATCATGTTGCTACACATTTGGGTAATGTTTTGTGGAGAAAAACAAGGGTGGGTTAGTTACAGAGGTGAGAAATAGTAGGAGTAAAGTTGGAAACTTTTTACTGAGCTAGTTTTACTTCCCCAAATAGATAAATCTTGATTTGAAAGAAGATGTTTTGTTTTTCTAATCCTTGACAGAGTCTGAAGTTGTAACTAACTGTAATTTCCATAAATTTTGGATCTCTAAAAGCCTTGATCTTGATTTTTTCTTCTCTGTTTTCTTTTGGGAAATTATTGGTAATATGTGTTCTTGTTTTTTCTAAATTTTTTTAGAATGATTGGTAACATATTTTCTTGTTTTGCTTTTTAAGAATGATTTGTATACATGTTGTAAACAACTCAATGCATTTTTGAAGTCGTGAAATTGAAAGGAAAGTTTTTTTTAGAATAAATTCAAAGGAAAGTGAGATAATGACCCCATCTCTTTTATGTCTATATATGTGTACATAGAAGATAGGTTATATCAAAATATGACCTAAAATTTTTTTCTTTTTTTTTTTAGAATCACTTGTCTCTTAATTTTATAAGAAAGGTAAAGTAAATGTAGAGTAGAAATCCCTTGTTGACTATGATCATATTTGGCATAAACAACTAATGAATATTATGTCACAACTAAATTTGTAAGTGTCTCAAATAGGCCTACACAGTAAAAATGAGTTGAGCTTAATTGTAATTAATATATATATCCAATTAAAAATCAAATTAATTGATAACAAGTCAATAGGTTACAGGTAATGGGCTGTGACTCAATTGTTAAGAGGCTTCTTCATGATATTTTTCAATGATTTGCGAAGTTTCCATTTGAGGAATTTGTTTCGATTTTTTTTTTGAGAATTTACCATCAACAGCACATTCTACCTCTTGTATTATATTTGTAGCATAATTTTTAAAATAATTCATCTATAGCATATTTATTTCTATCACTCACCTAGTAATAGTCTATCACTCACCTAGTGATAGAACTAAATTTAGATTTCTATCACTGATAGAAAACTTAAGGAGTGATAGAATGAGTTTATCATTGATTGAATTCTATCACTAACAGAACTCAACAAGTGATAGAAGTCAATTTGAATTTTTTGCTTCAAATGAAATTATTTTAGATTTTGTGCTATAGATGGAAATATTTTGCCTTTCTTTTGTTATACATGCAAAATTCCCTTTTTTTTTAAATGAAAAAAAACGAACGTTTTCTCTCTCTCTCTCTCTCTCTCTCTCTTTTATTTCTCGTGTATCTAAAGTCTTCCATTTATATTGAATAATTTCTTCAAAATTACATATTATTAATATCAATTTCAAGGCTTTTCAAAAAAAAAAAAAAAAAAAAATCAATTTCAACGGAGCATTTTCAACTCAAGACATTTGAACCCAAAACGAAAGTTCCAAGTATCATTTCCTTTTGTCATTTCGTGGAATTGAGACTTTTATTGGGTGGATAGTAATTGTGTTTGTCTGCAAGTCTTATTACGAATTTTAGCCCACAAAATGTAAAAAACCAAAACTGACCTTTTTTTTTTTTAGTACAAGTCAGGAGGAGATGGATTACATATACCGATTTTAGAGATTGAACCTGTGACTTCATAATTGTAGAATAAAAATGAATTAGCACTAAATCAAATAATCAATTGCGTTACCGACCCATTCGATAGCAAAAACTTACCTATGAGTATTTTATACATATTTTTCAATACAATGTAAGGATATTAATATGCCACATAAAGTAATGTAGTATTTGATCAAATCATTATTTTTTAAATATAAATATAATTGTACTTTTTTATATATTTATGTGTCACATTAGTGTTCTTGTAAATGTTGGAAAGTATGAAGAAAATATTTACTAGGAGGGGGTAACTTTTGCTTAAAAAAATATCAACTTCTTTCTTATCTCAGAATCCGCATCTTTACCTTTCCAAAATATCATTTCAACTTTACCTTGGAATCATTTTCTCTTTTCTTAAAAAAAAGGAATCATTTTCTCTTTTCTAAGAACTTGGAATCATTTTCTCTTTTCTAAGAACTTGCTCTTTTACTTTATAAGGATATAATTGTCCCCAACTTTTAATTGTGCATACTCAGTTTCGTTGGGGGGCTTATATGGAAATGAGCAATCTTTATTCGATAGTCATTTTTTAATTATACTTCAGTACGTCTTATTTCAAATTATCAATTCTTTCAAATTGGACTTCAATTGACATGAAAGCTTAACCACGAATCTACCTTGTTGATACATGTCTTAAACTATGATATCTCACGATTACTTAATGGGGAAACTAGCCAAAACAAAAAATGTAATTGAGTTTATGTTTTCGTATTTTGGCTTTTATGTATTTTAGATTATATTTTGTAATAGAGTTTTATAAGAGTGCATCATGTAAACTCTTTTAAAATCCTAACTCCAGTTGATCGATGTATTTGTATCTCTCCTAGATAAAACCATTTTCTCCTTTGCTCGTAGACGCAACTAACACATTGTTAGTGAACCATGTAAATCATCATGTTTTATTTCATGTTCTTTACTATTTTTCTTTGATTGTTGTTTCGACTTCATAACACACACGATTTACATTTGAGAACACAACTACCTTTCATCGAGAAAACCTTTCAGAAGCACTCCACACTAGAGTACACATATCCTCTATCACAAGCACGTTAGAATCATTGTCATCGGAGCAAACATTAGGTGGCTCAATCACAAATTTTCATTATTACTATCTCATACCATTTATATCATAATTATGCTCACAAATTATTTATTTCATACTCGAGAATTCTTCTTGTATGAACAAGCATAAAAAACCACTTGTCAAAGGATGAAAAACTCTCGAGGAATCTCCATATTGGTATGATATTGTACACTCTAAAAATAAGTCATCCTCGCACGTTTCAATATTGGACTTGCTTTATATGTTTTCGTGTTGCGCTGTTATGTATTGGATCGTATATTATATTACGATTTTATATAAAAAAAATCTATATAAACTCTCATAAAATTTTAGTCACTGAGTATTGGTTTTTTTTATCTAATTAATAATTTTTATCTAATTAATAAAACATTTTTCTTCAAATGTGTATAACATTTGTCGAACAGTAATCTAATGGTTTATTACTGGAAATAATAAAACTCAATACCATGAGTAATGGTTCGATCATAGCTTTCGTGAATTTGAAAGCAATGCCAAGAAAAATAAAAAAATATATATATTTAGTAACATCAACCAGAACACGATTCCTAAAAACGAATAGAAAGCTAACAGCTTTCAGTTTCAGCCTTCACTTTCAAATGTGAAAAACAAGAACACGGTAAGAAAAAAACGCAACAACCAAGAAGCTTCCATTCAAGATTTTAAAAAACCAATCCCAAAAGAGCCGTCGCTTTTGAACTTTCAATCGGTTTGAATCTTCTCAATAACAAATTTCTAAAAACGCGCCTTCTCAAAAACCCCTATAAAAACCAACAAACCCAACCATTTTCTTCCAATCTTTCCCTGTTTTCCGATTCAATCCGGGTTCTCTGTTCTCTGATCCGATTTGGGTTTTTCTCTGTTTTCTATTTCGATTTGGGTTTTTCTCTGTTTTCCAATTTGATTTCAGTTCATCTCTGTTTTCCAATTGGCAACAATGGTGAAACTCAGCAACAGTCTAGTCGGAATCCTAAACTTCATAGTCTTCTTACTCTCAATCCCAATCATCGCCGGCGGAATATGGCTAAGCCGGCAAGGAACAACCGACTGCGAAAAGTTCTTCGATACGCCGGTCATCGTCATCGGCGTCTTCCTCCTCCTCGTCTCCCTCGCCGGGTTCATCGGCGCGTGCTGCCGCGTAAAGCTACTCCTCTGGATCTACCTCTTCGTCATGTTCATCCTCATCATCCTCCTCTTCGCCTTCACCATCTTCGCCTTCGCCGTCACCAACAAAGGCGCCGGAAAAGTTCTCTCCAACAGAGGCTACAAAGAGTACAGACTCGGCGACTACTCCAATTGGCTCCAAAACCGCGTCAACAACGACAAAAACTGGAGCAAAATCAGAAGCTGTCTGGCCGGCGGCAAGGTCTGCTCGGAATTCAACCAGAAATTCGCCGGCGACACGGTCGAGAAACTGTTCCAGGAACACTTATCGTCGGTCCAATCCGGTTGCTGCAAACCGGCCGACGAGTGCAATTTCACGTACGTGAACCCAACCGAATGGACGATTGTGAATTCGAATTCGACGAATCCGGATTGTGGGCTGTGGAGTAATGAACCGAAGGAGCTCTGTTTCAATTGCGGATCGTGCAAAGCTGGAGTTTTGGATAACTTGAAGCGGAATTGGAAGAAAGTGGCTGTGATTAACATTGTTGTTTTGGTGTTTTTGATAATCGTTTATTCGATTGGATGCTGCGCTTTCAGGAACAACAAGGAGGAGAAACATTATCCCAGATGGAAATGATTTTGTTCATTTTGGTTGCTCTGTTTTTTAATCTCTTTGTTGTAGACGGGTGTTTTTGTTTTATTTGGGAGTTTATGATTTTTTGTTGTTATTGTTGTATAATAATAATATTTGTTGGTGATATATGAATAAATCTTGGAACTTATTTACGTGTTTTAGTGTGATATTGACTCCTTATGTAAGTGGATTTTTTTTATGGTTTCAAGGTTTTTTTTTTTTAGTACATACTGAAAGAAGAAAATAAATATCGATCTTCGAATTTGAACTTGTGATATTAGTGTTGAATTGATTTATAATCAAACACTAAAATTATTGTTCCACTCATCCATTCTGACGATGGTTTCAAGATTATCTTAATATTTAATTGTTGAAAAGTCAGTATTTGCTGCGAACCGGAATGTGTAGACAAACATGAGTTTCGTACATTATATATATAGTTGTTTAATTGTACTTTTTTTAGACTTTTAATTGCACTTTTTGACTAATATTTCGAAAGAAAAAAAAAGTGATTTATTTTTCAAAATAACTTTCTAGATAAGCATAAAAAACGGATAGCGTTGCCATTTTGGCAATTACTTTTTGTTTCCATCAGTAACGTCTGATAATAATTTATAGGAATTAGTTGCCTGCAGGAAAGTCTCGAGGAGACCCCGCAAGACACGCTGATGTGGCTTTTTCTTTTAGTTTTTTCTCTTTTAGTTTTTCCTTTTTTTAGTTGTCTTTTTTTATTCACTTTTTAAAGAAGTTTTTTCATATTTTATTTTATACTTTATTTTTTTAATATAAATTTTTTTAATAATAAGCAATAATTTTTAATTAATCTATTAAAAAATGAGAAATAAAATATTAAGTAAGAATATGTATGAATTATAATTTTATTTTTAGTATAATAAGAGATTTAAGACTCAAACACAAATCTTGAGTGTGGAAGGCATGAGGTAGTAATCAAAGACTTGGACCTTGAAGCTCCGTTCGGACATGTTTTTTTTCATTTTTGAAATTTAAACTTATTGTTATTCAAATTTCGTACAATGTATTCATCTTTTCTTACAATATATCCATATTTTCTTAATAAAGTATGTGAATGCTAATCAAATTTCAATTAAAAATGAAATGAAATAAAATAAAATAAATAAAAGTTTGGAAGCTACCGTTTTTCTCTAAATTTTAGTTTTATTTTAAAAAATATAGATAAAATATATCTATTCAAGTAAGAAATACCTATGACAAAGCTAATTATTGTAGGCTTAAATTTCAAAAACAAAAAATAAAATGATTATAAACAAGTCTTTAGATCCAATTAAGTGATTTCAATTTAAATAAATTTCAACACATATATATTCATGAAAATAACTATTTTTTTATATGAAATTAATGCTATATAATATTTTCAAGTGATTCCTTAAAAATAGAGGAATTAATACTAATATATCATATTAATTCACAAAAATATTCATAAAAAACAAAAGAAAAAATAAATCGAAAAAAATTCAAATTTAAAAATTAAAAAAGGAAAAAAAGAAGAAGACAAGTTGCACTCTTTGAATATCTTGTGACATAACTTAAATTCTATTTTTAATTTGATATTAATTATTTGAAAAAAATAATATTGAATAGATGAAAAAAATAAAATAGAAAGATTATAAAATATATAAAAAAAATTATAATTTTTTTTTATAATTAATACATATATTACTTTTATTTTAAGATAGATTAATTAAAAATGATTATTTATTCTGAAATATATTATATACTTAATTGACAAAATAAAACAAAAATAAAATTATAAGATAAAATATGAAAATAAGATAGTTGAAAAGGTGGGTAAAAAAAGAGAAAGAAAAACAAAAACAAAATAAAATGCCTCATGGGATAAAATATGAAAACAACTTCCTTAAAAAATGAACAAAAGAAAATTAAAAAGAAAAAACGGTAGAGAATAGTTTTTTTTTTTTTTTTTTTTTTTAAAGAACGGTGGAAGAATCGTGAAAAAAGGAAAATTAAATTAAAAAAAAAAAGCCACATAGGCGCATCTGCCGAGTCTCCCTAGAGACTTTCCAGCAAGCAAGTAATTCCCATAATTTATTAGAAAAATATTATCCTAATTTTTTTCGAATGCAGTGTTATCTTATTAGTGTATATTCTATTTCTATAAAACTTATATGTTAAAAATCTATTTTATTAATTTACCTTATATAAATATATTATAAGTAATAATTTTAATTTGGGTTGAATGAAACTAATCCAACAAAAATTATAAAATTATAATCTAACTCAATTCAAAAAAATTATAACAACGTTCGGGTTAGATAGTTCGAGATGCTCGAATTGTCAGTTTTTTAGACCCCTAATTTTGTTGGTTGGAAATGAGTTGGATTCCTATTGATGATCAGGTAATGCCATGTTCTGAACTGTCACATGTCAGATTCTACACACATACTTCCAAAACCCGAGCCCACCTTGTGATTGACAAGACAATATATGTGGAGAAAATGAAAAGTGAGACATAGAACAAAACATCACTATATATTTATTTTCCTACTATTTTTACCTTTCCCAACATACACTACAAAAAAAAAAAAAAAAAAAACCAACAACAACAAAAAACCAAATAATGATAATAATAATCACGACCACATGAGTTCAATCCAATTATGAATCATTCGATCGGTCAACAGTGGACTCATCCAACAGCAATGGCTGTTCTAAATCATTCTTCGTAATCTCATCTCCATGATTTGCTCCTCCCTCAACATCTTCGGCTTTACCCCACAATACAATGTATAATCCAATTATAACAACAATACCACCCATTAAGCTGCACCCAAATTCAACATTTAGTAAACTTTAAGAGTGCATTTAGGACAACGTTATTATGAATAAGAGATCATTATAACTAATATAAATTGGAGGAGTACCGTAAATCCGTAATGATGAATTGGGTTGCCGTCAAAGAATTAAATCACTAGACCATCGATCCAAGTTATTATAACATAGTCGGGATAACTTGTGTTTATGATGCAAATTATTACTACATAATTATAATCTGAATGCCAGCTTTCTTAGAGGCACTATAAAATAAGACAAAATGAATTGACCAGGTTCAATGAATGTGGCATCTCTAACTCGTTTCAACATTTAGTTTCAAACTAGACCCTTTTAACGACAGATATTAAAAGGTACCTCTAAAATAAATTTCCGATAGTAGATAGCTTGTATTATAACCTGGCCTAAAATGTTATTATAGTTGAGATTGACGAATTATAACTAATCCATCCATTATTATAACCAGTGATTCAAATATGAATTGAGTTAATATAATTCAACCTAACTCATCCTTAAACGAAATCTCGAATGCCCTTTTACCTGCCAGAGTAGAGCTCTTCGTGCAAAAACAGGGAAGAAACGAACGTTGTAATGACTGTGCAGAGAGGGTTGAACAATGCAGTGAAAAGAGGGCCTCTACGCGACACACACCAAGATTGAACCAAAAATGTCAAAGCCGAGGATGTTCCCTGAATTTTGTTTCACATATTAACAAAAAAAAATTCAAATTACAGATTAAGATTCAACAAATTATTCTTTTGAAACAGTTGGAGTTTCGCCTCACTATACTCAAGAGTAACTAACCCCGTTAGATACCAGGAGATATCGAAGCAATGGAAACACAAGAAGTGTTTACAATTTAATGTTACATATGAATCTCAAACCGTGATTTTGGGAGGAGCACACCTTCAAAATCCAAGCTTTCAATTACTGTGCTGGGACGATTAAGATTAAACAATTGAATGTGTTACATTACACTTACGGCGAATAAACAAGAACCAAATTGTAACAAAGAAGGAATCTTCCAGATTTGTTTGCTGTCGTCAATGAGCAGCGTAAAGACAGCTGATTGAAGCATGGCCAAGAACAACAACCATGTGGAAGAAACTGTATGGTCGGGGCAGTACTTTGAAATTGGAACCTGTAAATTAAATTTGATTAACAATTAAAACAAAGTTTGGTTTTTCTAGGGGTAAAAATTGGGTCTTTACAAACCAGCATGATGATCCAGAATGCCCAAAAGCAACTGCTGCCAAAGAGAAGGACACAGCCTAGAAGCCACGTGTCCCCTCCTTTGGCTCCAAGCATGTTGAAAAGTCCAAGTTTTGTAGGTAACATTTCTGTGTTTAATAATTTGGGGCCTTTTATTAAAGCCATTGAAACAGCTCCAGCGACACAAACGCCTGTTCCTAGTACTTTCGCTACAGTTCTCCAGCTTCTTGCTCTTAGTTTCTCCAATCTATAAGTTAGTCAATGGTAACATTTTCTATTTAAAGAGCAACAATGAAGAAACAAACAAAACACAAAACAAAGAACACAATGGTTTATATAATTAACTAATGTTGTGTTAGTTTAAGCCCACTTGCAAAAGAAAGAAACGATTGAGATACTTTTGGATTATGTTGTAGCATGAGTAGTCAGTTGGAGGTCTCGCACTTAAGTTTATGTTTTCGTATTGACTTTTATCTATTGGGTTATATGTTATATTAGGTTTCTTTTTTGAAACAAGGGTAACAACACCCGTCCCTAGGTCAGGCATCGAAGACATTGAAAGGAGTAATGTCACATAGAAGACTCGAATTCGAGATCTTGCGGAGAGCATACCCTCAAAGCCCAAGTCTTCAACCACCGCGCCACCCTTGAGGACCATATGTTATATTAGGTTTCACGAGAGTGTTTTATATATATTGTCTTAAAATCCTAATCTCGTTTGACTAAACATTTGTATTGTTATCTTCTTTCTCTCGTCTGTCCTATTTTCTTTGTTGTTGATTCCGTTTTTACAAAACATGTTTTATCTAGAAAATAAAGAATATAAATGCTTGATGAAAACAAGATTGAAATTTGGTTTGAGCATTGAAATTGCTGGTTTTTGTAACTTAAAAAGATTAGAAAAGTAGATTTAGAGATAAAAATAGAAGAGATTTACATACCCAAAAGAGACAGCCATAACAAAAGTGATAGCAGGAATCAAATTAACGATGGCACTCGCCGCTGATGAGGAGGATAAGTAAAGCCCTTCAAAATAGGCATTTTGGTTGACAGTAGTTCTGTGGGATATGACAAAAAAAATACCACAACTTTAAAAAAACAAAAGGATTTCCCAATCCAAAATCAACCTCAACTCAAAAGGGTTTTTGTAAAGACAAGATTTAAATTAAATATACCCAACAAGAGCAGTCACAAATAGGAGAGAAAATCCCCTGAATCCAATGGATGACCTATTCCCACTTTTCCTGAAAAAAAAAAAAGAATTCGAACCACAAATTTCGTGATTATAATAAGAAATAGGAGTGAATAGAATTTAGAATTATACCTTGCTGAGAAAAGAAGAGCAGGGGCTATGGCAATGGTGGCGATGGCGTTTCGGTAAAAAACAAAGACTCTCGAGCTCATGCCATCGACCAGAGCGGCTCGGCTGAAGATGGCTAGAGCAGCATAGATACACTGCAAACCGAGCATAGCCAATGCTGGCTTGTAATCCTCAAAGCAACCCATCTTCTAATTATGTGTAAACTCAAGCCAAGCCAAGCCTTCTCTGGTTTCTGTGAACCACAGGAAGCTAATGAATATAAAGGCGAACTTGAGAAAGTAATCGATAAGATTGGATATTCATATTGATATGATATTATCATCTTTAATTATAAATATCAAATTTTGGTATAAATGAACTTACCCGGGACAACTTTATTTGTATCGCAACAACAATAATTTGTATTTGGTACAAATGTGTTGTTTTGTTTGTTGTGTTGGGCTGAGTAAAGATAGAGATAAAGGAAGGAGTTTTTTTTTTTTTTTTTTTTTTGTAACGATGCTGAATTGGATGATATATATTGGACTTTCGAATGATTGAACAATACTATACAGCCAGCGACAGCGTGGAATTTTATCTTTATTTTTAGTAAAATGATTATTATGATATTATTGATTTTGAAATTTGAGAGAGTTTAGGATGGATTTTGCTTCATTTATTTACCATTTTAGATTTGCCAGGTATTTCATTTATTATTTTATATTAGACTCCACATGATTTTTCAATTTTTTCGTAGTGATTCTTTTGTTTGTTTGATAATTTCTTGTAAGTTTTTTTTTTTTAGTACATATAATTTCTTGTAAGTTTTATTTTAAGTTTGGTAACTTTTAAAAGTATATATTTCATAAAATATTTCAACTTATCTTTATTTGACCGTTTAACTATTGACTTAAATAAATTTTATTTGATAATTTTCTAGTAGTTTCACTTAATATTTGAATTCGTTTGTTATATTTCATATATATATATATTTAAAAGATTGACATCCAATAGATTTTTATTTTTTATTATTCATGAAAAATCTTTTTTTAAAATTTTTTTATTATACAACTTTGATAGAATATACTATACATGATTCTAGCTCATCTTTTTAAATTTAATGATTTGAGCGTATGAGTATGGATCATTTTTGTTATTAAACTAAAAGAAAAGGAAAATAATTAAATGAGAATAAAGGAAAGGAAAAATTGTAAGATTAGATGCGGAAAAGGCAGACTAAATAAATATTGGTCTAAGAAAAAGATAAATATTTTATGGCGGCCAACAAGCCACGTGGAGTACGGCGACGCGTTTGAACTTCTCACCTAACACAGTCCCCTCGCCGCGGCCTAAAAAGAAAGAAATACAAATAAGATAAATATATATATATATATATATATATATATATATAGACACACCACACATTAATATTTTACTTTAAACTTAATTTTCAAAATAATTTTATTAACACAGTAGCATTCCAGGTTGATTCCACAGTTTAATATTTCATTATAATTCTTATAAAAACAATTTTTGTTCAACAATAGACTCAAATCTATTTTATGATTCTTCTTTTCCGATTGGGATGAGTTGAGTTATTAAATTGTAAAATTATATAATACTAAACTCAAATCTAAGTTATTTATCTAATAAATAGAGGTTTACTATCAATATGTTAAGAATGCATTTTATTAATTTTAGTTTATTTTAGTTTTGGGTGTATTGAACAAAGCCAAAAATTGGCTAATTCAAGAACCAACTCAATCCAAAAAAGTTTATAAAATTATTATCCAACCTTTATGGTTTGAGTTGGATAGTCCGAGTTTTTCGGATTTTCGATTTTGTTTTTTTTTGTACACCAGCTCAATATTCATCAGATGAACCAACAAACTAAAAAAATCATGGGGAAGAAAAGGAGCACCAAAAAGATGAAAGCTACTATTTGAATATATGAATCAAACAACCAGCCCAACTGTTCTTTCAAGACTTGAATCATGAAATATCATTTCAAAAGAGAAGAGATGATAATCAAGAAGCAAGAGAAGCTTTCTTACTCTCCTTTGTCTCCCTTTATCATTCTTGAGAGAAAATATCAGCTTACTTTTTGTTCTCTTCCTGATTGAGGCTTCTGATCAGATCCTTACAACTGCTCCAATCCTTGTCTCCTCCTTTCTCTACCATCTTGCATAGAATCGAGTACGCGTTCAACGTCTTCCCCACCCGCAACAATTTATCAAGTACTTTCTCATAGCTTGAGAAGTCTATGCCGCATTCTCTTTCCAACCCAAAATCTAAAAGCTTGAGAGCAGCAATGGTCTTCCCCTTTTCACAAAGAACAGATAAAAGACTGTCGAACATGTTATTCATCACTCAGATCGCGGTCTGCACCCTCCCATCTGCAAATAGACTTTTCATAACTGATCTAAACAAGGCCGAGCCAGGATAGTGCCCGCATTCGTTCATCCACTCCAAAGCGGTTTTAGTATCACCTGGTTCACCTTTACTCAAGTAGCTATTGATAAGCAACTTATTAAGACTCTGCATCACTTGACACGCTTCTCCTACCCATGATTTTCAACATTTCAAATGCCAATTCAGGATTACCTTCTTTCGAATGGTCGAAGGATCAAATTATTAAATGCAATCTCATCCCAAAAACCCTTCTTCAACAACTGCCGGAAAAGCTTTTCCAGTCTGTCCATGGTTGCACAGATACTGAATAATAGGGTTATATGTCTCCGAGGGGTGACACAGTGGCTGAAGGCTTGAGCTTTGAGGACATGTTCCCCTCGAGGTACCAAGTTCGAGACTCACCTGTGACATTACTCCTTCGATGTCTCCGGTGCCTGGCCTAGGGACGGCCGTGGTAACCCATTTTTCAAAAAAAGAATAATAGGGTTATATGCACTAGGCTCCATTTCAAGAGTACTTTGAGGCCTTAATATGATTTCCTTTTGTACAAGCTTTTTCACGTACATTTCGGCTTTGCAATAGTTCTTGATCAAAATACCGTAATGCCCAGCCTCTGTTGGAATGCATAATCGACTCATTGCTTTCAGCATAAGCATAGCAGCATCCAAATCACCATACTTGCACTGGCAAGATAACAACCTCATGAAAATAGAATTGTTCAACATTTCCGTTAAAATTTCTCGTGCTTCAGACATTTTCTCTACATCACAGAGACCAGGGAGCAGAGTTTAATACAACTAGGCTTCACACCAACAGCCTTCATCTCTTCAAACAACCTCAATCCATCATCAACTCGACCAGCCGAAACATAACATTTTGTAATAGTAGTTGGTACAATGCTCTTCCCTTTCATCTCAGTAAATAACAGCGCAACCTCCTCCATCCTCTTGAACCAATGATACCCATTAATCATAGTGTTATCTGTAACGACATCGGGCGAAATCCCTCTACTCTTCATATCTTCATAAACCCTCTTGGCTGTCTCAACTTCAAGCCTCAACGACAGAAAGAAACCCCCAAGCATCACATTATAGGTATGTCGAGTCGGCTCGATTCCTTCATTAACTATAGCATTAAGGTACCCCTCTTGGCCATCCTATACCTCACCCTCTTCAAAATGACCTTAAACAAAGCATCATAAGATTTAACACTCCTCTCAACACCCAACTCCTTCATCTTTTCAAATATTTTCACAGATTCTTGAACTATTCCAGCTTCGAATCCCGATCCAGAATCTCAATTATTTTCAAATGGGTATCGCGATCAGCCACCATTCTACAAATAATATCCTCTAATTTTTCTGGGTTTCGATGATTACCTCTAGGGCTTCTCTGCTCAACCGGTTCCATGGATTGAGACACTGCTGCTTCAGAGCCATGGATGAGAAGATTTCGTCGAATTGCATATGGGTTTGTCTTCGACAAGTCCCTTACAGGTTCAAATCTCAATGAATTTGAATTTTTTACAGAGTTGCGTTTAGGGTTTAAGCGAAAAGAATCCTCTGTTTGAGGAAAACGAAGAAGAGAAATCTAAATAACGGTTCAATGTTCATCGCTGCTAGCGCAGAACCGGGTCTAAAGAATGGGCCCAAATTTGCATCAGATTAAGCCCAACAAGATCAAACGAGTGTCCCATATATATTTTCAGTTACAAAAGAAGGATAAAAAAATAGGGAAATTGCGATAAACAACTTTAATTATAACATTTTTTTTAAAAATATTTTATCTATAATTTATTTTTGTGTCTTTTTTTTTTTCATATTTGAGAATTATTTTCTTTCATTCGGCTCAATTATTTGTTGAACTATTATTACTTTCAATCTACTGCTTATTTTCAATCATTTGAACGAATTGAATTGAAGGCAATCACTTCTATTGATTTTAAGTGTGAATATTATGATAATTTTATAAGGATCCCTCAATAAAATAAATTTTTTGTTTTTCTAGTTTAACTTGGTTCTTTGACCTTCAAATGTCTAACTTTAATAATTTATTTTATAAAAAAATTTAAAATTCGTCTTTTATTATTTCTTTTTTAATAATACATATATGAAATATGTGTTACTTTTTGTTATTAAGAGGGTAGGAACATGTGCGCGTTCAAACTAAGAATTTGATTAATTAGGTTCTTAAATATTGTAAAATCTATCCAATCACCTCATTTTTAAAATGGTAAGGCTTTAATTGCAAACCAAGTTATGTATACTTTTTTTTTATTCATAACCTCGAAAATACAGGTTCGAATTTGTAACTTCATGTTACTCTTTTTGATCCTTAGGTTCGAAGTTTAGTTTTTTTATTCCTATTTTTAAAAAATGAACACTTTTATTTTTAAAATTTCAATAATGTTTACTTTTGACTTCTACGTTTGGTGTTTATTTTCAATTGAGTTCATATATTTTAAAATTAAGCACTTTTACCTTTGATATTTGAATAATACTTATTTTTAGTTTTGGTGTGTTTTTAGTTGACTTTTATATCAATTTAAAAATAGAAATTAAATTCACTTAAAAATTAAAATAATCATTTCAACAACATATTAAAATTTTAAATTAATCTAGTTATCATTTTAGTTAACATTTTTTTTATGCAAATAACATTTTTATCATCTTAATGACTAAAATTGGACATTGTTAAAATTCAAGGATAAATTATTGGATTTTAAAAAATAAAAATTAGACCAAAACCTAAAGATTAAAATTATATTTTTCATTTTTATGAAACTTTGTACTAAAGAGAAAGAAAAAAGAGAAAATATTTTTATTAGTTTTATTTGATCAATGTTTTTTTTTTATTTATAAATTTCTCTCTCCATATATATAATTGTCCAAAAACAACTAAAATTACTTTTTCTTTTACGATAACTTTCTTTTTAGCTATGGTTTTCATCATAAACGGATAGTAAGTAGATTAAATGACCAATAACATTTTCTCTTCCCATAGTATTTTTATTTATTATTATTTTAATTATAATATGTATTTAGGAAAATATATTTTTTTTTTAATTTTTAAGTTTGAGATCTTATTTATATTTGGCATATATGTTTGAAAATTGATACTTTTTTACTCAAGTTATTTTAATAAAATTCAAGAATGGCTCAATTTTAGTCATTGAGATAAAAATAAATCTTAAATATATGATAAAATGTTGATTAAATTAATTTTAAATTCTAATATATTGATAAAATGATTATTTTACTTTTGACATAAATTTTATTCTTTAAAAATATAAATATGAAATTAAACTAAAAAATATATCATGATCAAAAGTTAGTATTATTGAAATGTAGGATAAAAGTTTTAAAATTTTAAACCTAAAGACGAAATTAAAATTATTCTCTAATTCTAGAGATCAAAAGTAAGTATTATTAAAATATTAGAAGCAAACGTGTTCTGTACTAAAAAAAAGTAAACGTGTTCATTTTTAAAATATAGAGACAAAAAATAAATATTATTAAAACGTCAAGGTTAAAAATAATTATTACTAAAATATAGAGACCAAACTAAAGTTAAATCTCTTAGTGCTAGTTTTTCTCAAAAAAAAAAAAAAACTTCTACTCCGAGACTAAAATGGTAATTTAGTGATAAATTACTAAAAATTGTATAACATATAAATTTAAGAGAAAGATTTGGGTGTAGCCTAGGCTGCACCTCAAAAAATGAAGTCGTTGATGTGGCTATGTAAAGGCCACAAGTTTTCTTTTTTTATTTTTGTTAATAAGATTTTTTTTTTCCTTCTTGTAGTCTGAAAATGAGCTGCATTTGGACGGGTGCAGCTCAGACTTCACCCAAATCATTCTCTAAATTTAAAGCGATTCGTTTGTTTATATATTATTTGTTTGAGATGTGATGAATATGACTAAAATGAAGTTTTTAATAACACAGAGAGACTGAAAATTAGAATATTTAACCTTTTGGTATGTGAAATATGTGTTACTTTTTTGTATAAAAGGGTAGGAACATGTGTACATTCAAACTAAGAATTTGGTTAATTAAGTTCTTAAATATTGTAAAATCAACACAATCGCCTAATTTTTAAAATGGCAAGGCATTAATTGCAAACAAAGTTAATGCATACTTCTTTTTTTATTCCTAACCCTAGAAAACAGAGGTTGGAATTTGTAACTTTATGTTATTAGGTTATACATGTCATTAAAATTTTAGGAAAAATGATCTTTTTGATCTATATGTTTGAGGTTTAGTTTGGTTTGATCGGTAGATTTAAAAATATGAATACTTTTATTTTTGAAATTTCAAGAATGTTTACAGTTGGTCTCTAAATTTGGGGTCTAGTTTTAATTTAATTCATATATTTTAAAACTCAACACTTTTATCCTTGACATCTCAATAATGCTCATTTTTAGTTTTGGTGTGTTTTTTAGTTGAATCCTTGTATCAATTTTTTTAAAAAATTCACATAAAAATTAAAATAATCATTTCAACAACAAATTAATATTTAAAATGAGTATGGTTATTATTGTAGTTAACATTACATTATGCAACTAACATTTTTGTTATTTTAATGACTAAAATTGAAAATTGTTAAAATTCAAGGGTAAGTTGTTCAATTTTAAAAATAAATATTCAACCCAAACCTAAAGATTAAAAAAAATATTTTTTGCTTAATTTGATTGAAATTTGTATTAAAAAAGAAAGAAAAAAGAGAAAATATTTTTATTGATTTTATTTGATCAAGTTTTTATACATTTCACTCTTTATATATAATTGTCAAAAACCAACTAAAAGATTTCTTTTCTTTTACCATAATTTCTTTTTAGCTATGGTTTTCATCATAAACGAATAGTAAGTAGGTTAAATGACCAATAATGTTGTCTCTTCTCATAGTATTAATTTAAGTTTGAGGTCGAGGATATATTTGATGCGTCTAATTCAAAATTGATACTTTTTTACTCATGTTATTTTAACAAAATTCAAGAATAGCTCAATTTTAGTCATCGAGATAAAAAATAAATCTTAAATATATAACAAAAATGTGGATTAAATTATTTTTTAATTCTAATATATTAATAAATAGATTATTTTACTTTTGACATTAATTTAATTCTTTAAACATAAATATGAAATTAAACTAAAAAATATATAAGACTAAAAGTGAATATTATTGAAATGATAAAAGTTTTCAATTTTTAAGCATAAGGACAAAATTAAAATTTGACTTTAAATCTAGGGACAAAAAATAAGTATTATTGAAATATTAAAAAGTAAAAGTGTTCAATTTTAAGACAAAAAATAAATATTATTGAAATGTAAAGATAAAAATGATCGTTGTTAAAATATTGGGACCAAACTAAAAGGGTTTTTTTTTTGTTTTCATGAAAAATGGGACCAAACTAAAGTTAAACCTCTTACTTAGAGAGACTTTTTTTTTAGATTACCAACTTAGAGACTAAAATGATAATTTAGTGATAAATTAATAAAAAATTGTAGAACATACAAATTTAAATAGATTCGTTTGGTTATTTATTATTATTATTTTTAGATGTAATGAATGTGAGTAAAATGATTTTTTTTTGTTGGATAGGGGCTGGTTTACAGTTGTCACTTTGGTGCGATTGTATGAATTAGGGGTGCAACAAAAAACCGAAAAACCGAACCGAACCGAACCAATCCAATGGATCGGATCGGTTTTTTACCTCAAAATTGGACATATCGGTTTGTAATTTGAAAAAACCGAAAATATTGGATCGGTTCCGGTTTTCATTTTAAAAAACCAATCCAAACCGATATATATATAGTCAATAATTCATATAGAGTAATCTTCTTTCCATTAATATTTCTTTAATTCACCCCTATTTCAAGTAAAAAATATCCTTAAATAATTTTAAATAAGTTAAAAATACTTCTAACCTTTAAAAAAATAGTTGTTTATGAGAATGTTGTTTTTATATGAGAAATATTATTTTTGATATATTAAAAAAAATTGGACATTGGATCGGATCGGATCCATTTTTGGACATTGAAAAACCGAACCAATGGTTCTATACTTTATTGGACATTGGATCGGATCCATTTTTTGAAAACCGAAGATATTGGTTCGGTTGTCGGTTTGGTACAAAACCGACAAAAACCGAACCGAAATCACCCCTAGTATGAATAACAAATTTACCGAAAATATAAAAATTTGGTTGCCGGTTCTGTCACATGTTTGATTCTCATGATCCCTAAAAAAAAACTAAAATTTCATTCGATAACATTTGATTCTTTTGTAAAATTTAAATTTATTTTTACTCAAATTTTCTACTGACATATTTCTATCTTTTCTATCATATATTTATTTTTTTTAAGAAAATAGTGAACGTAACCAAATTTCAAAAATAAAAATAAAATTTTGGAAATTATTTTTTTATTTTCAACTTTTAATTTGATTTATAAAAATATAAGTAAAATGTAGATATATACAAATAAAAAAATCATATGATAAAGATAATTGTTGTAGGTTTAAATTTCAAAAATAAAAAATAAAAAATAAAATAGTTATCTAAATAGGACCTTAGCATTTTATTGACGATTATATTGAAGTCTCCAATACACAATGGTTAATTTTATTTATAGTAAAATAATCAACAAACTTTCATTGCTCAACTACCTCTTCGATGAGGGTTCAATTAATTATAAGTTTGCATATATTAACAACGTTCATGTTCATAACTAAAAACGCTATGAAGGTAATTAATTAATTAAAACCAAATGAATAAAATAGGCCACTGGACCACTGCCACAACCAAAGACAAAGTAATGCCAATAACAACAACTAGGAGTATTTGTTTCCGATTCAGTTGGGTTAGTTGAATTTATAGACCAACCTAAATTTTCAAGTTGTCAATATATGTCAATCTCTTTATTCCTGTGTATTGGAGCAACTCAACCCAATTCATACATTTTTTGGTGGGGTTGGATTTTCGAGCTATGTTAATCAATTTTCTTTTTTCAAAGATTCAAATCCTACTCGGTAAATCTCAAAAAAAAAAAAAAAAAAAAAAACTCCTAACTATGTAAAAAGAATAAAGAAAAAAAAAGTATGATATTATATCTTTTTTAGTTGTATGATACTATACTTGAACATAAACTTACGTATCTTATTAATCTATGCTCTTTATCAATATGCTAAAAACTTATATTACTAAATTAATCTTATACAATATATAAAATAAATTTCTAGTTCAGGTTCATCGGATTAAGTTGGGTTGAATGAGCCCAACCCAAAAACCGACTCAACTCAAAGAAAATAATAAAATCATAATTAAATCCAACGCAAAAAAAGTTAATCCAATGCAATCTTTATCGTTTAGGTTGAGTACTTGAGGTTGCTTGAATTGTTGGTTCTCTTGTACACTCTTAATAACAACAATTCAATCGACATAAATTTGTGATCGAAACTAAGATTTCATGAATTCGAATCTCATAGTTCTTAGATTTTTATTTTTAAAAAGGTATACAAAAGTTGTTCATAAAAACTATATACTATGCCCCCTCATTATCTATTTTCTTTATTAATCTTTTAAAACAATTTAAAGTTAGTTCCAATGATAAGTGAGATGATTGAAAGATGAGGAATTGAGTGTGTTGGTTTGGTTGATTGGTACAATATACTATACCCTCATTAATTCGAAAGGGTTGATGATGTGTTGGCTTGATTGAAATCCTATTAAACTCCATGATTTACATAGTACATTCTATGGTAGGGTTTATGACCCTTCCTCAATTTGAACTTAAAAAAAAGTTAAGCTACCTATCTTAATCCCTAGATTTTGAAGTTTGTTTCATTTTAATCTAAGCTTTCTAAGTTTGTTCAATTTTGTCTTTGAACCCACAGCGACAGGAAAACAATTTGAATCAAAACATTTGCCTATCAACCAATCTTGTCTAATTTGACATAAATTCTCATCGTTTTGTTTTTTGGGCTCACATCTCTCATAATTTGTTTGTTATTTCACCAAAAAGATCTCGTACTAAAGTAGATTGTTTTCCCACACTTCACAATTTTAAACTCATCAATTTTATTCTATTTAGATGATGTGTGGGACAATTATCAAATTTCCAACATTATCTAATATGGTATCATAATTCATCAAACCTAAATGAATATTCATTCATTTGGTATTAGAAAAAATTAAACCTAAAGGGGTAACAGGTATTTGTTGCACATTCTTCAATAGTTTTGAGACAAAATAAAGTGTTAGGGCAATGACTCTCGACAAATGTTCACATCAGATGAGGTTGTCCACTACAAACATAATTTCTAGTGACTTTGCATTTGGTTTCACTTAAAATACTTTATATTAGTGGAGAAATCTTCCTCACTATAATATACTTGTGATCTTTCTCTTATTTACCCAATACCAGACAACGTTGTTTGTATCCCAAAAACAATTCTCCCCTTGAACAAAATAGCACCAAGCCTCCACTCTGGCTCATCTTTTATGTTTGGCACTCCAAAATTCAATCCTCCACTCGAACAAAGATTCAATCTCCCTTCAAGTAATCATCTATTTGTCTATCACATATCCAGATAACTCCTCTTTTGTTGAGTACTTAACGAGTTCGATAGAGCTTTTTATCAGGCATGGTTAAGTCATGAGCATGATTATGATACCACTTGCTAAGAAAACAACCTTCGACAAATCTCTACAGTATTATGATATTGTGCATTTTAGGCATTAGCCCACATTCTTTGTTTTTGGTTTCAACCCACCAATGATGTTTATGGTTCTCACCCAATTTTTTGAAAATGAAAGAAAACTGATTGATGAAAGCTACTTGTTCTTATCAACTTCATTTCCAAAACGCCAATTTGATTTCTTCACAGCATTTATTTGACGGCCAAGGAGGAGCTGAATTAATGATTTACTTTAATTTCTTACACACTTTTATGAATATATATATACGCACACTTTGTGGGATATTTTGTATGAGAAATTTAGGGATTTAGCAAAATGGTTCCATTATCATCTTGACCATGGGAGAACTTTGGGATTTTCAAGGTACATTTTTGGAGATTCAAATTAATTAAACAATGAAGTTTCTTTATTTGTAAATGGGTATGTTAAAATGTTATGTTTTGGTGCAGTATTTACTATATGGGCCATTGCACTCATTATATGAAGAGGAAAACATTGTACACAATTGGTGTTTCCATATTCTTTTGATCTCTTTACTCAGAATGGTAGTTTATATTGGTTGGAGCTCTTACACCAATATGCTTTTCTTGACTGAAAAGAGAAGGATTTTTCAACAAGGAATTGATTTTAAGCAGATTGATATGGAATGGGAATGGTACTATAACCACGATGCTTTAAACCCCATTTGATAACCAATTTGTTTTTAATTTTTATTTTTTGAAATTTAAGCTTACAACAATAACTTCATCATATGATTTTTCTTATTTGAATATTTATATCTTATCTATATTTCTAAAAAATAAATCAAAATTTAAAAAGAAAAGAAAATAGTTTCGAAAAGTTTGTTTTGATTTTAGAAATTTGGTTAATTTTCACCAACTTTCTTAAGGATCTTTTGTAGAAAATTTAAATAAAAATAAATTCAAATTAAAAAAAAAAATATCAAACGGAGACTTAATTTTTGGATTAATTCTATATGGGGTCGAGGAAATAAACTTTAAGATTGAACTTTTTTTCAGGGATAATTTCTTATTGCTTCAAGCTCTAATGGCTTCCATGATTGTGTACCTATTTCCTTGGTTTGGATATCTACCTCTATGGAATTCTAAAGGATTAATTGCAGTTTTGATACTCCATTTGAGAATTGCAGAGCCTTTGTTTTATTTGCGCATAGATTTTTCCACACCCATTATCTTTTTACTCGTTATTATTCTCTTCATCATTCTTCTCGAGTCCCACATCCTTTTACAGGTGCCCAACTATTTGCTCGAACTTTAAATCCCTTTTGGGTTATTTTTCATTTTTTGTATCAAATCTTGTTGGAGATCTTCACTATGTTCCATGTTGGAAAAGTCAGGAGTTCTCATTATCAATTGATTTTGAGGTGGACATTTATATTATCTAATATGGTATCAGAGTTCTAATATGTTATTCGATCCAATTCGTATCTAATTTAAGATGATGTTTCTAGCATGCTATCATTTTGAGAGAACATGTTGGAGATCCTTACTTTTGTTAGAATCTCACAAATGTCCCACATTAGAAAGTGGGAAAGTCCTACATCAATATAAAAAAAATATGGGTTATTCTCTTCATTGCCAATTGGTTTTGAGGTAGAACTCCATATTCTCTAATATGGTATCAGAAAAGGGATATGGATGGACCGTCTTAGAAAGATGAGGAGTTTTCAACGGTTTCATATGACACCAATATTATCTAATAAATCTCTTAAAGTTTTGTTTTTCAATAAAGCTGGAAATGGGACACTTTTGGAACATGTTATGCCTTTAGTTTGGTAATTGGAGCACCAATTCTTGGAACAACTCTTCTAGGGTATGGATCAACGGGCATGATCTTCTGCTACGTTTTGGCGTTTGATTTTCTCAGATGCTTAGGGCTTTCCGACGTTGAAATAGTCCCACATCGGCTGTTTGAAGCAATCCCATTTCTTAAATATCTTCTCTACACACCAACGTGAGTAAACTATCTGTCTTTTTATCTGTCTTTTACTTTGTGAGAAAGTTAAAAACAATATAAAACAGAGGAAACTAAAAAGAAAAAGACAGAATTTTATTAGTTTTGTTCTAATCAGTGGTCAAAGCTGAAAGAAGATTGGTTTTGTTATGAAAACGGAACAACATTTCATCCAAAACTGTAAAAAATGTAGGAGAAAATATACAGATTTACGTGATTCACAAACGATGTGCTAGCTACAACCACCAACGGAGGAGAGAATGATTTTATTATAACTTTAGGAGATAAGAAACCCTATTGCAAAATAGGCACAAATGCGCAAACATAAACTCATTTACATATTTCTTCTCCTGCTCGCTGATCGAGTAGCGGGACCCCCAACTAAGTAATCATGGAGTATCGGGATATCTCAACAGTGTTTATGGGCATTTTTGTAGGTACCATACCCTTCACCACACACAAAAGGGATCAAATTTTTTCCTCTTTATGCCACTTTTTGATGCCATTGGAAACACCCTTGATAAAAACTCATGGGAATTACATAAAGAGATCAGCTCAAATGCAGGTTGGTTTCCCATTTCTCTTTTTGTTTTTCCAATCTATAATTGTGGATCATAATCTCCAAAAGTAATTACAATGATAAATGCAGGAAAAAATGGGAGGGTGCCTGATTTTGTATTTCTAGCCCATGTGGTTGATATTACTTCATCTCTGCATGCACCATTTGTATCAAGATTCATTGCTTCAAAGCCCTTTGCTATTATAAACTTGTGCTTGCTTCCACTATGGCCCATTTACTCCATAATGATGTTTCTCTTATGGTGTCGCTCAAAAACCATCCTTTATGGTTCCTACAATCTTAGGAACTGGCTTTATCAGATGTGGGTTCTTCCAAAATTTGGATTTCAGGTAATTTGTTTAGTTAATCTCAAGTTTAATCATTCAGCCAATTGATAACTATTTGAACCCCATTGGATAATTATTTTGTTTTTGGCTTTTGAATTTTTAGTTTTTAGTTTTAAAAAATGAAAAATGATACAAATAAAAAATTATTATTTTAATATTTAATAAAATAAAATAGAACTGCTTAAAATATTATTGATCTATAAATCTCCCATTTGCTGACTAAAAACCCTTTTAAAAGTTGTACAAAGGACAAAAGGAAAGTTCTAGAAATGATGAGTCAATTGTAACAAGCTCTATGGCCATGTGCAATTTGACCGTGGCATCTTCTTCTGTAATGTAATTTAATGGAAAATTATATTAAATTATCGATAAATTTAAAGTGGATGAATTTGATTAAATTTAATTATATCAACTAATTTATAATTTTTATTTTTTAGTATTCACTTTGTTTTGGTTTATAGATTTTGGTTAAGATTGACATAATTTCTTAAAAGAAGATGAAACTATATTTAGAGGACTTGAATAAATATAAAGTTAAATCTTGAAAACCTAAAACTAAAAAACTTAATAGTTATCCATCGGAGCTTAAACTGCAATTTATGGGCAGTATTTCTTGTCATTTGCAAAAGAAGGCATCAACAACCACATAGAGGATGCAATTCTCCATGCTGACAAGCTAGGGGTGAAGGTCATCAGCCTTGCTGCACTAAATAAGGTTTTTTTTATTTGCCTTTTATTTCATTTATGTTATGAAAACAACAATCAACAACCGAAAACGTAGAGAACAAGAAACAAACACAGAAAATTTACGTGATTCACTAATATTGTGTTTGCTAGTTCACAGGCAAAGATGAGGCAAAGTTTTATTAAAGAGTAAAAGCGAATACAAAATTACAGAATGAACATACACAATGTCATAATCTACCAGGGTTTTATTCGAGTTTATATATGCACTCTCATTAAACTCTATTACATAATGCGTAAGCATAAAACAGAATGCAGATGCCGTAAGTTTTGTAGAAACTAATCGTAGGACATTAATGCGTTCAAGGCATATCTCAACAATTTATATAAAAAAGTTTAATGTAATTCTGACCAAGCTGGGAATTAACCTATTTTCACTTGGTTTAATCTTTATTTGTGGGTAGAATGAAGCTTTGAATGGTGGTGGAACACTCTTTGTAGAAAAGCATCCAAATCTTAAGGTAAGAGTTGTGCATGGGAATACACTAACTGCTGCTGTCATTCTCAATGAAATTCGAAAAGGCCTAAAACCAGTCTCATCCAAATAAAGATATCTTACCCTAATTTGATCGTTTCAGTGCAATAAAAAATTAGTACTTACAAATATGATTTGGTATACGTGAACTAGATACATTTCCTATATTGCAAAATGCAAAGCCCTTTTTTGTTCTTTGCATCCACTGCTTACTATATTTGTGTGCTAACAAAATTTATTATTTGGGTGTTGAAATTAACATCGAGAGTTAGAGAATAATATTTTCTATTTAGGGTTGTTATTTGATTTTTAAAATTTAAGAAATTTGTTTAGATTTATTTTGGTTTGTGTATATTGAGATCAGATTCTGTATGGGTGAGTCTAAAAGAAAAAACGCAATCTTGGAACATATTAAAGATTCCACATCGGAAAGAGTAGAAACCTTATAACAATATAAAAAAGATATCATAGAGTTTATAGAACTCTGATACTATATTAGATAACATAAACATTCATCTTAAAACTAATTGGTGATACAAGAAATAATTCACCTATCTTATAAATGCTTAATCGTTGGCATATAAAATTTGAAAATGAGTTAATCATGTACTAATAATAATAATAGTAGTAGTAGTAGTGTAAGTTAATTGAACTTTTAGAATCCTCCCGTGATATAGACTCAATTTTAGAATTTAATAATTTTCATTCAAAACACGTTCATACCTATTAAATTATTGATATTTAAGTAGATATTCAAACTGGTAATCAATAAATTAGTAAGTTAATACAAAATATATTGAAGTTATGCTCTTGTTCCCGTTGAATTAGTGTTGATAGTCCGAGAAAACACAGTTTAGGAATATTTTCTATAATTTAGCGCAAGTACCAAACTTTTATTCACATTATATAATTTGATTCACCATTATTTAACCATAGGTAAATTATTATTCACCATAATTAGTTTGGGATTAGGGTATCTTTGCCATGTGAGTAATTTGAGAGAGTTTAGACATAATTTTGACCCTTGGAGAGATTGATTGTAAAATTGGGCATTTTGTTAGTGAATATGAGTGGTGAAAATGATTGTAGGGCTCAATTTCGAACCAGTATAAATTTGGTGTGTCCTAAAGATATATATATATTTTATTCAAATCAAATCATTCTAAATGAAGTTATTATTTTCGAAGAATAACAATAATTTCAATTGTAGAACAATGTAGACTCACTTTATATCTTTAGATTCGATTATATTTTATCAGTATTATAAAGGGATAAAGAGTTATTTAACAACGGTTACGCAGAATCCCTCAAGATTCTATTCGGGGGTGTATTTAAAATTTCCAGATTTAATATTTGGTTGCTTCATCATGTGGGTCATATTTTATGTTAACCTAAACCTACAATCTATTTATTATAATCAAATGGGTCAGGTGGAATAATTGGTTATGTAATTTAATGTTAATCTATTTTTATCTTATGGTTACGCGTTTGATCTCTAGAATTGGTACTTGTAAAAAATTCACTTTACATTTTTTTTTTTTTTTTTTTAAAATTCAAGACTTTAATATTTTTCTCCATCAATTAAAGTGATTTTTTTTAATAAAAGATATGATCCAAAATAATGGTAAATATTTTCAAAATACTTACCTATTCTAAGTATTGCTCATGTTCTATTATAAAAATATCACTTGGGCATGTTTTTGTACTGCCTCATACAAGTATATTATCATAATTATTAGTTGATTGTGCTTGTGAAGATTGTGCTTGTGAAGCCACCTATCATGATTATTCAAGTGCCACTTTACATTTTATTTTTATTATAAATACTTAAGGTAATAATATCTATCTATTACCTTAAGTATTTATTTAGGTGTAAAAAAGAGTAATATTCGGATAGCATCGTCATGTTTTACCTAATAAGCAATGATTAGAGATTTAAATTTCAAATATTGTTAAATTCAAAAAATATGTTTTTAGCCATTTATATTCCCAAGATCCTTCACATTTTAAATGTGCTCTCAATTTTTGTATGAATTTGTTCTCCAATGTCACATGAGCACTTCAAAAGTATGAATATACAAACAAATGGCAGTTTGAGACAATCATTTTTTTAAACTACCAGAATTATTGCCTCGAAAACCACATTTAAACCAAGCATGAACAATTTCTAAAACTATGAGTTAATGTTTGGAAAAATAAGGGAGAAAGCATACAAAATTGATACCTTTAAGTGAACGATGAACAACACGAAGGACATTGACTAAAGGAATGGTAGAAACACGAAAACCCACGAAAATTGACTAAAAATCAAAGTACATCACCTTCAAGTAGACGATCAAAGTCACAAAGAAAGGCGGTCTAAAAAAACCCGAGAGAGGTTGAATTCTTCCCATCAAGAACTAGAATTTTTGAAATACTCCTTTACTCTCAAAAGAGGGATTTTAATTCTAAATATAAAATGAATGAAATAGAAAACAAATAATGGTGTGAAACAATGGAGAAATGAGCAAGATCTCCATGTCAAAACAAAAATTGAAAATGAAGAAGGGTTATGACCAATCAATTGCAAAAATGATGAAGTGCCCCTAAATTGGATCGATACAAAATGGGCTTAAGAGTTTGTCCCAAGACCGGAAGGTTAAGGGTTTGAAACTAGCTAGGTTCTAATTAAAAGGCGTTTAATTAAGAGTAGTTTAGAAACTACAAAATGAACCCATAATTATTGAAATTGCAAACCTGGCCCCAACTTGGGTAGAATCGCATTTTAGCCCCAAAATACCAAAATTATAAAAAAAAAATACTATTTTTTTTATCAAGACATTGGGAATTAATTCGATACATACTATGAGAATATAATTTAAAAATTGTTATTATTAAAGCCCAGATTGTTATACTTAGTCACATTCTAACAACTCAATAATCATATTATACTTTAGCCCCTAAACAATCATAAGTCGAGTCACACAAACAATCTTTATTTCAGAAAATATCTTTATGATTATATCAAGCAAAACACAACACATGAATCACATCTCGTGAATATAAATTTTTATCAATTGAATATATTTAGTGGTAAAAAAAAATTGAAAATTAAGAATAGATTTAAAAATCTTAGTTTGGAGAGACTAAATATAAATTTATTTTCAAATGTCAATTTCTATATATAAAAAATCACAAAATATAAGAATGAAGTTACCATGAATGTGATCTACTTTTATATAAAAGAAATAACAAAATATAAGATTTAGAGGAAACAAAATATAAGATTTAGAGGAGCCATGATCTATACTATACATGAAATTAAAATATAGGGTGAGAATCATATACAAAATATAGCAATATTAAAAAAAGAAAAAAAGCAATATATGGGGGGAAATCAAAATGTTATAAATTTAATTTAGAGTAATTCCACTTAGAAATTTGAGTAGGTTGATGAATTATGTAAAACAAATCTCATATCATACATGTTTATAGATGTTCAAGGGGGGTTTGAGAATGAGTTTCTCATTCCTTCGAAAGTCACTGTTTCTTCTTTTAAGGGATCAAAATGGAGATTCACCACTGAGAATTATAAGTATTTTTCACCGTCCCACTAAAGGCCGGTCCTAGTTTTTTTTTTAATACCCATTTCAAGAATTGAACGGTGCACCACCGACCCATTCGGTTAAAAAAAATGGACATCTCTACTTAGGTATAACCCTTTTCAAATACGTTTATGAGTTAGACCAGTCCTCAAACACAAACGTAACATTTTAAGAAGTAATTTAGTCGGCTTTCAAAACCAAACTAAAAAATGGTAAAAATGTCTCAAGAATGTCTAAGTAAAGAAAAATAAAAAAGCTAAAGTAATAAATGTTCCCTATAGACTCAACCATATTAAGCATTAAATTTGGAGGAGAATTATATGCCATATCACTACAGCTGTGGGACTACATGGGTTTGAACATGAGAAACGCGTACATGAGCATGGGTTTTGGGCGGCCACCAATACTTTAAAATTGTACCATAACCATAACCATACCCATAACATGTTCCTATCACCCACAAATATATGTACATGCATCTATAAATTTAACATGTACACAACTCGTACTCGATAAGATTAAATGAATTTTTTGGACCAATCTAAATTTTTTTATTGCTCAATCTCCTAACCTGTATTAAAACAATCTTATTTCCAAGTTAAATTGAGTTAAGTTCTAAAAAATAGGCCTGAGTAGAAGGATTATTGTCCTCCAAAATCATGGGATGAGTTACTTTTTGTGTATAAAAATAGGTATCTCATATTTTAATAATATTTTTGGCATTTGTGGCTCCCCAAATATTGGGTTTTGTAAAAAAATGGTAAATAAATATAATGTTACACATATTTTAATATTATTCATGTGGGATGTAATGTAACCCCTTTAATTTATACAAATATAATGCTATATACATATTTTTTAACATGTGAGATGTAACCCCTCTAATTTTTTGTTAACTAAAAAATCAATCAAATCCAAAAAAAAAATAAAATAATAATAATTATAACACAAGCCAATTAAACAAATCTTATGAATTGAATTAGATAGTTTAAATTGTTTGAGTTTTTAATTTATTTGCACACCATATAAAAGTATGTGTAGTAATCTATTACTACAGTCTAAGAACAGACTAATGATACCTCCGAATTTGGAGTTTTTCGATCCTTAAAAAAATAAAAAACAAAATAGAAAAGAAAGGGGGTGTGAAAGGGAAGGAAATTGGAGTGATGCAGGTACATGGTCTGGTCAACTTGTTATTTGCAAGTATCCAATTTGATTTCTTAAGAGCATTTATAAAGGGCGGCCAACGAGAAGCTGTTTCAATTCAATAATTACTCTTTTATTTTTCTTAATGCATATATACACACACCATTTGTAGGACTTGTTTGTTCATAGCCAAGGCCACATCTTTGGTACAATTTGTAAGAACACGTTGAACATAAAACCCCATATCTTTTTTTCTCTCTTTCCCATTTCTCTCTCTGGTCAAGCCAAGAAGATTCATATAGCTTCATTTGATCTGTCATTTTAGGCATTGAATTAAGCTTTATCCTTTCCTTCTTTGAAATCTTCCTATTTAATCCCAACATAGACACAAGCCTAACCCACATCAAGTCAGGGATTTACCAAAATGGTTGCTCCATTTTCATCTTGGCCTTGGGAGAACTTTGGGATTTTCAAGGTACATTTTTTTTTTTTTGGAGATTTAAATTCATGAAATTTGTAGATTGGTATGTTTGAAATGTTGTGTTTTGGTGCAGTATGTTCTTTATGGGCCATTGCTTGCAAATGGGTTGTACTCATTTTATGAAGAGGGAAACATTTTGCACAATTGGTGTCTCCATATTCTTTTGATCTCTGTACTCAGAGTGGGAGTTCATGCTGGTTGGAGCACTTACAGCAATATGCTTTTCTTGACTAGAAAGAGAAGGATTGTTCAACAAGGGGTTGATTTTAAGCAGATTGATATGGAATGGGAATGGTATTATTACATTCTCATGCTTTGGTTTTTGGATTAATTCTATGTGGGTATGGAGAAAAAAGCTTAAAGATTGAGCCTTTTTTTACAGGGATAATTTCTTATTGCTTCAAGCTCTATTGGCTTCTATGATGGTGTATCTGTTTCCTTGGTTTGGATATCTACCTCTATGGAACTCTAAAGGATTAATGGCAGTTTTGATACTTCATGTGGGAGTTGCAGAGCCTTTGTTTTACTTGTTGCATAGATTCTTCCACACTCATTTTCTTTTTACTCATTACCATTCCCTACACCATTCTTCTCCAGTCCCACAGCCCTTCACAGGTGATCCAACTAATATAAACTTTAGATCCCATTTTGGGTTATTTTCATTTTTTCGTATTGAATCTCGTTGAAGATCCGATATGTGGCTATTCCCCCTCATTACTAATTGATTTTGAGGCAGAATCCTCGTTATCTATTATGATATTTTGGTCCAATTTGAATTTGATCCAAGATGGTGTTGTTCTGAATGTGTCACCATCTTGATGATATGTTCGAGATCCTCACCTTGTCCCAGAATTCTCCACTTTTAGGTGGAACCCATGTTATATTAATAATTCTCTGAAAGTTTTGTTTTGTTTTTTGTTTTTCAATAAAGCTGGAAATGGGACACTTTTGGAACATCTTGCATTTAGTTTGGTAATTGGAGCACCAATTCTTGGAACAACTCTTCTAGGGTATGGATCAACGGGCATGATCTTCTGCTACGTTTTGGCGTTTGATTTTCTCAGATGCTTAGGGCTTTCCAATGTTGAAGTTGTCCCACATCGGTTGTTTGAAGGAATCCCATTTTTTAAATATATTATCTACACACCAACGTAAGTAATTTATTTGGCTCTTCTCATTGCATTAATCGCTTTCAACATGAATAAGGTTCATAAATAACATAAAACAGAGGGAATTGAAAAGAAAAGGATATAATTTTATTAGTTTTGTTATTATTAGTGGTCAAAGTTGAAATAAGATCGGTGTTTATGGGCATTTTTGTAGGTACCATACCCTTCACCACACAGAAAAAGGATCCAACTTCTGCCTCTTTATGCCTCTTTTTGATGCCATTGGAAATACCCTTCATAAAAACTCATGGGAATTACATAAGGAGATCAGCTCAAATGCAGGTTTGTTCCCATCTTCCTTTCTTTTTCTAATCTAATTTCTACATTAATAACCGCCAAAACTAAGTGAGTTTTGAAGTCCCGTTTGATAACTATTTGGTTTTTGAAATTTAAGTGCAAAGAGTTTCATCTCCCATTAAAAGCTACTTTTGTTTTTTCGATTTCAAGCTTTGGTTTTTAAAAACGTAGACAAAGACATCATAGTTAGTAATGTATATGTTGGAATAGTTGATGTAGGCTTAATTTTTTTAAAAACAAAATGGTTATAAAACGGGGCCTATACTTTTCCATTCGTATTTTTGTTTCACGTTACTTTCTTCATCAAAACCCAAAATGATTTGAATCCTCTACCTCATTAATGGGTGGTTTCAACCTCCCAAGTACATAAAGACACGGCTCTCACGTTAAAGTCTTCAAAAAGCTTCATACATTGCAAATTTCAGAAGGGAGAAGCATTTATGAAAAACACCTACCTTGTTTCCCTTCACAAAACAGAACAAAACAACAATATTTTATCGAAAGACGAAAAGGCGAATATATGTCGATTGATTTTGTTTTGGAGCAAAGTACAAAATTGATATATGTATGATGATGAGTTTGGTTACACTGATAAATGCAGGAAAAAATGTGAGGGTGCCTGATTTTGTGTTTCTAGCCCATGTGGTTGATATTACTTCATCAATGCATGCACCCTTTGTCTCAAGATTCATTGCTTCAAAACCCTTTGTTACAAAGTTGTGCTTGCTTCCACTATGGCCTGTTGCCTTCCTAGTGATGCTTTACATGTGGTGTTGCTCAAAAACCATTCTTTACAGTTTCTACAATCTTAGGAATTGGCTCTATCAGACATGGGCTGTTCCACGATTCGGGTTTCAGGTTATTTGTTTAGTTAATCTCCGTAACGCTTCGCTGCGCTTCTTGACTTAACTTTCTTCGATTTTTATTGAAGTTGAAATTTTTATTGTGGGCAGTATTTCTTGCCATTTGCAAGAGAAGGTATTAACAAGCACATAGAGGATGCAATTTTGAGAGCTGATAAGCTAGGGGTGAAAGTGATTAGCCTTGCTGCATTAAATAAGGTAGGGCTGTGCCTTTATTTCTTTTATAAAAAATTTTAATGCAACTCTGTTGAGCTTTGAACAGGGGTGGTGGAGGAAATTAATGTCTTTCAGTTGGTTTAATGTTCATACCCTGTGACCACAAGAAACATGTTATTTCATTTATGACTGTCTCTGTCATAATTATTTACCATTTTACTACAATATAATATTTCATCCAAAAATTAATTGGGACATTACTCACTCCTGACTTAAACAATGTTTAATGGAGAAATGGACTGTAGCTGAATAGTTGATCTCATTACATACTTGAGGCACCTACATAAGTCCTAAGGCCTAAACTGGAGACATCAAAAGATTTTATAATTAAGTTCATTCATGAGTTTTGAACCTGAGACTATAAACAAAGCATAACTTGGAGACCACAAACCTCTAACAATAAAGTCATCTCTTGGGACCATTCCCATCTTAAAGATTGAAATCATTAAATAAGATCCATGAGGGATAGGAAGGAAAAATTATTGCTTCTTGGTTTGTCTGTCAAATTGAAAAATATAGTCGCGTAATTTTCTCTAACTTATAATCATAATGGATTAATTGACCTAGTGGTAAAGAAGGTCTTGAGAAACTAAGAAGCTATAAGTTCCATCCATAATAGACACCTACTTTAGAATCAACTTCTTGCAATTATCCTTGACCATCAAATGTTGTAAGGTCAAGCGATTCTCTCGTAAGAATAGTCAAGATGTGCATAAACAACCTAGATTTGAAATAATATATACATTTAAGGTAGCATGTAGAATTGTAAGAAATATGATTTGATTTAATGACAAATATTATACTTGTGGTTGTGTGGACAGAATGAAGCTCTGAATGGGGGTGGAACACTTTTTGTAGAGAAGCATCCAAATCTTAGGGTAAGAGTTGTGCATGGAAATACCTTAACAGCTGCTGTCATTCTCAATGAAATTCCAAAAGATGTAGAAGAAGTGTTTCTAACTGGGGCGACTTCGAAGCTCGGAAGAGCCATCGCTCTTTACCTTTGTCGAAGGAAAGTTCGAGTCCTTGTAAGTCTCTCTTCGATTTCCTTGAAAAGAGTTTATATTACCTATTAAACTATGTTCACTAGAGTTCAAACACAAAAATTTAAGCCAAAAAGTAAAAGAGTAAAGTTGATATTTTTCCCTTGTAGATGCTTACACTTTCCACAGAAAGATTTGAGAAAATACAAAAGGAAGCACCTGCAGATTGTCAAAACTACTTGGTTCAAGTTACCAAATATCAAGCTGCACGCAATTGCAAGGTAACTAACTAACATATGAATAGGAGATTCGAACCACAAATCTTGTGGTTGCTAATACATCAGGATGTCGGTTGAGTTATACTCACTTCGACTTTATTATAGCTAGTTCATGTCAATCAAAGTTACATAATCATATGTGGCTAATGTTTGATGAATTGTCAAACTCAAACAGAATTGGATTGTTGGAAAATGGATCACTCCAAGTGAGCAGAGTTGGGCCCCAAGTGGAGCTCACTTTCATCAATTTGTGGTCCCTCCCATCTTGACTATGAGAAGAGACTGCACCTACGGCGACCTCGCCGCCATGCAATTGCCTGACGACGTCAAGGGCCTTGGCTACTGCGAGGTCTCACTGGTTCTGATACCATGTTAAATTAAAAGACTAAATCTTTATTAGTGTTCTTAACCAAGGTGTTTGTTTGTGTAGTATACGATGAGTCGAGGCGTGGTGCATGCGTGTCATGCAGGCGGGGTGGTGCACCATTTGGAAGGATGGACACACCATGAAGTTGGGGCTTTGGATGTGGACAGAATTGACATGGTTTGGGAGGCCGCTCTAAAACATGGCCTAAAACCAGTCTCTTCCAAATAAAGATATCTTACCCTAATTTGATCATTTCAGTGCAATAAAAAAAAAAATAGCCATTACAAATATTATTTGGTATATGTGAACTAGAAGCATTTCCCATATTGCAAAGCCCTTTTTTATTCTTTGCATCAAGTACTTGCTATATTTTGTGTGTTGTCAACAAAAGCAAATTGTGTGGGTAAATTCCCATTTTAGTTTAGTTTAGCTAATTTATGATTTGGGATATTTAATGAAAGTAGTACCAATTGAAGGCTTATCATATAGTCCTTCACTTGTAATCTCGTAAATTTGATTTCATAGTTTGTTTATGATTGTAAACTCTTAGTGTTTGATAAGTTGCTATCAAATTCATACATCATATAAAGACTTTCACATTTAATGCTCATTGATTTCATTTCAAAAGCGATTATCAATAAAGTTGAGAATCCTACCTTGGAAATGTAAGACGCTACTAATATTTATAAGTGCTGAATTAAGTTAAATTACTGATCAATTTAAAAACTTAAATTGATAGATTGAAGTAAATTTAATTATATTAACCAATACTTTCTCCCTTTTGGGTTTTGATATTTGAGAAATGTTGTACTAGTGAAATTTAATTTAAATTGGAGAGAAAACGATTTGGAAAATTTGAACTCATGACCTCCAACTCTAATACGTAATAAATTTAATTATATTAACGAAGAATAAAAATTTTGCTGGTTATTGCTAATTGATTTTACTATAATACTTCTCACTTTTCCTTCATCATTTAACCAAAATAATTTAAATGATATATAATTTTTAAAAATTTAATTTTATCAATTCCCCAATATTAGTTGGACTGAAAAATAAATTAAGAATGCAATGTTGAATTTCTAGGTTCAAAAGAAAATTAATATCAACTTACCCTTCAAAGACGACGATAGTTCATAGTTTTTTTAAGACAGGTGAAATCCATCTTAAACTAAGTTTTCATAAAATTTGTTTTTATTTATATCGTTAACCTACCCCTTTGTTATTTTTTAAGTTTAGTAATAACGATTCAAATTCATGATCTTATGTAAATTGAATTATTATTCCGCCTAATCTCAGTCACTTGTTATATTTTGTCAGTATATCAATTATCAATGTGTTCAAATTTTTCCATCCTACATGTGGAAAAAAAAAAGAAGTTACGAGGTTCACATGCATCTGAAAATAAAAATAGAAAGCTCAACAATTATTTGAAAGTCTTTAAAAATTTAGGTCCCGTTTGATAACCATTTTGTTTTTAGTTTATGAAATTTAAGACTATGTTTATTCAAATTTCCTATCATGTACTGATCTTTCCTACAATGTATCCATCTTTCCTACAATGTATCCATCTTTCCTTAAGAAAGTAGAAGAATACTAACCAAATTTCAAAAACATAAACAAGTTTTTTGAAGCTACTTTTTTTTGTTTACAAATTTTGATTTTGTTTATTAAAATATAGGTAAGATGTAGATAACCAAATAAGGAAAAATGTATAGTAAAGTAGTTGTTGTAGGCTTAAATTTCATAAACAAAAAACGAAAAACAAAATGGTTATCAAACGGGACCTTAAATACTAAAGAAACAAATGAAAGTTGGTTACCAAAATGTGATGCGTCCTAAGGAAAATTATATTAAATTAGTTATTCTCATCAAATAGTTACAAATAAATTCTAAAGTATTTGTATTCATAATTACTGATATGTTTTAATACTACATTATAAATATTTATTAATATCAATATTAATTATTAATATTATATAAAAATATGTGACAATACTCATTAATAATAATTTTCTAGATTGTAAATTATGTTTTTAAATTGATCATATCAGTAATAATTTTCTAGATTGGACAAGTAGTTTCCATATTAAAAAAAAAAAAAAAAAAAAAAGCTTAAGATAGGGATGATATAATTATCTTTTCTCCTCATTCTTTTTTTTACACTAATTTTAAGTCTAAACATAAATAGAACCTAAAAGTGGGCCTCTCATCCAACTCAAGAGTTAAAAAACAGAAGCCCAAGTCAATCACAGGCCCAAATTAATTTTACAACTTTTCTTCTTTTTTTTTTTTTGAAAATAATTTTACAACTTTTCTAATCCAAGGTGGAAAAATATTGAAGAATTGCTGACGTGTCAAGCTCGCAAATTACCCAATATTCAGTGGCACACTCTTGACACGACACGTGGTACCACCGCCCGAAAACCCAACCTCCAAAGCACAATGAGGCCCCAATTTGGACTCTGTTTCTCAGACACAGAGAAATTGAAGAAATGGCGAAGAAAATGGTGTGGCGGCGGCGGCGGAGACGGCGGCGACTGCGGCGGCGGGATTCTAAAGAAGAGAATCATAAAGAAGAGGAACAAGAAGAAAACGATTCACAAAGTGATCGATTATCTGTTATCGGATTCTTACTTATTTGCTCCAATTGTTTCTCCTTATCCTTTTAATTCTTTTCCCTCACCCAGAAAAGGTTTTTTTTTTAATTATTTTTTAAAATTTCCCCATATTTTATATCCTTAAATTTTTGTACTTTTTTGTGTTAATCTTGTTTAATTTTTTTTGTTTTTGTTTTTGGTTTCTTGTTTTTAGATATTGAAATTAGGGAACGCACAAAAGATAAGCGGGGTTTGGTGGAGAAGATTGAGGATTACTTGAAATCTGATTGCTACTTGTATGCTCCCATGGTTGAACCTCAATCCTTTACAGGTACTTTTTATTTCTTGATTTAACATCATTCAAAATATGGTATCCAGCACGTGAATTCGAACCTTGATAAATTGTGAAAATGGTATAAATATAAATTTAGTCTAAGAATGTTATGGCTGTTTGTTTGACATATTTATGTAGTATCTGGGTCAACAAGTTTGTTTGACATATTTAGGTTAAGGAATTATATTGAGGAATTAAAAATAAGTGGTTAAAAATAATTGAGTAATTATAAAAATTTAAAAAGGATCCTTATGGCAGGTGAGGTACTAAATAAATTATGAATTTTTTTTTTTGTGATATCAGTTATTTATTTCATAATTTCGTCATCGAAACATGAATCTTAATTATTTACCAAAACTATTTTGTTTTTTTGTTTCTAGTCGTATAGGTTTGATAACATTTTTTAATTTTTAAAATATATTTGGTGGTTTTTGTTTTTAAATATCACATTTTATTTTAATTTTTAAATTTTTTTATTCTTTATTCTTGGGGTTTTCATGCTTTTTTTAAAAAAACGAAAACTTTTTTTTAAAATCTTTTTTTTTTTAGTTTTTAGAATTTTTTAATATTTTAAAAACATTTTTAAAATTTTGAAAATGAAAATCAAACATTTTATAGAAGTTAAAAACAAAAATAGAAAACAAAAAATAAAATTTTTATCAAACGGGACTTAAACGACTAGAAAACGGTTTTTTTAGGTTTCATCAAACCATCAAAATAAGTTTTATACTTATTTCTCACATAAGGACTAAATTTTAATTTTTGAAATTATAAAAATTCAACTTAAAAATGATGAAGACCTAACTCTTAACTTTCTTTACACTAGTCTTCTAAAAAAAACTTTCTTTACACTAGAGAGATTGAACTTATATTTTGAGTTAATCGATGATTTAACATTTTGAGCGAGTGCAAAAAAAAAAAACAAAAAAACAGGGTATGTTGGGCATGCAAAAAAGGTAATTAGAGGTGAGAATTTGATAAAAGAGAAGATAATTTGCACATCTGAGTTTGTGGAAGTGGAAGCAAGGGTTCTGGATCAACCAACTTTTCCATATTTGTCAGCTTCAGGTAATTGAATTTGTGGCTCTGTTTAAGATTTATGGAAGCTTTTTCTACCAGAAATTTATTATTTTATTTGGGACAGGAGAAGGAATGAGTGACCCAAAGAGGAGGAAGATTGTTGTAGATTGAGCTACCCTTTTCAATTAGTTTTATGGAACTTACCAAAAAAAAAGTAGAATTAGATATGAAACTTGTATTTAACTTGGGATTTAGGAGAATTATGGAACTTTGTGAAGCATGTATGAAAAATAAATAAATTGGAGGTATGATGTATCATGATCCAACTTGAATATGAAGTTTGTTGGTGTTGTTTTCTTCCCTCCTAAGTACCTTAAGTTGGATCTTTCTTATTTGAATTTGAATTTAGTTTATGGAATAATTCACTCCTTTTATAACAATTTTATAAATGTTGGGTTAGGTCTCATTTTCAACCCTAATAACAAACCCTTGGAGTAAAACAAAATGATGTTTTTATTATTATGTTCATACGATGATTAGTGAGAATACTATATTTATGATTGATTGGTGGATTTTGTCACAACAAATTTAGTGAACTTTTTTTTTTTTTTTAATTGTGGAGTGAAAAAGAAATTATAATTATATAGAATTGACAAAACTATACTTTCAAGTTTTTTTTTTTTTAAAACTGGAAAATCGAAGCTTTGTTCCGCAGGATATTTTGAAGGGTATTTTAATTTAAGCGTTTTCCAACGGCTTCAAAAATTAGAGATCTCTCACGAAGGTATGTCTTCAAGTTCTTAGCCCAATTTTCAAGTATTTTATATATAGATAGAAATTGAAGTATTTTATATATAGATATAGAAACTATAGATGTCTAAATATAATTTTAATTTATTTTTGGTTCGAAGTGGGGCTTGGGGATGCATCAGTTAAGGAGTAGTGTTGGATAGTTGGACTGATCAAGGTCTTTAACTGGACCTCGAATCAAACTATCGGTTTATCTAAATCGGTTTGTTTTCTAAATCGATTTAGACGCGCGCTAAGATCTCTTTCAAATCGATTTTTGGACCAAACCACTTGGTTATCTGAACAGATTTGGTTTCTAGAGTCTTTGTTTTTATTCTGGTCTCAGTTTTTTTGTAATATAGTATGATCTTTACTACAATTTAATCGTCTTTGTATTTGCAGTTTTTTTCCAGTTATATCTTTGTTGTTTAAATTTTGGTTGGTCTTAGTACAGATTGTTGACTAAGAACAAGTTTAGTGTTGGGAATTTATTATATTTGGTTTTCCTTCTTAGGGATAAGTCTTCGTACGTTGTTTTGTTGGTCGTAATGGATTATGTTTGGTTTAAAAAAACATATGGTTATGATATCTATAAAAGCAAAACTACTACTTTTGATCATATTTATGCTTCTAAAATGTAATTGCCCCCACCCTTCTACCCTTCTCATATCACATGGCCACCATTCAATGTTCGCTTGGCAATCAAAAGATGCTTATTCAATTGCAAAATCTACCTTTTAAAATTCACATTTTATCTTTAGATATAATATTTGTTTGGATGGAGTTCAAACTTTAAGTTTAATAGGCGATCCATTCGATCAAGTACGTGGGTCAAAAGATAATGTGTTTCGAGAAAAAGGATAAGAATGATTATGGAGGAAGAGTTCACTTGCGTTTGAGAAAGTAGCAATTACTTCTTCTTAATTTATATTCATTTTTCTTATAATAATTTTTCGAAAGAGATACGAATGGTATTAGAGGTATGCCAGTTGAAATTTGTAAACAAAAAAAGTAGCTTCCTTAAACTTGTTTATGTTTTTTAAATTTGGTTAGCATTCTCCTACTTTCTTAAGGAAAGATGAATACATTGGAAAAGATTTTCTTAAGGAAAGATGAATACATTGGAAAAGATGGAGTACAGTAGGAAATTTGAATAGAAATAGACTTAAATTTTATAAACAAAAAATAAAATGATTATTAAACGAGGCTTTAAATAATGGAACTCTTGTTTTGTTTTTTTTTACACTCAAAACCTCACTAAATAGTTAGTTTTTTTAGATTATTATTAATCTTTTTTTACCATGCCATATGTTAAATTTAAAGTATATTACAAAGTACGTACGCTAGGAAAAATACACATATGAAATTCATGGTAGAAAATAGTATATACAAATTGCAACTATTCAAATAGAAATTGATGGAAATATAGGTGTGCCATGCTCAAGAGTAATAACTTAATTCAGTTTTTTCTGAAAAAAAAAAAAAACATAATTCAGTTTCTCTCTAATCCCCAAAAATAATATAATAAAAATAATCGCTTATTAGTTCAAATCTGTATCTTCACGATGTTAAACTCAAAATTTTAAAAATAATAATAAAATAAAAAATAGCATCCCCCCGCAAATCACGGTCTACCCTATTCTCTTTTCTTTTTTTTTTCTTTTTATAAAATTAAAATTAATAATTAAGTCCAATCAATATAAAATATTTCAATTATTTCTTCGCAGTTGTCCCAGTGAAATGAATTTAGAGACACTCATGTAAATATTAATACATTATAAGAAAATGTGATACTTTTTTTAATCGACAAGCTCAAGTTAAATAAAGTTAAAATGGTTCAATTCAGATTTTGTATTAGTTAATTGAATTAGGAAAGTGGAGGAAAATTCGTGGAAATTAAGGAGTCTGCTTGAAAAGGAAAATATTGCAAATATTTTTTTCCATTATCACGTGGGCATTTTTGGACTAATTTAATTAAAATCAATTAGCAAAGTTAATGAACTGCACGTTACAATAGTATCAAAGTTTTACCTGGCTACATTTACCAAAAAAAAAAAAAAAGTTTCAAAATACATTAACTACATTTAAGTACATGCTGAATCCAACTTGAATGATGTATAATCAGCATCCCACAATTATTTTACATTGGAAAAATCTGGACACTTCCTAATATTCTCTCCTCACTAATTAGTAATTAATTTTGAAATTGATGTTTTCACTAATAAACCAAGCAGCGTCTTATCCAAGAATTCACACTAATTTTTTTCAACAGATTTATTTGACTTCAGAAAAAATACAATTAATTTCGTGGATTTTGCATGTTAACAAAAAAAAATAAAATATTTTCATTTATAACCCAAAATCTAAAGTACGAGAAAATTCAAATTGAATTTTATCACAAGTTGAGTTTTATTTTTTTGGAAAAAGATATAATTCATTGCAAAAGCATGCAAGATGCATCCAGAGAAATTACAAAAAAAACAGTCAAATTTAGCACAATAGAAGCAATGTCATAGTCTTTAAAAAGGAAAGATTTAGAACACCAAGAGACAAGATTAATCAACTGAGTTGAGTTTTATTAGTGATAGAATTCAATCAACTGTTTGAGCTTTCTATCAGTGATAGAAATCCAAATTGAGTAATATCACTAGTTGAGTGGTAGAAATCAATGTACTATAGATGAATTATTTTAAAAATTTTGTTGCAAATGTAATATAAGAGAAAAAATGTGTTGTTAATGGATGAATTATTTTAAAAATTCTGTTGCAAATGTAATATAAGAGAAAAAATGTGTTGTTAATGGTAAATTCTCATTAATTTCGATATTAATCTGATTGAGTCCATAGAAAAGAAAGTATATTTTTTTAGAATAGGTGAATTTCATGTAAAAGTAATTTCGATTCATTATATATTCCTCCTTTGAGGTTCTAGATGGTTGATTAGTTAAATTCAAAGACTCTAATTCAAATTTAAAGGAAAACTTACGAGTATGATCAAATCTAGGAAATAATTACAAATACATTTAAATTAACATTATTGAGTATTGTCACATACATTCTTATATTGCTAGTATAAAAATGTATTAATAATAATTAATATCAGTATTAAGTATTTATAATACATTATCAATGACTATAGATGCAAATATTTTAGAAGTTGCCTACATCTATGACTACTATAACTACTTTGTCAAAGAGTACATCCAGTATATTTTTTTCAATTTAAATTGTCTTTAAAGAGCAGTTTAGTTGGATGAAGTTATGGACTTGGAGATATGCTTCATACAGAGTTTGTGCTTAATCTAAAAATCTTCCAATATATTTCGATACCATAGCCTAAGAACGAGCAAGTGGTACTTCAAGTATAGGAGAATGAATCACATTGATTTTTTGGTTTCCAAAAAAGATCCAAATTTTAAATTGAAAAATAAAGGGTTGATAAGTATCTAAATTGTAATTAGGTTTGGTTGAGCTCGAGGAAAAAATTGGGAAGCACGTGGATGATTTTGGTGCATGAAAATTCCACTAGATTTCGAGATAAATTCATAAAAGAATTGAAAAAATAAAATAAAACATCCATGTGGAGGATCATATTTCATCCCTTTTGATTCCCTTATTTTGGTGATTTAGCTTTCCAATGCCCTAGACCTTCTCTTCTCGTAGGACCCATTGCCCTATTTGCATGTTTTGCGGATCCTGCCAAACAAAGCACAACCCCTCATTCTCTCTCTTCTTTTTAATTATTTTCTCTTTCTCTAAAATGTGCCACCTTTTTATGTTGCCCATTCTTAACTTTCTTGTTTATAATTTGGTTGAAATATCATTTTGGTCCTTCGACTTTGAAGCTATTCTATTTTGGTTTATACACTTTCGAATGTCCGATTTTAGTCTCTCAAATTTTTAACCGTCCAATTTTGGTCTTCAACTTTCGAATGTTTTTAAATTTGGTCATTAGACTATAAAAAAAGTTTAAAAACGGTTCTTTAGTCAAATTAATTTTTCCTCACTCCTAGATGATATTCTCTCTCGTCCATCTTTCATAATTTCTCTTTCTAGAAGTTTTACCTCTCTTTAATACACCTCTCTTCCCATCTGTGCTTTTTTTTCTTCTTTTATTATCTTTCTTTTTTTTCTTGGTTCCTGTGGTAGACTATGAAATTTGAAAACAAAAAGTAACCGATCAAAGTAGGAAAATGATTATTTAGAAAAATTATCTCATGTTAAACAGTTTAATGAGATGGATGGAAGAAAGAATAAAAGAAAAGGAAAGGAAAGAGGATTAGAGAGGTGGATTTAAAAGAGATAAAACTTTTAAAAAGAAAATAATGAAAGATGGAAGAGAGAGAAAATAATTTAAGAGTGAGAAAAAATTCATTTAACTAAAGGATCATCTTTTTAACTTTCTTGATAATCTAGAGACTGAATTTTGACATTTGAAAGTCGAGGGACCAAAATTGGACAAATAATAAAATTGAGGACCAAAATTAGACATTTGAAAGTTGAGAGACCAAAATAATATTTTAACCTTATAATTACTTCACTAACCATTGTGATATTTCAATGATTAAAATGTCAAAAATAAAATATATTTTATATTAATGAAAATTATCTTTGTAACCCATAATTATCACAAAAATTAAAATAATAATTTTATTAATATATTAAAATTTAAAATTAATATAGTCATCACTTTTTTTAAAACAAATATAGTCATCACTTACAACATTATGTTATGCTGCTCTCAAATAAATAAGATTTAATATCAATTTTCAATATCGGTATTGAACTAAATTACAATCAAACAATAAAATCAACGAGCTACCATTCCATTCTATTATAACTAAGAATTCAAATCTTCTCATACATGTGACTATTGCACTGTTTCTCTAATTACAACGAAACAATAAAATCAAAGACTAAACCTCAAGGGTGTGTTTGGGCCCCCGTCTATATAAACGGCCGAGTTGGTTATAATAACTCAACCGATGTTTATCCCACCGTTTATTATAAACGGTGGTTACCTAAATCTGCGTGCTAGTTTATCTAAACCTACGTGCCCGTTTATCTATCACTTACATAACCAGCCCTTCAAACACCAGTTATCATAATCTCTGTTATAATAACTTGCCCCTCAAACACCATTTATAATAACCTACCGTTTATCGTAACCCACCGTTTATCATAACCTTCTGTCTATAATAACCAAATCGGTGCTCCAAACGCATCCCAAGTGAGTGGTGGGTTCCTTCTCTCTCTTTTTTATTAAAGATAATGTTGATTTGATTTATTAATATTTTTTGAGATCAAGTTGATTTGACTATATTTAAAAGCTAGGTTTTAACTCTATTATTATATATATGGTTAAGTGGCCAAAATTAACTATAGTGGTGAATTTTTCTTCTTCTTATCTCATGAATATGGTTAAGTTTACGCATATATTTTTATTTCACTCAAATCTCTTTATAAGAATACTTTTGAAATTGTTAAAATCTAAAATTAATTTTGATTAATTAAAAGTGTGTTTTGAAATAATTTTGAATACGACAAAAAAAAATCATGTCAAAACTGCTCTTAAACATGTTCTTTATAAATAATGTGATTTGAGTCGAATTTTATTTCTTAATGCAGAAAAAAAATGGTTGGTTTGTTGAATAATTTGTTTCTTGTTTTAGTTCTTATTGAGTATTTTATGATCATCGCGTCTAAAAATAAAGGATAACAAGTTTAAATTAGGTTATATAAAAATCCATGTCCCAAAACTTTACAACTTGATTTTAAAAAATATTTATATTATTCTAAAAGTTTCAGTATTACTTTTCATCTTTTATAAATGTTTTTTTCTTTTTCTTTTTTTAAGAATATCTTTTTATAGATGTTTGAAAATGATTGTTTAAGTAAGAAAAAACCAATTTCTTTATAATAGAAGTTGAAAAACTTGAATAACATATCTACTATTAAACCTAACGATTCTCCTACTTTTCATACATTTATGAAAAAACCAAATTGGATGATTGTAGAAAAGGTGAATTCAATAATAGACATCTATAAGCATTCCAAAATCTTGCACCTCTTTTCGGGGCCTACCCGAAAAAAAAATCAATATTTCTTGGTCGTGAATATGTAAATAAGACGAACTGCTCCATAGTTTACTTCGAAACAAAATAATTAAAATTAGATTAGTTGAAATTGAATGTGTATAATCCATACGAGAGATATATTTCAATGGAGAAGATTCATCAACTTAAGCAAAGAGAAAGAGAAAGATCTAGAAAAAATTCTGCAAATATCAAAATTTTAGAGAAAAAATAAATAAATATAATAAAAATTGAGTCGATTAACTTAAATCGATAAATTTTAATAAAACTAAAATTAAAGGCCCGTTTGATAATTATTTCATTTTTTGTTTTTGATAATTATTTCGTTTTTTGTTTTTAATATTTTAAAAATAGGTTTGTTTGATAACCAATTTTGATTTTTTATTTTAAAATTAAAAAAAAAAAAAATTTAAAAGAAGTCTAAAATCTAAAAAAAAATAGTTTTTAAAAATAAGTTTTGTTTTTATTTTAAAAAAAACATGAAAAAATCAAGAATAAATAGTAAAAAACTAAAAAAAAATCAAGATTAAATGCGATGTTTGAAAGCAAAAATTAGTTATCGAACATGTTTTTTGGTTTTTCATTTTTAAAAACATAAAATTAAAATTAGTTATGAAATATACACGATTTTTATTTTTTAAAACAAAAAATAAAAAACTAAATAATTATGGGGTGAAATATTTCAATTTGTATGAATATTTTTTTAGAGAGTTGTTATGGACGACAAATTTAATATATTATTTATGGATATGATATAATGAGTTGACAGATTTGGTAGGGTATTTCTCTCGTCATCCCCATCCTTGAAAAAGTGCGACAACAGCCTTCACTTTGACGAACAAGCTTCCTCGTTTCCAGCCCTATGCTCATTTTCCCACTTGCAACCCCTTTCGGTTTCTTTTTATTACACTATTTCCCATTATTCATAATTTCCAATTATCATTACACAAAACTTATTCATTCTTTTTCTAAATGCATTCATTAGACTATACTTTAAATTAATCTTCTTCTACACATATTGTTAACCCTCTCCCTTCCCATATACATTTTGAATTAGAGAAAACAACACTAACCATGAAGTTTATTTATACTCTTGGGGGTGTTTGTTTGTCGAATTTATGGTGGATTTAAAATGAGGTTTTACTAATTATTCCTTAAAAAAACTACCTGCAAAGGAATTTTGGTAATTACTCAAAATCATTTCTCGTTGTTAACAACTCATTTCTAATCATTCATTTATAACGGTTCAAAATAATTCATTTTTAACTATTCATTTTAATCATTCTTTTTTTAATTATTCATTTTAAATTCACATTCAAATAAGTTATTGTAACAACTATTCTACGTAAAAATCACATCCAAATAAGCTTTTTGCCACAATTTTCAATTTTTTAACTATTCGAAATAATTTTTCAAATTGAATGTTTATCTAAAATTTCATCCACACACCTTTTTTTTTCTTTTATCATAATTTGCAAATCACCAAAAAATAAAAAAGTCTAAAATTTATAGGTAAGGGAAAGAGATGTTGTGATTGAAGTTTAGTAAAAAAAATAAACCAATTCAATGTCAGCGTCACAGGTTCGAGTTTGAAAATTGGTATTTGTCTCCCTTCTCAAATATGTACTAAAAAAAATAATAAAAAATAAAAAAATTAATGGAAGGAACTTGAATCTATAACATCTTGATTATTATATGATATGTCATGTCACTTGAACTATGCTTTTATTGGCATAAAGAGATGAACTTGACATCTTGTAAAGTGGAGTGAATTAAGGTCAAGGTTGACCTTAATAAATAGAGATTTTGAATTAAATAAAGATTAGCGAGTATATTGTGAGTGAAGGAAGAAGAAAAAGTGATTGGAATTGAGTTAAGAAAAGGTAATAAAGGGTTAATGAGATAATTAAATGAGACTAATGGCGCTAACCTTCCTTTAATTAATCACACTACTCTTTATGTTTCTTTTTCTTTATTTCTTTAACCCTTTTTTTAATACATGGGCATTAGGGTTTGGTGGTGGGACATTAATTCCATGTGCTTGCATGTGCTATGGTCTCTCTCTAAATGGCCCACCATTGCCCTCCTTTAATTAAAGCACATAAATTGGTTTCTTCACATTCTTCTATTTCTCATTCTTCTCTATAAACTCTCTTGGATCTCTAAATAACTCATCTTCATTTCTCTCCCAATTTTACACTTTTCATCATTTTATCTCTTCTCTCATTGAACCACACATTTCAAAAGGTATGTCTTTTTATTTTTTTTCTTTTATGCACCCCTATAAAGTTCATGTCTAATTCAATCTTCATTGATATTCTTTTTATTTCTGTTTAAATGTCTTAAATTGTATTGCACTATGATTACTTAAGTGGATGTTTTGTTCTCCACTCATATATAAGAGTGCATGAAATAAACTCTTTTAAAATGCTAGTCTAGATTGATCAAACATTTTCTGTTCTTATCTTTTAAATAAAGTAATTTCTCTCATTTATATTGAATTCAATATCAATATAAATGTTTGAGCTTTATGGGCTTTGATACCATATTAGAGAATATGAGATTTCACCTCAAAACTAATTGACAATGAGAGGAGTAACTCATATCTCTTTTATATTGATATTGAATTCTCCCATTTTTCAATGTAGGATATTTGTGAGATCCTAACACAGACATACCAAAATAATGTTAATGAATCACATAAACAATACTTTCTTTATCAAGTGTTTTTTTTAAAAAAAAATTTATTGTTGTTCCAATACTCATAAAAATTTGTAATTTTGTTATATTATGTCAGAATGCACAACCCTAATTCGTTAAAACGAGAATTCTTGAAGAAATGGATGATGGGTCTCAAAATATACACAACCTCCAACAAAAACATGACGGTTGCCGAGAGGAAAAAGGCCATAAAGTTATCCGCAGACATAGCCATGGCCTCCTCCAGAAACTCCGCTACGCGGTGGAGCCGAGCGCTCATCATCGACGCCTCCGTCGACGATGCCAGCCTACGGGGCCAGGCCGTTAGGGAGAGGCTCAACCACACTCGTCACAAAATCACACAAATTATGTGTAGTAGGAAGATTCTCAAAAGAAGCCGTCGCGTGAGGCGGATAGCCGCGACGAGGAAAAAATGTAGGAAGTCGGTTGCGGCGGCGGAGTCGATTGCCAAAAGGTTGGTGCAAAAAAGAACAAAATTGCTTCGAGGGTTGGTTCCGGGAGGTGAATTTATGGATGAAATATCGTTGATTGAAGAAACCCTAGATTACATATCGGCTCTTCAAGCTCAAGTTGATGTAATGCGGTGTCTAGCAAATGCATGCGTACCATCATCATCATCATCGTCAATGAATATCTATAAAATATAATTTATATATATAATCAATCCCCATTTTTGTTCTTTTCTTTTTTTGGCCAACATTCGTATGATGAATGGGTGGAGAAAACTTAATCCTTTTAGTTAATTTGCACATATAGGAAGCTAAGTTTCTAAGTTATTATGTTAGTGATAGTTTGAAAACATGTGTTGTGAGTTTTAAATGTATGTACGTAATAATATGGATTTTTTTGGTTTAAAAAAAAAAGTTTGGGTCAGCATTTATTTTGGGGTGTGTTATTTTTCTGGCATTGCGTGTATGGAGAGAGTGGAAAATTGAATGTGGATTTGGTAATGGAGCATTTAGTTTGGGAAAAAAGGGTGTGTTGAGTGTGTGCATGGTTTTACCCAGGTTCAAGGTGAGAGGAGATAGAAAGAGAATGTTTTTTTAGTTAAACAACAAAGATATGAATTCGCTCGCTTAGTTGGGATATAAATAAAGTTGTTCTGCATTGTATAGATAAATAGAAAATTCAAGAGTATATAAGTTAATTCGATTGGCCATGTACTCTCAAGAGAAGACTAGTTCGGTCTGTATGTTAACTAGATAGATTGACTAACTAATCTGAAACGCGGGAGGTTCTATAGCTTTATTAATAGTGTAAGTAGTTTTATTTTCTACTCCCAAAAATGAAAGAAGGGTCAATGATTCCAGCCCACGAACAATGGCTCCCACAAAGGTAAGAATGAATAGACATTCTTGTCTTGGCCCAGGTTATATATGCACATGCCCAAAGTGATTCTTTGATTCAGTATAATTTATATCTCTAGACCCAACCACGACCCCTTGTTGTATCTTACTGAAGTTGCAAGGAATGGTCTATAACTTTTATTCAAGTAGTTTATGTACCTGCAAACAATTTGGCTCATCCTGCTTCTGCCTTTCTTAAGACAATAATTTGGCTCATCCTGCTTCTATCAAACTGGCGTCGTACTCTCAGGAAAAGAGGATTTAGTCTTGATCTCAATTAGACGGATTGACTATTTAAGGGAATACTCAATCTTTTTATTCGAGATGAGCATTGAATCCTTAGATGTTGAACCCAAGAGAAGAACCCATTTAAAGGTTTGATGGGACTTTATTTGAGGAGAAAATTGTTGGGATACCAAACTAGATGTGTCTCACATTATTTTGGGTGAATCATTTTCATTCGTATGAAATATTTTGGGTGAAACAAAAATTTATGCTCAAAATAGAGACAAATATCTTTATTATTGTAGAAATTTGAGTTGGATGGTCATTTTTATGAAGTTTTTGTTTAATCTTTCTATTAAGATACTGACAAAATTGCCCCACGTTAATTAGGTAAAGGTATATAAGTGATGTCACCCATAAAGACGGACAATGTTGAACCAAACTTGTAGATCAAGTTGGATTTGTCATACTAATTACTATAGGCAAAGAATGTGTTATGTCGTTAAAACAAATTCTCTATTCTGTAAGGTTTAATTTCTATACGTATTTAAACTTCTTATAGAAATAAGACGATTATTTCATATGGAAGTGTTATATTTATCAAGTAGAAACTTTACATCTTTCAATTATTTTTATTTTTTGAAAGATACCTTAAATTATATGAGACATATAAAAACACAACCTAATGAAAATTTATGAAAGATCTTGAATTAAGAGCTATACTGACGTGGTCATATGAATTAAACAAAGTAAAGTTTTTACACCAAAGAACATGCGAAATAATATACTCCGATAAAGCTTTGTGATCTTTCATTTTGTTGGAAACAATTGTAGCATTATTCCTCTTCTTTCTATTGGTTAAAACTTTATTTTATAACATGTTTTTTAAAATATCGTTGCCCATATAACAAACACCTAAATTATATATATATATATATATATATTGGATGACATTTTCTCAAAAATTAATTCTAACTAAATATAGATAAATTTTAAAATATTTACAACGATATCATTAATACATCTTAATATGGGGATTTTGGATGTATATCAAAAAATGGTAAAATATTTCCATCAATAGCACAAAATCCAAAATAATTTCATTTGTAACAGAAAATTCAAATTGATTTCTATCACTTGTCGAGTTCTATTAGTGATAGAATTCAATCAATGATAGACTCATTCTATCACTGCTTAAGTTTTCTATGAGTGATAGAAATCTAAATTGAGTTCTATCACTAGGTGAGTGATAGACTATCATTAGGTGAGTGATAGAAATAAATATGCTATAGATGAATTATTTTAAAAATTATGCTACAAATATAATACAAGAGGTAGAATATGCTGCTGATGGTAAATTCACTCTTAATATTATATTATAACTTATCAATTTTTTTTTTTTTTGAGACAATATAACTTATCAATATTAATATTATGTACTATAAATATTTATTAATATCAGTATTTTTTTTTAGTACATATTAATATCAGTATTATTGTTTTAAAAGAATGACAATACACATTAGTACTATCAATTATATGTGCTATTTTTTTTTAAAAAATGATCATATCTACGAGGAAAAAAATGTTTTGAAAAAAAAAGATGTTTTGATTAAATTATCGCTTTTCAAAAAGTTTATATTCTCAACATACAAGATTGATTGCTAAACAGAGAATGAGCTTCATTTTTTTTTTTTTTTGAGATTGTAGCAATTGGTAGTGAGGGGACTCGAACCCAAAACTTCTGGTTATTGGCATATACTGGCGCCCTTAAACAACTGCGGCAGAATTAACTTCAATTTAAATGGAATGGAGGTTGACAAATTAATTTTATCCATCGATCAAAATAAGATTTAGGACGAAGATATTGTGATATATTGGTTGGATCTAATTATTATTTTTTTTTTTTAAATGAAAGGTTTAGTATAAGATGGCTAGATACGTTTGGGAAGGAATATTACAAGCCGACAAAACAAATTAATAAACCCATGAATGTCGCTAACTATATATTTTATTTTTAGTTTTAAATTTACTAAACACTCGTATCGAGAAATTAATATTATTTTCTTAACTTTTTTTTTCTTTTGTGACGAAAACCTTTTTTGTTATGTTTGGGGGTTTTCAATTGTATGAGTTGGAAAAGATGATGAACAAAATTGTGCAACTAGCGTAAAACATGCGTCAAAATTAATTAGTAAAGTGAGAAATAGATCATATACCATAAAAATAAGACAAGTAATTCACACACACATACATACATATATATATATATTAGAACATATTGAAAGAGGAGAACAAATACCGATTTTCAGGATCGAACCTGTGACGCTGGTGTTGAATTGATCTATAAGCAAATAGAGAAAAAGAGGTGTTCAAATAGAGAAAGAAGTAGATGAATAGTCGGAAAACCTTTCAAATAGAGAAAAAGAGGTGTTCAAATTGCCAGAAAACCTTTAGAACAAAGAAGAAGACGAAGATGAAGTTCAAAAATTAGGTGAAGTGCGAAAAGAGAAGAAGAAGTTGGAAAAATCTCTCATATACAAAAGAAGAGTGGCTGATAAGGTCAAATTCTTTCTATTTGAAATACCTTCTATATAATGCTCTGAAGGAAGAAGAACAATTGCAGGAAAAAAAAAGTCGCTAGAAAAGAAAGAAGAAGAAACAATACTACATAGAGGGTATAACTACTCTAAAATAATATAAAAGTGTGACCGTGGAGTTGAAATAGATCAACACTAGACAAGAAAACCAACTGCGTCACTCACCCTCGATAAGTTAATATTGACTTGATTTGTAAAATCTTTTTAAAAAGTGATTATTCATTACAATTTCTCTTTTTTATTTTTTTTATTTTTTATTTTTTTTAACAAAGATTTACATTCTATATGGCACAAGCATCTACTTTGGTCCAAAATGGACAAGTAACCATGATGGACCAGTCATCATTTAATGGGTCATTTCCAAAGCCTCATACCCATTTTCCTATTTAATGGGCCTTTGTCTACGATATGTTGTCCATGCACTTCTTTTTTAGCTTTGTTTTAGTTTAGTGTGAATGAGAGTCAGCGGTATTATTGTATTTTCATAAGTAAGAGGTCATAAATTTATTTTCTCAATCATAGAATAATTAAAAAAATAATAATTAGTATGAAACTAAGCAAAATAAATATAATATATAGAAAAATGCCTATCTAAATTGAATTAATGATGTTTGTCAAATTCAATTCTTAATTAAAAATTAGAATTTTCTTAGAATTGAAGCATTAGAAAATCGAAAAATCAAATATCAGAGCCAGGTTTCGATCCTGGGACCTGTGGGTTATGGGCCCACCACGCTTCTGCTGCGCCACTCTGATTTATTGATATTTTCTAATATTATTAGTTTTAAGAAAATAAAATTCATTAAAGAGCATCAAATTGCAAGAAAACTACATCCTAAAAAAAGACAAATCAAAGGGATAACTTAGAAGACCAATAAAAAAATGAAGGCACCTTGAAAGAGGATCAAGTTAAAGCTTGGATAGATCATGTCTAACACAATGATTTAACGATCAATTATCAACGTCATAAACCCTAAATACCAAATAACGCTCCATTCTTCAAAGAGGATCAACTTACAAAAACAAAATGCATTATTTATATTAATAATGTAGTGGTCAAAGAGAATTTAAGTAATTAAGAGGTGGTAAGTTAAACCTGTGATAGACATCTATCTAAGAATAAGGCTTCAGGTCTAGGATTTAGAATCAAGATTTGGCTCTTTTCGACCTCAACATTTCCTTGTGACTTGACCACATTATTTACTTTCTTTGCATCATTTTTAAGAACGGAAGACTTTCCCAACACCAACACATATCCTTTCAGCATGTTTTGTCTTCAATAATAACATGCTCCTAACAAAATTCTCAAGAAATCACTCAACCTAGAATTACTCCAAGTTAAACATGTTTGATGTTGGAATTCCAACGATTGAGTCACCGAAAAGAAATATACATCTCGTGTTAATATTGGAAGTACTAATTAATTATATTAAGCCTTTCAAAGATCACTCTCATACACCTATAACTTTTGGTTTCTTATTTTACAGCTAGAGAGTTTAGATTCTACTGAAAAATAAATTTTATTATTTTATTCATATAAAATTCATAAGAAATAAACAACCATATTATATCACTTCATATAAATGGTGAAATAGAATAGAACCAAAAGAATGTGGAAGTGTCTCTATTATTGGGAGTATGGTTTTAGACTACCACGTAAAATAGCTTATCATTTTTAAAATTTGAAGAAAAATTTAGAAAGAAATAGTGAATGTATATATTGTTCACGTGACAAAAAATACTGTTCAGGAACAGATACTCAACTTTGAAGGGAGGGCATACATCATAGAACTACAAAAAAAAAAAGAAAAAAAAAAGAACTTAGTAACCAATTCTCCCTCCAAAAGTTCAGAAAGCTTCACAAATCAATGAGTTTTAAAAACAAATTAATATAGGTATTACATATATACCGATATCAAAGATCAAACCTATGACCGAAGAGTAAAAATAGATTTACATCAAATTAGATAATCAATCGTACCACTAATCTATTGAATAGGTAATTGTGGTTCTTAAATTATACATGGTAATGAAAAGTATAGCACTTAATATTTAATGCCAAACATATCACATAATTTTCAAAAAAAATTGCACACATCAAACAAATCAAAGATGTCTACCTTTCCTTTTTTATCAAGATGTATGTTGTCCCTAGAAAGAAGCATGCTTTGGTTATTATGTCTTTCTTTCTTTTTTTTATTAAAGTGTTGTTAAGTGGTGGCCCTTGGACAGCTCTGCCAGTAAACCTATTGTTTTTTTAATCATAGCTAGAGCTTATGGTTTACATTTAAAAGGATATTAAAAGAGAAGGGCCCATTTTTATTGACATTATCTTTATATTATATGGTCTTATCCCACAAGCGCTTTCCATATTTGCTTCTTTAGTGGTTGGCATCAGTTTCATTATCTATCTCCCACCAATTTTAAATCTTTATATATTATATGCAAATTCAAAATCAAAATCAAATAAATTAAGCACTAGGCCCTCTTCTTGTTGGGAACAATTATTATAATAGTATATAATATGTCCAAACACACCCTTTCCATCTGTCAAATCCCCTCATCTATCTAGTAAATTTTTTTGGTGAACAAACACTGCCACACTAGAAATAGCAGCTGTTGAATTATATGCAACTTTTTCTTTTAATTGGGAAATTCAACGGCTACTTTTACTGCTCGATCATCTCACACTGCATACTCCGGACATTCGCGTTTCTCTAAAGTTTGGAATCGAAAAACAACAAAAATTTTTACAATTAATGGGCGTGTATATGGAAATTATAAGTTTTCGTTTTGGGCTGGTACATTGATTTGTGTAGGATTTAAGAGGAATGCATTTTATAGAATGTGTTTGGATAGAGGGGTTTGGAGAGGAAGAGTAGGGGTTACGAGAAGTTTGGAGAGTCATTTAAGAAGTGTTTGGACAAGATATAATCATGTTTAGTAGGAGTGGTTATGTGTGATTGTGACAGAAAAATTTCATTTGAAACGAAGAATTATGAATGGTTGTGACAGAAATTCACTTATATCGATTGAGATGTTATGAGTGGTTGAAGTAGAATCGATATTGTATTAGGAGGGTTTATGGAAGGTTTATGACTCCTTTTTCGAGAGGTTTATAGAAGTTTTTAAGGTTGTTTCAAAGGTGGGATTAGATCAACTTGTACCCAACTCCTTAGACCACTCAATAGTAAACCACTCTTAGTGAACCAATTTCTAATTGCTAACATACCGTTAGTGAACCATATAACCATCAATCTTTTATTCTCTGCTTAGGATAATAGTCCAAAAAACATACCTCATGCATCTACCAACTATAAAAATGGTTATATATGGTCCTTATGCTGCAAAAGAAATGAAGAACACAAGCTTTCTTTCCAAGTGCAATTTGGTATCACAAATGGAAGGGAAATGGAATTGGAGTAGTCCTAATTCTGCAGCACATCTTGAGACAATGGATGTTCTTTCACAAGCATGGTGCAATTTTGCAGTTCAAACTCTAAATCCTGACCAATCTCTTCTTCTCATAGATACTCACAAGGATCTTGGCCTTGCCCTCACTTCAGATCCTTTTTTGGTCAGAATCATTTCTTGTTTTTTCTACAAATATATATATTTTTTGGGTACTTTTTTTCTTGAAACAACGGTAACCACGCCCGTCTCTAGGACAGGCCCTGAGAGACATCTTAGAAGTAAATGTCATAGGCGAGTCTTCAAAATCCAAGTCTTCAACCACTATGCCACCCCTCGGGTAACCACGCCCAAGTCTTCAATTTTTTTGGTACTGATTAATGGGATTTCTTAATAGGTTCAGAAAGTGGAGAGAATTGTAAAGATGGAAGCTGAAGATCATGTCAAGTCTAAGGCATCATGGAAATCAAATGATATGAAGGTATCTAAGCTAAATCATAACTTCAAATTAATGCTTGTTATTTCATTTTATTAACTTCACTAAGATTTATAACTCTCTTTTTTTCTTCTTCTTTTTTCAGTCGTTTATATGGATGCAACAAGCTATGCATCCAGAGTTGAACTTTAGTAGCTATTTCCGAAGGAAATGGGTAAGATTTTTAATTGCTAGAGTCTCAGAGGTTTTGCAGAGTTGAACTACAGTAGTTATTTCATCATTAGGTACACTAAGATTTACATAATTATAGTACCCATTTAGTTTGTTAAGGGAAGGATAGGTCTCGAGAGATCTTCACCTTGATATGATATTGTTCACTTTGGGGTTTATGTTTGTCCTTCCTTATCAATCCAATATCTATTCTTTATTAGTTTATTTAACAAATGTGATACTGTAGTTTGTTTGCATTTTTAACGATACGAGCTTCCCTCGTTGAATAGTCATTTTATGAATTAAATAATTGAGTAAATTTTAGCTTAAACTACGAATCCTTTTGAATTACATTTGAACCAACCTCCAACTTAATATATGTTGGAAGCGTGTTATAAACACTCACAAAACAAAGAACCAAACAAGGACAAATAATTCACTTGTATTGAAAAACTTTTCTTGAAAAGCTACAAACTTGATTCACACTTTTCTCTCAAGCTTATTTCTCTTTATTGATGTTTGATACTTTTTCTTTTATGCTTTTTTTCTCAACCCTTAAAACACATCCTATTTATAGGATTACATGGAAGGATCTAGATCTATAACTCTCATCTAGATCTAACTCACATTCTAACTTAATGTGTAATTGATAACTTATTTGAGTTTATTTCTTACATAACTCTCCTTTTAACTCAACAACATTAAAATATAAAACTTACATTTATTTAATTTCTTAACCTCCTAAATTGAATTTTCAAAACTTAAAACCATGTTTAACTTTCAACAATATAGTCATGGTGTTCTCTTATAAGATTAAACGGGGTTGGGATAGACGGGCAGGCTATAGACTCCTCTATCCAAACAAGCACTTCCAAATACAAACACTTCTAACTGATCATCTATCCAAACAAACATTTCCTTAACTCCTTGTAACTATTCATAACCACTCATAATTAATTACTCATAATCGTTCATAATTACTTCCTGGCACAAGTAATCATTTCTAACCTCACTTCCAAACAGGCAATTCCTAACCCTTCATAACCTACAAAAACGTTCATAATTGATCTAAAGTTGAAAGCTTTTGCAGCAGCATATTGATCTAAGTGTAGTTTGCAGTTTCAATGGAAAATCATGCCATTCAAGAACTTGTCAATAAAGAAATGGCTAAAAGAAATAAAGCAGAGCCGTAAACAAGAAGACAGGCTTCAAAGGGCTGAAACTCATGCAGCCATATCCGTGGCTGGCGTAGCAGCAGCACTTGCGGCCATTGCAGCCGACACATCAAGATCAAACCATGACAACTCGAGCTGCACTATGGACGCAGCTGTGGCATCTGCAGCCGCCTTGGTGGCTGCACAGTGTGCACAAGTGGCTCGAGCCATGGGCAGCAAAAGGGAACAGCTTAGCAGTGTGATTGGCTCAGCCATGAGCTGTGCCACTGCCAGTGATATCCTCACGCTCACAGCTGCTGCAGCCACATGTAAAATCATATCATATATGTATATATTTTGATATCTTAACGGTTCCAATAATTCCAAATCTAATATGTTTGTTTTGTTGTTGAAATAATTCTTTCTTTTGCAGCATTGAAAGGAGCGGCCACGCTTAAAGAAAGATCTGAATATAAAAGTGAATCAATTGGAGGAATTGCATCAGTGCTACCTATTGAAGACAACCATGAGGTTCAGATTGATTTCAATCTTGAAAATTCAAAATCCTCTCTTGCTAAAGGTGTTCTTCTCAAAGTTGAGTCACCAAATGGTAAGAAATGTGATTATTTCATTAAATTAGAAGAAAAAAAATGAAGTTCTCTATGTAACGCCCCAAGCCCACGATTTGGAATCTGGATTTAGCTCATCTACCTTGGCAGTCTCTTGCATACCCTACGACCTATCCATATTATCATGCTTGCCTTCAATGCCTCTAAGCGTGAAAACTATTCCTACAACCAACACGAATCTTTTTAACTTAAACTGATGGATTAGGTAAATTTAATTATATCAACCAATTTAAACAATTGGGAAGGAAACGACTTGGCAGGGATTTGAACTCATAACCTCCTACTCTGATACCATATTAGAGAATATAGGATTCCACCTTAAAACCAATTGGCAATGAGGGGAATAACTCGTATCTCTTACAAAAATGTTGTAGAATCCTCACCTTTTCAATATGGGATAATTGCACCACAAGGTGTGTATCTTCAACAGTTTCATATCGAATAAACTTAACTTTGAGCTATGTAGTAACTACCAATTCTACATGACTTGCATATTCTCAAGATCCCTCGGGATTACAATTCATCCATGTACCCTTAAACTCGAGCGTTATACTATATATTCAAATACGTATTTGCTTTTACCAAAAAATTGTATAACATTTCGTTTTTCAGGAAAATACAAGAAGAGATCCGTCTCTATCATCCAAAATAACGACAGAAATGTAATTCTAAAGATCAGGAAGCTTAACATGTTGATGACCAAACAAGAAAGTAAGTTACTTTTATTTCAAATACTATTTGTTATTTTTTTTCTTCCCATTGTTGAACTAATGAGAAGACTTTGATTATTCTACCATTGTTGTACGCAGGTGTTGTGTTAGATATATACATTGAATTATATAGGGATGAAGATGGAGATGAAGATGGAGACGTTGATATCGATAACGAGGAGATTCATACTTGTTATCTCGTCGTTTTAACGACAAATAAGGGCACATTCAAGTTAGACATGACGAATGATTATAAAAAATATAAGATATGGGCAACAACTATAAATCAAATGCTCATGATTTCTGCTCGTATTACAAGATTATGAACTTTTTGTTTGATCTTATATGGTGTTAACTTTGCACTGTGCTTTGTTTCCAAAATTCAATATTTGTAATTCAAGTATATTGTGTAAATTTAATTAGTACATATTTTTATCTTAAATTATATGAGCTCTTTCTTTTAGCGTAGATATGTGTGATTTTACTAAATAATATTAACAAGATATCTAAATACAAGTGCATGATATTAGTTAAAGTTAAACATGAAACCATATTTCATAATGCTTGCACATTTCTTATCTTTCAGAAAGAAAAGAAGTATGCACCAAGTTTTTGAATGGATAGATCCCAATAAATTATTCTTATGTACATTGCTTCTACATAACACAATGACTGACCCATATTTACTGCAAATGCTATCAACAAAAATGAAACATTCAATCAAGAAAGATTGAAATAAACACAAACAATATCAGCATCTACTCTCAGGGGTTACATATCAATTAGCAACAGAAGAGAGTGACCTGTGATAAGTAGTTTGTCAGAGCCCTGGTCTTCTACATTAGGCCAAGTGGTTCTGCAAGTTGCGGTTGGCACAGCGTGGAACTAAAGAGTGGCATATATCTGGTGTTTTCCGACAGAGACCGATTGATGGAAGTCTCTGGCAGCAAAAGGAAACTCCCAGTGGAGTATCGTGGACACGACACAACTCGAGCGATCGAAGCTGGGTGGCTAAGGGGGTTGGTTTTGATGGGGTCACATGAGAACATTGGCATATTGAAAGTGACAAACTTGTTCTTGCAATCTCCTTAACCATTGGTGTTTTTCCTGCAAGCTTAACGAATGACACTATGCCATTGCGGCAAAGGGGACAAGAAACTGAACCGGGAGGGCAACCGGCAATGGTTGTCCTGCGGTTTGTAGAACATAGGTATAAGGCACATCTTGTGCAGAATTCATGATCACAACCTGCAGGAGAATATAGTTATATAAAAATAGCCTATGTTTTCAGCATTGAAGTTAAAGTTTTAGCCTATACTTAGCAATCTTATGATATTGTAATGTTAATAATGTACCTTCAGCAGCTACCACACACTTTCTCTCCAAACAGACAACGCATGGATCCTGGCATCCAGGGGTGGATTTACTACTCCATCCATATTCTCTGCGAATGGATAAAAAAACGATACCGAAATCAGTTTCGTTTATTATGCCAACATTTTAAATCAATTGGACGCCACATTTGTTCTTCAATTTTCTATCCATTTACATGATAGCAGGAGAGGACTGGTTCTTCTAATAACAAGAGAATGTGGATCAAATTATATGACAACAGATTCTAACAAGAACGACCAAAGCATATATTCCATGATGTAGTAACCAAAAGTTGCCAATATTATCAAGAAAGCTCATGTAAACTCAAAGATCCCAAAGAAATAGTAAGCATACTGGGCAATCAAGATGGATGACTGCTTATAAAAATGATATGAACAATTCCAGTTACCTAGCAATTTGAACAATACTCATAAGGGGCAGAGACAGGTAACGAGAAGGAACGAGTTTTAGCCGGTCTACCGGCTCTGTGCTGAGAATGTCCTCAAGCCAACTTTTGTTCCATGAGCGAGCAACCATCAAAGGTGACCAACTGTAATAGACAAATCCAAGTTGACAAAATAACTGATATACGATGTCCATGCTAAATCAATTGAATGCTACAGCTCCATACCAAAGTTGGGGAAAATGTTTCCATGAAAAGTTGATCAAGGATTACTATATATCCTTGCTTAATTTAGTCAAATGAACATTAAAAAAAAAAAAAAAAAAATTTGTTTATTATCCACAGTCACTACAGCTTTCAGTTTTAGTTTAACAGTTCCTGATGTGACCAAGTAATGAAAAGAATCTAAGCTCGTTTCTTAAAAGTAATTTCTTATGATTATAAAAAGATTCAAGATAGCAAAATACAAAGAATAAGCCAAGAGTATTATATGTACAATACGTACCCATTTTCATTTTCAGTGTTCAAACTGGCGCCTCTTGCAATCAAAATCTACACGAACACAAAACTCTAAAGTATTAATCTCAAAGTGGAAAAATTAATGCATTAATTTAAACCCATTTCAGATTCTTTTCCTTTAGATGAAGCACATACTTGACAACATTTTGCATTACCACCACATGCTGCATAATGAAGAGCTGTGCTCCCAGCACCTATCAAAGTTGCAACAGATAAGAAATCAAACTTTTCAATAAGCTTCTTTTTCGGTTTTTATCACTTTCCCCACAAAATAGAAGGATAAGGAAGCATATTTTATAGTATTTCATTTTAACTGTCACACTTTATTTCAACATCACCATGCTAATTCAGAAAGTTATATGACAATAAACACATCTAAAATGTAACGCCAATACTAAGGCTAGCATGAAAAGAAGGCTAACATGAAAAATTGGTGGATTAGGAAGGAAAATGGAGGCTAACATGAAGAAAAAGTGTTGAAATGGCTTGAACTATGTTATTCAACAATTAGGTCTTGCTAACCATAGATTTAGTCGAAATATGCAATTGAGTTTATATTTTCGTATTGGACTTTTAAGTATTTTGTGTCATATGTTACACTATATAAACTCTTTTTTTTAATGACCGGGAGTTGGAGCTTCACTTCTCTATACTGGAGGCACTATTGGCCAATCCCTAGGTTATGAGACCAGGATACATCGGGGGGTATTCTAGATTAAACACTCCCTAGTGGCCTTAAACTAAAGATCTCCTGAGGAAGTATGCCTTAGAATCCATAGTTTCAACCAACTGGATTGCCCCTCAATGACGCTATATAAACAATCTTAAAACCCTAGACTCGTTCGACCAAGCATTTGTATTCTTATCTCCGTAATAAAAAGGTTTCTCTCCACTACCTGTGGACATAGCTAACACAAGTCAGTGAACCATATAAATCATTATGTTTTGTCTTTACGTTTTTCGTTTTAAGTGAAGAGATGGCAGAAATTTAAAGGGAGAAACCTATTAGATCAACTACTGTTCCATCGCCCACAGTCACCTTTGAAACAGATGCCCCGAATTCGAGAAGTAACTGCACGCTTTCAACTTGTCCATTAAGGGCAGCCATGTGTAGAGCAGTAATGCCACCATCTGCCGGTTGGTTAACAATCTGAGACAAGGCCCTAAAACACAAAACTATGCCGTCAATCCACTATCATAACAAATTCAACATGGAAAAACTTGAATTTTGCATGTACTTATGATCAAACTCTGAGATTGATTCTTCATTATCTGTCATTTTACTCATTATATCACTAAAGTTTGGTATGCTTGGAATATAATCAGCCAGAAGAATCCTAATGCACCGGGAATGGCCATTTGAAGCAGCAAGATGAAGTGCAGTACCTCCGTTTAAATAATCTGCTTTATGAACCTAAAATGTGCAACAAATTTAGAAATGACTAATAAGTTGCTCATGCTATGAACAAAAAAGTAAGTTTCCGTTTGATAACTATTTGTTGTTTTTGGGTTTTGAAATTTAGTCTATAACTACTGCTCCAATATAGAGTTCCATTACTTCCATACCTACCTTTTACTCGTGTTTTGAAAACCAAACCACAATTTGATAGCTAAGGCCCTCGTTAGATAACCATTTGATTTTTTAAATTTAAGCCTACAACAACTAGCTTACCATATTTTTTTTTTACTTGGATATCTACATCTCATCTATATTTGTAGAAACCAAACCAAAATTTGGAAACAAAAAAAAAGTAGCTTCCAAAAGCTTGTTTTTGTTTTTGAAAGTTGGTTAGCATTCACATACTTTCTTAAGGAGAGATGGATATATTGTAGGAAAGGTGGAACACATTGTAGGAAGTTGGAGTAAGAATAGGCTTGAATTTCAAAAACCAAAAACAAAAAATCAAATAGTTATCAAATGGGGCCTAAAAAACATAGTTTTCAAATATTTGTTCTGGTTTTTGGAACTTTGTTAGAATTCACAGACTTTCTTTTCTTAAAGGAAGATAAAAGCATACGTAGAGAATTTGAGTAATATAAGCTTAAACTTCAAAATTAAAAAAGAAAAAATCAAATAATTATTAAACGGGCCTAAATTACTCACGTTGGCTCCAAAAAGCACTAAAATCAAAACAACCTCCCAGTAACCATGTTGACAAGCTTGCATCAAAGCAGTCTGATGACCAAAGTAAGGAACACAATCATAAACACAAGATAAATGATGGAGAAAATGAAGTGATGAAAAAGAAAAGAAAATACGTGTGCGTGTGCGTGTGCGTGTGCATAATCACACGCTCACAAGTTCCTAAAAATAAAAAGGCAAAGAATATGAAGAAATTGTAATACCTGACCCCTATAGTTCCTTAAATCAATGTCAACTCCTGACTGAAGCAAGAGATACACTATCTGCAAACATGTAAAGGAAAAGGACAAGCACAATGACAATAACCAATGGAATTCTCTTATCTTAAACGAAGTGACAACAGCTTCAATAACATTATTAGTCTGCATTTGAAGAGTGCAGTACCTCATGATGGCCGTGAGATGCAGAGTAGTGGAGAGGGGAATTCCGCACACCAAACGTCGAGTATCGTGCTAATCGTGGATTATATTCCAACAAAGCCTGTGCTTCTTGGAAATCTCCATCTCTTGCAGCTGAAACTAAGCGTTCTCCAGTTGCAGAACAACCAAAGGAGTTTACCACAGCACTTAAGAGTTTCATGGCATTCAAATGTTTGAATCCGAATCCGAATCCGACGAACTAGTTATTTGTAGCTCCAATAAGCTCTTTAAAAATGGAACTAGACATAGGAGAACCAAGAATAAAATCTCCAAGTCCAGACGAAAAAAAGGTTGGTTGCAACTGCTGGAATTCAACTAACCAAATATTCACCAACCTAAGATAATGATAGATGCTGTGAATGATCAAAGCAATAATCAAGAATTAAAGAAAAGAATCAAGAATCAAAGAAAATAACGAGACAATCAACATAGAGATTTACGTGGTTCACTAACGCCGTGTTAGCTACCTTCACGAGCAAAGAGAGAAATTGTTTTGTTTAAGAGATAAGAATACAATTACTTAGTCAAACAGAACTAAGATTTTAAGAGAGTTTATATAGTGAACTCTCATAAAATCCTAATATATCGTATGACCCAAAAATAGACCTCAACTAAATAATCATAGCGCAACATAGTGATACGACCCGAGCTAGAAACATAACAATATATTGAAATATGGAAATATAAAGGATAAAAAAAATTATAAACTAACCAAATATTTCATAGGTACTTGAACCTCCCATTCTCGAGAAGACTCTCTCAATCCCAATATCAAAATGACCACAATATTCTTGATGCCCTCTTCAATGCCCACCTCCTCAATTTATAACCAAAAGCCTAACAAACTTTTAATCTAATTACGAGTATAGCCCTAATCTGGATCCTATCACCATCACATCATTAAGGCATCTCAACAATAGATAAGTGAGAAGGAAGTGGAATATCTAGCTTCAAACCAGCATAGCCTCTTTTGGAGCTAATGAATAAGAAATTAACCAAACAAATTACAGAAAAAATGGTATCAAAGAATACCTCATAGCCACCTACCTAGAAATATTGTAGGGTTACGCATATCTGGTGATAATAGATGAGGTACGCATATAAGCTGACCCAGACAGTCACGGTATAAATAAAAACAAAAAGTTTCTAGCCCAAATCCAAAAATCCAACAACAAAGCCTACTTCTAGGTTGCCATCCATAACAAAATATAACAAGCAACTTTGAAATACACCTGATAACAGAGAAAGCACTTTCACCTGAAAAACTCTGCAACTTCTCAAAGAAGATAGCCCAAGAACAAAGCAAAATTACAAAGAATGTCAACATATTAAATCATAATTGCAAAAAGTAAGAATGAAATGTGAATATAAGAAATCCCAAGTGGGGATATTGTTTTGATGGAGACAATGGCCTTTTACCTTGAACTTCAATCAAAACCTTGGGACAAAACCGTGTCTTTTCAATGATTGGATATTATGATCGGTCAACTGGGTGGTTGAAATCTTCTATCCATTTGTTGGGTTGACTCTTTTGATTCTTTCAATGATTTCCAAATGATTGCTTGCTTCCATTTTTCTGGATTTCACCATAATTATTGTGGAATGGCGAATCCAAACATTCATACTCTCATTTTTCTTTTACAATGGTGAATGACGAGGGCAAAAGCCAATGGGAATCATCTTTGCTTTTAATCTTTTCTAATTCATCATTTCTAAAGTTTTTATCTTTTGACACATCAAAATGATGGCCATTAAAAAGTAAAAAACTTGAACACAAACCATATCAAGTAGGGCGATTGGATTTAGGGGTTGGGAGAGAAGAGAAAGATATCCTAACCCGTGTTTGTTTTTTTTTTTGTACATCACAATTTCTTTTAACTCCTCTTCATATTCTATTAAACTTATTTAATTCTATCAAACTTCAAATTAAATTTCATTACAATAAAAATCTTCTCTCTTAAACATCAATCTCAAAAAAAAAAAATTCAATATTTCCTTTCCAAAACACAAATCCCCAAAAAGTTTTTTATCGTCTACTTTTCAAAATATAAATTTACAAACAAATATTTTATATTTCCAAATCATTCCACTTTGCCTCATCTCCTCTCTCAAACTTCAAAATTCAATCACCGCGTATGGTGTTTTTATGACCGGACAAGCCAAATAATTTGAACCAATTATCAATTTATTTAGGTTAGATTGAGTTTAAACTGATACAATTTTCTTGGAATCAATTGATTCTCATTTTAAATTAATTTAAGCTAACTCAAATTTATTTTTAATATTAAAAAAATACTTAATACCTAATTATATAGGTATATTTATTTTATTATTGTCTTTGAACTTTTTACTCTCTAAAATTATATTAAAAGAAATTTAAAATCTTTAGAAGGTACTTATCATAAAACAAAATAAGGTTGAATTGTTAATATAAATTATCATGTTTTTTTTTTGAGAAAATATAAATTATCATGTTAATTTTTATAAAATTGATGATATATATTCCAATTAAAAGAAAAACAACAACCTTATGAACTTAATCAATTTCAAATAAAAAATATAAACTTGCTTAAATGCATAAGTTGGGCGAGATATTAAATGTACAATCCAAAACTTTGAATTTTTCTAAACTAAAATTATTTTAACCCAACTTAATTCAATTCATATTTATTCTCAATATTCACGCTCATTATGGTTCTTTGACCTTTTCTTTTGAAGGCAATGCATCGATTTTTCTTTGATGTCATTCGTTGGTATTATTTAATGCAAGAAACGAATATTTTATCTCCTTAAAAACTAAAATATTTAATTAATGTCAATGTTAGATTAAAAAAATCATATTTATGGAAGTGTTGTCCATAGATAATAGTATAGAAGTTTCCTTCTATTCGTTGGAAAATACATTTCCAGCAAAAATGAATTATATATATAAGAAACTGACAACATGAAGTTTTTATAATTATTTTGACAATAAACCCCACTTGATAATTATACTTTTTTTTTTTAATAAGGTAACCAACTTTTTGTATAATGCTTAGTTTTGTATAATGCAGAACAAAAAATATATGTAAGGTCAACGTTACTAATTTTTTCATTTAATGGAATGGGTTGGTGGCGCGATTAGTTATCTGGTTTGGAGTTAATCCATTTCCACTCTACGGTCACAGTTTCGATCCTTGGAATCGGTATTGTAATCCTTCTTCCCCCAATTTGTACTAAAAAAAAAAATTCATTTATAGATAGGTGACGTGTTGATTTACAAATTAGCTTAATCATCACAAGTTTAATTCTAAAAAGTGGCATTTAGCTTTCATTTATATTAGAGCAGTAATACTTCTAATTATGTGGTCCTCCAAAGAAATAACATTTACGACTCTTAACATCTTGGTTATATGGTCATATATCATTTCAACCAACTCAATTGTTGTTGGTTATATAATTGTTATCTCTCACGAATAGATAAATAGGATTGTGTGTTCAAACGCTTGATAAAAATTCGATTATACATGTTTATCTTAACGTTTTGATAATAAAAATAGTGTAGAGAGGCCGGTTTAGAGATCTATGCAACCTAAGGTTTGGGTTTGAAAATTTGCATTTTTCACCAAATGTGTTAGGTAGGGTGACCAACTATGATTAATTAATCGTCTTTCACTTATATAGTAATATTGAGCATCTAAACTAAATAATGCGACCCTAATGAAAATAAATTCATATTCTTAGGCCACAGGCTTGCCCAATTATCTTTGAATTTTACCAACCTAAATTGAAATGTTTCATTTGAAAACACAAAGTCAAATTAGAATGTGAGCTTTGTTTTTTTTTTAGTTAAAAAACTATTGAATTAGCGGGATTTGAACTTGTGATCTCTTAACTATAAGTATCCACTCATTTCAATTGAAGTATTACTTTTGTTATTGTAGAAGGTGAATTTTGAATACCAATATTTCACGTAGGGAATTCAAACCTTTCAAAAAATGGAATCAAAGTCGATTTTTAAGCATATGTCGGTAGGTGTCACTTAGAAAAATATTTAACTAAAAATTTGTCAATTAAGTTAGTCGGTTAGAAAATAATTTATTTATATAATATTAACATTTTTCATATAATTAATTGGATTTCTTATTTTAATTATTGCAAAATTAAATTAAATTTAAACATGTTTCAAAAAATTATTCGACATGCCCAATTTCTTAAAATTGATCTTAAACTTTTATTAAAAAATTATACGATAAATATGTTTTTTAAATATAAAAAATTAAATGAATTAATTGACTTAGACCAATCCAACTAATTGACATGCATAGGTTAGTTCGATGTGAATTTTCACCGAAAATCGACATTGGCCGACCGATGAATATTTCTAGCATCCGGACACGCACACACGTGATTTGATTTTGTTTTGACTCTAACCTTAGCAGATGTCTGTCTCTTCTCATCTCATTTACAACACACAAAGTCAAATGAAAAGTAACACCACACACCAAAAGAAATTAAAAAAAAAAAGACAAAAAAAATGGAGAGGCCCTTCTATGCAGGGTGTCTGTCCCTGTACAAAAAGTCAAATGCCAGAATCCAAACAAAATTTGAATTAAAAATTGTCATTTTCCTCCACATCCCAATAAAATACCCTTCTTTTCAAGGAGCCCTTTACTTAAGTTGCAATTACATAGCCAGTACCAGCATCCTATGCATTCTTTAAACCATTCTTTTAAATTAGATGTAAAGAAATGTATTTGTTGAACTTGACATATAAATATGGTATAGAAATGAGAGATGTTTGGTTAATGTGTAAGTTATTGATTAGCTTTAAAGTAAAATTTTCAAAGAGGACCACTGAACTAAGTTTATAGGATGAATTACAGAAAAGTGTTTCCAGTCCAAGAAAGGTTGCTCTGATGCAATTGAATTAAAGAAAGTAAAGTTTGTTATAAGAAAAAAAAGAAACAAATCAAAATTTGAATATTTTACAATAATGGCTTTTTTGTTTTGTATCCAAGAAACAGGTTGCAAACTGACAGTCAAACCTTTTAGCCACTGACATTAGATCTAAGAATGTGGGATTAGATTTACTTAATATCTTTCCATTCCTCATTCTAACCTCTCTCAAAATAATTTAAACAAAGTTTTTTCTCAAAACAACTTTATCCAAATATGTTTTTTGTATCATAATTCATTCGAATATTCTTATTTCAACATAGTTTTTTTTGTAATCTCTCTACAAATATGATTTCGTTTAATCACTCATTCAAATATTACATTCAAACAATTTTTTTTTTCCTTCCACTTGTCTTCCTTCATCCAAACATGCCTTTATACCACTTTTTCACCTCAAACCTTTTCTAAATGAGAAATAATTACATGTTGCCTTGCCAATATGCAACCGCCTAAGTAGCAAAATTTGGCCCACTCTTTTCCGTTTTTTATCTTTTAAAAGAATATTTTTTAAAATTAAAAATAAAACAAAGGATTCGGATTTTGCTACGTAAGTGGCTGCATGCCATTATATCTCTTTCTAAACCAGTTTTTTTCAAAACCTCTATTCAAAATATATATATTTTTTCCTACATCCTCTTCTACAAAAAAAAAAACCTTATGCAAAAATTATTTTTGTACAAACACCACATTCAAACTGCACTATTTTCCACTCATATTACCCCATCCAAACATGCCACAACTTTTATTAGCCCCTCTGATCTCTCCATCTGTCCCATCATCATTTCATACCCAGTTGACTTGCAAGCATCAAACCCAATGCTATGAAAACTTGAGTGAAACCTGAGTTGGGTTTTCCTTCATCAAAATGGATTCACAATTTCTTCAAGGAAATGGAAGATTTTTCCCATCACAACCACATCCAAACCCTCCTCCATTCTCCCAGACAACAGGTTTCAACTTAGAAAACAAGGTAAGTCCAAGCATTCTTCTCATCATAATCATTCTAGCCATTGTTTTCTTCCTCTCTGGTTTGCTCCATCTCCTCATTAGATTCCTCTTAACACCCCCATTACAAACACACCCACAAACCCCAAACAATCCCACAACCTTTCAAGGCCAATTACAACACCTCTTTGACCTCCATGACTCTGGAGTTGACCAATCTTTCATTGACACCCTTCCTGTTTTCCATTACAAGTCCATTATTGGCTCCAAATCAACCCCTTTTGATTGTGCTGTTTGTCTCTGTGAGTTTGAGCCTGAAGATAAGCTTAGATTGTTGCCCAAATGCAGCCATGCTTTTCATATGGAGTGTATTGACACTTGGCTTTTGTCTCACTCAACTTGCCCTCTTTGTAGATTTGGTTTGGTACCTGATCATTTCTCCCCACATTGTGCTCCAATTGTGCTTGTTCTTGAATCTGAGAGTGACAATTCTAGAGGTGAGGCTACAATTGCTCAAACTAATTCAATTCCAGAGTCAAATTCCCACATGGGTGTTGATGGAAATGGTGAATTTGGTGAAGGGTTGATGGAGATTGTGAAATCAGAGGATTTAAACAAAAGGGTAATGTTTTATTTTGACTAATAATTAGAATTTTTAGATGCTTCATTCAAGTTATTTTTGTCATTTAAGTACAAATCCTTCTTTTTCTTCTTCTTTAAACTATAGTTAAATAGCTATTTAGTGCAGCTGTTGTTTTGAGCCTGCATTTTTTGAAATCTTTGCCAGGAAGTTGATGGTGAATTGTTTTTTAACATTTGATGTGAGAAATAATTTGAAGCTTGAATATCATCCATTAACTTTATTTGTCATGATTTTATTACATAAATTTTGTTATGAACTGTTTTGGTTTTATTTGGCTTACATTTGTTTGGCCAGAAACTTTCGGAAGGTGTTTGGATTAGGTTTTGACCAAGAATTAGTTTGAGGAGTTATTTTAAAGATTTATTTCGAGCAGTTAAAAATTTTCATTTTGATGTAATTTTTTTTTTGTAGAGAAATTAAAAGTCAAAAACTTTGTGTAGATTTTTTTTTTTTTTTTTTTTTTTTTTTTTTTTTTTTTTTTAAGTTTGGAGATACCTTTAAAATGAGTAAATAAACAAATAATTAGGAATCCAAATCTTAAAAATGAAGAGTTAAAAACGAGAGTTATATTGAATAGTTATAAATGAATTATTAAAAATAAGTCGTTAAAAATGAGGAGCTACTCATTTAGATGTATTTTTCGAGTAATTAGTAACTTCTCGATCTAAATCTTCTTTAAATAAGACAAACAAACACCCCCTCATGGTTTATTTTTCAACAGGTAATGACTGTGAAGCTTGGAAAGTACAAAAATGTCGATGTTGGTGAGAACAAGAATGTGGATTCACGTAGATGTTTTTCAATGGGGTCTTTGGAATATGTAATGGAAGCAAATTTGTCGCTAAAAATAGCCATTAAAAGACCAGCTCTGCCATTGACACGAGGTTGCAGAAGAGAGTTCAAAATAGAGAGTTTTTCAGTGTCAAAGATTTGGCTAAGAGGGAAAAATTCAAGAGAAATGTGCACAGATTTGGAAATCGATGAAGAAAATCAGAGGCGTTGCAGTTTCGATCCCGAGTTGAATCAATCTTTTGCAAAGAGGACGTTGCAATGGATTATGGGAAAACAAAGTAAAGTTTCCAACTTTGAATCATCATCATCATCTTCATCCTCTGTTTTGAATGTGTAATTCTTGTCTGTTGTTACATTGTTATTTCTTGTTCAAATAGATATGTCTATGTGGAATGTTGCAAAGAAGATAGAAAGAAGTAACTAAAGAAGGAGTTTGGTAGGATTTGTTTGGGATATTTAGGTAGGATTTAGTTGTAAGGTTTATTAACTCCTCGAAAACTTATATTCAAATGACTTTTTGCTTTTAAAAATAATTTTAATTTTTAAACATTCATTTTTAATTATTAAATTATTTCTAACTATTTATTTTTAAAAATTTATTTCAAATCAATTAAAATAACTCAATTTTAATTATTATTTTTTTAACAATTAAAAATGATTATTCATTTTAAATCTATATAAAAAAACAAGACTTTAATTTTAACTCGCAAAAACTACATTTAAACAAGTTTTCTACTATAACTCTTAATTTTTAATTACTTAATATAACTCATTAAACTAAATCCTGTCTAAATATATCAAACAAACACCCCCAAAGAACTTCTAGCATAATTTTTTTGTCCTTTTACAATTGGAGGCGGCACGTGACAATTTTTTTTTTAGTACAAGTTGAGAAAATAAGGATTACAAATACCGATTTTAAGAATCGGTGGAGTGAAAATACATTAACATCAAATCAAATAACTAATCGCATAAGTGATCTATTCGATGTACGACACAAACATTCACCACACATTATGTTTAGTTTTTTAATTTTATTTAAAAAACTAAAGTGAAACAAATGTGTTGAAGATGTTTATGAAACAATTGCAATAAACATATTCACTCTACATGCGTGTACGAGCAAATTTTGCTTAAATTAAAATAGGGAAACTATGATTTACTTTTTACAATAAATTTTCTAATTTTTATGGCCAATTTTATTTGCTTCATATTCAATATTTTACATTTTCATCATTATTGTTTCTAATATATTTCTTTTAGAATTTTTAAATAATTTTAAATGAATAAATTTTTTTCCTTTAATTATTTTTAACTCGTTTATATGAAAATTTTGATAAAACTTATTTAAAGGAAGATTTTGAAAGAGGAATCATACGAAAGAGTTTAGATAATAATTTTGAAGGAGTTTTCCCAATACCAAGACAAACGTATGGGATAACAAAGGCAATAAATAGGGAATGGGGATTTATTATAAATCGTATGGGGTTTTAAAATCAAATGTTTTTTTTTGAAAAGAATTCAAATGAATTTAAAGAGGGACAGATTTGCATTTAATGGATACAAATTTTCATTTATTGGTTTCGGGGCTCTAAAACAATAATGGCCGAAATTAATACGGTTGCAGCAGATACGCCGAAACCGAAGCCATTATCAGTTAGGAATTTTTGTTATTTTAAAGTTAAATTATCTGTGCAATAATTTCATTTATCGTAAATCAATTTAATATTAGCGTCACAGATTTAATTTCAAAAATCGATATTTAAAGATTTCCGATTTAGTTGCTGTAATTTAAATTGAGAAGGTTCGAAATAAAGGGCCATGAGGTTGGGCTTTTTCAAATTTTGAGCCACCTTGGATGGCCCAAACTAACCATTGAGCCCATGTTTTAAAAGAAAGTAACGGGCATTAATTGTTTTTTCTCAACAACATTTTATAGCTGGAACAATATACAGTTTAAACTATTTTTATAAAAGCTACGAACATAATTTAAATAGTCAATCGAGCTAAGCTTAAATAATACACAAATTATCATTTTAGTAATTGTTATCATAATCATAAAAATTAAAAAACAAAAACAAAAATCCTCATCTCATTAGGGTTTGAATTAAAAATATATACACGATTATGACGAAAAATAGATTAATCTTAAATTTTTTAAAGGAGATTTTACATGTATAATAAAAAAATGAAAATATTTCCATCTATAGCATTGATTAAATTCTACCAGTGATAGAAAATTATTTTAAAAATTGTGCTATAAATATTAGAATGTATTAAAATGAACCGTTGAGAGTAAATTTTCTTTTATCCTATTTTTTAGCTTTTAAGAAAAAAAAAAAAGAAAAATAAAACATTCTCTAAAAAAAGGGGATTTTGCATGTATAACAAAAAAAGACAAAATATTTTGATCTATACCATAAAATCAAAACTAATTCATTTATAGCAAAAAAATCAAATTGAATTCTATCACTAACACAATTCTATTAGTGATAGAATTTAATCAATGAAAGACTTCTTCTATCGCTGCTTGAATTTTCTACTAGCGATAGAATTTCAAATTGAGTTCTATCACTAGTTGAATTTTATTAACGATAGAAATTAATATGACATAGATGAAATTATTTTTGAAATTGTGCTGCAAATGTAATACAAAAAATAAAATGTGCTGCCGATGATAAATTTAAAAAAAAAACTATGATCTAGATGTGGAGGAGAAAAAGTGAAAAACAAAAACAAAAAATTCAGGGAAAAAATAAAAGACAAATTAAAATAAACAGGGGTTGCCACTAGAATTTTAATTGCCAGTTTGGAGAAGATACAAAACAACTTCAACACATTCCTTTAAACAAAAAGAAATGATACTGCAAGATCTGAACTTAACATTTTCTATTCATATATGCCAAATCATTATTGCAGCTAAAATTTTAAGTACATAGATTACATAAAATTTTAATGCATTCTCAATACATATTAATCTAAATCATACTTCTTAAATAAAAACGATTATTCTTAATTCTTATTGTATGGGTCACCGAATTAAAAAAAAAAAAAATAGAGGCAAAACAGTAGAACATGAGATAATTGACAATTACAGAATGTTTGTTGGAGACAACAGGCTGATTGGGGATAACCCACATGACAACTTTTCTTTTTCCTTACAACAAAAAAAAAATTAATTTTTCTTTAAACTTTATCAAAGGATCAATGTTATGGCAAGTGTGGCAATGGGCCAAAGCATGTGCTACAATAGTGGACCCTATTTCTTCCATCTTGGTGTACTTTCAGCACTGTCTTAGTTTATATTTGACAATTAATCCCTTTGTTTAGAAATATTAGTTTTCACTTTTGTAATTGGAATTTTTATAGATCAGGTTAGTTATCTTGTTTGGTGATAAAATTATTTCGACTCCACGATTACAGATTCAATAATAATGAATATTAGTATCTGACTCTCATTTCCTCCAAATTTGCACTTTTGTTATAAAAAAAAATGGAGTTATTGATCTCCTTACAAAGCTTAAAGGTTGGTTTGGGTCAAGATCTAAATTGATTCTATGAGGATTGGCAAGACTTGATTGTGGTTTGATTATTGATGAATATATTCGATTTTGTAAACATAAAGCTGCCAAATTCATACTTAAACTCAGAGAATCAATTTCCATCAGAAAAATGAGTATTAATGTTTGGTTCTACACAATGACTGAGCAATGGCACAGCAGTCACCAACAAAGTGGTGCAAGAAGTTGGGTCAAAAGGGTCAGAAGAGTGAGCTCAAAAGAGTCCAAAATCGTTCTGAAGAAGGTGGGAACTGGAGGCGGTGCTGAGCCATTTTCTACAAAAAGGCTCGACTTCTCACGTGGGGTTTCGGTATATGATTCAATGGTTCGGTTCCACTTTGGTTAGGTTGCTCAAAATTTCATATTTTCTCCATTTTCCTTAATTCCATGTTTCAAAAAACAAACCTTGATTCCTAACACAACCCAGATCGTCTCTCTTTCGGCTGTGTGGTTTTTTGATGGGTTATTGAGGATTTTTTGGTTTCAGCTTCTTGCTTCTGCTTATGGGAATGGAATTCAGGAAGGAAAAGCTCGTTAGGTGATTTTTGCTTCTACTTTTGTTTATTAGAATGTAGCATATTTGAAAGCTTTGTAATTCCTGCGCTCAATCTGTTACTCTATTGCAAACAATGTGATTTTTTTTTTTAATTTCCGAGTTTCGTGCACCTCGAATATTCTCATGAAATATAATATCTGACCCTACATCATTTACATGTGAAGAAATCGGTAGGAAATTAAAATTAATTTTTAGATTGGTGGTCACATCATGGATTGAATTCATTAGCTCTTGGATACTTAAGCTTTTTGAGCTCTAGGTCATACTATGATGGTTGAAACAATGGGAATCTTAAAGATTTTGAGATGTGTTCTGCTTTCATGTTGAGAAGATATGGTGAGATTGTTAGACCCCTAGGAAGTAATAGTTTTCAGTTTTGGGATATTACTATTATATTGGTAAGGGTATAGTGGTAATTAGTGTTATGAAAATGACAATCAACAACCGATCGAAGAATAAAAAAACGTGAGAGAAGAAGAACAAACGCACAGAAATTTACGTGGTTCACAACGTTGTGTTAGTTAGTCCACGGGCAGAGAGGGAGAATAATTTTATTAAGGAGAAGCGATTACATATACATATTACAGAATGAATGTCATAATACGGTTAGGGTTTAATTCAAGTTTATATAAGTACTCTCGTTAAACCCTATTACAGAATGCGGATGCGCTAGCTCACGCGGAACCCACAACACGATGCGGAAGTGCTAGCGCTGCGGGGTGCGAATGATGGTTGCTCGCTGACCGGGCAACGAGACCCCTGGCTACTAGTCGCAGGGCATCAATTCGTTCAAAGCATATCTAAACAATTAGAATTAATGTTTTGCTTAAATAAGGGAGCTGGTTATTAGAAGGGTGGCATATTTGGTGTTGTAATCTCTATCTATTATCTTAATACATTGTTTTTGTGTGTTTATCATTTTTAGTATTAATTATCTTGTGTATGTTAAGATTATTGGTTTCTTAACTGAGATCTTAAGGTTTTGTTAGATGGAAAAGGAATAAGACTAGAACTCTGAAAATCGTCTAGTTTGTAACACTAATTCATTAGTTACTTGCTTAGTTCAGTTGGTCAGGAGTTGAAAATGTAGGCTACGTTAATTTGCTTATGTATAACTATTAGTTACAATTTTTACCCCTGAAATCAATAGGTTTTATTCTGATCACATATCTGCCACTGGAAACAACAATGAAGCAGTGCAACTTGAGAAGTCGCCATCGAAATACTATATTTCGTCGTCAACATTCTTAATACCCGATAATGGACTAGGGGGAAGCCAAAGTAATTTCGTAGAAACTTTCAGAACTGAGAAATCCAAGGTGTTTCCAGAGGACTATGAACCATGGAGCAAAAGAATACTAGACCCTGGTAGCGAAATTGTTTTGAAATGGAACTGGGTGTTGATTTGCTCATGCTTATTGGCACTCTTTGTTGACCCGCTGTATCTTTACTTGCCTGCTTTGGTTGGGAATGGGAATTCTTCATGTGTGAGGACAGACTGGAAATTGCGAATTGTTGTGACCTGTTTCCGGACAATTGCGGATTTTTTTTATCTTCTACACGTGATTATTAAGTTCAGAACAGCTTATGTTGCTCCTAGTTCTCGAGTTTTTGGGAGAGGTGAACTTGTGATGGATTCGAAGATGATAGCAAAGAGGTATATTAGATCTGACTTTTTTGTCGATCTTATTGCCACCCTGCCTCTCCCTCAGGTACCACGACAAGACATCCGTTCCTCAAACTTCGACTTTATCTATGATGTATCTTGTTTTTAATCTTTATAGTTCATATGTCATTTTCCATTTCTTTCTTGGGGGAAATGTAGGAAGATAAAGAACTCTGTAAAACTATATGATACCCTTAATTTGTAAAATAATAGTGCTCTAACCAAGATCAGCGAACTCACTGCATAAATTCAGCAGTTAGCAGTTCGTTAATGTTTTAAGTCAAGGAATCACTTTACTTTCTATGTTACTCAGGCATTGATAAGTAAGATTAACTATTATTATCCATCTGCTTGGTGTGATATGAGAACGGTCCTTTTTCTTAGGCAAGGTATGATGATGTGGGAACTATCCGTCCGTGCTAACGCTATGAGAATGGTCATTTTCTTGGGCCTGTTTTGGGAGAATTGAACTTTGAAATGTTAGGTGATGCTCTTTTCAAGAAGTAGGAACATAAGAGTAGGATATAGGTTTAACATGAGTTTGAAGTTAGTTGGTCTTAATGAAAGATGTAAAAGAATACAGGGTTTGCATAAATGAGTTTCAGGTGATTATCCATAGGGAAGGGATGAGTCAGTGACAACTATCAAAGAAGGGACTCCAAAGGGAAGTTCAGGAACAGGGAGTATCATTGTACTAAGAATGGAACAATTGTTCTAGTTTTTTACAGAGACATGTAACTGCCTTATCCATGCAGATTGTCATCTGGCTCATCATACCTGCAACAAGAAGTCGCCTTACTGATCATAAAAACAACGCTCTTGCACTCATTGTTCTGCTTCAATATATTCCGAGATTGTATTTGATATTCCCTCTAAGTTCAGAAATCATCAAAGCAAATGGATTCGTTACGAAAACCGCTTGGGCAGGAGCTGCTTATAATCTTCTTCTCTATATGTTGGCTAGCCATGTAATACTCTCATCTCTCTCTCTCTCTCATGTGAGATATAAATATGTAAATGTTATCTAATGCTATTGAGAAAACATGGTGTAATCATATGGTTATATTCCTACTTTTTGAGGGAATTTTCAATCAGTAATGTTATCTTATTTTGTTTTTGGCAGGTTCTAGGTGCTATATGGTATTTGCTGTCAGTTGATAGATATACATCATGCTGGAAATCATTTTGTTGGAAGAAGGAATATAATCCAATAGAATGTGACCTAAGATATTTTGATTGTGATGCATTTAACCTTAATGACCGCAATACATGGGCAAATAGTACACTTGTTTTTGACAAATGTGGCACAAATGGAGTTTTCAAGTATGGCATTTTTGGGAATGCAATGTCAAAGAATGTAGTCTCTTCGAACTTCATTGAAAAGTACTTCTACTGTTTGTGGTGGGGATTGCAAAACCTAAGGTATGGCTTTCTTTTATCTGTCTTTAATTTCTTGGTAAGTATCCTCGACTGTAACCGCTAGAATACTCTTGTCCTTAGAACCAATAAACATTTCCTTTGAAATTTTCTCTAGGTTTATAATTTGCTCCAAGCTCGTTGATTTAGTGTTCAAAGTATAAAGTATAAACAATATTCTTTGTATTGCTATTGGGAGCCATGTCAGTGGATCCTCATGGAAAGCATTGTTTCGACTTTCGACACAATGATGTTGCTTTGTTACTTCTTCAGATTTATTGTAAAATCTCTAGAGCCCTTCCCAGAGGCATTCAATCAAGTTCACTATCAATTTCTTTTTCAGGTTTAGTTTGCCTTAAAAACCCACCCTAGCATGAAACAGATCCCTGGTGTTCCAAAAGCAGGCGGAAAGTTAGCCGAATACTTGTATCTACCCATTTTTCTTTTGTACTTTGCTCTTTGATTGACCCTATCCCTAGTTTTGAACTTTTGATAGGCATCATTTATTCAATGAAAATATTTTCGTTTCCTATTAAGAAAAAGTTAGCAGAGGACATATATTTATGTAAACAATTTTGTTTCTGATCTCAGAAGGAACTATCAACCATTGTTGGAATGTGGAAAATAACATTACTTCAAATGCAAATGAGTTTGTTCTCTGTTGAATGAATTTTACTTCATAAATTGATTTTGAATATTGTATGGTTTGCACCCTTTTTTCTGCACATTGAGATTTTTTGTTGTAAACTTGCAATACTTGAAAACCTATGGATTTGCTATTATATTGTTTAGGCAACTATATAGAACACTCATCATAGGTTTTGTACTGATTACATGGCTGGCAGACTAGTACAGCCTGATGTATAATCTCATTCTTGTCTTATTATAGATGGTTTTGTAATTCTTAATTTTTTTTTCTTAAAATGCTAAATAACTTCTTGCTTAATTTGCCAGTTCATATGGACAGAATTTGGAAACAACCACTTTCATTGGCGAGACACTGTTTGCTGTGCTTATTGCCATCTTAGGCCTTGTACTATTTGCCCATCTGATTGGGAATATGCAGGTGAGAGACTGAAAGATAAATTCTGTTCTTTGTTCATTGAATTCTGTTGAAAGATGGAAATTCAAATTCTCTTGATTCTTCATTTAATAAAGAACCCAACAATGGGTATTTATAGAGTACAAGAGCCTAATTATAAAAGGAAAATATAATATCTAATCATAAAAGGAAAAGACGACCTAATCATAAAAGGAAAAGATTCTACTTAGTTATAAAAGGAAAATATATAAAATAATATTTAATCTAATCCTAAAAGGAATAAATAATTAAAAAAGATAAAAATATTATTTTACTAAAATTAACATAAACCAACAAATTCAGAATATGAGTGTTGAATTGCCTTGAACTATGTTGTATTGCGCTAGCATTGTTTGGTCGGGTCTTGCTGCCCGTTCACCTAGGTGGAAATATGTAATTGAATTCATACTTGTATATTGGACTTTTATGTAATATGGACTATATATTGTGTTAGGGTCTTATGAGAGTGCACCATATAAACTCTCTCTTAAAACCTTAGTTTTGTTTGATTAAGTAATTTGTATTCTTATGTCCTAAATGAAATGGTTTCTCCCCTCTGCATGTGTATGTAACAAACACAACGTTAGTAAACTACTAAATCATTGTATTATTTGCCTCGCTTTTTTTTAAAATTCTTGTTCTGGTTATTTATAGCAATGAGAATAAAGCAGCCCTAGTTTATACTGATGTTGGATCGTTAAGTTGTTAAAAAGGTTGGTTTTATTGCCTTTCCTTGACATGCTTACCCCTGTGTCTGTTCATTTAATTGAATTCATTAACATGCGCTGTTTGAACTTTTTTTTGATGCAGACGTATCTGCAATCCCTCACTGTGAGGCTTGAAGAATGGAGACTGAAACGAAGAGACACCGAAGAGTGGATGAGGCATCGACAACTACCTTATGACTTGAAACGACGTGTTCGACGCTTCGTACAATTTAAGTGGGTAGCAACTCGAGGAGTTGCTGAAGAATCCATCTTGCAAAGCTTGCCTGCTGACCTTCGACGCGATATTCAGTGCCACCTATGTCTAGATCTTGTCCGACGAGTATGATTCTCTTGCATATCTTTTCTTTACTTTTACGAGCAGTTTGAACTGGCATCATCTGCTTTCCAGTTCTCATTTCTCAACTTCTCAAGCCATACTATCAAGGCTTATGGCTCCTACATGTTTTCAGGTCCCTTTCTTCGCACAGATGGACGATCAGCTACTTGATGCAATATGTGAACGCCTGGTATCCTCATTGAGCACTGAGGGTACCTACATTGTACGAGAGGGTGACCCGGTAACCGAGATGTTATTCATTATCCGAGGCAGATTGGAGAGTTCTACTACAAATGGAGGTCGCTCTGGTTTCTTCAACTCCATAATGCTGTGTCCAGGTGACTTTTGTGGCGAGGAGCTACTTTCTTGGGCCTTGCACCCAAAATCTGCCGCCAACTTGCCGTCCTCAACTAGAACAGTCGAAGCGCTCAATGAAGTTGAAGCTTTCGCACTCCGTGCTGAAGATCTTAAATTTGTGGCCAACCAATTTAGACGTCTGCATAGTAAAAAGTTGCAGCACACATTTCGGTTTTACTCGCATCATTGGAGAACATGGGCAGCTTGCTTTATTCAGGCTGCTTGGCATCGCTATAAGAAAAGGATGATAGCAAAAGATCTTTTAATGAAGGAATCATTTAGATTATTTGAACAAGTGAGTCAAGTAACGGATGAAACTGGCCAAGGAGGGAATCAATTTTCTGTTGCTTCAAATCCCCCTCAGGCAAAAATGTATCTGGATGTTACCTTGCTTGCTTCAAGGTTTGCTGCAAACACAAGGAGAAATGTTCAGAGAATGAGAGATGACATGCCAAAGTTACAGAAGCCGGAAGAACCTGACTTTTCCATCGAGCCGGATAGATAACGATTCCCAGTAGTGTCAACTAGCTATATGTATATCAAATATTGTAAGGTCAGGGAGTAGAAATAGTTGAGGTGCATGTAAACTTGTATGGATACTCACGGATATTAAAAAAAAAAACTAAATTATTTCTCTCGGTGAAGTCAGATGAGCTTCCTTTTTTCTGGCATTTGGTTTTCAGATCTTACATGGACCAGCCTATTTCCTCCCGTTGAGAATTTGCGGAATTTTGAGGAAGTACAAAGCCTACACAAATGATGAGGTGTTCGTCTTGGCTTCTCTTGTGCGAAAATGTGAAATCGATTCAAACCAATAACGAGCAGCTGTGCGGGAACAACGGTATGATTGAAACCTCTTGTTCTTCTTTCTTTCTCTTTTCGAATAAAGAGAAACACATTCAAGATGTAACATGAAAGTAAAGAGAGAGAGAATGACACAAGATTTAAGTGATTCACCCAAATTAGGGCTAATCTATTATGAAAAGCAAGATTCAAATAGTATTTACTAAGGAGTTTTTCAAGAGTACAAGTGAAGTTTCTTGGAGTTCTAAACTACGATCTTAATTTTGGAATTGCTTCTCAAAGCTACTGAATGAACTACTCTAAAATCGTGCTAACTACTGCTAATAACTAATCCTTATATAGAAGTTATTATAACAAACCTGTAACTAACTTTCTGTTACAGATCCTGATACAATATAACTTGTACGGTATAATTAAGATTGTTTTGCTTGATTCAACTCCTTAAATTAAATAAAGATAGTATGTTGGAACATCCTGTTATATCTTGTTATAACTGCTCTTGATTTACACCTCCCCTGGGAATGCGACTTCATAAACGGTGTATTAATGAATCCCATTAGAATATGTTCTATTCTTATAGACAGTAACTGAGTTTGTTCGATGGTTAAACGACCTGTGGAAAATGTAATTAAAGTTATGTCAATAGATGCCAACCACCATCGATAACTTAGTGGTTAAAGCCTAAAAGACACTAAAAAATCAAATGGTAGTGGGTTCAATCCATGGTGACTAGTTATATAAAAATTAATTTTCTATAAATTTTTTTGACATTTAAATTTGTAAGGTCAGATGAAATGTCTTATTGAGAATAATTGAGGTGCGCGTAGACATGGTTAGCATGTTAACTGCAGAATTATGGCAGAATGGGCTGATGCTGGGCTAGAAAGCTTTACTTCAAATTTTAAGATCAGCGACACATTACATGTCTTTTTTTCCTGGAATTTTCTGACATTCATCATCCCTTGTTTTTATTTCCAAGAACATATCTTGTTGAATATGCACATATGATAAGACTACCTTAGGTTCATGGGGTTGTAAAAGTAATCCATTTCATCAATGTACAAACAGTAATAGAAGTTCAAAAGTTAATATGTCAAATCCAATAGTTTGTTGCATTCTGATTGAAACCATCAACAAAATCAAAGAGAATAAGTATTCCATTAAGTATGCTGTAATGAAATACATATCTAAAGGTTTCGCATCAATGTTGGTTCCATTACATAATCTTTCAAACCATCATGGGGTGGCTCAATTGGTCAAAGAGAGTTTTGAGGTGGATAAGGTGATGAGTTCAATTCCCATGATGTCCACCTACCTATGAATTAATTTTCTACGAGTTTTTTTTGGTGAGCCTATCAAAATAATCTTGATTTTAGGGTAATAGATTTTAAAGATAATGTTTTAGATAAAATACTGGACCCCATGTATTGCAAAAATTCCATGCATTAGAAAAATGCAATAGCCTCTTTTGAGGGTAGAATATTCTTCATGGTTTCTTTCACACAGGGGCGGATCCAGGATTTGAGATTTGGGGGGCCGACATTTCTTTTTCGTGAGTGTATTGATAGGTACGGGCACCTCGACTATTTAGAAGACAAACCTCTTAACATAAAATATTTAATTGTGCATGAAACACTTACAAATTAATTGTTAGGTAGATGACGATCGAGAAATAAATTTATAATCATTCAGCGAAAATTATGTTTCATAAATATATTAAAAAGTTATTTTAAAATTTCAAAAGTTTGATTTCACATCCAAAATTAATGCATCTCTAAATTTTCAATCTATTATCTAATATTATAGTTTTGTATAGAATTAAATATTAATTTTTAAAATTATTTTTTATAAATATAAGTTTATAGAGAAAGTATGGTTTATCGTTTATAATAATTGACAGAAAAATTTTCTTAAAAATATTTTTTAAAATAGTTTTTTTTACATTTTTTAAAGATTTTTGTTGGATAATACATAAAATAAGAAAAATCGTGTTCTATCTTATCAAAAGAAACAAAAAAAACATTATATATTAGAGAAAGATTAACAAAAATAAAAAATATTACACAGAAGAAATAAAATACAAAAATACAAAAATAAAATAAATAAAAGAAGAAAGATAAGGTAAAAAAACATTAAGGATGAACTTATATATTTGAAAAGAAAAAAAATACAAATAGATATAAAGGAAAAGCATAAGAAAAAAAATACAAATAGATATAAAGGAAAAGCATATCATAAGAAGAAAGAAAACCTGAAAAGTCGATTAGGTCAGTGGCACAATGATTTTATTGTTTATTGGTATTTGTCCCCATTTTCCAATATGTACTCAAAAAATAAAATAAAATATAAATAGTATAAAAAAAATAAAAAGTCAAGTAAGAAAGAGAAGGAAATAAAAGTACCAATTATAATACATAAAAACAAATAAAACAATGAAGAGAGAAAAGGAATATGTCCAAAATTAACTAAAAGAATGAAACTAATGAAGCTTCAACTTGGACCACAATATATTTTAGGGGGCATAACCACTAGAGCACTGTTAAAATTATGAGTTTGATGTACATTATAATAAAAATACAATAAAATTGAAAACAATTGGGGGGGCCACGGTCTGCCCATGCTTCCACATCCCCTCATTTTGCTTCTTTCTTCTTAATGAATAATCTACTCTATTTGAATAATCTTCGGTGATAAGGTTCAAAACTTTTGAACTTGTAATACCATATTCGTGACTATACACTTATGTCGATTGATGTATATTTTCCTTATTAGTATTAACTAGGGAAAGAAATCATTTTCATCTAAATTCAACTTTTTAAAAAAGCATCTAATTTCTATCACATTTGATTGTGTCTCTTTCTCTCTACTTTCATTCACACCCTAATATATTAAATTATGATCATGATAATTGACTATAAAATCTCTAATTTTTGCCAACAAGAGCAGAGCTCTACCGGCATCTTGTATAACCTATAACCTCATGGTTACTAGGTTCGAATCCCCCTTCCCCCAATATTGTATCAAAAAAAAAAAAAAAAAGATCTCTAATTTTCGTTTGTTCTTTGTGGTCCAAACTATCACTAAAAAGATGCTAAACATCATTGTAACTTCTAAACTTATTACAAGATCTTTCTCATATTTTATTGAAGCAAAGTTGTATTTTGCTTTCGATTTAATGAAGTTTTTTCTTTCTACAATATGTTTTTGGAGAAGTTAATTATTATATTTATTGAGCAAGTCGTGACAAAAAATTGTAAAAAAAATAACAAAACAAAACAAAACATAACAAAACATAGACACTGACTCTGACACAAATACGCAATGCCTTTTCTTTTGGGGTTGTTTGGCGTATTTAAGAAAGATTTAATCTTAGAATTTATTAATTTGTTGAAAATTTATATCTAAATAAGTCTGTACTATTTTTTCTTTATTTTTATTTTTAAAAATAATTCTTATTTTTAATCATTCATCTATAATTGTTCAATCATTTTTTATTATTTATTTTTAATCTTAACTATTAAAAATAACTACTCATTTTAAATGGACATCCAAACAAGATTTTGACTCTAATTCTTCTGCATAAAACTTATATCAAAACAAATTTTTGGTTAAAACTTTCAATTTTTAACTATTCAATACAATTTTCCAAATAACTCTTTAACTTAAATTCTATCTAAATATGTCAAACAAAATACGGTGTTTTTGAGAACTTAATTATTATATTTAATGAGCAAGTCATGAATAGAGAAATTCAAAAAAAAAAAAAACACACAAAACAAAACACCGACACTGACACAAATACATAATGTTTTGTTTTTTTGACCAAACATAAAGTTTTTTCTTTCTACTATGTTTTTGAGTCGTTAATTATTATTATATTCAACATTGCTCTTTATTATAGGGAGAAAAATCGAAGAAAAGAAACTGCGGAATCTTGCAACCGTGAGAATTGGTAATAAATAATCCAACCCCTAATTGTGTTCGTTCAAAAGTCGTTCAAAAAATGGTTAGTTTATTGAAAAAAAAAAAATGTTCGTTCAAAACCCCATTATTCTTTTTTTTTAGTACATATCAGGAGAGGAAGACAGATACCGATTCATAGAATCGAACCTGTGATATAGGTGTTGAACTGATTTATAACCAAACAATAAAAATCATTATGTCACTAACCCATTCGGTATGAAAACTCCATTATTCAACATCTTATTCTCTTAAACAATTTGTCAAGTGCCTGTTATATTTTGAAGTGATGAAGTCATAAAACTAGCTCTGGGAATATTGGATTATTTCCTAGAAATGTAACATTTACAAAAACAAAGAAACTTAGCAAAATTTCCAACGTCTGAATTGAAAATAATTCTACATATGTTACCTACTCATCATAAGATTTTTCCAGGAAAGTACTCAATTTTGACCACCAAATTATATACCTTCTAAGTTCTATCAATCCATGTTCTCTACCTTCTATCGTTATATTAATTCCACAACCCCAAATTAATGCATCTTTTTGACCACCAACAAATTCGATATTAATGACATACTAAGTGATTGTATGAACACATATTAATTCGACAACCTTTTTTTATGCATATGATCATTAAGATATGCTTTTGAAATTCAACTTTGTTGACCCATGATTATTTAATAGGGTTTTCAACATTAAACTTATTTGGAATAGGTAATTGATTTTTTATGTATTGGATCATATGTTGTTATATGGTTGATGAGACTTGTACTATACAAACTCTCTTAAAATTCTAGTCACAATTTAACCAAACATTTCATATTTTGTCTCATTAACAAAAACATATATTTTCTTTGATCGTGAATGTAGCTAACATATAATTAGTAATACATGAATGTGTTTGGATGAGGTTTGGAATGTGTAGCAAACTCATTTAAATGCTTTTTTTTTCTTTGTAAAGGGGTTAGAGACACAAATAGCCCGGTTATTTTGAATATTAAAAAAAATAATGATTAGAAATGATAAATTATTTTAAATTATTAAAAATAAATTGTTAAAAATGTAAAGTTATTTTTAGTAGGAAAAGTGGAGAGTTGATTTGAGGTAGTTATAATAACTAATTATGAGCGTAGTTTTTTGAAGACTAGTTATTAAATAGTGATTTTTTTTTTAAATTCGTGACTGTGTGGTAGAAATGGATTAAAACCAAACCAAATAATGAATCGCTCCACTCACTCATTCGATATTAAATACTGATTTTAGATCTTCCTAAATTCAAAAAACAAACACCCTTGTGGGCTTTCTTTGTTTTCTCATTGTTTTTGGTAACACTAATCTTTTTTCAATATTTTAAAAGATATTCCTAAACAAATCTCTTGAAAGATTGTTCTTTTTCTGCTTCAACGCGTTGTCGTCAGATGATGTTTGTTGGGTAGTTATAATTTCCTCAGAAATTGCATTAATGGCATCATAGAGTTGTAGTAATTAAAGTCAAACCCCATCTTTATTCCAAGAAAAAACCATCGAATTTGCCATCATAAGCTGAAAGCCAAGCACTTCTTTATCCCCTTGCTAAATATTAGAATCAGTTAATATAGTGAAATACTTTTTTATTTAATTCAACAGCAATTAGGGTATGAAATTCTCTTTCTTCTTTTTTTTTTTCAGTAGAAAATTAATTTCTATGTTGATGACTTTCATGAATTGAACCCATCACATTTGATACATTAAGATTCTCTTTAACTATCAGATCACTCGATTTAGAGTATGGAATTCAAACTTATAATATCTTGATTAATGAGTTATACCCTAAAACCCTGCTTCTTTTAACCATAGTAAAATACTTTCGATTGTAAAAAAAAAAAAAAAAAAAAAAAAATAACTATACCAGTTAAATCTAGAAAATAATTAAATAATTTTAGTATTTAGATAGGATTTAGTTTTAGAATTTATTAACTCCTCGAAAACCTACATCCAAATGAATTTTTATTAACTCTTCATTTTTTCCTTTAAAAATAACTCTCATTTCTAACCATTCATTTTTAATAATTTATTTATAACTACTCAATCATTTCTAACCACTCATTTTTAATTATTCTTTTCATATCAATCAAAATAACTTATTTTTAATCATTTTTTTATTAACTACTAAAAATAACTATTCATTTTAAATCTACCTCCAAACCAATTTTTGACACAATTCTCAATTTTTAACTATTCAATATAATTCTTCAATATAACTCCTAAACCTAAATCCTACGTAAATATGTCAAACAAACACCCCTAAATGTAGTCCTACATATAAATGAATATTATCACCTATTTTCTTTTAATACTATTATTAATACAATAGTAAAACATATTAATAATGATGAAGTCAAGTATTTTAGAATTTGCGTACATTTGTGAGAAGTTCTATCTAATACAATTTCCCAAGAAAATCAAGAAACATGATACGACTTTCTTATTATTATAATATTCCAAAATGGGGACCTCTTTCATGCAAGAAAATTCATGAAAATTCAGTGGGGGCCGAAAGAAAGGACGACAAAAAAAAAAAAAAAAAAAGAACAAGGAAGAAAAACATAACACGTTTAGAGAAAATAAAGCTATAAATAAGGAGGAGGAGAAGCCAAAATACACTTGCAAAATATAAATGGAGATAAAAGGAATAATGGGTAAATTTAAAGGTAAAATTTTGTTGATTTGGGGTTTATGGTTGTTTTGGATTGGGTTGAGTTTTGGAGCAAAAATAGGTATCAATGAAAATAGAACAAGTATTAGAGGGAATAATTATAAGGTGAATATTAAAAATTTGATACATGTTGGGGCAGTTGTTGATGAGCTTACACCCTCCATCGGTGGGGCTGCACAAAAATGCATCAAAATGGCTCTGGCGGATTTCTACGCTCTGCATCCAAATTATCGCAACAAGTTGGTTTTGCATACCCGAGATTCGCATGACGATGTCGTTGGCGCAACCTCCGCTGGTGAGCTTCTTTCCGACCTCTTCGATAACAAATATAGTCATTGATATTAATAAATTTTAAACATGCTAGCTAGTCATCAGAAATTCCGACGCTTTTTACATTAGAATAAACAGGTGGAGTTAGTCACCCGGCGAGGGTGATAAAGGGGAACCATTAAATCTTAACATAATTTACATGATGTTATAGGAGTGGAGATGGTCAAATATTCCATGTATTCATCTCTAATTTCTCAAATTTAATCGGCCATGAGAAAATTAATTCAAATATTCTCCACCTTTTTAATTTGAAATCTTAACAATAAAAAAAAAAAATTGTTAAAGTATTTTAATAATAAAAATAAATTATAATATTTATTATTGTTATTGTTTTATTGTTTTCTTATTCAACTATCAACATTTGAAGTGACAATGTTCAAAACTATTTTTTTTTATCCAAATTAATTTAAAAATATTGGAGTAGTTTTGTTTATGATTTTTGTACTTTCCTCAGCAACTTTTCTTCATATATTTTATTGTTGATCTATTTACACATGCATGTGATATTTTTCATTAAACTCATTTTTATTATCTATTTCCATTTACTTTCTCACACTCTCTTCTTTATTTTTGTTTTTTCTTTAATTTACCTACATATTATTTCTCACCTATTTATTTGTAAAAATAATACGCTATATACTTTTTTTTTTGAGAAACAATACGCTATATACTTAACTAACACTTTAGGATATATATTTTTTAAACTAAAAATAACTAATCAATGTAATATTTAGAGTTATTTATTTTTGCCAATAAAAGCAACTGTAACCCATTTTTGTCCAACCTAATAACCATTAAGTTATATTATTTTATCAAGCTTGTGCATACTTCAAATAATATTTATCACATAACTCTATAATATTTTGATGTTAAAGAAACTTATAGAAAATTAGTTTTTTGGTGGGTAGCCATCCTAACTTGAATCTAATGCTAATTATTCTTAAAAAAGAATCAACTGAACCTAAATTTTGCCTAGAATTTGGCTATCTTGGAGCTTTTTTTCTTTTTATAGAAATATCTTCGAGCATTAGAGCCCTGCGTCATGTGATATTAAGGAGTATCATCCTACGTTTTTTTTTTTTTTTTTGTAAAAAAAAACATATCATCCTACTCATATATGTATATTATAGCTAATTCACAATGCTGGAAATAATGTAATCCTTGGACGTATTCATTTTTAAGTTGCTTTTAGGACAGTCTTCTAATTTTAAGATTAATCTTTGAGTAGAAACATATTTTAAACAATTATCTTCCTTTTTTACTGATAACATAAAAATTTGGAACATATGATCTATAAAAAAAACCAATGAAAAACATATTAGAAGAAATTTTTCACGCGTTAATTATATTCGACAAGTTAGTCGGAAACTAATCAAAACTTAGGGAGTTACTAATAAAGAAATCTTTAAATCAATCACTCAAAAGAAATGACCTTCTTATAAATAGAAGTGAAAGATTCCAAAATATTGATGTTCTTTTTACAATCGAGCTCCTACATTTATTTCATCAATATTATTGTTAACTCGTATAGTTCACTTTCTTTGACTCTATCCATGAATTACTTAGTAGTCAATCTTTCACAACGAGATCCACCTTTATAGTAAAAGGTATTGCATCACGATGACTGGCTATTTTTTTTAGTACAAGCGTGATCATAGAGTAAAAATGAATAAATATCAAACCAGATAAAAAATCATGTCAACGACCCATTCCTTACTCGGGTTTACTCGGGTGATTGGTTATATACATTAGTGTTTGTAGTTAATGAAAATCACTTGATTATACATAGATAATCACTTTATAAATTTGTTGGTTGTAGTGGTGGACTTAGTAAAGAACGAAAAAGTGCACGCAGTGATAGGCCCAGAGAGTTCAAGCGAGGCGACCTTCACGATCAAGCTCGGCGAAAAGGCCAGAGTCCCAATCATCTCCTTCTCCGCCACCAGCCTCTCCATCTCGCCGTCGCAAAGCCCCTTCTTCATCAGAACAGCGCAGAATGATTCCTCTCAGGTCAAAGCCATCACCGCCATCGTCAAAGGATTCAGCTGGCACGAGCTCGTCCTCATCTACGAAGACACCGACTACGGCAAAGGCCTCATCCCCTTCCTCACCGATTCCCTCCAACAATCCAACATCCGAATCCCCTTCAAATACGCCATCGAAACCGCCATGGATACGCACCAGATCTCTGCGCAGCTTCACAAGATGAAGAATCGCCAGACTAGGGTTTTCCTCGTTCATGTCACTTCTCGATTTGGGTCTGTTCTGTTCCCGATTGTGGACAAGTTGGGGATGATGAATGATGGGTATGCTTGGATTTTGACGAATTCGCTTTCCAACTGTCTGGATGCCATGGATCCGGTGGTGATTCAATCGATGGAGGGTGTTTTGGGGATTCGGCCGTATTTTCCTGATTCGGAGAGGTTGGAGAATTTTAAGAAGAGATGGAGGTGGTCGGCGCCGGAGATTAACATTTATGGTTTGTGGGCTTATGATACCATTTGGGCTTTGGCTATGGCGGCTGAGAGGATTGGGGATGTCAGCGATTTGGGGTTCCTTAAAACTGAGGGGAAAACTGATATTGAGAATTTGGGGGTTTCTGAATTGGGTCCTAAGTTGTTGAAGGAGATGTTGAACATTAGGTTTCAGGGTTTGAGTGGGGATTTTCATTTGGTTAATGGGCATTTGCAGCCATCTGCTTTTGAAATCTTCAATGTGATTGGGAGAGGTGAGAGGATTGTTGGGTGTTGGAGTCCTGAAAAGGGGATTTGTAGAAAAATATCTGATAATAAACCAAATGAGAAATATTCAACTTCAGTTACTAAGTTGAAGAAGATAATATGGCCTGGTGATTCCATTACTGCACCTAAAGGTTGGGCTGTGCCTGCTGATGGGGAGAAATTTAGAATTGGGGTTCCTAAAAAACAAGGGTTTAATGAGTTTTTGGATGTGACTAGAAATCCTTTAACAGGGGAGCTTAATTTTACTGGGTTTTGCATAGATGTGTTTAGGGCTGTTGCTGAGGCTTTGCCTTTCCCTCTTCCTTATGAATTTGAACTGTCCAGAGATGAAGCTGGGGATAGCTCTGTTATTTATGATCATCTTCTTCACCAACTCGCCGAGAGCGAGGTCTGTGCATTCCCGTTTTATTTACATCTGAGTTACTGTTTTGTAGCCAAGTCCAGCAATCAGTCCCAGCATTTGCACCCAATAGTCTAGCTTGCTTAAAGTTTTCAAAACTGGGCAGGATATATATATTTTTTTCTTTTATTATAATAATAATCAAGATTCCATTTGATTCTAAATTTCTAATGTTGATAGCTTGATCATCATCATCATCAACATATTTCTTTTGACTACCAAGATTTCTCAATATTTCGGTCACTTCCACTTGGTGAAGTTAAATTATAATATTACTTTAATGTCATGAGCTTTTGTGTTTAGTATTCTGACTAGCATATATTCGTGTGTATATAAGTCTATCACTCTATCTTTATTGGACAATGAACAATGCATTAAAAGAGAGAGTAATATGTTAATTAACCTCACTGGTGTTAACCATTACGAGTTCAATCCATTTTGGCTACCTACTTAAGAATTAATTTCCTACAAATTTCTTTGATATTCGAATATTGAAGGATCAAACAACAAGTCATGTGACAATAATTGAGATGCACATAAGTTGGCCCAAAGAGTCACGGATATCAAAACAAAATTAAATTCACTGGTGTTGTGTGTGTACTTGATGAATTGAAGGATTGACTCTTATCTTTTGTTTGTTTATTAATCTTTTTTGGGTGTGGGAAGAAATTCGATGCAGTCGTAGGAGATATTACGATTATAGCCAGCCGAGCAAATTATGTAGATTTTTCATTGCCATATACCGACTCGGGCGTGACAATGCTCGTTCCTGTCAAACACAACATGCATCGTAGTATGTGGGTTTTCTTGCAACCTCTGAGCTTGAATCTATGGCTTACGAGCTTTGCAGCTTCCATAGCAACAGGCGTTGTTCTTCTCATTTTAGAACACAATGGAAAAATGGAATCGTTGCAATCATTGGAGCTACTCTGTTTAATCCTTTGGTTTCCCTTCTCCTCTATGGTTCTTCCTGAAAGTAAGCCCAATTTCTTTCTTAATGCTTGTTGGATTGAGTTTTTGGAAAATAGATCATGTGTTAAAACAAGAAAACTGAAGTTTCCTTTTTATTTTTGCTGAACAGGACAAATGGTGACCAATACACGCTCTAGATTTGTGCTTGTGGTTTGGTTGTTTCTGGCTTTTGTTCTAATGCAGAGTTACACAGCAAGCCTGTCTTCAATCTTAATGTCAAATCACCTGCAGCCTAAGTTTATTAGTGTGAATGAACTTATATCCAAGGGCTACTATGTTGGATATCAAGAGGGTTCCTTTATAAAATCTTTGTTGATAGAGCAGTTGAAATTTAATGAATCTAAGTTAAAATCTTATGCAAACGTCGAGGAGTATCGTAAGGCGTTGTCCAAAGGGAGTGAAAATGGTGGTGTTGCTGCAATCTTTGATGAAATTCCATACCTTAAGGTCTTCCTTACAAAATATGGCTCCGATTTCACCATGGCTGGACCTATATATCGAACAGACGGATTTGGCTTTGTAAGTGTTTATCTCAGGCAATATTCAAAGTTCTTCAATTCATATTTGCAGCTGATGATTAATAATAGTCAAGGGACAAAAAACCAGAAACCAACCCATTGCTTAAAAAACAAATTTTTGCTTTTGCCTTTTGACTTAAAAGTTAGGTTCCATTTGATAACCATTTTGTTTTTCGTTTTTTGTATTCGAAATTTAAGCCTATAATTACTATTTTACCATATTTTTTTCTTACTTGCATATCTGTATCTTATTTATATTTGTAAAAACCAAACAAAAATTTGGAAATTTTTTTTTCAAAAACTTGTTTTTGTTTTTGAAATTTGGTTAGCATTCACATATTTTCTTAAGGAAAGATGGAGATATTGTAGGAAAGATGGAACATATGTTAAGAAACTTGAGTAAAAATGAACCAAAGTTTCAAAAACAAAAAACAAAAAGTCAAATGGTAATCAGACGAGGACAGTTATTGACACCATTGAATTGAATTTAACAACATTTGGGATTCGATCTCGTAAGCAACTAGTTACTATAATACATGATGTCATAAAGAGTACTATTCCTTTTGGCAATAACATCATTGAGTTCAGATTGTGTTATATGTAATATTGGTTCGACCTATACCGAAGTTTCTTGCTAATTTCAGGCATTTCCACTTAATTCCCGGTTAGTACCTTATGTATCAAGAGCAATATTGAACGTGACAGAGGGGGAGAAAATGATGACAATTCAAACGAAATACTTTGGAGCTGGAAATCAAAATCAAGATAGCTCCATCTCCTCCCCAGACAGTCCATGTCTCGAGGTATCGAGCTTCGGGGGCCTCTTTATAGTCGCCGGGATAGCTCTGCTGCTGGCTTTGATCGGTCCAAAAACCTTCATCTGGCAAAAGCCGGCCTCAGTGGCTAAGACATATTACAGAAAATATGTGTCGTTTCAGCAGCATTCACAGACTGATGAGAAGAACAAGGAAATGGAAGACATGCCGAAATCGACAGAACCAGAGGCTGTTTCAGCTGATGCAGATCATGACTGCCACGATGGAAGTGCAGGTACAGCAAAACATGTCACAGATAGCAGTAGCTAGCTTTAGTCTTTTAATTAACACTACTTTTTTACACATAAGTGAGCATCTAAAGCTACCATTTTCATATGGAAGTTACACCCAATTAAAATAATCAGCAGTCTAAATTTAGCTGGAATCAGCAGTCTAGTATTTTTCCTCTTCTGTCGAGTGAAAACAGAAGAAAAAAAAAACTATTGCTCAATTCATCTTAGTCTATTCCAGCAACTTGTTGATCTCAATGTGATATGATCAGTATTGGTGTTTTCTATTATTTCTTCTCTTTCTACATTGATTGTGTTTGTTTTAAGGAGACAAAGAGCTAGATGAAGAGGTGTCATAAATTGCTTTTCCTTATCTCAGTTATCTATTTTAGCAAGAATCAAAGAACAAGATGAAGACAAAGAACAAGTTTGTGTAAGTTATCTATTTTAGCATGATATACATTAATGTATGAGTGTCAAGTCCAACTTTTGACATTGATCACTTTTCAATTATATATAAAATATATATAATTGGGCTTTGAGGGTATGCTCCCCTCAAGGTCCTAAGTTCGAGATTCACCTGTGAAATTATTCTTTCGATGTCTCCGGTGCCTGACCTAGGGACGGGCGTGGTTACCTTATTCAAAAAAAAAATATATATATAAAATATAATTTCTGGCCCCCTTCTAGATCCGTCCACTGGTGGCCGGTGCTTCACTTTTCTTAAAAACTGACATTTCATATTTTTTCAAAAAAAAAAAACTGACATTTGATTTTCTATAATATTTTCTTGTTTTTTCATTATTTTATTACTTTGAAAATAATAAAGCCACACGTAAAAGGGGAAGCAAAATGGGAAGCTAATTAAAGAGGGCATGAGTTAAACTTATTTACCAAAATGCCATGTGAAAACTATTTTCCTAATTTGCAATTCAAGGCAAAAGGCCAGTTTCTTTATTCTTTTTAAATCTCTTTTACTTCGGCTGTAGTTATGAAAACTTAAATTAGGTTCTTTTCAAAAAAACAAAAAAATTTAGGGATCGTTTGATAATCGTTTTTTTTTTTTTCTTACTTTTTTAAGAATAGATTTGTATGATAATCAATTTCGATTTTTGTTTTTAAATTTTTTTTAAAAATATTTAAAAAATTCTAAAAACTAAAAAAAGTAGCTTTCAAAAATAAATTTTTCTTTAAAAAAAGTATGAAAAGAACAAGAATAAATAGTAAAAAACTAAAAAAATTCAAACAAATTACAATATTTGAAAACAAAAAACAGTTATCAAACATGTTATTTAATTTTTTATTTTTAAAAATATAAAACTAAAATGAGTTATCAAACATATATGATTTTTTTTTTTAAACAAAGAAATAAAAGACTAAAAAAAAAGAAATGATTATAAAAGGGAGCCTTATTTTTTGTTTTCCTTTCCTTCCATTCAGCCATATGCCAAAATACATGGCTTACTTAAAGGCTAAAAAGAATTGTGAGTATTTATAATTATCCCAAATGAGATATTTCCCTTATTTATTATTAAATTCTTAATTGATTTCAAGTTTACAATTATGGAAGATTTAAATTGTTTGCAAAATAAAGACTAAGGCTAATTTAAAAATAAAATTTAAATTCTTATTCAAGGTAATTTAATTTTTAACAAGGCTCGGAATAAATAATTTATTCTAAAATTTGGCCTCGTTGAATTTATTGCATTCCATAAATCACACGAATTTCACGAATCATCAAACTATTGTCGAACAGAATGTATAGCTAATAAATGTGTTATTTGCATCATATGTATCACACAGATTTCAAGAATCGTCAAATTATTGTTGATCATGTCGATTTTCGAGGAGTTATTACAATCACCCTTAAAAAAATTCATTCAAACGAGTTATTGTAATCACTCATTTTTAACCACTTAAAAATAATCACTCATTTCAAATCAATCCTTCATTTTAAACCACTTATCATACAACCCCTTCTCTAAAATCTCAATCCAAACAAATTTTTTCATGCAATTCCCTCTCCCAAAATCATTATCCAAATGAACTATTGTCTGTGCCTCCTCCATGGTAAAATTACATCCAAACAAAGTATTTTACAAATCCAAATATTTAATCAATCAAAATAGCTATTCATTCCTTCATCCTCCGGATCCTTATCCAAACAGGAGGTCAAAGATTTCCCTGTAAAGAGAAGAAAAGAGAAAAAGACTTCCCAAGTCAAGTTTTGGCAGTACTGCATGTCTTCAATTTCCATAATAATGGCAATGATTAAATGACCATAATAAATCAAATTTATAATCTTCTAACTTTTTTTGTTATATATATTTTAAAATGTTTCAGTCAATTTATACCATAGTTCAATGACACTTTTTAAGACATTTTTAACGAATAAATCAAAATCCATCCAATTAATCATGTTGGTATAATAAGAAATCAGAGGAAACCCCAATACTTGTTTGACCCAAGTGTGTTAAATTTTATTTTATAATCATTATTTTTTTTTTTTAAATGTACAAGCTATGACTTGTGTCTAGACTAAAAGCCTAAAGTCTGTGGCTGTAAATAACCCACATTTTAATAATCTCCATCTTCTCATGTTTTTGGATTATAGAATTGGTTTCATTTCAACTTGAAAAGTCTCATTCTTTCGGTAAAAAAAAAAAAAAAAGAATCCCCTCGTTTTTATGGAACGATAACTTTCCTTCCAACCCAAGACCAAATGCAAGTTTTTTAGACACTCAAGTAATCAATAGAGAAAATTGCAAAAATTACTCCTGAACTATGGTGTTTGTAACAATTATCTTTCTAAACTTTCAATTTGATTAATTACTTCGCTAAAGTTTGATTATAGAAATTTTTGCAAAAACTGATCGACCCAGAAGGAATTTGTTTATAAATTTGCATATTGCAGAGATGCAGAAGCCTTGTGTGTAATAGGATATTAGTTTTCCCTTTGACTTAGTCAATAGCTTGTCTCTCTTGTATAAATATCTCTTCTATTTCTTAATAATAATCTATCTCTTTCATTCTTTCATTAGCCAATAACATGGTATGAGAGCAGGGGAAAAACTGACCTGTCTCTTTCTTTTTTCTTTTCTTTCTCTCTTATGTTATCAACTGTAAAACATCAAAAGAAGTCTGGGAATCCCTTGCAAAAGCCTTTTCATCATCGTTAAGATCCAACATCGTAAGTCTGAAATCAGAATTACAGAGTATAGTCAAGCAACCAGGTGAATCAATCCATCTTTATATTCAAAGAATTCAATCTATTGTTCATTGGCTTTCTGTTGTTTCTGTTCAAATGGACCCTGAAGATCTTGCAATATACACCGTCAATGGGCTCCCCTCCGCCTATAATGTCTTTCGAACATCACTCACAACCAGATCTCAGTCTATTACCTTTGATGAGTTACAAACTCTGTTAAAAATAGAATGTAATAACCTCCCCCTTTAGAGAGTTTATTTCAAATAAATAATGGTCTTTTGGTGGTTTTTCAGAATAAAAAGGGGTAAAATGGTCTTTCTGCTATTGTATTTAAATGCATCTCGGATCCCTAGGGCTGCCACTTCACTGTTCAACCTCGAGCTCCGCGCCGCCTTCCTTCTCTCTCCCCGATTTTCCGACCAGCATCCCCGTCGCCGATAGTGCAGTCCCGGCGAGCTTGTGGTGTGACGCGCGACTGCGTTGAGGAGGATCTTCGTGTGTGTGTGTGCAGCCGAGTAGTTCGCGTGCAGGCCGCCAGTCGCGTGTGTGTGGGTTCGACGGCGCAGCCTTTCAGCCGGTCGGGTCGTGGGTCCTCGTCGCTGCCGTCTACGCCGGTCGTCGCAGGTAGTGTGGGTAAGGCCTCTCTCTCTCCCTTCTTTCTTTCTCTTATTTTTGAGTTAGGGTGAAAATGGTGGCCAGCTGAAGAAGAAGGTGGGTGTTTGGAAGTGGGGTTATGGTTATTTAAGTTGGGTTAAAGCTATTCTAATGAGGAATAGGGGCTGTTTGGTTCAGGTTCAAGCTTGTTTTTATGAGGGATTAGGCTTGTTTGATTGCATGTATAAGGCTATTCAAGTGAAGTTTAGGGGTTGTTTGTTTTAGGTTCAAACTCATTAAAGTAGTGGTTTAGACTTGTTTTAGGTTCAAAATATAGATATATAAATTGGTACTAGAATTTCATAATCAAAATAATTACCTTGGATTGTCAAATATCTATCTCTGATACTATCATAAATAAAAAAAGTAAACATAACATTGAGCTCAAAATTTCCCGATAAAATGTCATCCTCGACTGTAACCAAATAAAATGATGATATGATTCGATGCATTTATTTGTTTAGAAGAATCCCCACTAGGATATAGAGCTAATTTCCTACAATAAAAAAATAGCATATTTCAATTAAAGAAATAATAATGATGATGATGAATTAATTTTTTTTTTTGAAATTGAGAAATCCGAAAAAACAACCTTCCAAAACCTAGATTCGAGATATTAAACCTCTTTTTAGATTTTCCTAGAGATCATGAACCTTAGAACTTTATTAGATAGTGTGAACATTCATTTTTTAAATGAGTAATCCTTCTATCTTATAAAGATGAAAAGATATCCTCATCTTATAAATATGAGATTCTCAACCTACCTCGTGAATTGAATTATTAATTATAAAATTACCATTTATAACCCATGGCATTGAAGATATGCGATTCATATCTATGAGTTTCTCCTTTACAAATTGCAGTCTTAAGCCCGAAAAGTTTTGGACTTTTAAGGTATAATCTTTTGGTTTTTCATCTCGGTAGGACCTTATACCTACAAAAAAAATATATAAAGTAAAAATATAATGTATCTAGTTAACAAATTTACAAACTAATTAAAATTTTATTGTTAACTAATGAACAAATTATTAGAACATAAATACCTGGAAGTGAATTTCCCATATTTCTTTGTTTTCTCACCAGTTAGCAGAAAAGATTAATTATAATGCTTAAATGAGAGGTTCTTAGTTTTTATATAAACTATTATGGAGAGAGAATCTAGGAATTTAAATTTCTTTAGATTTCTAGAGATTTCTTACGATTCTGTTTTTAATTATCATTATTTAAGAAATTTAGGGGTTGTTTTGATTTTCTCTTATTTGGTTCCAAATATAACTCTTATGTGGTTCTTTAATTTATAATCTTGATTTTCTTGATTTTTATTATTTTGTTTTCCCTTTCATTTCGTAAATGTTTTCTCATTCTTAATCTTATATTAAAGATTTAATTTAGAGTCTTGGAGAATTATCTCCTGATTTCTCTTTAATTTTTCTTCTTATCTGATAATATTTTGAGACGGAGTAAAATATTTGCAAATTTGTTTTTGATTGATATTTTTAATTCTAAGATATTTAAGATTGGAAATTTGAACCTACCTTAAATTTTTATTTTATTTTGAATTCTACTCTTTGAGATACCAATAAATTATTCTGCTCGCTTGGTTAATACTGACAATTATAACTTACAAAAACAATAATATCAACAATTATAGATACTTACAAATGATAGATTTTAGGAATATTAAATTATCGATATTTTTGTTAAAGAATAAAATATACATTTTCAAAACTTTTTAGTATATTTATTTGAAGATGCTTTCAGATTTGATATTTGATAGAATTTTAAACCTTTTCACAACATTATGGATAGACACGATTTAAATTGTGATAAACCTCTAAACCGGGCTATTCTTTATAATTAGTTGATAAATTAATCTTTGAATTGATGGTTGGAATTAGTGGTGGTTGAAGGCTTGAGCTTTTAAGGAGTAAATTTGTAATCCATTTCTTTGGTATCTCTCGATGTCTCGGTTATAGTAGATTGAAGCTTTGATTTCTAGTTTTTTCGATAAAAAAACTTCTAATAATCTTAGCTAAAAAAATAGTAATCTTATGAACTTATAATTGTAGTGAGAGCTCGGACATGGAACATGTGGGCTTTGCCCTAAAATGGAATAAAACATAGAGGAAATTGAATTATGACTCCTATTAATACACTCAAAAGGACCCAAAGGCCAAACAAGAATTGCCCCTCTATGCTTGCAACACAGTAGAACTTTTTCTTTTTTTTGTTTTCAAATTGGTTACGAGCTTCGCTCCACTATCTTCGGAAGTAACCACGTCTGTCCCTAAACTAAGTACTCGGAGACATCGAAGAAATGGAAACATACAAATTAATGTTACGGGTAAGTCTCGAACTTGAGACGACTTTGAGAGAAGTATACCTTCAAAATCCAAGTTTTCGACCATCCCACTACTCTTAAGGGACTAGTAGAAGACTAGTGCTCAATCAGATTTACAGATTTCTCCCTCGTCGGATATGGTTTTCACACCTTCAAAATGCATGTATCAACTCAACTAGGCTAGGGAAGGTGTAGAGGTAGAACTTAGAATTAAGTGTGGCAAATTTTGTAAACAAGTACGCAATCTCATCATCAATTACATAGCCTACACAATATAGATCTAGGCTTTCCTTTATTAAAAAAGAAAATGTGATACTGTCCAAAGTGGAAAGATTAATAACACAACATCCAATCAAAACAACCAAAAGTAATCATCTAAGTAAGTGCAATTGATACGGTTTAAATAATATTATAAATTTTATGGTTTTTTGGGCTATTTGTTTGAAGTAATCTTTTGAAATTTGATATTCTATGTCTTATTTATATATATATATATATTCGTAGAAAGTTAATCGACAACAAAAAAGTTAAAGTTTCGACATTTCTCAAAATTTATCAGGAATGAATTATACCCAAAACTCACACGTGCAATGGCATTGGTAAAAACCAGGCTTCCAGAGGGGAGGGGTACAGAATCATATTATGAAAGATGGAAAAATAAAATGTAAATGTAAATGAAATGTGTCACATAAGTCACCAAACAAGGTGGAAAAATAAAAACAAGAATGGAATGGGCTTATTGAACCAAGGAGAGAGGAGGAGAAATGATGTGTGGAGGATGAGTCAGTCACCCATAAAAATGTAAATGAAAGAAGAAATGCGAGTAATAGTTTAACGACATAAATGAGTATTTAAATTCAAAGGGCATAGAATTAAATCTACTATCACCGATTGTTGGTAAACTCCAAAAAAAAAAAAAAGTGATTAAGCACTTGTTTACAATTTAAGAAGGTGTTTGGATAAGAAGTTAGTTTGAAGAGTTATTTTGAGTAGTTAGAAATTAAGAATTGCTGTAAAAAATTCGTTTGGATATGATTTTTTTTTATAGTAGAGTTAGAGATAATAACTTGTTTGGATGTGGATTTGAAATAAGTAGTTATTTTGAGTAGTTAGAAATAAATGATTAAAAATGAGAAGTTATTTTGAGTAGCTAAAAATGAGTGTTTAGAAATGAGGAGTTATTTTTTGCAGTAAAAATGAGGAGTTGTTTTTAGTAGTTACAATAACTCGATGCACATGCTTTTGAACTCTAACTATCATGGAGTGACCAAGTGGAAAAAAGACTACTCTGTAGTTGCAAATGCAGCTGCTGGTCGAGTGATCTTTCCCGACCAGTTCGTGTTGATATCTGGTCCGCCAATAAAGGATAGCAAGTCAGGGAAGTTCAAAAACCACTTGCTTAAAATTGCTGGAGTCAAGACACTGGATTCTGTGGAGATGGTAAGTTACATGATTGTGATTTTATCCTTCTAACTAGTTTTTATCAAGGAACTTTGAGATAATGAGTAGTTTCTCATTAGTTCATTTGACCATGATGTTGTTTCTGTTTTTATGTGTTGAAAACAAAAAAGTTCTCAAATGGTTCTTAGATATGTTCTTTCTCTTGCTCTATAGAATGTGAGGCAAGCATCTCGAACGCTCAAGCGGAGAAGAATTTGATTGTATCAGAGAAGGAACATGGAGAAGAATTTTGATCTCGAACGCTCATTACCCTCACGAGTGCGTTCTCCGACACCAGCAAACTCGGAGAAACCACCTGTTAAAATAGAAAAGTGATATTAGATACAATACAACATAAAAGAAAAAAAAAAACAAACCATGAACTTTTGCAACATTGTTGATAAGTTCCATGATAAGCACAGTTTTTCCCACACTGGCACCACCAAAAAGCCCAATCTTTCCTTGGCTTTTTGGCATCAAGAGATTCTCAAAGGTGGTGGGCTTTTGGGATCTTTTGACAAAGGAACATTGAGGTATACACATCTTCTAAAATTTGAAGGAGAAGCCAACAATGAAGAGATAGTGAGGGGAAGAACCACATGGAAGAAGAAGCTTACCACTATACCATTTTCAACACACTAAATTTGACGTATAGCAGTCTCGTGCCTCTTTATGAAGACGATGACAACGCGACATTCCTGAAAACAATAAGCAAGGATGCTTTATGTGAAACTTGTCATTTTGTTCAAGATTTTCATAGTCTTGTTCTGCTTTACAAGGGAGAGTTCATCAGATGGAGCTGCTCCTGCAAATGCAATAGAAATGACAGTATCCCTTCAAAGAGTCCATGTATTATAATGTAAACATACTAAAAAAACAGTGGTAAGTTGTAATATATTGGTTATCATTTGGATAAGGAAAAATAAGCTGAACCATCATGGAGATATTTGAAGATGCATTTTGATTTTCTTTCCTTTTTATTGTTTAACATTTTAAAAGATTCCAGTGCTATACTAACATTTCTTTACATTGGAAGCTTGTTCTGTACTACAAATATCAATGGAGATAGAAAAATTAAATACAAAAATATATCAAGATCAAAATCAACCTGAAACATAAATACAAAAACCAGACAAAAGAACAGAGCAAATTCCAAATCTAACCTTGCATCCTAAAATCTAGAGAGCAAAAAAAAACCACTCAGGAAACATATTTCTCCAAAAGGAAAATATTGCTCATCTTTTCTAAGAGGAAAATCATGTACAATGTGGGTTGCGAAGAAACCAAAGAATAGTCTACCACAGCTGCTGAGAGATCATTGCTTCTTTCTTGCTAAAATCTGAGGGGGTGTTTGGATTTTGGTGTTAAAAAGAGGAGAAGAGAGAAAGTTGAAAAGAAAGAGGAAGTAAGTGATTTGGAGATATGAAATAGTTGTTTGGAGATTGATGTTTTGGAGAGAAATGTTGTAAAAGTATTTATTTTATATTGATTTTTTATAATATAACGATTATAGATTTTTGCATTGATTGATAAATATAATATATTTTATTTTGTATGGTTGAAAATTAGAGAAAGTTTGATATGCTATTTGATAAGATTAGATAAAAGATTTGATGTGATATTAGAGGAGAGGTTGGAGAGAAGTTGGAGAAAGGTTGATGTCCTAAAAACAATGGAATTCTCCTTCCTCTCCTCTGTTCAACACCAGCCTTCAGATTTGAGCTCGGAAATCGGTATTTGTCCCTCCTCTCCCAATATGTACTCAAAAAAAAAAAGAAAAAAAAAAGGAGAGGTTGGGGGAGTGCAGCCCCAATTGAGATCCAGAACATTATCAGCCAAAAGGGCATTGGTTTGGGATATATACCATGTCCAAGCTTTATACAAATAAGAAGCTCAATGATGCAAATTGCGAGCGAGAGCCAACAAAACGCCCCAACTTTCTTCACACGCTTTCCGGAATATATTATTACGAGTCAAGACAGATGGATTCATTCGGGAGAATAGGAATTTGTAGGGGTAGAGATAGCGTACCGATCTTGAAGATACGAATTATAGTTTAATCGACATAAATGAATATTTATAATTCAGAGGCCATAGATTTAAATCTACCATCACCGATTGTTGATACACTCCCAAAAAAAGTGATTAAGCACTTGTTTACAACTTAAGAAGGTGTTTGGATAAGGTGTTACTTTGAGTAGTTAGAAATTGAAAGTTTCTGTAAAAAAACTCGTTTGGATGTGATCTTTTTTATTTTTTGTAGAGTTAGAGACAATAACTTATTTTGATATGAATTTAAAAGGAGTAATTCTTTTGAGTAGCTAAAAAATAATGATGAGAAATGAGTAGTTAAAAATGAGTTCTTTTGAGTAGGTAGAAATGAGAAGTTATTTTGAGTAGTTAAAAATGAATGATTAAAAATGAGTGTTTAGAAATGAGGAGTTATTTTTAGTAGTAAAAATGAAGAATTGTTTTTAGTAGTTATAATAACACGATGCACATGCTTTTGAACTCTAGCCATCATGGAGTGACCTAGTGGTCAAAAAGACATTGAAGAATTAAAATATGATAGATTCAATCTATATAGAGTACACCTACCAAAGAATTAATTTACTACGAATTTTTTAGTCACGGATATCTAAAACAATTGACTTACATAGTCTATGGTCCATTCCTACTCCTATCCTAGAGTGAGTTTTCGTGATACCCAATATGAGCGCCAATTTCAAGCTATTTCAAAGATTTCGCCTAATTTTCAGCACATGTAAAGTGTATAGCCCTCAATGGCAATGCAAAATAAAATCAAAATAATGAAGCACAATCTTGAAGTCATGCCAACTTATTTTGCAATTGCAACATGAATTTCAAGTAGGTTCAACTTTCAAGCTCAAATTCAACTAGTAATTAATAAAAGGCACGAATTTGTTTCAACTAGTAATTACATAATTTCAGACTCTGTACAAGAAATCCAAATTAGACCAGAAAAGGCAGGTAAGATAATGAATGAGAAATTTGGAGGAGCAAGTTGTTACACTTAAAAGAAACTTGAATATCAAGTTCTAGTTCCAAAGAAAAATTCGGACAAATGGAAGAAAAAGATACAGAAATCATCAGTGAAGTGCAACAATAGATTAAACTAAGAAAGGAAGAAAGATGAATAGAGATCGTATACGAAGAATATTTATAGCAGAATAATGTAAGATGATCAAAATATTCATATTTTAAGTGAATTGATCGTCTTCCACCAATTCAACTTATTTAATGTAAGTATTTGTTATAGATCAAATATTTTAGAAAAAATGTTATAACTAAAATTGTTGAGGTATAGGACTCTTTGTAGTAATTTTTCTACAAGGATGGTTTTGTTAGGTTTGTATTCTTTTTCTTTTTTTAAAAACCAACTTTTTACGATCATGTATTTAAATTAAAAATGTGAAAGAACTTTTACTGTCATTAAAGAACTTTTTCATTTTTTTTTTTTTTTTTGAGAATCTTTCATTTGGAGTTTCAACAATCAGATGAGTGATAATGTTTTTATTTTGATCATTCAAACAAAAAATCCCACTATTATGTTATTGTTTTTATTTTTTGTATGCATTGGGTAGTTGGGATATTAAAGACTGTTATTAATGAGGTATTTAATTGTTAGCATGTTAGGTTCATCCATGACTTAACCGACATGTCAGATTCTTTTATATATATATATATATATATAATTCACAAGTTCTTATAATTATTGATGGCCACTTTGTTCAATTAATTGCAAATATAGCATTTACTAATATATCAATTTTGTAAATTTAGCATCTTATATTGGTAAACTATCTGTAGTTAAGAGGGTTCTATAAATTTAGAGGTGACCAATTAATGTATGACAATTACTTATCTTTAAAAATTGCTCAAGCAGCATTTTGCAATCGTAATCAAAATGTACACAATTTAACTCAAATAATTATGAATATAAAAAAAATATAGGAAAAATTGCACAAACCACCCCTAAAGTATGGTGTTTGTAACAATATTAAGTTCAACTTAAACATTTAATTTGAGTAATTACCACCCTTGAAGTTTGATAAGTGTTTTGATGTCCATTAAATCGGATGAATCGGAATGTGTGAAGAGGGTAAAATTGTGTTTAAAAAATTTGTCAAATAATTATTATATTCTGTCATTCAAAATGGATCAAAATATTGTTCAAACTAGAATTTGAGAATGGTTTTTTAGGTTATTTTTATGGGTGTTGATGAGTTTGATATGGCTTTGTTGTGGGTATTGAACAGTGCGGTGGAGTAGAAGCCATTGAAACTGCCATAACTTTTTTAGGCTGTTTCAAGGTTCTTGCATTTTACCTCTCTTTAGTATCGGTGTTCATAAAAACTTGTTAACATTTGAATGAAAGAATAATAATAATTTCATAAAATTTGAAATTATTTAACACTATTTTTAGAGAGAGAAAAGAAAAGAAATTTTTTTAAACACAATTTTATCCTCTTCACACATGTCAGAATCATCCAACTTAATTCAAAATGTGTTAATTGTAACACTTATCAAATTTTAAAGATGGTGATTGCTCAAATTAAATGTTTAAATACTTAATTCTTACAAACATCATACTTCAGGGAAGGGTGGTTCATCCAATTTTCCCAAAAATATATTATACTTATTTTTTTAAAATGAAAAATATATTATATTTATATAAAACCAAAATAAAATAAACTTGTGAAAATGTTATTTTAGACCAAGTTTTTTTTTCGTGAGTACGGAGAAAAATTAAAGATATGGGAACTTTAAAGCTAAAATTTGAAAGTCCACTATTATTTTATTTTAACCAAAACAAATTAAAATTAAAACAATTAGATTCCCATTTCCCTTACCATACTTTGAGTCAGAGGCTCACATATTTAGGTAGAATTTAGTTTTAAGTTTATTAATTTTTCCTCGAAAATTTTCATTCAAACCAATTTTTACTAACTACTTCCATTTTTTTTATTTTTGAAAATAATTCTCATTTCTAATAATTCATTTATATTTATTCAATCATTTTTAACCTCTCATTTTGAATCACTATTTTAAAATCAATGAAAATAATTCATTTTTAATCATTTCTTTTATAACTATTCATTATAAATTTACATCCAAATAAGGTTTGGACTCTAACTCTCTTATACAAGAACTATATCCGAACAAACTTTTTTATTACAACTCTCAATTTTTAACTATTCAACATAACTCTTTGATATAACTCGTTAGAGGCTGTTTGTTTGACATATTTAGGTAAGATTTAGCTTAAGGATTTATATTGAGAAGTTACGTTGGGTAGTTAAAAATTGAGAGTTATAGTTAAAAACTCGTTTGTAGGTAGTTTTTGTGTAGATGAGTTAGAGTCAAAACCTTGTTTGAATATAAATTTAAAAGAGTAAAACTCCCCTACAATTTGATGGTGTGGCACCATTGATGCCACAAAAATTCCTTTATATTTTATCTTTTTTATTTATAAGATGATTTTTTGTGGCACCATTGGGTGACACATCATCAAATTGTAGGGCTCTCCTACACATCCATGTGTAGGGGAGTTTTACTCAATTTAAAATGAGTAGTTATTTTTAGTAGTTAAAAAAGAAATGATTAAAAGTGAATTATTTTAATTGGTTTGAAAAAAATGATTAAAAATAAGTGATTCGAAATGATTGACTAATGATAAATGAACACTTATAAATGAAAATTATTTTTAAAAGTAAAAACAAGAAAAAATTAAAAAAAATTGGATTGAATGTAGATTTTGAAGATGAAATAATAAAAGCTTAAGACTAAATCTAACATTTTAGTTTGACATCATGGGCAAGCACACAGTCTGAATTTGAGAGACGAAACAGAGACCCCACCGCCGACGACGCCACTGCCCTTTACTTTTCCACAACGCTCCAACCTCCCGCTTTTAATTCCCCATTTCCCAATCAAACCCTTTTCCCCTTTTCCTTTTTCTATATTCTCTCAAAATCTCAACAAAAAAAAAAAAAAGCACTCACCCCACCAAATGGACCACTCCAGCGCCGCCGCCGGCGACGGCAATCTTACCGTATCCGCCCGCTCCTCCCTTTTCGATTCACTCAGAGGCTGCGGCCTCTCCGGTATCCGAATCGACAAACACGTCCTCAAAACCAAGCTTATCATGCCCCAATATCTCCGCTTCGCCTTGCGTGATTCTATCCGCTTCAAAAACCCCTCCGCCGCCGCCGCCACCCCTTCGCCGGAAAATTCTCCTCCGCCGCCGCCGGAGGCTCCTTTGGTCGTCTTCATTAACCCGCGTAGCGGCGGCCGTCATGGCCAGATGCTCAAGCTCCGCCTTCAGGAATTAATCAGCGACGAACAGGTCCCCTGTTTTCACTTTCTATAAAAAATCTTGAAATTCCCATTCTTTTGTTTGTTAACTTAAAATTGGTTAAATTATAAATTTGTCCCAATTTAGCCAACTACAATTAGTATTAGAACTGATTTTTAAAATTAGAATTTTGTCCTATGAATTAATAAAATATAATATTTGTAGTTCATAATCTATAGCAAATTAAATATGTAAAAATTCACTATGATAGATAAATGATATGGATTTTTTTTTTTATTCATTTAGTCACCTAATTCTCAATTTTATGAATAACTCATTATCAATTACTTAATTTGCTAACAATTAAGTTTTTAAGATTAAGTTTTAGTTTTTAGAATCATAGGACTAAATTCCAACTTTTTTCAAACTAAGTTTTTGTATACATCAAACTTAACTCTTACTTTCTAAGAACTTTCTAAGAACTACAGAACCAAACTTATAATTTTACCCTTTAAAAATATGATATTTTTTGTGGGTGCAAGTGAAAATTTTGAAAGTTAAATGCTGTGAAGATTTACACTAAAGTTTGTGTTGTAGGTTTTTTATCTATTGGATGTGAAGCCTCACGAATTTGTGCAGTATGGATTACGTTGTCTAGAGATCTTGGCTGATAATGGTGATAATTGTGCTAAACAAATTCGTCAAAAGATTAGAGTAATGGTATTTTCACTAACCCTTTATCATAAAGAACTTGTTTCTGTTCTTTGGCTTTTTTACCTCAAATTAAAAGAATTGGGGTTGTTTGGACAGGTTGCAGGAGGTGATGGTACTATTGGTTGGGTATTGGGAAGTCTTGGAGACCTTAACAAACAGGATCGCATGCCTGTTCTTCCTGTTGGGGTCATTCCTCTTGGTACTGGCAATGATCTTTCCAGGAGTTTTGGTTGGGTGAGTTGTTTTTGTAATTTCGACTCGGAAATTTTGATACGAAGTTCTTGTCGAGGATCCTATGTTGGAAAGGTGGAGAGAAGTGCTAGTATTTGTAAGATAGGTGGTTTACTCATCTCATAACTAATTGGTTTTGAGATAAAACTTCATACTGATCTATTATGGTATTAGAGTCCATTAGATCCAAAATGGATATTCGATCCAATAAAAATGAAATTGAGATTCGATTCAAGGGACATGTCAAGGATTCTACAAGGTGGGGAGACCTCTTAACATTTATAAGATAGGTGGGTTACTCCTCTAATAACCAATTAGTTTTAACATGGAACTGAATATTAATCTATTATAGTATTTAGAGCCCACTGTGACATTACTCCTCGATGTCTCCCGGTGCCTGGCCTAGGGACGGGCGTGGTTACCCTTGTTTCAATAAAAATGAAATTGAGATCAAACTCAAGGGACATGTTGAAGATCCTACCTTAGAAAGCCAAACCTCCTAGTATATATAAGAGAGGTGCGCTACTCCTTTCGTAACGAATTAGTTTTAAGATGGAACCATTACTATCATTTCACCTGTTTTAATAGACATGGATCATTGATTTTTATCAGGGAGGTTCTTTTCCTTTCGCCTGGAAATCTGCGGTTAAGCGATCTCTCCATAGGGCTACCACTGGCCAAGTTCGTTCATTGGATAGGTTGGAATTTGAATTCTTTCAAGACTACATTATATTTGTAAAGTAGGTGTTTTTGAAGTTCTTTCAAACTTGATTTTCATGATGCAGTTGGCATGTTATGCTGTCGACGCCTGCCGGAGAAAAACTGGAACCACCACATTCTATGAAGCTTACAGAAGAAACTGGTCTGAATGAGACTGTTCATGTAATTATATACTCCTTCATACACTAATGTATATGTTTTGAACAATGCCAATTTTGAATCCATCTTCATTCTTATTTCAATCATAATACATCAGTTCCAACTTTATACCCCTGGTGGACAACTACAAACAGCATAATCCAACACCAAATTTAGAATTTTGGAAATTGGGTTAACAGTTTGTGATTTGAAATATTATCCCATGGCTGCAGGAGCTGGATGACAAAGGAGATTTGCCTACAAAACTGGATTGCTATGAAGGAGTGTTCTATAATTACTTCAGCATAGGTAACATAACTCAATGGTGAAGTAAAACTTTAACAAGTGCGTATAGAGAAGTGATTAGTCGCCGTTATTGCACCGTAAGAAACTCGCATTCGTTGTTCCGTGGAGAATTGGACCGATTAGTTATCGTTCTGCTTTAATTCCGTAAAGTATTTCGTAGAGTAATTAACTGATTCTATTCATGCATTATGTAGGGATGGATGCTCAAGTTGCTTACAGTTTCCACCATTTGCGTAATAAAAGACCTTACCTTGCTCAAGGTCCAGTTACTAATAAGGTTGAACTAACTTTACCTATTTAGCCCTTAAACAAAAATATGTTTTTATGATTAGTGGATGTTACATAAGCCTTACATGCTTTCTTTTGTATGTGACAGCTGATTTACTCTAGTTATAGTTGCACTCAAGGCTGGTTCTTCACATCATGTGCAATTGATCCAAATTTGAGGTGATAATTTATAGTTTTTGAAAGTCTAGTAAATTACGAATATGATAGAATCCGGATTGTATTATGAAATAAAATAAACTAAATACAAGATAAACTGAGCTTTAAAGGAACTTGGACCTCCCATCTTGAAAACCTTTGTCAAGTCCTAAACCATTTACTATAATACTCCGTGTAGGTCCACGTGGTGGTGCGGGGTAGGAGAATGACTTTGCCGCCTCCGTCCCCACAAAATTCCTTTTTTTTGTGGGGAATGGTGAATTTTCCCTCATTTTCCCCTTTTTTTCTAATCTTAATCTTTATAAGTATTTTTTTAAATAGTTAATTTTTCATGTGAAAATTATATTGATTTTCAATTATGTAATTAATTGTTAAAGAAAAATATTCATTTAAACAAATATTTTTACAATAAAAAATTCTTTTAAAGATTAAATTGGTAAAATAGAGAAAAACAAAATAATTTTCTTAGGAAAATGTGAACGAGGTAGGGTTCGGTATAATGAGGATGAGGAATACATTCCTCATTCCTGTTTAGATCGCGGTGCCACTCTCACATTCCCCGCCTAAACAGGAATTCACTGCTCTGTTGGGCGCTTCTCCGTGAGGTTGCATCTCTAGTTCCATGCCTCTCTCCTTTCCCCATCCCCTATTTATAATTGAAATCCCTAACAAACTTCTAAATTATTTACTATCATGCCCTTATTATGAATCCCATCACAGTATTATCAGTTTGTAACCACAGAAATCTTTTCTGGTTGTAGTGGCCTAAAGAACATCCTTAGAATACATGTCAAAAAGATCAATTGCTCAGAATGGGAAAACATACCAATCCCTTCCAGGTAGAACTATTCTAGTAATTACTATAGTCATGAAGCCCAATATTTCATTTTGAGGACAGAAATTAATGTGATTTGTTGCTTGGGCTGTAGTGTTAGATCTATTGTTGCTTTAAACCTACATAACTATGCAAGTGGAAGAAACCCATGGGGTAAGCCCAAGCCAGAGTACTTGGAGAAGGTACCCACAATGAAACTCTGTTGTTTCTGTTCTTTATGCTAAGATTTGAGTTTAATAATATTTATATGGTATCAGAGAGGTTTTGTGGAGGCACATGCTGATGATGGTCTTCTAGAGATTTTTGGCCTTAAACAAGGATGGCATACATCATTTGTTATGGTGGATATAATCTCTGCCAAACACATCGCTCAGGTACGTCAACGAAACGTAACACCTCCTTAGAGATATCTATTTTCTCCACGAGGTCGGTGCCTTGTAGGGATCTGCCCTTAATAGGGTGGGGAATCTTGTTTAGGCAGGGAACGGGGAGTGAGCTGGGATACAGAATTTCCATGCGAAATTTATTATTACCTATCTCTCCATTCCCTTATAGGAATTATTTGAGTAAATATTTTCTTTACACAATTAAATATCTAATTGAAATTAATAAACATGAAAGTTAACTATTAGAAAATTTATTGAATTGAGATAAAAAAAAATGTTGGTAAAAAAAGAGATTAAAAAAAAAGATGAATGGGAAATAATTCCCAGCAAGTAGATGATCTTGGGAATTTTCCACGGAGATTCCCCATCCTACTCCTCCGATTGAATTTTGCGAAGATGGAGATTAAAATGGATGGTGGGAATGGGGATAGCAAAGTCATCCCCGTCCTTATGCCTTCTGCATCGTTTTCGAGTGTTATGAAATGTTATATATTTATTCACACAGGCAGCAGCCATAAGAATTGAAATCAGAGGTGGTGGGAAAAGGAAGAAGGCATATCTGCAGATGGATGGGGAGCCATGGAAGCAACCAATAAGCAACCATTTCTCAACGTTTGTTGAAATAAGAAGGGTTCCTTTTCAATCACTAATGATCAATGGGGACTAAAACTTTCTTTATATATATATGTATGTTCAAATTATTCATTTGCATCAAAAGCCTAAAATATTTTCAACCATGTAGGAGAAATTGAAATTATTCAATCATACATACTATGCAAGTAAAACCAAATCCAACTCATTACCCACATTAAGTATAGGGTATTTTTGAAGAATAATAATGATAAAAAAAAAAAACTAAAATAATTTTACACATGTAAAAAAGAATGACAAAAAGGGCGAGGATGGTGAAATTATAAAAAAGTCGTAGGTTTAACATCTTCAATCAATAACATTGATTAAGTCAATTTGTGACACAGATTGACGACAATTAATAACATTGATTAGAACCCATTTAAAACTCAATACACGATGAATTAAACTAATCTTATATTTTCTATATTTGCAATCGATGTGGATTAATGACAAAGATTGAAGTCAATCAATAATATTGATGAAGCCAATTCGTGCTTGATGGATCGAAGACAATCAACTAATTGAGTGTCTTCGATCAATGCCACTAATAACTAATAAAGTTGCTTAAAACGAACATAAATGACAAATTCCTTATAGAATAGAGCTAATTGGTAGCATTACTCTTAGATTGGACATTAGGTGCCTGGTTTGGTTTTTCATTTTCTACGCCCAGATTGTGAAGTTGTTCATTGGATTTGTCATGGCCAGTAGAGTCTGTAGTAGTAGTTTCTACCATCCCAGAAACAGAATGCACTCTGGATTGATTTTTTTGCATAAAACATGATCTGATATGTAGCTTGTAAAAAAGCTTGCCCATTTCGGCCATTTTCGAGCGGAACGGAGACTGGTTGTTGCCGGGCCAGTGCGAAAGAATGAACTGGAACACATATATCAACAAGGACGAGCACGTAGCAACGGACGTAACGATGAACAAACCACCAAATCTATAAATAGTAAGAGCTGAATCGCTGGAAGCTGGGATTGGTGCAACATCTTGAGTTGAGAAGTATTTTTGCTCAATTATGGGCATTTTTTCCTGATCTTCGGTTACATTCAATATTGCCCTTGAAAAGTAAGCCACCAGTGGGGATCCTTTTGGGAATGCCTGAAGATTCATTTTCATAATGGGTTAAAATTCTGCTTCAAAACTCAACCATTTTTGTTCTTCATTTCGATTAAAATACATATAAAATGTAACCCCACATTAGTAAGTTAAAGGTAGATAGCGAATGACAAACATCCGGATGAAACAAAAAATAAAGCCGTCAGAACTTACGACTCTAATATGAGTAATATTATACGAACATAGAGATTTTTCAAGGGTTTAATGTCTCTTGACAAGTTTAAACTCGGTAAAAATTATTTTATTTTTCTCAAGAAGAATATCACCATCGTCCATTATAAACAAAATTGTCTTGGGACTAATTTTAAGTTTTTTTCAAAAAGTAAAAACTAAAATTAAACATTTCGAAGTTTAGAAAATAAAACAAAACAAACTTCTATTAGATTTAAACTTCTAAATTTTTAGAAGCATATTCTATCTCTTGTATTATGTTTATAGCACAATTTTTAAAATAATTCATCTATAACACAAAGTTTTCTTTCACTAATAGAACTCGTCTAGTAATATAGCATAATTTTCTATAAGTGATAGAATTCAACCAGTGATAGAACATAATTTTCTATTAATAATAGAATGAGTTTCTTACTGATTGAATTATATCAGTGATGAAACTCAACTAGTGATAGAACTCACTCTAAATTTTTTCTATTAAATAAATTATTTTTTATTTTGTGCTATAAATAGAATTATTTTGACATTTTTTGTTATATGTGCAACCAAATTTTGAAACTAAAATAAAAAAACACTTACTTCTTATGATTGAGGAAGCAAACCTACTTAAAGGTTAATATGACATTATTTGATGTCACATCAACCCTAACAAAGACTTGCCTCCTTATTTAGAAAATAAACTTCAGATCAAAATGGTATTTTAACCAAAAAAACGAGTACGAGAAAACTCACGAAAGCGAATCCACCAGTTCTGTAGATGGGGCCGACCATTTGAAAGCCAGAAGGATATTTCCTAAGAAAAACCTTAATGTAAGGAATCTCATCGAAAATGGCAGCCACTCCACCATTGTTGAGTGCTTCCTTAAATTCATCTTCACTTCCATAAGATCTCAACTGGGTTTCTTTAAATCCCAACTGAGCCATTAGAAAACCTTTCACAAAGGAACCGTTTTGAAAACCCACAAAGTAACCTTTTTCTCTGATCTCATTGACATGAAGAAACAAAGGCCTTAGCCTTTGCGCCGTCAACATGGATGATAAGTTTGCAGTGTAGCTTTGAGTCAGGATTAGCACCACAAATATCCATATCACCAGCAAAAATCTTGATAAATTGTTCAATATCTTCTCTTCTAGTAAATAAAAATCAAGAAAACTATTTTAAAATATTTCACAATTATAAAACCAAGCTATTCTTGATTCTTATAATAACAATAAACAAATCAATTATAGTATAAATATTTATATAATCAATGACTGATTAAATTTTAAAAATAAAATTATGAAATTGTAAAAACAACGATATAGCAATATTAAAATTATATCTAATGTCGAGGAACAATACAATTGGACACTTCATTATGATTAGAAGACTCTTCTCAAAAGAAAAAAAAAAGCAAATTATGATTAGAAGAGTAATTATTTATTGTTTATTAAATTTTTAATCCAACAAAATTATTTGGTTGATAAAAATGTAAGTTAAATTACAAATTTAACGGTAGATTTGAAATTTTATTTATCAAAGAGAAATGTGTTGACTGAGAAATTTCGACCAATCAGAAATTGCCACGTCATTTATGAATATATCTAATTAAATATTGGGTCAATTACAAATCCATAATTTTCCCAAAATTAATTGGATTAAAAGTTCGTTTGAAATTTGGGCCCAAAGATTCACGAGGCCCGAGCCCAATGAGATCCAAAGATGCATGAGGCTCCAACCCAATAGTCAAGTCTAAAGATCCATAAGGCTCAAGACCAAGGTTTGGGCCCAAAAGCCCATGAAGCCCAAGTCCACAAGCCCGTGGGAACTCTATAAATAGAGAGCTCCCCCTCATTTGCAAAGGACCTGAACTGACAACTACAGACTGAAGACTCAGAAACTCCAGAGCTTTCAGAAATTCAGAACTCAGAGCATCCAACCATCCAAATCCTCAAGCCTTCAAGATCGATCACTAGAACTCTCAACGACAAGGGCTTCCTCAAACCGATCGTCTCTCTTCACCAACATATCAAGATTTGATCATCCTCCATCCGAGAACAAGCTCACAAGCCCTCGGATCGACATTTTCAAAATCTTCATCCCGAGAGAAAGAATCGAGGGACAAATATTAGAGATTGTAACACGCGCATAAATCAAATCAATAAATATTCAAATTCATTTACACGTGTCTCATTTCTGCTTTATTTCCTAAATCTCGTGTGAACAAATTGGCACGCCTAAAGGGGACCATCTCTACCTCTCATCTCTTATCGTCTCTCTCAAGAAAGCATGAACCCCAAAGAAATTTCCTCCAAGACTACTGCTTCAACAGATTTCTATATGGGACCTGTTACTCGAAGCCGTTCAAAAGAAATCAACCACAAAGAAAGCCAGACGCCTGTTATAGCGAATAAAATATTGAAGCGCGTGACAGAATCTTCTAAGGACTACATCTCTGCTGCAAAAGATTTTGAGTTTGGAAAATATACTCTTCCTTACCATGATCAAATCGAGATTTCAAATCCTGATGTGATGTCCGTGATGATGACTAATACGTCAACTAGCGAAGATAGACTAGCTGAATGTGAAAAGAAGATTAACATGTTATTGGAAGTAGTCAAAGAAAAGAATGATGAAATCACTTCTCTAAAGAACCAAATCGAAAGTCGAGATGTTGTTGAGTCTAGCCATACTTTCATTAACAAAGACAAGGGGAAATCCATCATGCAAGAAGATCACTCACAACATAATGCTTCAGTTGCTGCACTGTCTGTTCAACAGTTGCAAGATATGATTATTACTTCAATCAGAGCACAATATGGTGGACCGGCTCAGAGCTCTTTATTGTACTCGAAGCCATATACCAAGAGAATCGATAATCTGAGAATGCCTACTGGTTATCAGCCACCAAAATTTCAACAATTCGACGGGAAGGGAAACCCGAAGCAGCATGTTGCACACTTTGTTGAAACATGTGAAAATGCCGGTACTAGAGGAGATTTGCTGGTGAAGCAATTTGTTCGAACTTTGAAAGGGAATGCATTTGACTGGTATACTGACCTTGAATCAGAATCTATCGATAGTTGGGAAGAACTTGAAAGAGAATTCCTTAACCGCTTCTATAGCACCCGACGAATGTCAGCATGATATGATAGAGCTCACCAGTACTAAACAAAGAAAAGGAGAGCCAGTCGTCGACTACATCAATCGTTGGAGAGCCTTAAGTCTCGACTGCAAAGATAGACTCACCGAATTGTCTGCAGTCGACATGTGCATCCAAGGCATGAATTGGGGACTCCTCTACATTCTTCAAGGAATAAAGCCACGTACTTTTGAAGAATTAGCAACTCGCGCTCATGATATGGAGTTAAGCATTGCTAATAGAGGAAATAAAGACATTCTCCCTGCAGATGTCAAAAAAGAAAAGAAAGAAGTCAACCATACTGAAAAGGTTTTCAAAAACACCTCTAAAGAATCCATGGTCGTGAATACAAACCCTGTTAAGTTTTTCTCAAAAGGAAAGGATAGGAAGACGGAAGGGCAACAAGATTATGGTGAGAGACGTCGCTTAACTTTAAAAGAGAGGCAGGAAAAAGTTTATCCGTTCCCAGACTCAGATGTTGCAGACATGCTCGAACAACTGCTTGAGAAACAACTTATTGAGTCATCCGAGTGCAAACGACCGGAGGAATTGAAAAGACCAATGACCCCAACTATTGCAAATATCATCGTGTTGTTAGTCATCCAATCGAGAAATGTTTTGTATTGAAAGAATTGATAATGAGATCGCCGAGAAAGAAAAATTGAATTAGATCTTGATGAAGTGGCTCAAGCTAACCATGTCATTGCTTTGTTGTCATCTTTCAACCGAAAGCACATTCGTTCATGAGATCCTCTCATGGCCAATTGCACAGCTTGATCCAGTTTCGGATCACTTGAGCCTATTAGTGTCGGGTTTCAAGAAAATTCTTCAAGTAAAAGTTCACAAGAGAAAATTTCCAGAAAAAATATGCTCGAGAAAATGAAGAACCAAATGAGAATGATAATGAAGGCTTTGGACCATTGTGACGCTACCGCAAAAAAGGGGCAACCAAGTTACTCTAGAAAAGAATCACGTCTGTTTCGAGAACATAAGAGAAAATATAGACTTCCGAAGACAAAGAGAAGAAAAAGTCCAATAAAGCCTAAGTTCGTGGTGGACGAGAGTGAAGATCTTTGCCAGACACGTCAAATGGTAACACTAGCTGAATTCTTTCCGAAGAGCTTTCTAGAAAACAATGAAGAAAATATATTTGACATTGCGGCAGATGTCATACAATTACCGTAAGGGAAGATCCAATAAGTACATCGAGAGACAATAACAACCGAACTTGAAGACACATCTTCTTTTAACCTAGAAAAGTTATTGTCACTTCCTCAAACAACCAAAAATGCTCTCATCGAGGCATTACTAGACTCTGATACTACTAGCCGCCAAATATCCAAGGCAGTCATATCTGAACCATGTTGCATGTCAATAAATTTCACTGATGAAGACTTGTTGCTAGGTTCAAAGCCTCACAATAGACCCTTGTTTGTCTCTCGGATACATTCGAGAACGTAAGGTTGGGCGAATCCTCATTGATAATGGATCACCACAACATATTGCCAAAGCCAACTATGAAACAAATTAGGCATTACAATGGAAGAACTATCTAGCAGTAAACTAATGATTCAAGGCTTTAATCAAGGAGGACAGAAAGTCATCGGCATGATACGTTTAGAGCTTATTATCGGCGACTTAAAAGCTGATACTTTGTTCCACATAATAGATTGTAAAACTACATACAAATTGCTACTTGACGGGACGTGGGATTCATGGAAACGCGTGTAGTAACTTCTACGTTGCATCAATGCTTCAAATTTTATCAAGATGGTATCAAGAAAGTAGAGGCTGATACTAATCCATTTTCTGAGGCTGAATCTCATTTTGTAGATGCAAAATTTTACATGAAAGATGACAACGTAACGAAAATGCCGATAATAGATATCCCTATAATCAAAGAGCGTGATGAACTCAAATTGGAGTCGAAGGTTAATACCGAGGGAGAAGCAACCAAAGATATAGACAAGTCTAACTTTGAAAAGGATAAAGCTTCAACGAGTATTAAAGAGTCCGAAGTCGTGAAGGATAAGAAAGATCTAAATCTTCCCAGGCTACGCTATGTCCCTATATCTCGACGCAAAAAGGCGAGGCACCTTTCGTAGAATTCTCAAATAACTTAAAGGTCGGTGATATCGAGATCTTAAAAGAAAATTTTACCATCCTCTTACAAAGATGACAAAGCAAGAAGTCGAAAAAGTTGAAGGTGGTCGATGAACGTGATTCTACCTAAAAGTAGAACAAAAGATGGATTCGATCCAAATGCGTATAAACTCTTAGCAAAGGCAAAGTTATGACTTTACGACTCACACCGAGTTTAAGGGTCTAAGCATCCTTGACGACAAACTGAGCTTTCATCAACACGTAAGAAACTTGCGAATAAGGGTTATCAATTACTTGCATCACGAAATGGTCTTGGATATAAGCCGCGAGCTAGCTTCAAATAACAAGAAAATGGAAGTTGAAAGTTGCGATACAAATCACATAACAATTGATGAATGTGAAGATTCAAAAGGAGTGAAAAGGTCAATCAAAGGTTACCTGCACTCGGACGCATCGAGACCACAAATTTCTCGAGTTTCACCCTTTCTGAAAGATTGAACAAACCAAAAGAAAAGGTAGAAGACACAACCTCAACTTCATACATGACACGATTATCGCTTTCAAAGACTAGGCAAACTTGTAGAGGAGAAAGATATATCTTCTACTTCAATACTAACACGATCTTCAGTCTTTCAAAGGTTGAGTAGAAGTAAAAACAAGAAAGAAAAGTCTACCAAGTCTGTTTTTGACCGACTCTGCCATGGAAGTTTTACAGAGACTTTATGAGATGAACTTCTTAAAGATATTAGAAGCAATGAAGACATCCATAGTATTGTTCCATCTCGTATGAAAAGAAGAACATTTCTTACTTTTGAGACAGAAGGCTCATTAAAAGTAAAGCGACACAATGTGATTTTCACCAATCCGTCAAAAGAGAATATAGAACGAGAAGAAAATGAGTTTTCATGTCATCACATCACGATCATGGAAGAAGGGGTAGACGAAATGTCTGATGAAGAGGTTAATGAAGCACCACTGCCGCTTGAAGATGGTAATCAACCGACAGTAGATGAGTTAAAGGAAATAAACCTCGGCACTATAGAAGAGCCACGCCCAATCTTCGTAGCGCATTACTTACACTCAAGAAGAGGTTGAATATATAAGTCTACTTCTTCGCATACAAAGATATATTCGCTTGGTCATATAAAGAAATGCCGTGACTTGATCCCAAAGTAGCGATCCATTACCTAGCGATTAGTAAAGGGGCACGACCAATCAAGCAAACCAGTACGATTTCGGCGAACTCATTCCTCGGATCGAAACAGTATAAATAAGTTAATTGAAGTCGGATTCATTCGCGAAGTGAAATATCCAACATGGATTTCCAATATTGTCCCAGTCAGAAAAAAGAATGGACAACTGCGTGTTTGTGTTGACTTTCGCGATCTGAATAATGCATGCCCGAAAGATGACTTTCCATTGCCTATCACGGAGATCATGGTCGATGCCACAACCGACATGAAGCTCTATCCTTCATGGATGGGTCATCGGGTTATAATCAGATAAGGATGGCTCTAGAAGATGAGGAAATGACAGCCTTTCGAACTTCAAAGGGGATATATTGTTACAAGGTCATGCCATTCGGATTAAAGAATCCGGTGCCACCTACCAACGAGCAATGCAAAAGATTTTTGATGATATGCTACACAAGAATGTTGAATGTTATGTTGATGATCTCGTGGTCAAGTCTCAGAAACGAAAAGATCACTTGAAAGATTTGAAGGTGGTTTTTGACCGCCTAAGAAAGTACCAGTTGAAGATGAACCCCTCAAGTGTGCATTTGGCGTGACCTTGGGAAAATTCCTAGGTTTCATAGTAAGACATCGAGGGATTGAAATAGACCACCAAAGATTAATGCCATCCAAAAATGCCGAGACCTAAAAATTTACGCGAGCTAAGAAGTCTTCAAGGCATTGGCTTACATCCGAAGATTCATTTCTAATCTAGCCGGTAGATGTCATCCATTCCAGAGATTAATGAAGAAGGGGGAAACATTTGAATGGGATGAAGCATGTCAAAATGCGTTCAAAGTATAAAGAAGTATTTGATGAATCCTCCCGCCTTAGGAGCCCCTATAGCCGAAAGCCATTAATTCTCTACATCAACGCACAAGAAAGATCACTTGGAGCATTGTTCGCGCAAGAAGGGGAAAGAGGAAAAGAACAAGCACTTTACTACTTAAGTAGAACTCACATTGGATCGAAATAAATTACTCTCCAATAGAGAAAATGTGTTTGGCGCCGTTCTTTTCCATCGATAAGTTGAGACACTACATGCGGGCATTCATCATGCGCGATTAGTTGCAAAAGTGATCCCATCAAATATATTTTATCTAGGCCAATAATATCTGGACGCCTAGCTAAATGGGCAATCATTCTTCAACAATATGATATTGTCTATGTCCCTCAAAAGGCTATGAAAGGGCAAGCGCTAGCAGACTTCCTAGCCGACCATCCTGTTCCATCTGATTGGAAGTTATGTGAAGATTTTCTTGATAAAGAAATTTTCTTCGTTGAAATCACACAACCATGGACCATGTACTTTGATGGCGCAGCACGCAGAAGTGGAGCGGGTGCAGGAGTTGTTTTTACTTCGCCTGAGAAGCACATGTTGCCTTATAGCTTCACACTCGGAAAACTATGCTCAAATAATGTTGCAGAGTATCAAGCGTTGATTATTGGTCTCCAAATGGCTGTCGAAATCGGAATAAACTATATAGAGGTATACGGCGACTCCAAGTTGATAATTAATCAAGTCTTACTTCAGTATGATGTAAAACATGAAGACCTAAAACCGTACTTCACATACGCTAGAAAATTGTTAGAAAAGTTTGATAGCATAATCCTTGAACATGTTCCGATGTCATAAAATAAGAGAGCAGATGCATTGGCAAACCTGGCTACTGCTTTAACAATCTCTGATGATGCAACTATGAACATTGCGCTTTGTCAAAGATGGATCATGGCACCAATTGAGGATGAATGTCAAGAGACTAACGTAATATCAGTCTGTTTGATCGAAGAAGAAGATTGGCGACAGCCAATAATCGATTATCTTCAACACGGGAGACTTCCAACAGATTCTCGGCGTAAAGCAGACATACGAAGAAGGGCAAGTCGATTCATCCATTATAAAGAAACTCTTTACCGACGCTCTTTTGAAGGAATTTTTCTTCGATGTTTAGGAAATGAAGAGTCAAGAAAAGCATTGATAGAAGCACATTCAGGTATCTGTGGAGCTCATCGATCAGTCCAAAACTACATTTCCAACTAAAAGGATGGGCTACTATTGGCCGACTATGGTTCGAGATTCAATAGAGTATGCAAAAAGTGTGAGGCTGTCAAATTCACGCAAACTTCATTCATCAACCACCGTAACCGCTCCATCCAATCAAGTTGCTTCATGGCCATTCGAAGCTTGGGGACTTGATCTTGTTGGCCCTATAACGCCAAAGTCTTCAGCAGGGCACTCTTACATTCTAGCAGCAACTGATTATTTTTCAAGATGGGCCGAAGCCATCCCTTTGAAAGAAGCAAAAAAGGAAAATGTTGCAAACTTTATTCGAACTCATATCATCTATCGTTACGGCATTCCACATCGCATCGTGACGAGAGATAACGGAGGCAATTCTCCAACAGTTTGATAGATAAGTTGTGTGAAAAGTTCGCCTTTAAACAAGACAAATCTTCAATATACAACGCAAAGAAAGAAACGGATTGGCGTAGCGTTTAATAAGACTTTGTGCAACTTGTCAAGAAGAATAGTGTCCAAGGCAAAGAAGGATTGGCAAGAAAGAATTGGTGAAGCATTATGGGCTTACGAACCACACATCGTACACCTATAGGAGTCACGCCATATTCTTTAGTATACGGAGTAGAAGCCGTGCTTCCGTTGGAAAGAGAAATCCCATCGCTCGAATGGCCATACAAGAAGGATTAACAACTGAAGAAAATGCAACATTGCGTCTGCAAGAGTTAGAAGCATTGGATGAAAGAAGACTTCATGCCCAACAAGCACTTGAATGTTACCAAGCACGGATGATTAAAGCTTTTGACAAGAATATTAAACCGCGTTCATTTCAAGTCGAGACTTAGTACTTGGCTGTTAGAAGATCAATTATCACAACAAGACATACAGGCAATAAATTCACACCTAAATGGGATGGACCATATGTTGTCAGTGAAGTTTACACTAATGGAGCATACAAAAGAGTGGATAAAGATGGCATAAGAATCGGTTCAATGGAAAGTTCCTAAAGAAGTTTTTGCTTAAAATTGTAATACTCAAGTGGCGTATGAGTATAAACTGCATGCTACTCCTAACCCACACGAGTAAAAAAGGTGAACGGCAAAAAAAAAAAAAAAAAAAAAAAAAAAAAACTTGAACTACGTTATGACTTGATCCCTTTCACCAAATTAAAGGGTACGAGGTAGCGACAAAAAGAAATTTTAAGTTCATCCATAAAAAATTAAAAATCTTGGAGAATATGGAATCTTGAAAATTGCATTCATTATAAATAGAAATATATGTGTGACAAATGATAAATTGGAAGCAACATAAGAGTAACAACTCCCGTTGATAAAATAAATGTGTTAAAAAAAATGTAGATCTAAACAAAAAGAAAGATCATGGAACCCATTTGAAATCTTGCAATTCTTGAAGAGCATCACTCAACATCCCACGAAGTATCTCCAAGTTACAAGCATCTTCATCGAAATGGCATCGTAACTTTCAACATCGCTTATAGCTTCACGTCTTTGCACATTAAATCACGTTTGAGCCGAGCCAAATAAGTCTCCTTCTCAACAATAGACTCCGAGATTTCCTCTTGTTGGGTCTTCAAAGCTTTAAGTTGGGCTTCCAACCTTTCTCCCTCTCGTAATGACCTTTGATGTTGTTGAATGAACACATCCATCTCAGCCATTGTGCTATTCTGGTTACTTAATAAGTTATCCAAGGTAACCTTTGCCTCTGCCAACCGACGAGTTTTGCTTGCTGAAGAGAGTTGGGAAGAATGTAATGATTGCAGCTTGTTGAATTCCCCAACCTTTTGAAAGTATTCTCCAACAAATTTTCGTAGGGATGGGAGGTTAGTTGCGCAAATATTTGAGATGCCTTGAAAAATCGTGTCTGCATACTTTGTAGCACGTGAAATCTTTTCAAACGGAGTATCTACAATCCTTTGGCGTATTTTTTCCCACAAAACCAAAGCAGTTTCCTTGTTTACATTCAGCAAGTCAGTATTTGCACAATAATGAGAGATCTCACTAGCATCAGGAACCGATACACCACCCAAGTGCAAAGCAGGTTCTTTCGATGATAATGTCTTCCCCAACTGCGACATCTCTCTCAACTGTGATGTCTCTCCCAACCGTTTCTCTCCTATCAACTACGACGTATCTTTCAATGTTGGCATCTCCCTACAATGTGTCTTCTCCCTTGATGATTTTATCACTTTATCAGTTGTAGGAATAGAGGGTGGAAATCTAGCTTTATTCATTGGAGCCTTGAACTGACCCACGCGCGCAGTCATAGAATGAAACAACTCCAGACTGACGACTGATTTTGGACTGGTTTGCTCTACTGCTTCCATAATTGAATCATCAAGAGGTGACTAAAAAAAAAGAAAGTAAATCAGCAAGTGTTAAAGAAAATGATTACTCCAGATTAAATAAATCAACAAAGGAAATCCAACCAAGGTTAATGGAAGATCTTGAAACTGCGAAGCACTTGGAACCCCCTCAAAAAAGTCATCGTCAAAAATTGAAAGTTTATGGGACTTTTTCTGCCTCTTCCAATGCCGGTCAGTATGACTACTATGACTCTCCTCATTTTCTGTGGTGGCAAAATTAGCAGGATCAAACATGCGAATTTGTTTGCCTCCTTTATCATCACCAACTGCCTTAGGGAACTTAGGTTTAGAAGGAATAGGAGCGACACTATTCACCAACCTTTGTATGTTATCCTCAAGATAGCTCCCATTCTTTACCGACCACCAATTGTGGTAACGTTCGGTAACTTGATTATGTGGGTTCATTGCATGCACAGGAATATATACTTGAGAGGATGTCTCTACTTCAACACATATCATCCAGAGGCGCAATACATTATTTAAAGTAGCCCTAGGAATCACTTTACTCAAATCATTGGGTATGTCTTGACAGAATCCAAATTGCTTAATTAAATCGACAAGGGTTGTAAGCTTCAACAACTAATGTCGATCCACTTCGTGAAGATAACAAGCATGAACGAAGACTTATGAAGAATGATGAGGACCAAAACGTAAGACTTTTATCATCTGTCAAGCGTTCACCTTTGTTTCTAGCTAAAAGGCTAGCATACCATGATATCTGTCTACCCTTGTGAATGTGTACACGAGCTTCAAAATCGATAAAATATTTGGCCCCACTTTCGCGAAAAATTCAACCATCATTGGACCTTTAACTCGCTTAGGAACTTTGAAGTGTGTATCAAAATAAAGCGCAAGCCCGACCATGTACGTAATGTAAGGAAGACATGCCTTTGATGAGCCAATGGGAGATGACGCTTGTAAAATCGGGCAAGTCCACGATATATATTGGCTAGAATCTGGGGCGGCAAGACTAAACATATATCCTTCGCCATAAGACATGCAAATTTTTAAAAACCGTTGGACCAGATTGAATCTTGCTTAGTGGGAAACACAAAGACGCACAACCAAAGCAGAAAAGAAAGCGGCCAAATACGTCTTATCTTGCATGTCCGTCTCTATGTCTAACTCTTCAAATAAAGCTTTCTCTTTTTCAGACCAATGGTGGTGACTGATAGATACGCCACTTGGATTATGAGTTGGATAAGGACGTTTACTCTTCTTCGACTTTCTACTAGGAGGCTTCACATACTTCAAATCACCCTTGAACCAAAAAGAAACCCACGAGTTGATAGAAATATGAGAACGGTCAACTTGTTCAGAGGCGATATTATAATAAGCAGCAAATAAATGTTCACAACTTTTTGGGCATTGTTCTTCTTCTCGTTCGGGCGAGGCTAGCAACTCTTTTGCACACGGGATAACTTCATCATAAAATATCCCTTTGATAGTAAGACCCCCTAGTCTCCACAAATCCCACAAAGTAATCGATAATTCTCCTGAAGATGTATGAAGTGTGTTGGTTAGGGGACACCATGCTTCGCAGAAAGCCCGAACTATATCAATGTTACGGTCGTATGTATACATAGAAGCCATTACAGCGTCCAATAGACGAGTTTTCTTTAGCACTTTGTCATTCCTGAAAACGATCACCTCCAAATATTCCCAATAAAATTTGATCCACGAGAACTCTCCATGAATCTTCAATACAGTGCCCCAAAGAACTTTGTCATCTGCAATAATACGTCGACCTAGTGTTGACAACGGATTGTTGTTTGGCATATGATTATGAATTGGGGAGTCTAAGAACCACGCTTTCAAAGATGTGTTGGGACCCAAGAACCCTTCATTTGACCACTTGGAGAGAAAATTAGATTTTTCTACAGGTGGCTGTGACTTTCTAAAGTCTCCATATATCGGTCCCATTTTACGGGAAGAATGATTCCATGATTAATGGATTGTTCTTTATCTCTCAAGATGACCAAACAGCTTTTCTTTAGGATCGGGATGATTTGTAAAATACACCATATTTTCACCAAAAGAAAGAAACTCGCAAAAAAAAAAAAAAAAAAAAAATAGTTAAATTCAAAAGGAGTGCTTTCAAACAAAAAAATCAAATCATCTGTGTCATGGAGTAGTTTTTTTTTTTTTTCTCTCTTTCTCCTTCCCACAGCCGCCACCTCCTTCAAAAAAAAAAGTGTAAGTAATGGTAACTTAAGAAAAAAAAAGGGGCTTTGACAAAAATAATAATAATAATAATAAAGAGTCTGCAGGAAGTAGGTCTAAGCATATCATTTTATTTAAAAAAAAAAAAAAAAAAAAAAAAAAACATCTTTTCAACTCAGCCACACATCTCCCCACGTACTCTCTCTGTTTCTTTCTCTCTATCTTCTCACCCACATATTTTTCTCCCTCTTCCCTTATCTTCTAGGAACGCCTCTGTTTATTAAAAAAAAAAAAAAAATCCTACCCAAAAATCTCAACAACAAAGAAAATCACGAGCATCACCATTGTTTTGGCTTCAACGACGAGCAAAATCCAAATTCTTCTACTATCATCGAAGGTGTTAACAAATCTCGGATCTCCTACAAATGATTGACTCAAAGAAGAAAAAGAACTTCAATGGCGGCTTCAACTAATTGCGACAATAGCGATACGCTTTGAGATTTTGAGAATTCAACCTCTACCCGTACGGTTATTTATAAGACAAATTGGAAGGTAGAATAGCTCGAAATCAAATCAAATTTGGGTTTATAAAGGCAAGTCCTCACATTTTTCATATTAAAAATTGATTGTTTCCATTGTTCACTTGATAACGAAAAGGATTTCAACAAAATCTCTACAACAATTTATTTGCAATCAATGTACGAATATTTTGGCCTTTCAAAAAAACAGAAATTCACAACTTTCGAATTGTGATATTTTCCTTTTTTTTTGTAGAGTTTAGCAAAAAATTTGGGCATATCACATTTGGAAATGTGAAAGAAAAAAAAAGGTGATATTTTCCTTTTTTTTCTTTTTTTTTTTTTTTAAAAAAATTTGCAGACCAGCTTGCTCAATAAGTATGAAATCTGGAATGGGTTTTATTTGATTGTGCAAATATATATATATATATATATATATATATCAAGAATAAAATCAAAGATTTAAATTTCCTTTTCAAATTCTTTCCTTAGTGTGTTCACAAATGAAAAGGCTGGAGGAGGTTTTGAGAGATAAATAGTACGACGGCAAATTCGAAAAAAAAAAAAAAATCAAATATTCATTTGATATATATCAGGAATATTTTAATTTGGTTTACGTGGAAGGTTTTTGCGTTCAATTCTAATCCATCTTTATTGAACTACATTTAAAAAAAAAAAAAAAAGTGGCCTCATTTTGATTTGGTATATCAAGATCCAAACCCATTTTAAACCAATTGAGACGTCATTCATGTTCAATCTTCTAGTGTTTCACTTCAAATCAAGACTAAGTCTTTTCAAATTTTGTCTCACATTCTAAATTGAGCATATTTTAGAATAAGTTCAAACCAAATGCACGAAAGAAGAACATAATCCAAGTTGAGCCAATTTAAATTTTAACCTCAAATTTAAAATTGAGCATATGTTGATATTGATGAATTCTAAAGTTATTCAAACTACCATCAATTGAGTCCACAAAGCCTAGTTTAACTCAAATAAAATTGAAATTTTGTCTCAAAATTCAAGGGCCCAAGTTGACATTGATAAACTTTAAACTTTGATTTCCAACATATTTGAAGCTCAACCAAGTTCAAGCTAAACAAAATTGGTGTAACTTCATGGTCAAAAGATTGAAGTATATTCCACTCAAGCCCCAAGTTCAAAATTAAGTAGATAATAAACAGTACTTTAATTTTCAAATCAAATTTTTCACGTCAAACAAAAATAATCAATTTTTGACCAAAATTCAAAATTTTGATTAATTGACATAACACATGTGTTAAAAAAAAAAAAAAAAAAAAAAAAAAAAAAAAAATCAAAGTTATGAGAAAATTTCATATCTTCGATTAAATTAGCACATCAATATGTTGTCATTCAGAACAAAAAGGCTTAGGTCAATTTCAAACTAACTTTTTCGAGATTCATCCACGCATATGCGTGAATAAAACTTCGAAAAGGGGCATTTGTTGATCGAGAAATTTCACCAATCGAAATTGCCACGTCATTTATGAATATATCTAATTAAATATTGGGTCAATTACAAATCCATAATTTTCCCAAAATTAATTGGATTAAAAGTTCGTTTGAAATTTGGGCCCAAAGATTCACGAGGCCCGAGCCCAATGAGATCCAAAGATGCATGAGGCTCCAACCCAATAGTCAAGTCTAAAGATCCATAAGGCTCAAGACCAAGGTTTGGGCCCAAAAGCCCATGAAGCCCAAGTCCACAAGCCCGTGGGAACTCTATAAATAGAGAGCTCCCCCTCATTTGCAAAGGACCTGAACTGACAACTACAGACTGAAGACTCAGAAACTCCAGAGCTTTCAGAAATTCAGAACTCAGAGCATCCAACCATCCAAATCCTCAAGCCTTCAAGATCAGTCAGCTAGAACTCTCAACGACAAGGGCTTCCTCAAACCGATCGTCTCTTCACACTAACATACCAAGATTTGATCATCCTCCATCTGAGAACAAGCTCACAAGCCCTCAGATCGACATTTTCAAAATCTTCATCCCGAGAGAAAGAATCAGAGGACAAATATTAGAGATTGTAACACGCGCATAAATCAAATCAATAAATATTCAAATTCATTTACACGTGTCTCATTTCTGTTTATTTCCGGAAATCTCGTGTGAACAAAATGTTTGCATGCTATCTAGGCAGCATGCAACCACTATGTGATAAAATCTGATCTATTGATTTTGTTTTTAATTTGGAGAAATTTATTTTTTAAAAAGAAAAAAGAAAAAAAATTAAGAGATTAGATTATGCCAGATCAGTGGTGCATGCGAGCATGCAAACATTTCTATGTATCAAATATAGAATGTAGTTTGACTGGTTGTCATACTGTATGACTCATACAATTAAGAGTGCTTTAAGTTATTTGAATCTCACCGTTAGCGTTTTATGGTATTTTTCGAGAAAAACAAAAATTTTGATTTCAAATTTTTTTTCTAAATACATTTTTAAAATATAGAAAACAAAAAAGTTATCAAACATATTAATTTTTTCAAAAGTAAAAAATAAAATGATAATCAAATGGATCCTAAATAATTATAAAACAGGGCATGAGTTATGAGAATAGGTGTAAATATATACTAACTGTGAGCAAAGACGAGAGTAGAGAAGCTGAACCAGATGACAAGCCCAATTTGTTGTTGAGGTGGGCCGCCAGAAAACTCATTGTTATGACGACATTCTAGTAACCAAACCACAAAACCTGTAAATATGACCAAGAAAAGGGAAACAAGCCATAGATTCCATTTAAATGGCTTCAAGAATATCCACATATGCTCCTTCTCATCACTCGTAACCGAAACCAGCATCGACACTCCTGATTCCGAATAAGGCAAGGTGAAGTCGACCGACTCCGACCGAGTCGCAAATATTGTTATGTCCCCGACAACTGCATCCACTTCGAGCTTCGAAATCTTGTTCAGGAGCTCGTCGTAGCTTCCGTTACTTTTCCCAGTACTTCGGTTAAGAAAAGGAATGAAGTTGTAGTGTACGGGAATTTGTAATACTTCAACCGCCTTCTTGAACACGTCGATACAGAACCCGGTCGACTTTTGAGGGTTGGTTTTGTCCACTTTTACAAACTCTAGGAAGCCAGGTTTCACTGGAATTCCTATCCTTAAATTCATTCGTGGTGGAATGGTTGTGTGTCCGGGCCAAATGGGTTGGTGCTTGAATTGGATTTTTGAAATTTGGGTCCAGTTTCCGATGGTCCTTTCCTTCACACCCACCATATTGAACACTTCAAAAACGGGTCGTTTTAACTCTCTGTCTACCAAGTCGAAATGTCCAGAAATGCCTTGGAATTTTGTGCTCACAATTGCATCCATAATTGCAGTTCCAATGCTTGTGGAATTCACTTTCTCCATGGCCATACCCAACTGCCTTACTATATTGCGCGCTTCGAGTGCAAACTTCAGCTTCTCCACGGCCAAACCCAACGCCCACACCGTGTCGTATGCCTGCAGTGCAAAAATATTGGGCGATGCTGTTTGTTCCAGACACAAACAGTATCCCAATCCAGAGTGCATTCGGTTAGAGGCGAGCAATTATATGTGAGAGAGACGAAAGACATTATGTCATTATACGACTAGGGTTTAATTCGAGTTTATATAACCACTCTCATTAAACCGTATTACAGAATGCGTAAGCATTAAACACAATGCAGTGCTAAAAACAGGATGCTCTGCGAGTGTGGTTAGCGGATGCGGAATGCGGGCTCCAACATGGAATGCGCTTGCACATATAGATGCGTTCGCGCAACAGAATGCTAAATGCACAAATACTTTTTTCGCAGGGCATTAATGCGACACAACACTTCTATCACTAGAGGAAGATAGATTCTATCAAATTTATAGATAAAAAAAGGGTAGAATAGAGATTTTTTTAAAAAATAAGAAAAATTTACTATAAATGAATTATTTTTAAAAAGTTGCTATAATTATAAGCTGGAGTAAAAAAATTGCTATACAATGCAAATTCTCATTCCATTTCATATTTTCTTTTTATGTAATCATTATCACCTCTACCTCTTATTATTATTATTATTTATTAATTATAAATATTGTAAGATTACTATTAACTATCCCAAAAGAAAATATATAAAAATCTTAGTTTTTAAAACTTTTCCCAAGAGTTGGGAGTATTTTTGTGTGCTTATGTATATACATAGGGAAGTGGATGATCAAACCTAAAGCGAGTGGAAGTTGTTTGTTGAATCTTAGTTGGAAATGTTGAAGCCTCTTCGTATTGGGTACGTACGGCCTTACGCCCACAATCCCTTGCATGGCATCCAAAGCCTCCAAATCCGAAATCGGATCGAGCAAAGTCGAAACCCCATCGGTTACAATCCACGCATATCCTTCCCTCATCATTCCCTCCTTCTTCGCCGCAATCAAAACCTTGGATCCGATGGCAGCCGTCATGTGAAGAAGGAACATCCTCTTCCTCAAACGCTTGAGTTTCTTCAACTCTCTTGATATTTTGATTTCATTCGAAGTCGGCGAGATCACGGCTCGGGCAACCCATCGAGTGCCGTTTTGCTGCAAGGCTTCGAACAAATAAGGGATTATGCCATGTCCGAATACGGTGTCTTCGTAGATCGGCACTATCTCTCGCCAGCCGTATGTTTGGATGATGGCGTTGATGGCTTCTACCTGAGCTGAGTCGCTTTGGGCTGCTCTTAGGAAATATGGGGCTCGTTTGGGAGAGAGTGTGGGGCTTGTTGCTGTGAAGGAGATTATGGGGATTTCGTATTTTCTTCCGAATTCTGCTAAGTATGTCGCTTGTTCTGATGTTTGTGGTCCCATGATGGCATCTACTCCGTGCATATGGAATAGCTCCGACGCTTCAAAATGGTTTCAAAAATTTGATTGTAAGGTCAAATTCAAATTAGTGTGAGAAGCTTCTATATTAAAAAATAATCACAAAATCATATGAGCAGAGATGTCAATCGTCGCAGAATGGTTTCTCCGTTCCCATCTCTGCCACTAAATACAATATTTGACTCACCAAAATTCACTTGTTTTTTTTTTTTTGTACGGGATCAAGAAAACACCAAAATTCACCAAAATTTTTTAGATACAATATTTGATATCATAGGGGATCAAGAAAACAAAGATGTGAATACATTTTCCTTTTTGTAGAATTAAACTCTAACTAATGACTAAATTCTATCTTTGCACGACCCATATCGACCGGCCGAGCAAAAAGAAAGATAAAATTATAAGCACTATTTTTTTTAAGGGGGGTTTGGTTAAGAAATGCACCTGAAATACAAGTGGTGCTTGCTTATAAGGGGGGTTTGGTTAAAAAAAGTAATATATAATAAACCCACAAAAAAAGAGAGAGAGAGAGAGAGAGAGAGAGATATATATATATATATATATATATATATATATATATATATATATATATATATATATATATATATATATATATATATATATATATATAGTGGTGCTTGCTTATAAGGGGGTTTGGTTAAGAAAATGTTACCGGCGGATGCAACTCCGACGACATCTCCGGCATGCCTGAAAAGGAAGGAAAGCCTGGTTTTGTAATTAGGGTTTTGAGTATAGAAATCAGAGAGGCCTAATTGGATGGAGATCTTGGACATGGCTCCCACGGCACAGTTCAAATCTAGCACCACACCCACTTTCACACTCACTTTCACCACCTGCTGCTCATCGCCGCCGTCACCACCGCCGTAAGCCGCCGCCCATATAACCCACACCGCCACCATCCACCACCTTCTTCCCCGGCTAATCCCCATGTCTCACCTTAATAATAATAATACTCTCCTTTCTTTTTGTTAAAGCCTGTCTATATTTATAACACCTAGTGGCCTCTCCAACTTGATAAGATAGGACGCGCTTGGCCCGCGGCTTATCAGTCCACTGTAAATCGGCACGTGAAGTCAGCGTTTCTTTTTCTTTTCTTTTCTTTTTTGCCTTAGCCTTTTTTCTTGTTTTTTTCTTTTACCTTCCTTGAACCATTCCTGTGTTTAAATTCAGGGCTAGTTTGGGGGATAAATTGTGAAGAAGGGGCTATTTTAAAAACTTATTATTAAAATGGATCTTATTACAAATAATTTTTCAAAATGGGTTTTCACCTAAAGTAAAAAAGATTTTACTCATTTTTTGCCACACATGTGGCAAGCCTAGTCCACTCAAGTAATTCTCACTAGCTTTTGTGAGATTTTTTTGGGATTTTTTTTTCTTTCTAACCAGTTCTGTTTCTTTATTCATAAATATATATCAAATTTGTGGTTTCTTTTCTTTTTTTTAACGTTTTTTTTTGTCTTTCCATTGTTTTCTTTCATTTATCATTTATTTTTTTCTTTCTTTTGAAGTTTTATAACAATTTTTTTTTTCTCTAGGGAGTATAATGATTCATTTTTATTATCTTATTTTAATATTTTTTTTAATTTCTTATTTTAAAATTTTATATTAATTTACATATTTTAAAATTATTTAAGTTAAGGTTGTTAGATATGTAAAAAAAGAGTTAAAAAGGTTAGGATATTGAACAAAAAAATTACTATTAACGCTAATTAATTCATGATTAAGTTGACAACAAAAGTAATAATTGAGTGACATTCATGTATGTCTAATGACTAAGTAGTCTTAGGTTTGAGTCCTTGATCTCAATTTCCCCTTTCTTTGGAGTTTTATATCGAATTACATTTTACCTTTTCAGTTTATTACTTTTTTTTTCTTTGTGAACATAATTAATTATTCTAATTCTTTTACTTTAAAACTTCATATAAATTTACATGTTTTCAATAATTTAACTTGAGTTGTTTGATAGCTAAAATTTTTTTTTAAAAAAATAAACAAATAAAAAACAAAAAAAATTTCTTTTCTAAAATAAAAGGCTAAAGTTGTTTTTTTTAGTACAAGTTGGAGAAAGGAGGATTACAATACCAATTCCAAGGATCGAACCCAATGGATTAACCAAACCAGATAATCAATCCCGCCACTGACACATTCAGAAAGGTTGAAGTTGTTATACAACCATGAATTTAATTAATTTTTTTTATCAATACATATACATTAAATTATTTTATCAACATTCTGTTTTTGAAAATATTTATCTACATTCATTATAAATATAACAACTATTGTAAAAATAATCATAAATCAACGTGTATTTTTAAGCCCCTATTAATTATGAACATTTGGTATATCATGAATTAATTAGGGTAATTTTTTGTTCAATATTCTAATTGCCTTAATTTTAATTTTTATTTTTTTGACATATTTAATAACCTTAACTTAAATAATTTAAAAAAATCTATATTAATATAAAATTTTAAATTAAGAAAATTAAAGTTAATCCACTGTGCTATATAGAGAAAAAAAAATAGTGATATAAAACTCCAAAAGAAAGAAAAAACAATGGAAAGATAGAAAATTATGATGAATGTTAATTAATTTTTTTTTATTAATTTTATATATATATATATATATATATAATTGTTTTGTCCATATTCATTGTAAACATAACAACTACCCTAAAAATAATCATAATTGTTTCAAACAAAAAAAAATCATAAATTAACATGTATTTTAAACCTTAATAACTATCAATTTTTGACATAATCATGATATGTTTTTTGAAATTGAAATCAAGAACTCAAACCTAAGACCGCCTAGTCATTACACATACATAAATGCCACTCAATTATTGCTTTTGTTGTCGACTTAATCATAAATTAATTAGCATTAAGAGTAATTTTTTTTGTTCAATATCCTAACCTTCTTAACTCTTTTTTTACATATCTAACAACCTTAACTTAAATAATTTTAAAATAGGTTAAAATAAAATTTTAAAATAAGAAATTAAAAAAATTATTAAAATAAGATAATAAAAATGAATCATTATACTCCCTAGAGAAAAAAAAGTGATATAAAACTTCAAAAGAAAGAAAAAATAAATGAAAGAAAACAATGGAAAGAAAGAAAAAAAAACATTAAAAAAAAAAAGAAACCACGAATTTGATATATATTTATGAATAAAGAAACAGAACTGGTTAGAAAGAGAAAAAAAAATCCCAAAAAAATCTCTCTAAAGCTCGTGAGAATTACTTGGGTTGACCAGGTTTGCCACGCGTGTGACCAAAAATGAGTAAAGTTTTTTTTACCTTGGGTGGCGTCTCTTAGAAAGACATCAAAAACCATTTTGAAAAATTATTTGTAATGAGATCCATTTTGATAATAAATTTTTAAAATGGACCCTTCTTGACAATTTATCCCTAGTTTGGGAGAGGATTTATTGAGGGGAAGGGATGGGACATGCTTGGACTCCACGTGTCTGGAAATTCGGTGAATGAGCTTTTTTTCTTTTTTTTTTTAATTTCAAGTTTTTATATATTTTTTAGTTTCTAATTTCTTTTCATTTAATTTCAATTCATTTGTTTAATTTTTTATTGTAGTCTTTTTTTAAATTTTTTATTTATATATATTTCAAATAAATATTTATTTGTAATATAAATTATAAAGAAAATTGTTTCAAGCATGATTCAAACTTCATAGAACTACTTTTCAAAAAAAAAAAAAAAAAAAAAACTTTATAGAACTAAAGTTGATAACTTCGCCCAACTCATCCATTTAAATTAATTGATAATTCTTTTGTAGTATATATTATTTATTTGTATCTCTTTTATATGTATCTTTTTATTTTAAAATGCAATAATTATAATTAAAAAAATTATTTTTATTCCACTAATTTTTTTGTTTATTACTCATATATTTTTAATCAAAAGATTTATTTTAAAATAAATTGTCAAAAGATTAATTAATTGTATTTTTTAAAAAAAATTTAGTAAGTTTTTTAATCTTAATAACGTTCCACTAATGTTTTCTTCCTTCTATATATATTTTTTTTCAAATAGTTTTTCTTTATTTTTCTTTGTATTTTTTATAATTTTTTTAGTGTCATATTAAAAAATAAATTGTCAAAATTGAGATTTGAACTAAAAGATGATAATAATAAGCAACTCATCCATTTAACTTATTTAATTATATTCATTTTAAAATGTAATAATAATCAACTAGAAAGGTTCTTTTTTTAAATAAAAAATTGTTTATTAATTGTATATATTTTTAAACAAAATATTTATTCTAAATATCTAAAATTTATTTATTATTTCCATCATACCCAAATATTAAAAAACTACTAAATTTCTATTTTTTTATTTAAATAAAAACTTCAACTATTCTCTTTCCATCACATCAAACATTATTTTATTATCTCTTATCTTTTCTTTCCTTCCCACCAAACATAAACTTATTCTCACTTCTCTTCCTATCTCATCTCATCTCATTCCTTCAAAGCCAAACATGCCCTTAGGATTTGACTACAACAAAACTCTCCTACACAATACATGAATGAACGTGTAGAAGGATCCTATATTTTAGTATGTGGCACTATTAGATATTCAAAAAATTATATATTTTATCAAATAATTTTCTAGTTAAATAAATTTTTGTGGCACTTATTGGGATACATTTCCAAAATGTAGGGTCCACCTACACATTCGTGTGTATAGAGAGTTTAATTCTATAATAAATAATCAATATGTCTAGAGTACACACAAGATTGAAGATACTGCTCACAAACATATATTTTGGGGTGTTTGTTTGACATATTTAAGTAGGATTTAGATTGAGTATTTATTAACTTCTTTTAAAAAATTCATATTCAAACGATTTTTTACTAATTTACTTTTAAAAATAACTTATATTTCTAGTCATTCATTTATAATTATTTGATAATTCCTTTTTTAACTTCATTTTAAATTTACATCCAAACAAAATTTTGACTTTAATTTCTTTATACAAAAATTACCTCCAACAATTTTTTTGTTATAATACTCTATTTTTAACTACTCAAAATAACTCCTTAAGCTAAATACTATTTAAATATGACAAACAAACACCCTTTTAGAGATAAAATATAAATTCAATCACTTGTAATTTGAAAAAATAAAATAAAATTTAGTTCTCAATGATTTTAAAAATTAGAATTTAGTCTTATAATTTTTATAATTTAAAAAGTTAAAATTTAGTCTTCCATATAATTTAATAAATAATAGAGGCCCCCACCCAAATAAATTTCTGATGCCGAAAAGGATTTAAAAGGTTAAAATGTTATATTAGTCTTTGGACTCTGGGTGGGTTGGTTTCACTTTGATTCATACAGCTTGTATTTGGTCTTGGGTTGGAAGGAAAGTTATCTTCCCATTAAAGTGAGATTTTTTTTTTTTTTTTTTTGAAAGAATGAGACTTTTCAAACTTTAAAGATCAAAATGAAATCAATTTTATAGTTGAAATCGAATGGCTCAATAGCGTAATGATTTCAGTGTTTGGTTGTAAACCAGTTCAACATTAGCATGGCAGATTCTTTTTTTTTTTTTGAAACAAGGGTAACCACGCCCATTTCTAGGCCAGACATCGATAAACCACTGTGCCACAGGTTTGAACTCGAGAATTAATATTTGTCCTCCTCTTCCAATATATACGAGTTATTTACGGCCACAGACTTTAGGCTTTTAGTCTATACACAAGTCCTAGCTTGTACATCTAAAAAAGTAATGATTATAAAATAAAATTTAACACACTTGGTTCAAACAAGTGTTGGGTTTCCTCTGATTTCCTATTATACCAACATGATTAATTGGATGGATTTTGATTTATTGGCTAAAAATATTTAAAAAAATTAAAAGATTATAAACTTGATTTTATGATTATGGTATAAATTGACTGAAACATTTAAAAATATATATAACAAAAAAAAAAGTGCCTCATTGGTGGCTTGGGGATATTTTAAAGGAATATTCCTGAGATTAGGAGTCACAGAACTTAATATTTGTTTTCTGATATTTTAATAAAATGAATGCATCTGGTAGCATTGTCATTGCAATTATTATGGAAATTGAAGACAAGCAATACTGCCAAAACTTACTTGGGAAGGCTTTTTCGAGACTTTTTCTTTTTTCTTTTTGAGCTGTTGTTGGGATAAGGATATGTAGAATGAGGATTCGTAAGAATGATTATAACATATAGTTATTTTGAGTAATTAAATATTGGGATTTGTATAATAATTTGTTTGAATGTAGTTTTGTTGTGGAGGAATTACCGGCAATAGCTCGTTTGGATAATGATATTTATAGAGGGAGTTGCATGGAAAAACACGTTTGAATTGAGATTTTGGAGGAGGAGTTGTATGTTAAGTGGTTTAAAATGAAGGATTGATTTGAAATGAGTGATTATTTTTAAGTGTTAAAAAATGAGTGACTACAATAACTCGTTTGAATAGAGTTTTTTTAAAGGCGATTGTAATAGCTCCTCGAAAATTAACGTGATCAACATCAATTTTGGAAATAGCGGTATATCCTGTTCGACAACAATTTGATGATCGGTGAAATCCGTGTCATTCATGTGTTACAATAAATTCACCAATCCTATTGTATTGATCCCACATTTTAGAATAAATTATTTATTCTGAGCTTTTGAATAAGAATTTAAATTTTATTTTTCAATTAGTCTTAGTCTTTATTTTGCAAACAATTTAAATCTTCTATAATTGTAAACTTGAAATGAATTAAGAATTTAATAATAAATAAGGAAAATATCTCATTTGGCATAATTATAAATAGGCTAAATTATAGAAAATGCCCCTATACTATGAGAGTTGTGTCAAAAATGCCCTTAAACTTTGAAAAGTTTCAAAAATACCCTCAAGCTTTAACTTTAGTTTCAAAAATACCCTTGCAGTTAAATTTGGATGGAAACCGTTAAAATTTGGTTTAAAAAATACCCCTAAACTTTGAAAATATTTCACAAATGCCCTTAAACTTTAAAAACAATTAAAAATACCTCGACTTAAAAAAAATTAAAAATATCATCACAATAACTTTTAGATAAAAAGTATTATACTTTTATTTGAATAGTATTCTCGATCTTTTAAAAACTTAAAAAAAAATATATTCTTATTTAAAAAATATTTTTTTTCTCTATTCAAATGCATTTTCTCCAAAAAAAAATTAACGAAAATAAATATATTATTAGCCTTTAAATAACAATGACCAAACAAGTTCCAAAATTAAAAATCTATAATAATAATCATAACTCTTTAAAGATAATTTATAATTGAATTTAGGGATTTTAGCTTGAATTTATTTAAATAATAGAATTACTTATTTGTGATCTGAAACTAAATTAATTGACGATGAGTATGCGGTTTTCATCCAAATTTAACATTGTCGATAACTTTTGGATAAAAAAAAAAAATTACGTATTTTGTTTAAAAGTGTCAATATTGTAGCCTTAAAAAACTCTAAAAATTATTCTTACTTAAAAATAGTTATTCTTTATTCATATCTTTTTTCGCCATGAAAATAAATATGTTATTAACATTTGAATAATAATGTGACCAAAAAAAAGTTCTAAAATTCTAAATCATAAACATCATTCATAATTTTTTTTTTAAAAAAAGTTGTTGCCATGATGAATTTTGGCATGAATGAATATTTTGAGGTAGAGATTTATTCAATTATTCAAAATTTAAAGATAATTTATTATGTATATTATATACATATATACTTATTTGAATTTAATAAAAAAAATTCGATACAATATTAGAATAGCATGAGATTTTCATTTCATAATTAATTGACAATGAAAGAGTAATTCATCGCTAAGAAGTATGTCACATTTGATTTAAAAAAAAAAAGAAGAGGCATGTCACATTTTCAATGTGAGATTTTCAACACAATTTTTTTTGAGTACTTGCTCAACACAATTCAAATTTAAACAATTAATATTTATACAAAAATAATTCATAAGTTATAAATACAAAAGTAAAATTTATCTTTACGAGCACAATTAAATATTTATGGTATTATTGAAACAAAATGTTAACATTTTCATTATTATTTTATATTTTTTAAGATTAAAGGTATTTTTGAAACATCTTGCAAGTTTAGGGGCATTTTTGAAACATAATACAAGTTTAAGAGTATTTTTGAAACTAAACTTTAACGGTTTCCATCCAACTTTAACGGTGAGGGCATTTTTAAAACTTTTGTTAAAGTTTAGGAGTAATTTTGAAACTTTTAAAAGTTTAGGGGCATTTTTGACATAAACACCATAGTATAGGCGCATTTTCTATAATTTAGCCTTATAAATACTCACAATTCATATGGTTGAATGCAAGGAAAGGAAAACAAAACTAAATAACCTGATTTAAATTCTCATAACTACCGCCGAAGTAAAAGAGATTTAAAAAGAATAAAGAAACTGGCCTTTTGCCTGGGAGGGCAAATTAGGAATAGTTTTTATTTGGCATTTTGGTTAAATAAGTTCAACTCATCCCTCTTTAATTAGCTTCTAGTTTGCTTATCCTTTTACGTGTGGCCTTATTATTTTAAAAGTAATAAAAATAATGAAAAAACAAGAAAATGTTATAGAAAATGAAATGTCAGTTTTTTTTTTTTTTTTTTTTGAAAATATGAAAGGTCAGTTTTTAAGAAAAGTGAATTGATTTTATTACTTTCCCTTTGAAAATAGAGCACCGGCGCGATCTCGGTGGGGGCAGAAATTATATTTTATATATATTTGAAAAGTGATAAATGTTCGACTTTGCACTCATACATTAATGTATATCTAAATTTTCAATTTAAGTTCTTTAAAAAAATAATTTATCCATGAATAGTTACTCAGCGGCACTAGTGTATGTCTAATGATCAGAAGTTTTGGTTCGAGTCTTCTCCATCCCTAATTATTGTAATCTAAACATAAAAAAAACAATTTAATAACTAAGAGTTTTCTAAACCTTCTTTTTTTTATAGCCAAAATGTGTAATAGCTGAGTGGTATTAGTATACATTCAACGATTATAAGATCATGAGTTCGAATTTTCCCACCCTCTATTATTGTAATCTAAAAATAAAACCTTTAAACTATCATAGTTGAGAAGTCTTGGAGAACTAAAAGGTGAAAGGTTAAATTCATAATAACTACTTACCTAAAAATTAATTTCCTATAAGACGAAAACATTTTATCCATATTGTTGAGTTTCAACGTTTTTCTGATGGAAGAGTGAAAAATCAGATAATCTTTGTTTATGCTTTTCAATAGTACTCATAGTTTTGTACGCTAACTCCCAAAGAAGAACTTAATCTTTTTAAGAAACTTTTCACCATAAATAAGTTTATAATGAAGTTTAACAAATATGATATCTATAATATTGGTAAAAAATAAAACTGCACGACTTGAGCCAAGGTTATTTAAGAAGCCATTACCCCTAATCTACATTACCGTCTGCCCCTGCCGCCCACTGCCTAAGATACAAAATTTGGGAGCAGCCACTTCAAATTCCAATCCTTCACAGCCATAAGCTCTGCCGCCGGTCAGCGTAAAACCTCGTAGCTGACATTTCGTTCGTTGAGTTTAAAGCAGCCGCCGTCAAGGCCTTTGGTTGCAAGCGTCCTAGAGTCAGAAGACTCTTGTGGACTCATGGTCCTGGCAACTGTCTACTAGTAGCCTAGGAAACCCTCCAGGTATGTGATATGGGCTACGATGCCCTTAGTGAGTCGTGTTGAATACACCACTCACTGCAAGTAAGGAGCCTGTTAGCCGATATGATTTCTCTACTTGCCAGGTGCCTCGCCCTGGAGTATGTTTTCCAAATTGCCTAAGAGTGAGTTAGAGGACTCTTGTGGACTGTTCGTCTCTAGGTTACGACCTTTAGACTGTTCCGCGTGGATTCAAGTTAAGGACGAATTTCTTGATCTATTACCTAAGAGCTTGGGTTATGATAATCATTCGATTGTGCTATTGATCATGCTTAGTTGTTGATACTTGTGATTTGGTGCATGTCTATACCTCTGAGTTAGGTGATTCTTACTGAGTTGCAAAACTCACCATTTCCACTATGGAATACCACAGGTACTACGAGATGGTATCGGGATGGGTGATTAGACGAGCTGGAGATGACTATGTGACCTGCTGCATTATTCTATTTTGAGTCTTTTAGTTTATTGTTGTACATTTTTTATCGAATTTTTATGTTTTAACTCTTAGGTACCATATAATTCTTTAATCGAATTTAACGTTTTATAAACTTTCTTTCATGAATATGATTTAAAGAGGCTTTTTTGTATATATGTCCTAGATGTCGAACATCGTTTTCATATATTTAGAATTAAGAACTTAGGTTTAGACCCTTATTTGGGTCAGGTCCTTATACTATTGCAGTATATTCAATTTGACGATGAGATCGACATTAACATCCGTATGTGCCACGTGTAATAACTTTGTTTCTAACTCTGTGCTAGAGTCTAGGAACGGGTTACTGATGTCCCAAGTACAGGAGAGCAAAATTTTAATTTTCCAGTTTTCAAAAAAAATAAATAAAAAATAAATAACTTTGTTTTCAAGATTTTATTTTTGAGTTGGTCATGAATAAAATATAGTTAGCACATTCTTTATAATTTATTAGTACATTTATTAGATGTGCTATATATATTTATGAAAAACCAAAGGCCTGTGCCTTTCTCACAATTTACAAAAACTTGTTTTGATTTTTAAAATTTAGGTATAACTCACATACTTCTTTCGATCAAGTGAAGATACAACACTTTGTAGAGAAATTGAATCAAAATAAGTTTAAATTCTAAAAATAGAAAAACAAAATATCAAATCCCACTCGATAACTATTTTGTTTTTAGTTTTAGATTTTTCAAAATTTAAACCAATACAACAACTTCACTATATGTTTTCCTTTTTTTTTTCTTTTTTTCTTTTTTTTTTTACTTTGATGTCCACATCTTTCTTATGTGGTTGAAAACCAAACAAAAAATTGGAAGAAAAAAAACAAAAAAAATAGCTTGAAATTGAGTCAGTATTCACGTATATTGTAAAAAAAAAAGAAAAAAAAAGAAAAGAAAAGTAATATCCAATGTAAAAACAAAAGTTTGGATATAAATTTTGGGTTCGTCAGCTTTGACTTTTCTTTCCCACGTTGAAAATTTTTGGCAGAAAGGACAATATTTAAAATTATTACACGAGGATAGTAAATTGGTATTTGGTGAGATGAGAAGAAAAGATAAATGAAATGAAGTAATAGTAAATTAGTATTTGGTGGGATGAGAAAAGTAGTGAAGTGATGTTTTTTTTATTAAAAAATAGATATTTAATATTTTTAATAGAATGTTTATAATATATCATTTTATTTATTATTTAAATCAAATTTAAAAATTTAATAACTTTCATTATCAAAATATATGAATTTCATAATTTTAAAAATGAAGAAATAGTTTGAGGAGCTAGTTTGTTGAATTATTTGAGAAATTATCTTGAGTAATTAAAAATTGAAAGTGATAGTAAAAAATTTGTTTGAATGTGTTTTTTTTAGAGAAGTTAGAGTCAAATGCTTGTTTGGATGTAAATTTAAAATGAGTAGTTAAAAAAATAATGATTAAAAATAAATTATTTGAAAAAATTAAAAATGAGTGATTACAAATGAGAAATTACTTTGAGTAGTTATAAATAAATAAATAATTAGAATTGAAGAGTTATTTTTTGTAATAAAAATAAAGAGTAGTTAATAAATATTCATTTTAAATCTTGCATAAATTCGATAAATAAATGCCTCTAAATATTTAATCAAAAGATCACAAGTTAGACCCTTAATTTTATCAATTTATCAAATAAATAAACAGTCAAAATTGAAAAAATTTAATAAGATTTGTTTTGTTAAAAAAGAAACAAAAAATTAAAAAGAGTAAGAGAAAGGAGGATTTAAATAAAAAACCGTAAAGTTGTTTAAAAAAACAATAAAAAAACAAAAGAAGTGAAATTGTATTGGAATAAAAACTGGGCAAGGTTGAAACAGAAATTTAAAAAAAAAAAAAAAAAACTGAGCACACGCGCTGGGAAGGGCCGGGCCACGCGCCGGGTCCACCCTTCCCAGCCGGGTATTTTTAACCCGGTGGCCCAAATGCTGGGAAGGGACACTTCCCTTCCCTTCCCAGGCTTAAGTTGGGCCACCAAACAGGCCCCATAAGTTCAATTTCTAACCAACCATTCTGCTGGAATTTATGACAATTATTCATCTAGTTCTTTGTCTCCTTAAAACAAACTCAATCAATGTAGAAAGAGAAGAAATAATAGAAAACACCAATACTGATCATATCACATTGAGATCAACAAGTTGCTGGAATAGACTAAGATGAATTGAGCAATAGTTTTTTTTTTTCTTCTGTTTTCCCTCGACAGAAGAGGAAAAATACTAGACTGCTGATTCCAGCTAAATTTAGACTATTTTAATTGGGTGCAACTTCCACATGAAAATGGTAGCTTTAGATGCTCACTTATGTGTAAAAAAGTAGTGTTAATTAAAAGACTAAAGCTAGCTAGTGCTATCTGTGACATGTTTTGCTGTACCTGCACTTCCATTGTGGCAGTCATGATCTGCATCAGCTGAAACAGCCTCTGGTTCTGTCGATTTCGGCATGTCTTCCATTTCCTTGTTCTTCTCATCAGTCTGTGACTGCTGCTGAAACGACACATATTTTCTGTAATATGTCTTAGCCACTGAGGCCGGCTTTTGCCAGATGAAGGTTTTTGGACCGATCAAAGCCAGCAGCAGAGCTATCCCGGCGACTATAAAGAGGCCCCCGAAGCTCGATACCTCGAGACATGGACTGTCTGGGGAGGAGATGGAGCTATCTTGATTTTGATTTCCAGCTCCAAAGTATTTCGTTTGAATTGTCATCATTTTCTCCCCCTCTGTCACGTTCAATATTGCTCTTGATACATAAGGTACTAACCGGGAATTAAGTGGAAATGCCTGAAATTAGCAAGAAACTTCGGTATAGGTCGAACCAATATTACATATAACACAATCTCAACTCAATGATGTTATTGCCAAAAGGAATAGTACTCTTGATGACATCATGTATTAAAGTAACTAGTTGGTTAGGAGATCCAATCCCAAATGTTGTTAAATTCAATTCAATAGTGTCAATAACTGTCCTCGTCTGATTACCATTTGACTTTAGTTTTTTGTTTTTGAAACTTTAGTTCATTTTTACTCAAGTTTCTTAACATATGTTCCATCTTTCCTACAATATCTCCATCTTTCCTTAAGAAAATATGAGAATGTTAACCAAATTTTAAAAACAAAAACAAGTTTTTGGAAGTTTTTTTTGGAAGTTTTTTTTTCCAAATTTTTGTTTAGTTTTTACAAATATAAGTAGGTAAGATATATATATATATGCAAGTAAGAAAAAAATATGATAAAATAGTTATTATAGGCTTAAATTTCAAATACAAAAAACGAAAAACAAAATGGTTATCAAATGGAATCTCAACTTTTAAGTCAAAAGGCAAAAGAAAAAATTTGTTTTTTAAGCAATGGGTTGGTTTCTGGTTTTTTGTCCCTTGACTATTATTAATCATCAGCTGCAAATATGAATTGAAGAACTTTGAATATTGCCTAAGATAAACACTTACAAAGCCAAATCCGTCTGTTCGATATATAGGTCCAGCCATGGTGAAATCGGAGCCATATTTTGTAAGGAAGACCTTAAGGTATGGAATTTCATCAAAGATTGCAGCAACGCCACCATTTTCACTCCCTTTGGACAACGCCTTACGATACTCCTCGACGTTTGCATAAGATTTTAACTTAGATTCATTAAATTTCAACTGCTCTATCAACAAAGATTTTATAAAGGAACCCTCTTGATATCCAACATAGTAGCCCTTGGATATAAGTTCATTCACACTAATAAACTTAGGCTGCAGGTGATTTGACATTAAGATTGAAGACAGGCTTGCTGTGTAACTCTGCATTAGAACAAAAGCCAGAAACAACCAAACCACAAGCACAAATCTAGAGCGTGTATTGGTCACCATTTGTCCTGTTCAGCAAAAATAAAAAGGAAACTTCAGTTTTCTTGTTTTAACACATGATCTATTTTCCAAAAACTCAATCCAACAAGCATTAAGAAAGAAATTGGGCTCACTTTCAGGAAGAACCATAGAGGAGAAGGGAAACCAGAGGATTAAACAGAGTAGCTCCAATGATTGCAACGATTCCATTTTTCCATTGTGCTCTAAAATGAGAAGAACAACGCCTGTTGCTATGGAAGCTGCAAAGCTCGTAAGCCATAGATTCAAGCTCAGAGGTTGCAAGAAAACCCACATACTACGATGCATGTTGTGTTTGACAGGAACGAGCATTGTCACGCCCGAGTCGGTATATGGCAATGAAAAATCTACATAATTTGCTCGGCTGGCTATAATCGTAATATCTCCTACGACTGCATCGAATTTCTTCCCACACCCAAAAAAGATTAAGAAACAAACAAAAGATAAGAGTCAATCCTTCAATTCATCAAGTACACACACAACACCAGTGAAGTTAATTTTGTTTTGATATCCGTGACTCTTTGGGCCAACTTATGTGCATCTCAATTATTGTCACATGACTTGTTGTTTGATCCTTCAATATTCGAATATCAAAGAAATTTGTAGGAAATTAATTCTTAAGTAGGTAGCCAAAATGGATTGAACTCGTAATGGTTAACACCAGTGAGGTTAATTAACATATTACTCTCTCTTTTAATGCATTGTTCATTGTCCAATAAAGATAGAGTGATAGACTTAAATACACACGAATATATGCAAGTCAGAATACTAAACACAAAAGCTCATGACATTAAAGTAAAATTATAATTTAACTTCACCAAGTGGAAGTGACCGAAATATTGAGAAATCTTGGCAGTCAAAAGAAATATGTTGATGATGATGATGATCAAGCTATCAACATTAGAAGTGTAGAATCAAATGGAATCTTGATTATTATATATAATAAAAGAAAAAAAAATTATATATCCTGCCCAGTTTTGAAAACTTTAAGCAAGCTAGACTATTGGGTGCAAATGCTGGGACTGATTGCTGGACTTGGCTACAAAACAGTAACTCAGATGTAAATAAAACGGGAATGCACTGACCTCGCTCTCGGCGAGTTGGTGAAGAAGATGATCATAAATAACAGAGCTATCCCCAGCTTCATCTCTGGACAGTTCAAATTCATAAGGAAGAGGGAAAGGCAAAGCCTCAGCAACAGCCCTAAACACATCTATGCAAAACCCAGTAAAATTAAGCTCCCCTGTTAAAGGATTTCTAGTCACATCCAAAAACTCATTAAACCCTTGTTTTTTAGGAACCCCAATTCTAAATTTCTCCCCATCAGCAGGCACAGCCCAACCTTTAGGTGCAGTAATGCAATCACCAGGCCATATTATCTTCTTCAACTTAGTAACTGAAGTTGAATATTTCTCATTGGTTTCTTATCAGATATGTTTCTACAAATCCCCTTTTCAGGACTCCAACACCCAACAATTCTCTCACCTCTCCCAATCACATTGAAGATTTCAAAAGCAGATGGCTGCAAATGCCCATTAACCAAATGAAAATCCCCACTCAAACCCTGAAACCTAATGTTCAACATCTCCTTCAACAGCTTCGGACCCAATTCAGAAACCCCCAAATTCTCAATATCTGTTTTCCCCTCACTTTTAAGGAACCCCAAATCGCTGACATCCCCAATCCTCTCAGCCGCCATAGCCAAAGCCCAAATGGTATCATAAGCCCACAAACCATAAATGTTAATCTCCGGCGCCGACCACCTCCATCTCTTCTTAAAATTCTCCAACCTCTCCGAATCAGGAAAATACGGCCGAATCCCCAAAACACCCTCCATCGATTGAATCACCACCGGATCCATGGCATCCAGACAGTTGGAAAGCGAATTCGTCAAAATCCAAGCATACCCATCATTCATCATCCCCAACTTGTCCACAATCGGGAACAGAACAGACCCAAATCGAGAAGTGACATGAACGAGGAAAACCCTAGTCTGGCGATTCTTCATCTTGTGAAGCTGCGCAGAGATCTGGTGCGTATCCATGGCGGTTTCGATGGCGTATTTGAAGGGGATTCGGATGTTGGATTGTTGGAGGGAATCGGTGAGGAAGGGGATGAGGCCTTTGCCGTATTCGGTGTCTTCGTAGATGAGGACGAGCTCGTGCCAGCTGAATCCTTTGACGATGGCGGTGATGGCTTTGACCTGAGAGGAATCATTCTGCGCTGTTCTGATGAAGAAGGGGCTTTGCGACGGCGAGATGGAGAGGCTGGTGGCGGAGAAGGAGAAGGAGGCTTGATCGTGAATGTTGCCTCGCTTGAACTCTCCGGCCCTATTACTGCCTGCACTTTTTCGTTCTTCACTAAGTCCACCACTGCAACCACATTTGTGTATCAAATTTAGTATAAAGTTCAATTAATGAATAATATATAAAAATTTAAAAAAAAAAATCAATATATGATAAACGAGCGATTTTCATTGTAAAAATTGATTTCCATTACGTTTGAAACAATCATATTTAGGAATTTTTCACTCCCATTTGTTACAAAGTCATCTCTCTGGGTGATATTGATATATTCAAAGATTTCTCTTATTAGTAGCTTTTCAATTTTTAGTTGATTTAACTTGTAGATAATGATTAATTCGAGATTGGAACATTTTTTTTATAAAGAAATATGGAGATTTGAACCTACAACTCATTAATCAACTCTACCTATCAATTATGGTTGAATTAATATCATATTTAACTTATTGAGTTTTTTGATATTTATATGTGTTTGGACCAATTTGTAAGTACTTCAATTATTTTCATTGACATCAAATAGGTCGGTTGTGTGATTGGTTATCTGGTTTGGTGCTAATCCATTTTCACTCCATAGTATATCGAGGTTACATTAACTTTATTAAATTGGAGTTATATTGGACTTAATTATAGACTAATTCAGCGGATTAAGTTTTTTTTTTTTTAACGTGAATTAAGTTATCTATATTTTTTTTAGTTCAACACTAATATCACATGTTTGAGCCCGAAAATCGGTATTTATCCCCCTTATATACTAAAAAAAAATACTTTGTTTCTTAAAGAAACTTACCACTTTCATATTCAAAAAAATTCAACTGAAGAAAAAAAAAAGTTGGATGTTTATTCCATTAATATATAAATGAGTAACTTTCACCGATGGAAGATTAAACTTTGGGGTGGACACTTACTATTTATGTGTAACTTTTCAAGTGGAATTTCCAATTCGCCCAACTACACACAAATTCAATTCAATACTCTTTTTTTTCTCTAACTCAATTCAAATTTTAAATAGTAAAAAAGTTATGATTCAAATATCTTGTTAGCTAAAAACAAGTAACTTGATAAATATTATTTTATAAATAGATCATAAATTTAGTTTCCAAATTCTAAAGTTTGCGTCGATATGATTTTTAAATTTTTTAGATGAATAGGTTTTTTCTATTAAGATGGTTCAAAGGATCGATTGAATTGTTGAACAACATTAGATAGTATAGTCACAACATTGATAAATTGATTAGTAAAAGAATATTTAAAAAATAAGGTCCTACCGAGATTTGAACTCGGGTTACTGGATTCAGAGTCCAATGTCCTAACCACTAGACCATAGGACCTTATGTGTCAAATTTCTACAAGTTTGTTGTTTTCTTACTTAATTGCACATGAAAAATACCCCGTTTATAGCCATTCTGGATTTTATTCTCTTTTAATTCAATAATTGAGAATAAAACAACAAGATGGTAATTGAGTATCTTATTCAATTCTTATGAGCTATTTAATTGGCTGAGGTTTTGCACTTTGAGATATTCTCTTTCAAATGTCTCAGCCTTGAAGTATCTCGGGTTAAGATTTAGGACATGGTTGGTATTAAGTGAAACTTGGATTTTGCAATTTCAAAAACAAAGCCTTTTTTTTTTTTTTAATCCATGAATAATTATGTATTAATTTCATTCTGCTTCAGTTAGTAATGACTTGAACTAAATTTTAATATTTAAATGAATAATAATGAAATTGTAAGTTTGTTTAAAATGATGAAAAGGCATGGAATTATAATGTGATGCTGACCTAATGGAGTGACCATCGAGCTTAAAACGGAGGCTTGAGCTTTGATTCTCTGTACTCCGTCCCATCGGCCTTCGGCATCGGAGCCACATATCTATCTCAAAACTCAACGATCTACATCTCGTCAAGATTGACGGCGACGATGACGCCTTCCACGGGCCTCATATACAAATTAACAATTATCCCTCCCTTGTCACTACAAAACTTCACCAAGAAATTCAAAAAATAAAATTCAGAAGTGTCAGCAAAGTACACCATGGGGCTCGAGATTTCCGAGAGAAACAAAAGTTACATAAAATTGGCTGCATTGATTGGAGTCTCAGCTTCGTTTCTTTACTGATACTATCGTTCTTCTTCCTCACAGAAGAAAGCCCAGACCAAATGGATTGGAAAGGTTGATTCAACGCTGTCGTTGTGTGGGAAAGCCTTTTAAAGAGTATCAAAGATCGAAAGAGCACCTTCGACGATTTTAAAAGATTTAATGATAAAAAATCAGATGAATTGATTCATTTCAGAAAAATTAGACAATTTGCACATTCTATCAAGAACTTTTATGATACAGCAAATCGACTGAAATTATTGCATCAATGAAGAACTTTTACTCGACATTCTTTTTAACAACGCAAAACAAGACGCAAAACAAGAAAACAAAACGAAAAAGTTTCCTGTTCACGGCGGAGGAGAAGGCGGCGCGTCGAGTGATTTGGTGGCTTGGTCGCGCGTGGAAGATGCAAAAGAAGAAAACAAAATGAAAAAGTTTCCTGTTCACGGCGGTGGAAAAGACAGCGCGTCAAGTTATTTGGTGGCTTTGTTGGGCGTGGAAGACGCAAAAGAAGACGCAAAAGAAGAAAACCAAATGAAAAAGTTTCTTGTTCACGGCGGAGGATAAGGCGGCGCGTCGAGTGATTTGGTGGCTTTGTTGCGCGTGGAAGACGCAAAAGAAGAAAACAAAACGAAAAAGTTTCATGTTCACTGCAGAGGAGAAGGCGGTGCGTCGAGTGATTTGGTGGCTTTGTCGGGCGTGGAAGACGCAAAAGAAGAAAACAAAATGAAAAAGTTTCCTGTTCACGGCGGAGGAGAAGACGGCGCGTCGAATGATTTGGTGGCTTTGTCGGGCGTGGAAGACGCAAAAGAAGAAAACAAAACGAAAAAGTTTCTTGTTCACGGCAGAGGAGAAGGCGGCGCGTCGAGTGATTTGGTGGCTTTGTCGAGCGTGGAAGATGTAAAAGAAGAAAACAACACGAAAAAGTTTCCTGTTCATGGCGGAGGAGAAGGCGGCGCGTCGAGTCATTTGGTGGCTTTGTCGCGAGTGGAAGATGCAAAAAAAGAAAACAAAACAAAAAAGTTTCCTGTTCACGGCAAAGGAGAAGGCGGTGAGTCGAGTGATTTGGTGGCTTTGTCGGGCGTGGAAGGCGCAAAAGAAGAAAACAAAACGAAAAAGTTTCCCGTTCACGGCGGAAGAGAAGGCGGCGTGTCGAATGATTTGGTGGCTTTGTCGAGCGTGGATGACGCAAAAGAAGAAAACAAAACGAAAAAGTTTCCTGTCCACGGCAGAGGAGAAGGCGGCGCGTCGAGTGATTTGGTGGCTTTGTCGCGCGTGGAAGACTCAAAAGAAGAAAACAAAACGAAAAAGTTTCCTGTTCATAGCAGAGGAGAAGGCGACGCGTCGAGTGATTTGGTGGCTTTGTCGGTCGTGGAAGACGCAAAAGAAGACGCAAAAGAAGAAAACAAAACGAAAAAGATTCATGTTCACGGTGGAGAAGAAGGCGGCGAGTCGAGTGATTTGGTGGCCTTGTCGGGCGTGAAAGACGCAAAGGAAGAAAACAAAATGAAGAAGTTTCCTATTCACGGCGTAGGAAAAGGCGGCGCGTCGAGTGATTTGGTGGCTTTGTCGGGCGTGGAAGACGCAAAAGAAGAAAACAAAACGAAAAAGTTTCCTGTTCACGGTGGAGGAGAAGGCGGCGCGTCGAGTGATTTGGTGGCTTTTTCGGGCGTGGAAGACGCAAAAGAAGAAAACAAAACGAAAAATTTTCCTGTTCACGGCGGAGGAGAAGGCGGCGCGTCGAGTGATTTGGTGGCTTTTTCGGGCGTGGAAGACGCAAAAAAAGAAAACAAAACGAAATTTTTTCCTGTTTACGGCAGAGGAGAAGGTGGCGCGTCGAGTGATTTGGTGGCTTTGTCGAGCGTGGAAGACGCAAAAGAAGAAAACAAAACGAAAAAGTTTCCTGTTCACGGCAGAGGAGAAGGCGGCGCGTCGAGTGATTTGGTGGCTTTGTAGCGCGTGGAAGACGCAAAAGAAGAAAAAAAAACAAAAAAAAATTCTTGTTCATGGCGGAGGAGAAGACGGCGCGTCGAATGATTTGGTGGCTTTGTTGGGCCTGGAAAACGCAAAAGAAGAAAAAAAATGAAAAAGTTTCCTGTTCACGGCAGAGGAGAAGGCGGCGCGTCGAGTGATTTGGTGGCTTTGTCGCGCGTGGAAGACGTAAAAGAAGACGCAAAAGAAGAAAACAAAACGAAAAAATTTCATGTTCACGGCAGAGGAGAAGGCGGCGCGTCGAGTGATTTGGTGGCTTTGTCGGGCGTGGAAGACGTAAAAGAAGAAAACAAAACGAAAATTCTTGTTTTTATTTTTGCACCTTATTTGGTGCCTTCTGTGACACATTCCATAACCTCCCTCTTATGATTGGGAAATGCATGATTGTTTCAGAGTGGTTGACACAACATGTAAACATCACAATTATTTTATGTTAATTATTCTCTACCTATCATCAGTCTCTTGTTATTCAATTTGGTTGATCAACTTTCTTGCTATTTTGTTGGTACCATGTTTTCTTCTAACCCTGTTTGGCCATTGGTGTATTAAACTTGTGGCCTTTTGGAAATAGCAATCTTTCATAATATGATTCTGTACCCCTCCCCTCTGGATGCCTGGTTTTTACCAATGTCATTGCACGTGTGAGTTTTGGGTATAATTCATTCGTGATAAATTTTGAGAAATGTCGAAACTTTAACTTTTTTGTTTTCGATTAACTTTCTACGAATATATATATATATAAATAAGACATAGAATATCAAATTTCAAAAGATTACTTCAAACAAATAGCCCAAAAAACCATAAAATTTATAATATTATTTAAACCGTATCAATTGCACTTACTTGGATGATTACTTTTGGTTGTTTTGATTGGATGTTGTACTATTAATCTTTCCACTTTGGACAGTATCACATTTTCTTTTTTAATAAAGAAAGCCTAGATCTATATTGTGTAGGCTATGTAATTGATGATGAGATTGCGTACTTGTTTACAAAATTTGGCACACTTAATTCGAAGTTCTACCTCTACACCTTCCCTAGCCTAGTTGAGTTGATACACGAGGGAGAAATCTGTAAATCTGATTGAGCACTAGTTTTCTACTAGTCCCCTAGGAGTAGTGGGGTGGTCGAAAACTTGGATTTTGAAGGTGTACTCCCCTCAAAGTCGTCTCAAGTTCGAGACTTACCTGTAACATTAATTTGTATGTTTCCATTTCTTCAATGTCTCCGAGTACTTAGTTTAGGGACAGACGTGGTTACTTCCGAAGATAGTGGAGCGAAGCTCGTAACCAATTTGAAAAAAAAAAAAAAAAAGTTCTACTGTGTTGCAAGCATAGAGGGGCAATTCTTGTTTGGCCTTTGGGTCCTTTTGAGTGTATTAATAGAAGGAGTCATAATTCAATTTCCTCTATGTTTTATTCCATTTTAGGGCAAAGGCCACATGTTCCATGTCGGAGCTCTCACTACAATTATAAGTTCATAAGATTACTAGTTTTTTCGCTAAGATTATTAGAAGTTTTTTTATTGAAAAAACTAGAAATCAAAGCTTCAATCTACTATAACTGAGACATCAAGAGATACCAAAGAAATGGATTACAAATTAACGCCTTAAAAACTCCAACTTTCAACCACCACTAATTCCAACCATCAATTCAAAGATTAATTTATCAACTAATTATAAAGAATAGCCCGGTTTAGAGGTTTATCACAATTTAAATCGTGTCTATCCATAATTTTGTGAAAAGGTTTAAAATTCTATCAAATATCAAATCTGAAAGCATCTTCTAATAAATCGGGTCAAATATATAATAAATATACTAAAAAGTTTTGAAAATGTATATTTTATTCTTAACAAAAATATCGATAATTTAATATTCCTAAAATCTATCATTTGTAAGTATCTATAATTGTTGATATTATTGTTTTTGTAAGTTATAATTGTCAGTATTAACCAAGCGAGCAGAATAATTTATTGGTATCTCAAAGAGTAGAATTCAAAATAAAATAAAAATTTAAGGTAGGTTCAAATTTCCAATCTTAAATATCTTAGAATTAAAAATATCAATCAAAAACAAATTTGCAAATATTTTACCCCGTCTCAAAATATTATCAGATAAGAAGAAAAATTAAAGAGAAATCAGGAGATAATTCTCCAAGACTCTAAATTAAATCTTTAATATAAGATTAAGAATGAGAAAACATTTACGAAATGAAAGGGAAAACAAAATAATAAAAATCAAGAAAATCAAGTTTAAATTCTCATTAATTTATGCATTATATTTACTCAAATACCCCTTTTTCAGGCAAATATTGTTATATCCTAAGATTGTCCTCCAGGTCGAGTTTACGTCGAATTTGAGATAGCTGTATTGAGCGACCTGGATTTGAGTCCAGAAGAGGGACTTGTAAACTACTTTCCTTCTTTGCCTTAATTTTGCTTTATTTTTTATATCAATTTTAAAATGGTAACAAATGTTTACTTTGAATTAAAGTAATTCATTATAAGCTTTTATTTACAAATTAAAGCGGCTGTGTAGTTCGGGGTAGGCCGGAATTCATAACATTGAAGGATTTGGAGGAACCAAACAATGGCTTTCTTCATGATAATAATTCAATCACTTTTCAAGTGAAAATCAATGCTATATCTACTTCGGAAAATAAGTGATAATAAAGGTATGCAAATTTTGTATCCTTTACAAAACAATTTACCTTTTCTTGGTATTTTTTTAGGGAATTTCTTTTTCATAATTATATAAATGTCTTAAATTTGAATTTATTTAACTTTGTCTTATTTTATTTTTTATAGTATAATCTAACTTATAATAACATTTTGGACTCCGAATTTTTTTTTACATTTTAGCTTTTCAACTTTAATATATTTAGTACTTTCATGTTTAAAATTGTCTTGATTAAATTTGTTTAATAATATCAGCAGTTCTAATGCAAACTAGAACTAAATATAAATATATTTTAAAATTTTATAGGGGAATTGAGTACCTTTGAAAAAAAATATCATATATTAAGAGAAATCGTTTAAAATTGAGTTTCTTTTATGAGAGACATACACAATAACAGTAGCTCTAACTGGCTAGGCAAATTTCAATTAAATTAGTTTATATTAAGAGAAATTGCTCCATTAGCAACTTCGTTTGCTGCAATTATAATTATAGCATATATTTTTAAAAAATCATACGGGAGTTTTTTTTTTTTTTGGTCTAGAACTAATTTTTGATTGATCCAAAACTATCAACTCAACTTTTTGAAATCTAAATAATTTAGTTATTTTATAAAAAGTTTTGCTACATACATAATTTTTCTTGAAAAGTATTATTGATTTTTTTTGCTATACATGTAAACTTACGTATACTAATGTAATCAATGATTTTGTATAGAAATGAATAAAGTTATTGTTTTTACATTTTATTTTTATATATAACAATAAAGTTATCGATCATACAAAATTAATAGGCTAAAACTTAGCTAGAGACGAGTATGCATTTATATATACACACCCATCACATGACATATTTTTCACCACAAATTTTTTATTTAATTTTAATTTGTTTCTTTTTTTATCTTTTCTCTTTTTCTTTTTTGACTCTCATTTGTATTTATTTTTCTCTCTCTTTCCCCTTTACTGTCTTCTTGTTTTTTACAATTTAATGATATAATTACTTGATTTTAGTTGATAAATAAATTTCAAATCAAAGTAAAATTTCTTTTTTATCTTCCATATATTTTTTTACACTCTAATAATATAATTTTCATATTATAGTTGACAAAATAAAATTTAAATCAAAGCAAAATTTTGTTTTAAAGATTTTAATTCACTGTTTAGTTGTGCCTTGTTTTTTAAAAAAATATTATAGATTTTAAAGAAATGATGAAATCGACGAAGAAAATGATAAATAATTTTATTTAATTAATTATTATTATTATTGTCACTTTGTTTTTATAACTAAAATATTAAAAAGTTAATAGAGTATTATTTAAATGTCAAGGATGAAACTGTTTAATTTTGAAACATATGAAACTCCAACTCAAAAGTAGAGATTAAAAATATAATTTTCCTTAAAGTTTGTTATGATGCAATGATAAAAGTAGATCGTGAATTTATTTCAGTACAATATTGTTTTACCATCAACACAACATAACATTACATTTTGTAGTGTGTAGATACTAAATTCACATTTATATCCGAAATTACTTAATTTTAAATAATCTATATGATTCGAGTTATTTTTATTTATTTATAATTTTGAGCTTAATTTCATTATTTCAATAATTTATTTGAACACAACAAAAACATATTTAGCAGGTACTAACTTACAAGTTAATAAAAAAGGTATTTAATTTCTATTTTGATTTTTTAAAAATGTATGGTTTTTAACAAAATATATAGTGGTAGTTTAATGGATCTCAAAATAAAAATTTGGTTATAAAAAGCTAGTATTAAAATCTTAAAACAATTTTTATATAAGCTTTTTAAAAGTATTTTTAAAAAATAAATTATATGTTGTAATGGATCGGTCTATCTTACACACATCTCACTCATTTAAGTTGCATGAATATTGTGTTAAAAGTGGAAGAATATTGTGTTAAAATTGCTATACAATTGTGTTGTATCAAAATTATTAAATATATTACATTTTCTTATTTTCAGAAAAGATGGTATTAACTTTTTTCGAATGTGGTCGTCTATTTAACTTGTGGATGAACTATAGATATAATATTGCTAATGTTTGTAGATACTTGTAAGGAGGAGAGAAGATTTTTTTATTATTATTATTTTTTTGATTACCGGTTCTTTTTCTATTGAAAATAATATGAGATTATTTTTGGGTTACTCTTTTGATTTTTTTTTCTTTTGAAAATATAAAATAAATCTTTTGTTTTGATTTAAATTTTATTTCGTCAACTAAAATCTAGAAATTATATCAGTCGATTGTAAACAAAATATATGGAAAATACAAAAGAAATTTTTTGCTTTGATTTGAAATTTATTTGTCAACTAAAATCAGGAAATTGTATCATTAAATTGTAAAAAAAAAAACCAAGAAGAAACGGTAAAGGGGAAAGAGAGAGCGAGAGAAAAATAAATACAAATGAGAGTGAAAGGAGAGAAGGAGGAAAGATAAAAAAAAATAATAATAATATGGAAAAAAAATTAAAAAAAGATAAAAAAAAAAATTGTGGTGAAAAGTGTGTCATGTAAAAAGTATGTATATAGAAATATATATTAGTCTTTAGGTAAGTTTTGTCCAAATTAACGTATGCTCCTTAGTTCAAATATCATGTACACATTGATATCTTTTTTAAAAAACTAGTTCTATTCCAAATAACTTTCCAACAACATTCTAACTTAATTAATTAATTTATTTAGTGACAATAAATAAGATTCCAAACATTTTCCCACCGAATTTCCTTACATGGCCCCCTATCCCACTTTTAGCTAGGTTTGATAGTCATGCATTCTAATTGGTAATTAGAGAATTTGATTATTACCAATTATTATTTATCCACTTTCCCATCACTTTGTTTTTTTTAATTTTAATTTTAATATTCTACTCAATAGCCTTATCCACTTCCTTTTTATCTTCCATACATTGGCACACAATATTATGTCAGGGTATTGATTTTCTCTCCCATCGAATAAACCATGGTTAAAGTCAAGCAAATAATTAGAGTATCGATTAAAACAAAATATTATAAAAAATAATCACAAAATATGGTTTAAAACGTAGAATATGCGACACATCAATATCTATATATAAATATGATAAAAATATGTTGGTGAGTTTCATTTCGATATCATTTTTCACGTATATTATATTATTTATAAATCAATAATATAATTAGAAAGTGGGCATAGAAATGCCAGAAAAAAAAAAGATACAATTATACGTGTGCATACCAATGGCTTCATTAAAAGATAATACAATAATATTATTAATTAAAAATGGTTAATTTGTGGCAATCCCACTTGCAGAAATATAATTAATAACTAAACAAAGGAAAGTTGGATTCATTCAGTACAGGAAAATTCTTGTGGGTTATTGTTTAATATGAGTATTTTGTTCCCACTAAGTGAGATTAATAAATATCAAAGTACTAAATACCTTATCTTCAAAGTTTAATTATTTGATTTAATACTTCAAAAAAAAAAAAAAGGTTTTTGGTTCATTAATTTCTTGGTTACAAGTTAAAAGATAAAACCCTAATTTTCTTCAGCAGAAAAGTTGAGATTAATGGGGGGTTTGCTTTCAAAGCCATTATCAACTTTTGCTGAAGCTAAGCTTTCCCTTTTGACTGTCCAAAAATGAATGCCACCCATCTTATAAAGTTTTTTCTTAATAATTGAACCACCTTTAACAGCTGCATCCAAAATATATATATAAATTGTAATATGATTTTGTTTCTCATGGTTGGATTTATGTGTTTATGGTTAATATGCCTTTATCTTTTTCATTTATGAGAGTACAACTAGCTTTATTTCATCACACATATACTTAAAGAAAATCAATATAAAGAATCTGAAATGATGAGGAGATTTGATCTTTATAAGATAAGGTGAACTATCATTTTCAATTGATTTTGAGTTCAAAATTATTTTATAACACATTATTTTGAAAATTTGTCATAGATAGATAACTTTTATTTCAATAATTTAAATTTTAACATTTTTCTAAAAAAAAAATTATAATAAATTTTTTGTGCATTTTTTTTTTTTCATATTTCAGAATTGTCCTTTCGATCTGTTTAACTAGTTTCTTTCATTTAGCTAAACTTAATTGTTTTCAATTAGTTGAATTTAATTGTTTTTAATCAACTGAACTAAATTAAAAGACAATCTGTTTATAGGGTTCCGTATCTTTTTCTTTCATAAACATGTTACGAAAACAAGAGAAAATAGTAAAAAACGTAAGAGAAAAAACACACCAAATGTACGTGTATCCACGTGTAGAGAAGGAGCGATTTTGTCAAGAGAGTGTGAATATAAAATGTTAGTAGGAAACTATGACTCGACAACAAGACCTTCAACTAAATAATCATAAGACACCAAACCATTCAAAACATATCTCAACAAAACCATTTTTTTTCAAAATTCTACGTGCCATTTTTTTGGTTTATCTAGGTTTTTTTTTTTTTTTTTGTATATCGTCGGTATCATTGATTTTATTTGTCATATATATGAAATTGTCATTTAGTTTTGTTCTATCTGTTTTTCCGTTCATTTTCTTTCTTTCAATTATTTCTAACTTTCGATGTGTAGTTTTGTGTTGCTTTACATTTGTGAAAGTGATGAAGTTCTGTACATATCAACTTTGATAATGAAAAAATTGAGACACATGCCATCTAATTTATTTAACTTTAAAATATCCATCAATCTAGAAGAAATATATATATATATATTAATAAGACAGTAATAAGTTCCACACCAAACATGGCACTAGGATAAAAGGAGAACAAATGAAGTTAATCAAATCAAGACATAAATAATTAAAAAAATGGGAAGTGGGGGATTTGGTTTTGGATTTGTTTAAAAGAGAGAAATATTCTGTTGATTAAATAAAGTTTAGGTTAATAATCCAAGAAGCAATAATAAGATAAGAAAGAGTTAGTGGGAGAGGATTATTTTAAATGATTTTTAAGTTTGCAATATATTTAAAATAATGTAAAGCTATTTTTAGCTTATTGGATAGTAAAATTAAAAATAAAAGGCTAAGAAAGGAATAGGCAAGCGTCCTTGACGTGTACGTCGAGTGAGGGATTGGATATTTGGATGTTTTCTTTGTTCACAAAGTAACCAAAGAGCCCTTCCTCTTACCTTTATTTGCGGGACAGACCCTCACTCATTTGTTTATTTCAATTCTTGCCCCCCACTTCTCATTTTACTTTTTCCTTAAAATTACAAGTTTCCTCTAATTTTTTTTTAATCCATGAGTTTTTTCTTTTTTCTTTTATTTACTATTACGACCAAGAGTTGGAAAATTGCTCCTATAAGAGGATATCTGAACATGCTCCCGATGGTACTTTTTTCAGACTCATCGATCTTGAATCGCATTACAATCTTCATTTTTTTTTATTGGATCGATATCTTTTTAGATTTATAGGCTATGATATCATATTAGATAACATGAGGTTCCACTTCAAAATTAATTAGCAAGGGAAAGTAATACAACCTCTTTTGTATTGATAGGGGTGTACATGGTCCGGGTTGGGTAGGGTTGGATGAATTTTTTGGACCAACCCAACTTTTTGGGTTGGTCAATTCGTCAACCCGTTCAACCCTATGCATAAGTGCAACCCAACCCAACCCAAAATTTCCGGGTTGGGTAGGGTTGGGTTCTCGGGTTATGTTACTCTCATTTTTATCTCTAAAGTTTAGTTCATAAGTTTATAAATATGTTAAAAAAGATTGATGATACTATATACTTCAACTTATTACCAATCTTATTAGTGCATAATCTTTTTTAGAAGGCTTACAAATATGTTAAAAATCTAACTTATTAATTTATCTTACATACACACATAATATATTTATATAATTTATATAATATGCTAAAAATCTACTCTAATATATATCGGGTTGGCTTGGGTTGAGAGCTCAACCCAAGAACCAACCCAACCCTTACAGTTTGGGTTGGGTAGTTCGGGTTGCTCGGGTTATCGGTTTTTTTGTACACCCCTATGTATTGATATGAGATCTCCCCATTTTTTATGTGAAATTTTTTAAAAAGTCTTTAAATTGCAATATCGAAATACCTTGGAAAAGTGACATAGTTGAAGGTGTTTACAAATGAATGTGACAAATAAGTCGAATAGAAAGTACATAGAATTGGACTTAAAATATCAAATTAACTCTCCATTATTTACATATTAAAAATATTTATAAAAAAATTATTTTAGGTGAATAATTATTAAAAGGAACTTATAATTTTTTGGATATTTAATAGTGTCTTTCACCATTGAATCAATTTAAGATGGTTCTCTAAAATATTTTATTTTAAAATTAAAATAAAATTTAAGTTTATAAACTTTAAAAGTATATAATATATCTTAAATTCATTTACTATCGATTTTTTTAATTTCAATTTTAAAAGTTAGAACAATGTAGTTAGTTGATAGTCTTAATACTATTAAATATACGGAAAGATAGAGTATTTTGTTTACAACCATGAGTAAAGGTTAATTTACACACTTCTATTAAAAAGTAGTATAATTTTTTTTATTCATTGTGTATTAAATAGTTAGGCAAAGCAGCTTAAATATCATACCAACACGTCAAAAATAGAAGGAATAAAAAAATTAAATTAAATTAAACTAAAAAAGCACAAATACTGATCTGGACATATCCAACATGATGATGATCTTGAGTATCCAATTTCATAAAGATATCCAGTAAATGATTTTGCTATGTTTTTCTTTTTTTTCTTTTATGAAAGCCTAGAGAGCAATAATTGTATGTGTGTGGAACTGCAAAATTAATATTGCTTTATAAAGTTTGGGAAAAATATATTTGTAAATGTAGTCCTATGATCATTAATTTATGTGTGGTGCCAGGCAATGAAAATTAAAAGCATGATCCTTCCCTTTTCTTTGTGTCTATCCTTGTGAATACCAATCATATTTCGTGCTCACCATTTAATATTATGTAAACTAAAATTCAATCTTAGTTCTACTCGGACAAATTAAATATTATGTAAACTAAAAATCAACTAACACGAGTAGTTCACCTTTTTATATACATTTTTAAATATTTTCAATAAGGAACGATATACTTATTCAGATCTATTGCATGTAATTAGTAGTCGGGAGTGCCTTGTTGTCTCGTCGTTGTCTTCGTTGCACAAACGCTTTTCCAATTGCATTATTGCACTCTGCATGCGTTTAGCACAACCTGCATTCGCATTCCCCACTGTCATAAGTACTTCCGCATTCTATTGAGCTTTTCCCATGTGTTTACGCATTTGGGTTCTGTTTTTTTTATGCTTACGCATTCTAGGGTTTAATGAAATTGCAAATATAAATTTAAATTAAACCTAGTCATATCATGACATTCATTCTGTAATTTTGTATTGTTAGATGTTCCTTAATAAAATTCGGACACCTCTCTATTGGTGAACTAGCTAACAATTTTTATATTCTTTAGGGTGAGACCTTCAACAGAATTCCCTAAATTATTGTTTCTTTCCATTCATCAACTGGATGTCAGTTTCGTGTTTATTTCTCCAACAAGTTCTCGCCCAATATCCAATATGCAACTAAATGAGCCACCAAATTTTGCTAACTTTATAAAAATGTCTTTTATTCCTAATTTCCTATCAAACTAAATGTTTCTAACCATCTCATTTTTGGAAAAATCAGATCTTCACCAAATTCTACTCTTTTCCTAATTTATATATAAAAGAGGTATATTTGGTTTTTGTTAGTTCTATTATCTTATCTTATCAAGTAAACTATGCCAAAATTAATTATAATGCCGACCAATTATAGCAAATTACCCAAGAGTTGGGTAATTTGACACATTTTAACCAAAACTAAATTCGTCTTTTTTTTTTTTTTGAATTTTATAACAATTGAGGGTAAAAAAATCGAATTCATAATATTTTCGTTTTTTAATGTATACTATATCGTTGGTCAATTAAGGTGATGAGTTCAATTCATAGAAGTTACCCATTTATGAATTAATTTCCTACGAATATTCTTAATATCTAAATGTCGTGGAGTCAGACGGTGTATCATGTGACATTAATCGAGGTCTGTGCAAATTGACTGAGACTTAAACAAAAAAAAAACTTCTAAAATAAGGAACTATTATTAATATTTATTTTAATTCAAAAGGTTTTTTTTAAGCCTACAACATTTGGACAACTCAACAAGGTGAAATTTGAACCACAATGACCGGTTCGTTGAGTCACATGTTAATTGGTGGTGAGATATTTAATTAACAAAAACCAATTTGTATAAATTAATTGTTATACTGTTTTCATTTATCATTTTAACAGAAAGTCATGCAATAAATAACAAAAGAAAATAAAATTTTTAATCCCAGAAAAAATGATTATATTAAAAAAAAAAAAAAAATTTGAGTACATAGTGGGGGAAGGGGACCAACAAACCCTATATAAGGGCACAACTTGCTCGGACTCGTGACCGTGGAGTTGAAATAGATTAACACAGACAAGATAACCAACTGCGCCACTGACCCTCGGTCAAACCTATTCTTATGATTTAAAAAATAAAATTTTTCAATGGATTTAAAACTACAATTTAATATTTATGTTTTAATAAAATCTAAAAATTAAAAACTATATATGTGAAAATTTTATATTCATGGGTAAATGGAGGAGTGAATTTTTTTGGTGAATCAATTACTTAACTCAAATTGACATATGAATAACTAATTTTGCTAGCATTATTATTTTTTTAAAATTTTATCAAATTATATATATTAAATTTTAATATTTAAATATATAGACACTAAATTATAATAACATGTTGATTAAATTCTAATTTTTTAAAAACATAAAAATAATAAGCCAAACTCATTTTTTACTCTAAATTTTTATATTATGATGATGTATTAAAACATTAAAAAAAAATCACAAATAAAAAAAGATGCATAGAGTTGTTGAAATAAATAATTTTAAAGATTAAAATTAGTGAATTAAATTATTTCAAATAATCCAATGAATACGAGGGCGGCGGGTCCCACTCTCCACCTTCATACCCCACTTTTTACTTTTATGACATCATTAATCTATACCCTTTATTCTTAATTTATACTCTTTTATATCTCTAAATCTCTATAAATAACATTCACACCTCCACAATCATCTCAACTTTCTCTCAATCAAACAATTCACAAAAAAACCTTAAAATAAAAAAATAAAAATAAAACTAAAAAAATCCTCTGCAACAATGGCGGCCAGCAGGGAACCCTTCAACCTGTTACCGCACTCAACACCACCTGCAGCCCAACAACAGCAACAATCTCCATGGCATTCCCCTGTTCCTTATCTGTTCGGCGGTTTAGCCGCCATGTTAGGCTTAATCGCTTTTGCGCTTCTAATCCTCGCTTGCTCTTACTGGAAACTTTCCGGCTACCTCGAAGACGGCGGCGGCGGCGACCGGAGCCCCGACCTGGAGGCCGGCGACGGCAAAGGCGGCGACCCCCACAAACCCCCCTCCCCTGTTTTTGAAGAGAAAATTTTGGTTATTATGGCTGGTGAAATTAAGCCAACCTATTTGGCTACTCCCATTTCTAGCAGATCCTCTTCTTTTGGCGATACCAAAACCGATTCCACTGCCGCCGATGAAAAATCGGCGGCGTTGACGGCGACGGTGAAACAGAGTAAAGAAAACAGAACAATTTCTGAATCTTCTGATCAGGCTTCTCATTAACATTTTTTTTTTTGTAACTTTTTGTGGGTTTTTTTTTTTTTTTTTTTTGTGGGTATTAATATATATATAGATTGAGAGTGGATAGGTAGATCATGTTTTTCTGGTTTTGGGGTTTGGTGGGTAAGGTTTTTTCCCTCTCGGAATCTTGTACATCATTTTGAGTTGGAATGAATCTGTTTTGCATCGTTAAAGATCATATAACTAATCTGAATTTTACCCTTTTCATAGTTGATTTAGAATGAAACAAATCGAGTCTTGTAATTAAGAAGTTGTGAAGTTGATGATGGGAGATTAGGCAGAGTAATTAAAGGAGGGAGATTTGGAAGAGGAGTGGAAGATGACACGTGTAGAAGTGGGGGTGATGTGGCAAGCTGAAACGGTTGAGTGTTAAAGGATGCCACCTCATAAAGAGGGGAGGTCAGATAACAATATAAAACAGATATGAATTATTCTCTTCTTTACTAATTAATTTTGAGATAAAATCTTATATTGTGAGGGCCGATTCAATTAATGATTTTATTATCTCTTTGCCTGCAATTCTGTTTGAAGTCAAGAAATATAAACTATTTTAGGCAAACAATAAGTGTAGATTTTGAATACAAGTATATACCCATGATCTTCTCTCTTATGTATTTAACATTGAACAAACTCATTTGCATCTTTACAATCTTTTTCTCAAACAAAGTTCCATCGAGTTTCTTTATTGGTTCATCTTTTGTGTTCGACACTGGAGTATCCAATCCTTCTCGAGCAAAGATCGGGCCTCTTTCAAATAGCCAATCTGCTTGGATGACATTCAAACCAAAGTCTCTCATGAGAGTGTACTGTTGGTCCTATAAAATATATATCCACCATGGATATGTACTGTTGGTCCTATAAAATATATATCCACCATGATTATTATTATCCGACTAACTACTTTTCTTGTGAGAGAATATTACTTTTCCATTTGTCTTAGTTCATATCTAAACAAAGCAATTATTTTATAGTATATTGCCAATTTGATAGAGTTGTGCTTTTATTCTACATCAAGCGACTAACAGATATTGTCTTATTCAGAGCACAATTTTGATATCATTTAATAAATAAGACAATTCTACTTGAATTTTTACTTTGTTATGATGTCTAATCTCAATCTTTAGTTATGATGAACAACTTCAACTGTACACACTCTTATTTTCAATTAAGTTTAATTTTTTAGCTTATCATACTTTTAACATGAAATCAAATCAAACCTTTGAGTAAATATAGAAAGATTTATTATATATGGTCGGATCATATCCATGTGAAATTTTGAGGTTGTTGTTTTTAAATCTCTATTTATCCTATTATGTTTTTTTTTAGAGTGTCTTTTTGGTATTTGGTTTTTGAAAAAACAAGAAACAAAAAGATTCTTTCGTCTTTTCGTCATCTACTCTTGTTATGTGATGAAGAATTGATTTTGCTATTTTTTTCACCGATATTTATAGTATTTAATTTATTTTGTATTTTCCGATTCCTTCACTATTCTTTTTTTTTTCGTGGATCTTTGGCTTTTAGAGAGATGAAAGGGATTGTATTTTGAGAAAATGGTTGTTTTTATTCAAATATCAAAATTAATTAGCAATGTTAGAAGATTATTTTTACATTTCTAAGTGAAATCATGAACAATTTTCTATTAGGGATGAAAATTGATAACAATTGAGAAGCGATCACAATTAGAACGGTTGCTCATTTGGATCCCCTTTGATTATTGTTGGTTTTTTTTAATGTTAAAGAAATTGATAGAAAATTGTTTTTAAGTTCAAATTGTCTTGACTACTAGTCTACTTCATTATAGTTAGTGTCAATTAATTTAGTAAAGTAAGAGTTGGATATCTTAAGGACTATATTAATCAATTAAGAAATAAATTCATAGTCAGCAGATTTAGATTATTTTATTTTATTTTAATATCACATCTATGAAAGAAAATGAATATGAAAATTATACAATAGAAATGTCATTCATATTTTATAAGATAGATGTTTTAAATATCATTCTAAGAATGCTAAACTGAAAAGAAAAAAAAAAACATCAATTATAAGGACATATTGAACATCATGAGAAAAACTCATAATTTTATAAAATAGAAGTATGTTTTATATGTCATTCTAAGAATCCTAACTGAAGGAAAAAAAAACAAACAAACAAAAACAATCATTGAACATTGTGAGAATTTTTTTTATAAAATAATAAACTACTTTATTGAAAATAACCTACAAAGAACTCATATTATCTAATATCTAATAACCCACAAATACTAAGAAAAACTTAGCACACAATACAAATGATAGAGAATTGTTTTATTTGTTTTTCTATGTTTACAAGAGGAGTAATTCCTTTGCTTAAATAGGAAGAAAAATTGTAAATAACAAGGAAAGATAATAAACCAACAATAATTGTGGCTTAATATGGTATGTACATTAATTGCAAAAATCATTACAGCTATTATAAATCAATGCAGCCGTAAGCAATAAACATTGAACCATTATATGAGTTAGATTTTCAAAACCAGGTAAAATAATAATAATTTTTTTTTTGTTGACATTCTATATATTTTATTTAAAAAATAAAAAATACAATTATTAAAAAAAGATTGACTATTATTTATTTTTATTTAAAAATTTTCTATTTATATTGAGTATAAAATTTTTCCAATAATTATTATTATTGTTTTATAATAAAATGTTAAAGATTTTTTTTTGTTGATATTTTGAAAACTAAGAATATTTTTTAAACTTTTTTTTTAAAGTTGAGGGGTATTTTTGAAACAAAACTTTTTCCATCTAAAATTAACCGCAAGCTTATTTTCAAAACATTTTTTTAAGTTCATGGGTACTCTTAATTTTTTTTAAAGTTTAGGGGTATGTTTAATACAAACTTCAAAATTTATGCATATAGATATGTTTATACTTTAGCCTAAAATTAAACATGCAAAATACACTGTTTTAATATTCTTTGAATAATTTAGAAATTTATATAATTTTCAAAACAAGATAACTAAAAGAGATAAATTGACAAATATTGATAAAAATGAGAGATTTTGTATAAATAAACAAAAAAACTCATATAAATTCTCTATATAAATAAAATATTAAAAAAAATCAACATATAATCCTTCCTCCAAACAAGTTTCTATAACCAACACATTTAAAAATTTATATAATTTTCAAAGTAAGTTTCTATCTTCTCATAAACAAAGACTGTTTCTATAACCAATGCAAAGTAAATTGAAACATATATCTAAGCATGAAAATCACAAGATTATTTCTATAATCAATGCAAAGTAAATTGAAACATATATCTAAGCATGAAAATATAAGTCATGTTTTAATATAACCTAAACTATTTTCAATTTAACTATATCAATTATGAAGTAAAAAAAAAAAAGATTTTAAGTTTTTCAATAATTAAAAATAGAAAGATTCGAACCTATGATTATAATTTTTTATTATATATTGGGTTGAAGTATTATTTTTCTTAGCTAAAGAATTGTCACCAGCCTTTAATTAGCATTATTTTTTAATCTCTATAATTTTTTTAATAAAACTAAAAACGGTTAACAACATTTCTGTTTTTCTAAATTTAAAAGAAAAAAAAATTGTACTCAACTTTGTTTTAATTATTGTAAATTATTTGAAATTTGTTACTTGGGCAATAAATTATGTTGTCGCTATAATTTGAGTTTGAACTTTAGAAAATAATTGGGATACAAATTTAAAAAGGAAAATGGGCTTTAAAAAAGGCATCTTTCCAAATTTAAATAAATAAATAAATAAAGTTACACGTGAAGCTGTCAATTTTGATATGATTTCACGTATCTTCCACATTAATTGAGAAATGGAAAAATAAAACACATATTCAAAAAATTACAGCGTGATCCCCAAGCCAAGCGTAATCTCAACGGTGAAAAAAACACGCGTCTCAACGGCTACTTTCTCGACACATTTTCATTATAAATAGCAGTGTTCCCCCATCTCCAAATCCCTGATCAAATTTCAATTTCGACTCCAAAGCACAAAAAAGCCCTAAAATCAAATCATTGTCAATTCCAGTTGCTTCGAAACCCTAGCCGCGGCCCTGCACCGCCAAGTTTCCGACTCGCCGCCTCTCTTTCATCCATGGCTTTCTTCTCCGGCGGCGGCCGATTCCTCGAGCTTCTCAGGAACTACAGCAAGGTCGCAATCGGAGTTCATTTCTCAGTCTCGGCGGCTTCGATCACCGGCCTCTACGTCGCAATCAAGAACAATGTCGATGTTGAATCGCTTCTTGAGAAGCTCCACATGGATGGATTCTCCTCCAAAGATCAGCCGCAGACGAGTCCTTCTGAAATCCAGGTGGTCGGTGAAATTGCAGTTCATCGGAGACTTCTGCGGCTCAACTGCTGCTCTGCATAATCGAAGTGCAGTGTTGTCAGATTAACACAGAGTGAGCGATTTTAAACGATTTCATGAATTTTACAATGAATCCGTTCAAGTTTATGCAGTTTTGGTTTGAGGTTTTGTTGTTTATGCGGTTTTGTTCTATTTTACTATGAACAGCTGCTGCTCTGCTCTGATAGGGTTTTATTCTCCATGCCTTTTCATCTTTCAAGTCCAAAATGAAAAGGTATGCTGTATCTCAACTCATTTAAGGCTGAATTTGGAACACAAGCTTGTATGTAGCTCAACTGTTTGCTTGAACATTGATTAGGATTCTAGCACTATGAGTAATTTGTTCAACACTTATCAAAAAATTTCTACCTAAATTCTGACTACTCCCTCTCTCGGCTAAATCAATTGTAGTGGAAGAGAGAAGTTTAAATTATTTTTAAAAGAAATTCAACCTTATTTAATTCATAGTTTACAAATTGTGGAACATCTTATTTACTCTTTGTATCACAAAATTTTAGGGTGATTTTAGGAAATTGATTACCCGGAAAATCGATTTTCTTTGTATTGCACCCTAAAATATTGGATATAAAAGAGTAAAAAGATTGTAACTAAAAGTAAATCCTAGATATCAATTTTGTTGTATAATTTTTGTCATGAACACCTTCTCTTTGGTTTTTTTTGTGTTGATTGATGATTGATCTTATTTGTTATCTCCTAAATTATATGTATATAATTGACTGCTCTTTTCATGCCTAAATTAGTCTTGCTACTGCTACTATTTTATATTTTTTCCCTAACCCTTTTTCCTATGTTCAATTTTGGGAACCCTATCGAACGTTCGGACGCGTGAGGCTGCTATTCCTCATTCTCGGTTTCTGGTATATTCTTTTTAATATGTTCAATGCTTGATTAATGATCTAGGCAATTCCATCATTCATGGTCAGTATTTTTTTTAAACATACTTTGTAGGGAATAATAACTTTTAGTTCTTTATTTGCGATTTTGTTTTAGTTTTATCTCTGTTTTAAAATTGACTCTACTTGGATTGATGTTAGTGGCCTCTCTTCAATCCTTAGATTTTCAAGCTTCAATAATTGTCTCTTAGTCCATTCATCAACAAACTGTAAGTTCTTACTTCTTCTCCTTTTTTTTATCTTTCAATCTGTTCCAACTACAGCTTATCTCTTTTAATATGTTCAATTTGTTCCAAATTCAAACAGCTTATCTCTTTTAATATGTTCAATGCTTGATTAATGATCTAGGCAATTCCATCATTCATGGTCAGCATTTTTTTGAAACATACTTTGTAGGGAATAATAACTTTCAGTTCTTTATTTGCGATTTTGTTTTAGTTTTATCTCTGTTTTAAAATTGACTCTACTAGGATTGATGTTTAGTGGCCTCTCTTCAATCCTTAGATTTTCAAGCTTCAATAATTGTCTCTTAGTCCATTCATCAACAAACTGCAAGTTCTTACTTCTCCTTTTCTTATCTTTCAATCTGTTCCAACTTCAAACAGCTGATCTCATTTTGCTTTTCACATATTGTACATGAAACAACTAGCAAAATATTTGATCTTTCAATGTGTTCTAACTTCAAACTATACCTACTGATCTCATTTTGCTTTTCACATAGTGTACATGAAACAACTAGCAAACTAATCAGTAGACTAAGAAGAATTATAATATAGAGCTACTTGCTTGGAGTTCCCAAGATGGCGAGGTTTCTTTCCTTTCATTTCCTTACCTTTACTTTCTATTCATGTATGCTCTTCTTTATTTTCCTTACTTTTTATTTTGAAACAAGAAACAATTCATTCATTTAGAAAATGAATTAGTACAGAGTACAAGGAAACAAAAAGAGAAAAACAGAGAAAAGCTAGTACAAGAAACCAAACATATTAGCAAAACAAAACAGAGTGATAAAAAGAAGAACAGTGGTGACTAGAAGAATGCAGCCCAGTTGGAGACAATTTGATTAATGGAGTAACTTTCAAAAGCTTTGAAGAGTCCACCCAAAGTGAAGCTTGAGGTCTAGCTGATTCGCTTCTGGAGCGTCAAGGACGAGAGGAATCCTTTAATATGCGTTGATTTCTTTATACAAAAGACTTTTGACTGCACTAATCCAAAGCGAATGAGTGTTGTTTCGAAACAAGTGCCCAACAAAAGCTGCTGAACATTTTGTTTAGCACAGTTGGAGAAGATCCAAGATAAATGAAATAAGGCCAGAAGATCCTCTCAGCAGAGAGCTGCAAACTTGCAAGTGAATAAAAAATGTGGTTGCAATTTTCAGGGGCTGAGGAAACAAAAGTGACAGAATGATGGTTGAAGGCATTGGTGTGGCAATTTTCTTTGAAGGAACTCCGAGGAATTCAACCTACCATGAAACAGAATCCAAGGAAAAACATTATTTTTTTTTACTCCAAGATTTCCATATCACCTTATAAACCTCTTTGTCAATTTGAGCAATGTATCTCAAAGATGCTGCATCAATTTTCATACTTTAGATGGAGGGGTAGCTTTGAAAACCAGGCCCATTACTTGCCACAATATCAACAAATTTCACTGGGATGTCAGCAATTTCATATAATGATGCATCTATGGAGCTTACACTGAAAGCAGAATCAGTATCATTGTCTTCGTTAACCACTGAGCATTTAAAAGTTGAATCTGCAGGAGTCAGGAGATTTGATAAAGCCAGTGTTGGTTCTTTGATTGTAGACAGGATAAGAGATGAATTGTAGGGGAGAATGTTGCTTCAGCGGCTTGCCAGTGATAAGGAGAGGACAACACTCTTTTGAGTGATCAGGGTTTGGGAATAGGGGATCACTGAAACAGCTTTAGATTTACTGAGTGTAGTGAAGGGGGACATCTTTAATCGAGTATTTTTGGGTTGATGAGGATGGTGAGTGGGTCAGAATAGAAGTGTGGGGTTTGAAGTGGGGCTCTTTAATCGAAGATTTTCTATTTTTTGTTTTGAAATTTAAGCTTATTTTTACTCAAGATTCCAACCAAGTTCTCTATCTTTCATGCATCCATCTTTTCTTGACAAAGTAGGCGAATGCTAATCAAATTTCAAAAACAAAAACGCTTTTGGAAGCTACTTTTTTTGTTTCTAAATTTTGGTTTGGTTTCTTAAAATGTAGATAATAATTAAGAAAAAACTTATGGTAAGATAGTTGTTGTAGACTTAAATTTAAAAAATCAAAAACTAAAATCTTAGACCGGTTTGATAAATAAAAGTCATATATGTTTGATAACTGATTTTAGTTTTATGTTTTTAGTAACTAAAAACCAAAAAACATGTTTGGATAACTGTTTTTTGTTTTCAAATATCACATTTTGTATAGTTATTTACTATTTTATTCTTGATTTGTTCATGCTTTTTTAAAAACAAAAACAAAAACATGTTTTTTTTATAAGTTACTTTTTTAGCTTTTAGAATTCCTTTAATATTTTAAAAATGTTTTGTATAGATCTACTTGCTTTTGGAGGTCCAAAGATGGTGAGTTTTTTCTATTCATGTATGCTCTTCTTTATTTTGCTTACTGATTTTCTTATCTTCCTTATGTTTAATCATACAACATAGAAAATCAGTAAATCAAGAATTCCACTTGCTCAGAATATTCTTAAAGAAAAGGTATAACCAAAGCTCATTTCATTATATTCTACTTCTAGATTTTTTAAGATTTACATACTGTTCATCATAATCTAGAATTTTTTATATGCTCACTACTTTTTTTTCTTCATAATTTGTGTATTGTCAAGAAAGTAAATCAATACAAAGCAAAGTAAAAGAGAAATTAGAACTTACTCAGAAGCTTTCACGAAGAGAAGGTATAATCACATCGGTCCCATTTGATAACCATTTTGTTTTTAGCTTTGATTTTTTAAATTTAACCTTACATCAACTAACCTTATCATATGTTTTTCCATCTTATCTATATTTTTAGAAACCAAACCAAAATTTGGAAACAAAAAAAAAATAGCTTCCAAAACTTGTTTTTTTTTAAAAAAAAAAATGGTTAGCATTCACATACTTCCTTATCGAGAGATGGACACGCACATTGTAGAAAAATGGTAAAAATAAGTTTAAATTTCAAAAACCAAAATAAAAAAACCAAATGATTATCAAACGGGGCCATCATAATCATATTTCCTATTTTTTATTAGCTTCATGAATCTGTAATCTTTATTTGCTCACTGATTTCTCCTTTCCAACTTATATCAATGCGCAACAATACTAAAGAAAATCAGAACTTACTTGAGATTTCCTTCAACGAATGTAAGAGCTTCTTTATCCATTCCAAGCATTTGAATTCTTCCTTGGTTATTCTATCAATTACTACTTACTAACTTTCTTTCTTTCTTATTCTTTATTGTATGAGCATTCATGGAACAAGTACAACAATATCAAAGAAAGCAAGGCAGTAAGCAAGGTTAAGGAGAAGAACAGAGAACTCCAAGTTTAGGTTGGTTCGGTTAATCGGTGCCTACACCCACTACAAGAGGTAATACTTTGATTCATGTTTCTATTAGGGGTTTAAGTTCGTTATTAGCTCCTAAAAGTAGTACAACAACATACAAGTTGAAAACCGACGGTCAACTCCCACAAGGTAGGTTAAACATACAAGTTGAAAACCGACGGTCAACTCCCACAAGGTAGGTTAGTCAGAGTGAAACCTAACTAACTTAATCTATATATACATTTTGTTTGAGGTAAAAATTGTGTTCAGCTGTTTTCAAAATCTCCACCTCTGTCTTAATTTTTTTAGAGTTCTTTTGAGCCCGAGTTGTTGTCTACAAAAGTCAGCCAGCTTCAGAGCTCTTCTTTAGAATTAAAATTTGGAAGACCACACAGATTTGGTTAAAAAATCTGCCGCATTCTCGTGTTTTTTTTAGAACTTTGACTGCTCCTCTCTCAATTGATTCTATGATGAAATATAATTTAACATCCACATGCTTGGATCTTTCATGGAATTTTTGGTTCTTTGTTACGTAGGACGCACTTTGTTGTCATGGTTGACATTTTCTGGTTGTATCTTAGATCCTTTCTCTCGTAATCGAAAATACCTTTTTTGACAAGGTAGGTTAGTCAGAGTGAAACCTAACTAACTTAATTCTATATATACATTTTGTTTGAGGTAAAAATTGTGTTCAGCTGTTTACAAAATCTCCACCTTTGTCTTAATTTTTTGAGAATTCTTTTGAGCCTGAGTTGTTGTCTTCAAAAGTCAGCCAGCTTCAGAGCTCTTCTTTAGAATTCAAATTTGGAAGACCACACAGGTTTGGTTAAAAAATCTGCCGCATTCTCTTGTGTTTTTTTTAGAACTTTGACTGCTCCTCTTTCAATTGATTCTATGATGAAATGTAATTTAACATCCACATGCTTGGATCTTTCATGGAATTTCTGGTTCCTTGTTAGGTGACGCACTTTGTTGTCATGGTTGACATTTTCTGGTTGTATCTTAGATCCTTTCTCTCGTAATCGAAAATAGCTTTTTTGACTGCCTCTTAGGCTAAATTCTGCCTCTGTTGTTGAGAGTGCTACAACTGATTGTAAATTGGACTTCCATGAAATTGTGTTTCCCCATAATTGGAAAGTATAGCCAGTCAACGTCAACGATCTTCTCTTATCTAGATCACCTGCAAAATCAGCGTCTTTATTTAGATTGAAGTTCTTGAAGTGTAACTTCTATTAACTGCTATTTCAAAATCGAATCAGAGTGTAACCTCCATTTCGTAATCTAATCAGAGTAGTTGTAGTTCACATGTTCTTCCACGTGTTAGGACTGAATGGCTCAAAACCTGGCTGCTAAATACTGTGTTTCAACAAAATACACTTTAGAGTTTATTTCATTTTTCACAAATAAAATTTTGAAGTTCCTCTCTGGCAAAGAACAACGGCCGCTCTGCTAGGGTTTTATTCTCCATGCTCCATCTTTCAAGCCCAAAAAAGTATGTTGTATCTCAACTCATTTTTCCTTCATTACCTTGTATCTTCTTTTCTTTAAACCCATATTGATTTTCTAGCTTTTGAATGCATGTGTTCTGAGATGGAAAAAGATGAAACAACAGCAAAAGAAGCAAAAGAAGGGTTTGAGATTGAACTAAAGAAAGCTTCAAAATAAGGTAGACATATAATTTATACTTTTAACTTTGAATTTTTCTTTGAGTTGTAAGACTAACACATTTATTCTTTCATCCTCATGTGATTATGGGAGCTTTAAGTTGCAACAAGACTATAAGCAGTAGAGAGCAAGTAGAAAAGAGAAACAAACACACCAAGATTATAGAGACAAGAAATCTTTGATTTGTAAGACTACATTTATCCTTTCTTCCTCATGTGATTATGGAAGCTTCAAGTTGCAACAAGACTAAGCAGCAAGTAGAAGAGAGAAACAAAACACCCCACGATTATAGAGATAAGCACTTCTTTTCTCATTTTCTTCTTCAAACAGAGGTGTGATTACATAAACTCACTCATCGTTGCACAAGCATACACAATTTAGTACTCTCTGAGATTTTTATACATTCATTAGTTTGCTTTGATCTTTCAATGTGTTCTAACTTCAAACGATACCTACTTATCTCTTTTTGCATTTCACATAGTGTACATGAAACAACTAGAAAACTAAGAAGAATTATAATATAGAGCTACTTGCTTGGAGATCCAAAGATGGTGAGGTTTCTTTCCTTTCCTTTCCTTACCTTTACTTTCTATTCATGTATGCTCTTCTTTATTTGACTTACTGATTTTCTTATCTCTTTGATGTTAATCATACAACATAGGAAATCAAAGAAAGCAGGCAGTATGTGCAAGGTTGAGGAGAAGAAAAGAGAACACCAAGTTTAGAGTGGTTTGGCCAATCGATGCCTACGTGCACTACACGAGGTAACACTTTGATTCATGCTTCTCTTTTATAGAAATTTTTCTTTAGAACTTCAACACCTTTGCACTCTCTCTCCTTGCATGTATGAGGAGCATGCAACAAAACATAAGAAAGGTTTGTTCTCTCTTTTCTTGTTCACTCTCCCTTCTCTCTCTCTTTCTGTTCTTTCTCCCTTTGAGATTTGATTTCACTCTTCTCCTAAATTCTTGTTTTGTTTTCTGATTGAGAGAAGTGGATGGTTAGAACACTCCTTCTATTTGTTGCCGATTATTATGTAAACACTGAGTAGGGATAGAGAGGAAGAATACAAGATGTTAATGGTTCGGCCAAGGCTGTCTCCAATTGTGCAAGGGGATGGGGTTCAAGTTTCTTATTAGTTCCAAGAAAGTATACAAGTTGAATACCTATGGTCATCTCCCACAAGGTATTTGTATCTAACTCTTTACCCAAGTTAATTTCCTTATTTACTGAATAGGTTAGTTAGAGTTAAACCTAACTAACTCAATTTATTACTACATTTTGTTTGAGGTGAAAATTGTGTTCAACAGCTCACAAAATCTCCACCTTTTTAAGCTTTTGAGGTGTCGTCAAGGTGAGAAGTCAGCCAGCTTCAACAGAATTCAAATTTGGAAGACACCACATGTTTGGTTTCAAATTTGTGATGCAATTTATACACCAATCAATCCAAAAGCCAAAGTTGGTGGATTGAGGTAGATTTAATTATATCAACCAAGCTTTGAAATTTGAGAAATGCCCTACAAGTGGAATTTAATTTTAATTGGGGAGGAAACGACCTGGTAGGGATTCGAACTCATGACTTCCAAAAGCTTAAGCTGATGGATTGACATAAATTTAATTAAATCAACCAACACTTATGTTTTTATTTTTAGAACCCTGATTGCTCCGCTTTCAATTGTTTCTTTGATGAAATGTAATTTAACATCAACCAAGCTTTGAAATTTGAGAAATGCCCTACAAGTGGAATTTAATTTTAATTGGGGAGGAAACGACCTGGTAGGGATTCGAACTCATGACTTCCAAAAGCTTAAGCTGATGGATTGACATAAATTTAATTAAATCAACCAACACTTATGTTTTTATTTTTAGAACCCTGATTGCTCCGCTTTCAATTGTTTCTTTGATGAAATGTAATTTAACATCCACATGCTTGGACCCTTCATGGAATTTCTGTTTCCTTATTAGGTAGATCTCACTTTGGTTGTCGCAGTAGATGTCTACTGTTTTCTTGGACCCTTCATGGAATTTCTGTTTCCTTATTAGGTAGATCTCACTTTGGTTGTCGCAGTAGATGTCTACTGTTTTCTTGTTGTAGCCTAGATCTTCTATTAAACCTTGTAGCCAAAAATAGCTTCTTTGACTGCTCAGGAAGGCTATAAAAATTGAGCCTCTGTGGTGAGAGTTCTACGGTAAATTAGACTTCCATGAAATTTTGTTTCCCCCAATTGGAAAGTATAGCCTGTCAACAATCTTCTCTTATCTAGATCACCTGCAAAATCAGAGTCGCATACCTTAGTAATTCTAGGTTAGTTTGATTGAAGATCTTGAAGTAACCTCTATTAATTGCTATTTCGAAATCTAATTTTGCCAGTTGCTATTATCTGTTTTTTCTCATTTCTATTCAACATCATCTGGAATTTGAACCGTTGATGACAATCAGACAGCTTCCATGGCGGAACAAAGTCAACCCATTCTCCTTTTTCTGGTATTATGTATTTCTTTACTTGTTGAATGCTTAATTAATAGTATTCCAAGCTTAGCATTTTTACTGTGGTGAGTTTTTTCGAATCATTATGGAAATTGGTCGGGTATGTTAGTATTTCAGCTCTTTATCTATTTTGGTATTGGGTATTGGTGTTTAAATTGCATCACAAATTTGAAATTTCTTTTTAGCGAGGGTTTTTTTTTATTTATGGAATTTCTATCTAAATTTAGGTCTAGTTTCTTCCTATTTTCATTTCCTTTCTAGCTTAAACCTTAAACCAATTGTACTGGAAGTGAAAAGTCTAGTATTTTCTAAAGAAATTCAACCTTAATTTATAGTTTATAAATTGAAAAATCTTAATTTGGGTGGGATTTGTGGAAGCGAGGACATGTTTATGCTTTTAGTTAGTTTTTGTTTCTTCTCGAGTTGAATTAACTTTAGAGTTCTTGGTGAAACTGCATATTTAATGTGACCTAATCTCTTGTTGAAAGTTATTAAAAGCTTTCTGGTAAGTGCTGCTATCCCATGGTCCATTCTAGTTTAAGCAATTTCTTGATGGTTCCTTGTCCTATTTTTGTACTTGTTTCAAAAATCAGTAGACAGAAATCTATAATTCAAGAGAAAAAGAAAGGCACATCTGTTGGGGGAGGTGAATTGCCAACGGCTTCTTATCATCTAACCTTGTAAGTCATCTCTTCCTTTAATGTCGGCCTATGAAAACATATCGTGTGCCATTTATTTTACATTTAAAACTGTGTTTACAGGTTCTTTCGTCAAGGTTTGTGATAGGTTTGGGCGTTAGGAATATTAAGGAATAATATAGAGGCATATAGACAATTAGAGAGTTAGAAGATTATGGATATAAATAGGAGGATGTGTAGTATAAGGAATTTTTGAATAGTATGAGAATTAGGGCTTGAGAGGTACTAGCTTTATCGTGTATGTTTGTGATGGTTTGCTAATAGATAGATATAGATTCGAATTCTATCAGATTTGATGGTCATATGAGCTTGGCTAATATTGTGACACTAAAACTGGTAGGAATCACTAATTTAGCAGTAAATCTAAAAGGGGACTGTAGTGAAAACTACTAATGAAGGTATTATTGTGCGATATGGTTGAGATTTAAAAACTGGTAGGAATCACGATATTGTACTAGCTTTATCGTGTATGTTTGTGATGGTTTGCTAATAGATAGATATAGATTCGAATTCTATCAGATTTGATGGTCATATGAGCTTGGCTAATATTGTGACACTAAAACTGGTAGGAATCACTAATTTAGCAGTAAATCTAAAAGGGGACTGTAGTGAAAACTACTAATGAAGGTATTATTGTACGATATGGTTGAGATTTAAAAACTGGTAGGAATCACGATATTGTACTAGCTTTATCGTGTATGTTTGTGATGGTTTGCTAATAGATAGATATAGATTCGAATTCTATCAGATTTGATGGTCATATGAGCTTGGCTAATATTGTGACACTAAAACTGGTAGGAATCACTAATTTAGCAGTAAATCTAAAAGGGGACTGTAGTGAAAACTACTAATGAAGGTATTATTGTACGATATGGTTGAGATTTAAAAACAATTATGTAAGAAACAAAGATATGATAACAAATAAGGCCAAAGAAATTATCTCTATAATGCATTTTCTACACCCTGTAGATCCTCCTACGGATTGTTGATCGATCCAGCAAGGAGTTCGTCTTACCTTTTATTTCGGAAAGAAGAGAAGCATTGACATGACAAGTGACAAGAGTCGGTAATCTTGCTCTGGCTAGAGGTGTTACGAAAATAGTTGATTTGGAAGATATTATCTAGGAGAATCAATGAAATTATCGTTGGAAGACTTTTCGGGTAAAACTTTTGTATTGTTCCTTCAATGGCTAGTTCCCTTTGGGTGTCGGTGATTATGCATGCTGCTCTCTTCGCACAGTTTTTTTTTTTTTTAATATTGCATGATTTTATGTTAAGTTTGATAGTTTATGTAGTTTAACCATCATAGAGTGGTCTAGTGGTCAAAAGAGTGTTTGAAGATCTAAGAGGGGATGAGTTTAAATCAATGGTGGTCATTACTTACCTAGGAATTAATTTTGTACGGATTTCTTTTGATATCTAAATGTTGTAGGGTCAAGCTGTGTATCCAGCGACAGTAGTTGAGGTGCTCGCAAATTTGCCCGAACAGTTACAGATATAAAATGAAAAAGTAAGAGAGCAATAACAAAAGCATTTATTTTTTCATTTATTTTTATAATAAAAACCCTTTTTGCTCAAGTAAAATTGTGAGCCATCCCATGTATGGCTTATCCGTGGAAATTGTTATCTATACCATTTTCTCTACAATAGCATTGTCCTAATTAGATATTTATTAGTTAAATTTATTTTCATTATCAAAACCCTTATTTTATTTGTCTCATTTGAGTTCGTCTTCTTCCTTTAGATACTAGTTGTCCAAAACATTAAATTTTAATAAATGTTGCTCTTAGTTTGATTTTAACAGTTCTATTAAGCATGTTGGTAGTCTGATAGTTTCAGCATTACTTTGATAGTTAGTTTCATCTATTTGCTTGAAGGTGCATGCTTCTTTGCTCGATCGATAAGAAAAATTCATGCATACATTATTACCATTTGTAGACCTTAATCTCAAATTTCTTCCACATAATCACCATCTGTTTCTTTTCTTTTGTTGGCTCTAATCAAAATGCTTGGTATTGTTGTTGGTTTAGATGATTAGCATGGAACTCTGAATCCTCAAGTCATCAACGTCATTGTGAATCTCAACCGTTGATGAACAATCAGACGTCTTCCATGGCCGAACAGATTTTCTCTGGTATTACTAATCTCCACTGCTTAGCAGCATTTTTACCGTAGTGAGATTTTCTTATGCACGGCAATTGGTCTGGTACGGAGCAATACTTACCTAGGCCTTAAAACCAGTATTTTTATTTTTTTGCATTTTTTTCTCCACTTTAATATTTTTCCCTAGTCATTTAAATAATAAAAAAGAAGAAGTAAAATATGTGGTAGGGAGGGAGTAAGTATTTCTTTTAGTGGGTAAGTATTAACACATAGTTTAGGGTTTTTTTTTTTTTTTTTAATTATGAAATTTCTATCTAAATCTTTAAGTAGTTCAAATTTTGTAATTCCCGTTCTCGGTACGGGTACGGTTTAGATTAATTGTAGCGGAAGAGAAAAGTTTTTAAAGAAATTATTCAGAGTTAAGAAATTGAGAAATCTTTTTTTTTAAAAGAAAATTTTGGAGTGTTTTAAAAAAATTGATTTTTAGAGTGATATTAGAAAATTGATTATTGAGAAATCAATTTTGTTTTTATTTTACCTTAAAATTTGATATAAAAGAGTAAAACGACTGTGTTCTTTATAATCTTATTTGTATCTCCTAATCTATGTTATAATATACTGTTTTTTTTTCTTTCTGATTTGTCTATTTCTCTCTTTTTTTTTTTAATTCTATTTACTTGTCGGTTAAATTGTGTGCAGAACATAAATCTAGATAAATTTAATCTTGTTTATATGTTCATAGATAGTGTGGATGTGATTTTCTCTTAACGTTTTGTTTTTAGGGATTGTCATTTTATTTTGGACTAAAATATAAGTTTAGTTTTTATGGTTGAAAGAAAATTATAATTTAGTCTTCGTGGTTTCAAAAAGTAGAGGTTTTTTAGTACTTACTAGGAGAAGGGTGACCAATACCGATTCTTTATAAAATCATTGCGTAATTAATCTATTTAGTTAAATCTTTATAGTTTTAAGAAATATAAAATATAGTTTATATAGTTAGAATTTAATATTTATGGTTTTATATAAAATCAAAATATAGTTTTTTTGGAACGTAATTAATGTCGTATTAAACACATGTATAAATTATATAATTTCTTTGTTATATCATTCATAATTTCATCATTGACACTTTCTTCAAATTAAACTCTAGTTTTTAAAATTGTAAAGACTAAAAACTACCTTAAAGTCTAAATCTTCAATTACTGTTTCACCACTTGGGAACAACTAGTTCTAGTTTTAGTTCTTTAATTTCTCTACTCTATATTAATCAATTAGTTTTGTAACGGCAATGGTAATTCCTTCACGTAATTTTTTATTTAAAATTGAGAGATTGAAGTTTTGCTCGTCCAGGACCAAGCATCGAACAGTAATGGTAACGTTTGGCTCAATATTCATAAAATTAGTTTTTTCTTTCTTTCTTTTTTTGTTATTTTTTTTTTATGAAATTAGTTATTTTCATTTGTTAACTTGCAATTTGATTTATGTTTCATTAAAAAAGTAGGGGTGTTGTTTTGTTAGGCTAATTATATTTTTGGGTTTTCTTTTATTAATATCAAAATTTAGGATAAATATATTTTGAGCTGTTTATTTTTATTCCTTGCTTAGGGTTTATTTTTATTCCTAAACTCTAAAAATGATAGGGTATTTTTTATTTTCTGCTATATTTTCTTGGTTATATTTTACAAACCTTCTAAACCAAATTGTCTAGTGGAAGAGTTAAAGTCTAGGTATATTCTAGTCACAGGGTACAGTTTAGAGTTGGAGAGGTTGATTTTTTGTTTTTTATTTTTGAAATTTATATCTTTACACAAATTTTCTTCAACTTTAAAAAATAAAAAGAGTAAAACTCCCCTACACGTGGATGTGTAGGGGAGCGATGATGTGGTATCATTGGTGCCACAAAAATTTCTTTCTAGGGTCCCGTACACATGAATGTGTATGGGAGTTTTACTCAAATAAAAATAAGTTTTGAAATTTTCTCATTACCATTTTTCCCTAAATTATTACCATTTTCCTTGTCCCAAACACACCCTATAAAGTATTTGTAGGGTGATTGTATTTGGAGTTTGGGAGAAGAGGGAAGAGAAAGTGGAGTGATTTGGAATGATGAAGTATATGTTTGAGAATTGATGTTCTGGAGACGAGATGTTAGAATTTTCTTGGGGGGATTTGTGTTTCGAGTTTGATTTTTTTTTTTTGGGAATACCGTTTAAGAGAGAAATTTTTTATTTTATATTAATTTTTATTGCGATAAGGTTTGATATGATATTTTATATGATTAAATATGTTTGATGGGACGTGAGGAATATGAACAAAAAAATAAACATGAGGTTGGATAATGTTTTCTCCTCACTACTCCCAACCTCTAAATCCAATCATTCCTTAAACTCAAATTTGTCTTTTTTTAATTTAGGGCATGTTTGTTAACCATTTGATTTTTTGTTTTTGGTTTATGAAATTTAAGTCTATTTCTACCCAAATTTTCTACTATGTGCTCCATCTTTTCTATAATGTATCTATATTTCCTTAAGAAAGTAGGTGTATACCAACTAAATTTCAAAAAAAAAAAAAACAAGTTTTTGAATTTTTTTTTTCAAATTTTAGTCTTGTTTATTAAAAGTTTTTTTTTTTTGAAAAAGTGGTAGCTAGTTGTTGTAGGCTTAAATTTAAAAAACAAAAATGAAAAACAAAATAGTTACGAGGCTTTATTTTATCGTTTTTTATTTGTTTTGTTTTTCTTTTCTTTGTTCAATTTTGCATTTATTATTTGTTGTGAATGCTTGATTAATTTACGAATTCCGATTGTTTATTTCAAGGATAATTAAAGAAATTCAACCTTATTTTGGAACCAACAATTCTTAATTTTCAAATTAATATAATATATATATATTTATTTATTTATCGTACTCTTTTTGTATTTACAAATTTGAGGACTGTTCATGGACGTGTGTGGATATTAGTTTTGAAGCATAGATTGCAGTTTAATTTGTTGCATAATGAAATTCTAGACGAACAACTAGGTGAATTAAAATTACAAAGAAGGCTTAGAAAAACATCGGTCTTACGGTATAGACATTTTAAATTTGCATAAGTTTAACTTTCAATGATGTTTAATTTATTAAGTCTAATCAGCAAAACAAAAAAATGTTGATTGAAATTGTTTTCTATCTTATAATGAAATTATTGGTAGATAGTAAATTATAACCTATTCTAGTTTTAACAAGTTTTTGAAAATATTTATAAAATATTTCAATTTCATTGACTTCATCTGATTGTTTTTCAATCAATTTCATTTGTCTTTAATCAATTTCACATTTTTGTTTTTAATATAGTTTTTATTTTAATTTTATTCCAACCATCTTGAGGGGCATGTTGGAGATACTCACCTTGTGGTATTGTCCCACATTGATAAGGTGAGCATTCTTCATCACATTTATAAGAGATATGAGTTATTCCCTTCATTGTCAATTGGTTTTGAGGTGGAATATCATATTTTCTAATATAGTATCAGAGTCTATGTGGGTTATTGGTCTCCCAAATTTCAATCCGATCTAAAAATGCTTTGAATTCAAAAAAGCGGGTGTGGACCCCACCCAAGCGGGCAAAGAGTAAGCCAAAACGGGTATTTCGGATCCAATTCAAGATGGCGTTTTCCAATATATGGTCGGTGGTGCAATTATCCCACATTGATAAGGTGAGGATTCTTCAACATATTTATAAGGGCGTGTTTGGTGCATGGATTAGGATTAAGTTAGTCGGTATTAAGTTAAGCTGAGGATTAAATTGAGATGAGTTTTTATCTAACATTTTTCATGCATTATTTAAAAAATATATATACTCTTCCATTTGTTTTTTTCTTGATAATAGAGGAATAACAAATGACATTCAATTCATTTTATAATTATAACGTAAAAAACAAATTGCATTAAGCAACAATTTGAGATATGATATAAGATGATAGCATTTATTATCATTTTTAAAATTTACATAATTTGAAAGAGAGATCTAAAAAAATCAAACTAGTTAGATTAGAAAATAAATTATTTAAATTTAAATATTTTTAAATGTACATAATTTATTTTAATAGAAAATGTAAAAATTGAATCTAAACAAATTAAATTAAAATATAATATATTTAAGATATTGTCTATTAGAATGTAATACAAAATATTAGAATCAACTTAAAAAAAATAAAATAAGAGTTTACGTGTCTACTTATATTTATATATATATAACACAAGAGAATCCAAATAATAATCTGCCTTATCAATACTGTCCAAATAATATAATAAGAGAATCCAAATAAATAACACATAAATTAATAACAAATATTTCTCATATCTATTATTTTGAATTAAAAAAAAATCAAAGGTTCGTTTGGATTAGAAAGTTATTTGGAATACAGAACTTCAAATGTACACATAAAAATTAATTTATTCTCCAACATCAATTTTTTAGAACAAAATTGACGAAAATCTAGTCGAAACTCTTCAAATTTAGGAAAATTTGATGTAAAAAAAACAAAAAAAAAGTGTAGATGATGACTATGAAAACAAAATAACCATGACAATCTTGAATCGGAGACAAAGAAAAATTGACCCATCTAAATAATTGTCTTTTGAAATCAATTAAGATATAAAATTGAACCAAATATAAATCCTTTTGTTCTCTCCCTAGAAAATATCAATATATTTAAAAGGATACATTTTTCTTCTGTTTTAGGTGTCCTCATTCTATTGAAGTGAATAGAATTGTCATGCATAAAGACACTTGGAGCTGCTAGGAAAAATAAGAAAAAAAAAATCACAAATTTACAGAATAACTAAAATATTAACCTCAGTTCACATTCCCTCCCTACACAATCACTCCCCTCAGATCTCTTCTTCTCAACCTCATCCCACCAAACAATTTCCATTTTTTTTGTTTCAATTTCATTCAGACTTGGATTTTTTTTTACCCAATTTCTTTGTCAATTCTTTCTATTTTACTTTTGATGGGTTTTTTTTTCTTCATACGAACCTCTGCCAAGCCGAAATTTCAACTTCCCTCTCCATGCCTTAAAAGTTGAGGTCCAAAACGAAGCATGCAACACCAGAAAAAAAACTATCTCGGCAGCAAAAGTTGAGGTTTCAACGGCAACGACTCAGATTTGCAAAGAAAAACGCCAATGAAAATGGGTATTTGAAAGAAACGAACACGAAGGAAACAAATCGAAACTTTAAAATTGGGCGATTCGGATGTCAATAAACGTGAAATTGAAAATAGAATGTTATATATGTCAAGAAATTCAAGATACGAACTTGCATAGAAAGAGGAATTGAAGAAGAAATGAAGCAAAAATCATAGGGATCGAGGGTGACAGAGAAGCACAAATTGATGAAAAGTAAAGCCACTGTTACTCGGATTTGAACAGTAATTACTGTTCAAATCCGAGTTGCTTTTTTAACTTAATACGGATTATGCCAAACCTTCCACCAAACAAGGATTTTGGGGAGCTACTTAATACGGATTAAGTTTCTCCCCAGACCAAACACGCCCTAAGGGATATGAGTTATCCCTCATTACCAATTGGTTTTGGGGTGGAACTCCATATTCTCTAATAATATTTGATTTTATTTTTATTCATGAAAAGTCCTACAATAAATGATTGTTTTTTTAATAAAAATGATGAAAAAGATCGATTTACTTTATTTAATTAATATGGCGAATATTTGATTCTCAAGCATTTTAATTTATTTTTATTTTCATGCGTGATTGCTGTCCACACTTGGCCATCATGTGTGAAAATATGACGATCATTTTCCATGTTTCTTTCTTCTCCAACAAATTCTAATAATCGGCGAGGTAATTTAAATTTTAAAACATGTAAATCTCTTTTTTTTTTTTCTTAATTTAAGAATTATTTCTTGTTATGTTCACTCATCCTTGCTTCATTTTTATACTTTCTTCCGTTTATTCTTATAAGAATTTAAACTTGTCCGATATAAAATCAAAATTTTAGATGATCTTTAGGAGTTAGTTTGTTTAACAAAAAAATTAAATAAAATCCAGCATCCTCTTATTATTCACGGCAAACGATTCATATTGATTTACAATCGACAATAAATTATTTTGTAGATAAAAAATTGAGTTTGAAGTTTGGAAATTAATTCCAGTAGGAATTTAAAAAGGAAAATGGGAGTTTACATGACAAAAAATAAGAAAGGAAAAAGTGAACCGTAGAATATAAGGGGAAAAAAAATCTTCAATTTATTAATATTTAGATTAAGTCTGTTTTTTACAGTCAATCCTTCTTTGACATTTGAATCGCTGGAATTATAAAATGTGGAACAAATATGTAAACTAATAATTGATGGATAAGTAAAAACTTTAAACTAATAGATAAATCAATTTAATTAAAAAACATGTAGGCAGAATATCCTAAATTTAGATACATTTTATTTTTTATAGAACCTTTAGGGGCTGTTTGTTTGACATATTTAGGTAGGAGTTATATTGAGAAGTTATGTTGAGGAGTTAAAAATTGAGAGTTGTGTCAAAAACTCGTTTGGATGTAGTTTTTGTATAGAAGAGTTAGAGTTAAAACCTTGTTTGGATGTAGATTTAAAAAAGAAATGATTAAAAATGAATGGTTGAAAATGAGTTATTTTGATTGATTTGAAGAGAATGATTAAAAATAAGTGGTTAGAAATGATTGAGTAGTTAAATGAATGATTAAAAATGAATGGTTAGAAATGAGAGTTATTTTTAAAACTAAAAATGAGGAAGAGCTAATAAAAACTCGTTTGGATGTAATTTTTAAAGAGAAATTAGTAAATTCTAGAACTAACTGCTCCCTAAATATGTCAAACAAACAGCCCCTTAGGCGAGTAGTTTGGCGCCTTTGGATTAATTATTAGTTTCGGTACCATCGGGTATTTGGTTGACATTAGAAAAAAAAGAAGAATGGTATTTAGGGTTGAGATATAAATAAAAGTAGTATCACATGTCAGATAAGAAAGAAATTATTAATATATAAATGACGACATCTGTATGATTAGTTTGAAGGCATTTTAAATGAAATAAAGAAATAAAGTCAAAGTTTATATATAAAACGAACAATATGTAGAGATTTTTATCATAACCATGTTCCTAACTTAGTCATGTTACTAAAATTCCCTAGTACAAGACAAAATGTTAGAAAGCTCGAAGACATTGTCCAAGCAAATATCTATAAATATCTGCATACATAGGCAAGATTGTATGGACTCTCAAGTGAGGACTTAGTCTAGATATAAATTAGATGAAATGACAATGATAAAAAAAAAAAAATTAAAAAAAATTAAAAACAAAAAAATTTATATAAACTAGGCTAGGATTACTAAGGCCACTGTGTCGCCATCAAGGGTCATTATAGTTTTTTTTTTTTTTTTTTTTGAGTACATATTGAGAGAGAAGGAATAGAATCGTGACATTGGTGTGGAACTGGTTTACAATTAAACAATGAAATTATTGTGTCATTGACTCATTCAGTAAGGGTCGGTTATAGCTGGTCGTTGATAAATTAAATTGATTTTATAAGCTATAATTTGTGATGACATGAACCTGGGGTAAATCTTAAAAAATATATTTAAAAAAGAAAGTGCAGGAACTAGTACTTTGTTGAAAATAGCCCAATTCTATATTTGGGCTTTAGATGGACTGGGAGCGGAATGAATGGGCTACTTCTAAACGCCCATTTAAGATCGGTTCAAGCTAAAGCTGTGATTATGATTAAATTATGAAAAGAAAAATTAAAGATTATAGAGGGGAAGAGGTACAAACCTATTGACAAAAGGGAGAAGCTTTTGTGAATAAAAAAGTCATATACATCATTGGCTTTTGGTGTACATATTTGGACTCTCAAAATTCTAAAACTTTGTGTGTTTTTAGTGAAACAACCTTAGACCTCTTATTTAAATTGCAGCTTAATTACTACTAAGCTAAGTTTCATTTTAACAAAATTTAAAATAAAACTCAAGTTAGCTGCTTTTGGTGCTAACCTCTCCTTGACCTAGGCTACATTGGCCTTGGCCATAGTGAACAGTTTTGACTTTTAGACCAAAAACTTGTTTCAATCGAGGCTCAATTTAGTCATGTGTTTAACAACCATTTCTATCTTTAAGTATACCTATATATATATATATATATATATATATATAATTTTTCATCTCGCTACTCTTGCATTATATATATGTGAATTACTTTATCACAGTGCTAAAAATTCAATTTGTCAATCACATTGTTGGCATCCTTAAATCATTTATGTACAAAAACATTGGTGATTATTGAGAAGAATCTCTCAGTGACCATCGTGTATCCAACTGAACAAGATTCAGTCCACCAAGTCAATAAAAACATAATTCAAACAACACACAAAACAAAGATGAATTCAATCTTCCAATAATAAATAAATAAATAATGAAACATCACTAACCAAGTTGTGGGCCCACACCGGATTTATGAGGATGGCAGATGTCGTGTAGCCCACAGCCCACAAGGACCATCCTGTGGGCCACACCGCACGTGAACACCAGGTGGTAAGGGCCCTACCATACCACCTCCACTTGCTTCGTCATTTTTCTACTATATAACATATTAATATATTTCACATTGTCCCACCATTCATATTTTTCATTCCTAGGCGCTGTTTGTTTGACATATTCACGTAGTTTTTGGGTTAAGAAGTTATATTGGGAAGTTAAAAATTGAGAATTGTGTCAAAAACTCGTTTGGACGTAGTTTTTGTGTAGAGGAGTTAGAGTCAAAACCTTGTTTGGATGTAGAGTTAAAAATGAGTAGTTAGAAAAGAAATGATTAAAAATGAATGGTTAAAAATGAGTTATTTTGATTGATTTGAAAGGAATGATTAAAAATAAGTGGTTATAAATGATTGAGTAGTTATAAATGAATAATTAAAAAAGAACGGTTAGAAATGAGTTATTTTTAAAAGTAAAAATGAGGAGGAGTTAATAAAAATTCGTTTGGATATAGGTTTTCGAAGAGGAGTTGATAACTCCCACTTCTAACTCCTACCTAAACTGTCATTTTTATTTTATTATATATATATATAGAAAAATTATTTTACTATAGGGGTTGTTCGTTTGACATATTTAGGTAGAATTTGGTTTTAGGATTTATTAACTCCTGCTCGAAAATTTATATCCATACGAGTTTTTACTAACTCTTTCTCCTTTTTATTTTTAAAAATAACTCTCTTTTCTAACCATTCATTTTTAATCGTTCATTTATAACTACTCAATAATTTTTAACCGCTTATTTTAATCATTCCTTTCGAATCAATCAAAATAACTCATTTTTAATCATTTTTTTAAACTACTAAAAATAATTACTCGTTTTAAATCTATATCCAAACAAGATTTTGACTCTAACTTCTCTACACAAAAACTACATTCAAACGAGTTTTTAGTTATAACTCTCAATTTTTAACAACTCAACATAATTTTTCAATATAACTCCTTAAGTTAAATCCTACCTAAATATGTCAAACAAACAACCCCTAAGTGAGCTACCTTAGACATATGAATACATGATGACAAGTAATAAAAGGCAAGTGTCTTAAATATCTTCCTTTCAAAATGGAATTCTAATGACTATTGTTGGTTGATACGAGTGTGTCGATATTGTGCCCATTTCTATAGGTTAGAGCCTAAGTCATATATCAGGTTATGACATTTGCTATATGGAAACGATTTGATGTAGACACGAAAGGGTATGTGCTTTGATATATATGCCTTGGATGGATGGATATGTGGTGTTCATGAAAATGACACTCATGAAATTGGTTCTAAATTAAATGGTTGGTATTGACCTTTTTTTTACGTGTCCTCGTAAGCATTTTGTAACGACTAAAAGTTCTTGTTTGTAGATTTATGCTATTAATAAATGTTATAATGTCTTGATTGATCTCAACAAATTGTTGAAATTATTGTATAACTTATTTGACTTCAAAGTCGATAATACAATTTTGATGTTATTTGATGTTTCATTTTATCATACTTTCTACGCTTATTTTTCAATTTTCAATTTTGTTTTTTTAAAGGAATTTTCAATTCTGTTTATTATTCATTTCATTAAAATTTCACCATTTATTTCTTAACCTGATTAAGCGTACGTTGTATTAATAATAGTGGCCAACCATTATCTTATCTATGATCGAGCTTTGTCAAACCTAATAACATCCTTAAAAAGATACGGTTTGACTGATAACAAACTAATCATCATTGAGTGTAGGGGTGATAATGAAAATCGACAAAATCGAACTGAACCAAATATTGGACATATTGATTTTTATTTAAAGAAAACCGAAAGTTATTGGATCAGATCGGTTTCTATTAGTAAAAATCAATAAAAATCGAAGCGAACCAATATTGATTTTTTTACTTTCATTTTCTTTTTATATGTTAGTTAAACTTTTTATTTGGTAAGTGACTAATTACTTTTATTTAATTTAATTAAAAATTATGAAATTTTTTTAGGAAAACAACATTAAAATATGAGTTGGAAGTGAAATAGCAGGTAAAATAGTAAAAAGAATTAAATCGTAGGGAATCGAATTGAAGAAAATCGAGCCAATGATTTTATCATTTATCGGACATTGGTTCGATTCCTCTTTTTGTCAAATCAATAGGATCGGTTATTGGTTTGGCCTAAAAATCAAGGAAACCCAAACCAATGATTTTGTCTTTTGTTGGACATTGGTTCGGGTTCCTCTTTTTGTCAAATTGATTGAATCGGTTTGGTTATCGGTTTGATCTAAAATCGAAGAAAACCGACTAATAGCACCCTTAATAGAGTGGCTCAATTAGTCAAAGAGGGTTTTGGGGTGTTACAGGTTTCCTTTCAGACAATCACGGATAAAAAAAATAAAAAATAATAATAAAAAAAGAAAGATAACATTTTTTTTGTAGTTCAAAAAATAAAATTAAAAAAAAGACTAATAAGAAGAAATTTAGTAATCCTTTATTTAAAATTAAACTATTGAGAATGTGAACATAGTGCTCATAAAGTTAATTAAAAGTAACAAACTTCTTAAAATGTTTCATCACAAAATTTCAATTAAAAGTGATAGGAAAAAATATATGATGAAAAGTCAAACAATAGTTTTCATATTTTATATATAAAAGATGAGAACTTAATCATATCTTGTTCTTTTTATTAGGAAAATAGAAACAAACAATGGAACAAATTGGTTTGGATTTGAAGTGCACTCTGTCTTTGTCTCTCCTGTACTGCCTGGATGCTCTGCTCTGTCCTTGGAATGTTTAAGAATCCATTGACCAAAATTATCCTTTTTTGTGTTCTTCTATGATTCCATTGCCTTGTTTCTGACTGTAAACAACCGGAAATACAGGAAATTAAATTACTTCCTAATATTAATAAAATAAAAAAAATCTTCCAAAAATTCATCAAAATAAGTTTAGTGTAATGATAAAGACATGTCCTGTTTCAAGTTAAAAGGTTTGAATCCTCATTCATCTATTCCTGTATTGAAAAATGTCACAATGAATCTAGCAAAAGACATTTAGTATATATTATTAGAAAAAAAGTGATTCTTATTAAATCGTAGATATTAATCTCAAAATTAATTGCTAATGAGAAAATGAATTTATATATTTTATAAATTGTTAAGAGGTCTCTCTATTTTTTAATGTGGGATCTTAAACATTTCTATCATTCCATTATTAATAATAAGTGAAATGGTGTTAGGCGGATAAACAAACCTTCGAACGAAGAACTTTCTTTTAAAAGAAGTAAAAGAAAAGGTTAAGTAATTTGTTGCATTCAAGATGAAAAGGTTGGATCAACAATTTTATGTTTCTTTAATGAGATAAGATACTAGTTTCAATGTATTCTCTATATAAGGTTTACTGTCTCTTTCTGAACACCCTCTCAATTTATACTAAAAAAGAAAGTGATAGTATGAAACATTTATCTCATAAAAATATTTGAATTTGATCGAACACTAACCTATATATATATATATATATATATATAAAGTGAAATAGTAGATGTATATAGTACTTAAATATTTATACATTGATATGTTCAATTCCGATTTAAGTATGTAGAAGCAAAATTGTAGATCTATACCAAATCAAAGTGCAAATCTAAATCTATTCTAAATCAAATCAAATTGAGATGAAAATCAAACCAAATAAAGAAGGATAATGGAGAAGAGAGACAAAGCACACTGGATTTATAGTGGTTCGGGAACATCCCTACTCCACTGTTATGGATCGATTGAGCTTATTCGATCCACCATCATAATGTCATTGCGAAGATTGTACAAGGGCTCTCAAAGTGGTGGCTAGGGTTTCTACTCTCACTCTCAAATGAAGAAAACCCCCAAATGAAGCTTATATACTAGCTTCTTACACATCTCTCATGATTAGTAAATTAACCTTCTAATTAACCCAAATTTTATTTAACTCATCTAAGACTAATTAATGATGTATAATTCACCTATCAACAAAGTACTTATACATTGACATAGTTCAGTTCCTATACTTTTCTCACTAATATCAAAATACCCTCACATGGGAGATCATGGTATGAAAAAGATGTATAAAAAAGAATAAGTTCCTGAAAGTCTACAATTTTTTTTTTCTTTTTTTTATGATAACATTCAAACATCTCCATTATATTTAGATCTTCGAATTTAATCAACCGACGAAAAAGTTTCAATTCGTATTATGTAATGAAGAACAATTGGTCCAAAACTAATTATTACATGGTCCAGTTCTCAAAAAACTATTTTATCTAAACATTCCCATCATCAAAACTTACAATTATAGGTTGTTGAATTATCAAAACTATTTTATTTAAAAAAGGGAAAAAATAAAAAAGAAAATCTACCTTACCCCTCTTTGCAAACCCGTGAAATAAAAATCTTTACCATTCTCAGAAAGTTAAAACTCCACGTGATGCCAGTTTTGTCGGAAACTTATCCAAACATTCAACTCGCCCCTTATAAACTATATTCTAAAGTCAATAATTCAATTATTACACCAATTAATCATTTTTAAAGGCCTATTTAATACATAATGCCAGTGTTCGTTTGAAGAAGATTTCGATTTAACTATTCCTTACATTCAAATAACTATTTTAATTATTCATAATAACTCTTGATTTTAAATTATTCATTTTCAACTACTTAAAATAATTCATTTTTAATTATTATTTAAAAATTCTCTAAAAAAACAATTATATCTAAATGAATTTTTTGTTCCAATTCTTTCACAAAACCTATATTCAAATGAGTTGTTACAAAAATCTCAATTTTCTAACTTCTTAAAATAACTCTTCGTTTAAAACCTATTTCGCCACCTTCAAAAAGTTTTTTTTAATTTTTTTTTTAGTAAACCACCTCCAAAAAGTAACATCAATCCTCATTAAAAAGAAATGATAAATTGTTGTGATTAAGTCTCTTTGACAAGAAAATCAATCTTCAATTTGGTTGAAAAGTTTAAATAAAATAATAGTATAAAATATAAAAATAAAAAAGTATTAAATGAATCTGGCGAATGGGAATGAAGAAAAAGATTTGGAAGAAGTAAGCATCTTGTGATAGAGTAAACTGACAGGTAAAAAAGCGTCCACGTGACACCCATGCTCCCGCAAATCAACGGCTAAAAAACACTGGTTTTTCTAATCAAAAACATAATTAGCCATAATCTACCGTTCATTTATTAAAGGTTCACAATAAGAATTATAAACTACACAGCACTAGATTCCAACCGTTGGCTCAGTTGGATTCGCGGTTCGGTTCAGTGCAAGTCAAAACGTCGGTACGACGCCGTATTGAAAGTCCGCCAAGAACTCAACCGAAGAACCGGACCCGTAAATTTCATCAACCTCTGATGACATCTCGGTCCGTTTCGCGAACCGGCCTTTGATTCTGGGTCGGGTTTCCGCATAAGCTTTCCTCGAAGCGTACCGGATCGTCTTCTCGAACCTCCGGTTCTTCCTCTTCTCTCTGTATCTCAACACTCTCGCCTCCCGGTCCAGTCCGCACAATTGGGTCGGTTGGTTAATCCCGGATCCGGCCATCGCCAAACCCGAATCCGCGCCGCTATGACCCATCGGGTACGATAAGTCCGAAATCGAATTCGCTTCTGGAACAACTCCAACATCAAGGGAAGAGCAAGAAACCTGTAGAAGAATTAAAACGAACCAAAACCCAATTAGTTGAATCGGAGTGGAAATTATGGGGTTTAATCAGAAATTTGATCTAGGATTTGGTTAATTACGCTGTGGGTTAGTGATTGAGGTTGATAATTGGATTTGCAGAAATCAGGGGAGTGGCCCGAGTGGGTTTGGTTCATCAGCGTCGTCTGAACCGGGACGACGCTGTCGTTAACCGCCGTGTGGTTCGGGTATTGAAAATCAATGAATGAATCCATTTCAGTGAAGAACAAGTGATCAACAGTGGGTTTGATTTCGGAAGCAGTTTCAACCTCGCAGTCACCGGCGTTGATGAAATTGAAAACAGAGGACGGTTTAACCGAAGACTCGGCCGAGTCGAAAAACGGCTGGACCGGAACCCGCTCGTGGCGGCGGGCGAGCGGGTTAGCAGAGTGGATATCGGCGTCGCAGGTGACGCAGAGGGCGGCGGCGTCGGCCCGGCACATGACGGCGGCGGGGGCTTGTTCACAAACCTCGCACAACCAGACCCGGGCGTGGCGTGAACCGGCGTGGATTTTGGAGTCGCAGGTGAGGCAGAGGAAAGCAAAGTCGGGCCGGCAGAAAACCGTCGCCGGTGCAGCCTTGCAAGAGTCGCATGGTTTGGCGGCGGCGACGCCGGTCCAGGCGCCGCCGAAACCCTTTACGACAGATTGGGCTGGAATTCCCATAGAAGAAGCTGAGGAATTGAAATACAGAATTTGGGATTTTGATTTGGGGAATTGATGGGCTCTGAGTTTTTTGTAATCTTTATCTAATATGTATTTGACTACATGGAGGGACGAAATCTTGGTGAGGACGAGTAGTACGGCGCCACGTGGACATCTCTCTGCCACAATAAAAATATGTATTTTTGTTAAGAAAAATTCAGATAAAATTGTATTTTTAATGGAAGATACATTCTTATTTTAAAATCTCACAAATGTCCCACTTTGAAAACAATATATAAGACATGTGAATTACTTTCTACATTATCAATTAATTTTAAGTTGGAACATGGAAATCTAAGAATTAAACAAGTGTTTTTTTTTCCTTTAAAAAGAGTAGAGCTTCAATTTAAATAGAATATTTAGCTGATGTTTGTTTAAAGTAATTAATGAGCTATTACAAGTGAGATTTTATCATTTATTGGAAGAATTGGTGTGGTGTTGATTCTATTATTTAGTGGTGATTCAATTCAAAACCACACTCATGAATTTGATCTTGAAAATTGATATTAAGCTCTTATATAGTTAAGAATAGTAGTGTCATCTACGTTGAGTTTTTTGGTCTCCTTTTTCAATTTATACTTTAAAAAAAATTTACAACGAATTGTTAAGCAATCATATCAAATTGAACTATTTTTATCATTTAGTTCTAATCACTCAAAACAAATCCTCATCTTTAACTACATCCAAATGAATTATGAACAGCATTACTATTACTTCTATAAATAATTATATTTTTCAAATTTCTAATTATTCAAAATAATTCGTGATTTAAAATAATTATAATGTTTCGATAAGAAGATGATAAAGGAGGTGTTAGAGCCGACCAAGGGCCCACATGTGAAAGTGGACAGAGTTACCATTTCAACATTCAATTCAAGGAGAAGCCACGAGCTTTGCCTTTGGCGTTAGGGACCAACGATTCCTTAACCAATAAATAATTTTAAAAAACTATTCCATCTCCAATTAATCTAATTTACATATACATAAAATAATTTAAAGAAAATGAAACTACTTGCATTTACTTTTGAATGAACCATATATTTAATTTAATTCATTACATAATATGTTTCTTAGTTTGATATTATTTTATAAGCAACTATTTAAATATATGACCTCTTGATTTACATGTATACATTGAAATTATTAAACTATTTTATTCATTTCTCTATAATTTCTTTTAATTATATAATAATTGAAAGTATGAGATTTGAACTTCTGACTTCTCGGTTATCATCGAGCATTTTATTTAAACTTATAAAATTTTATGATTAAATTCTTATATATTGCAAGTACATAAATTTACAAATATTTAAAATTAAACCATAAAATTATAGAATTTATAAAAGTTTAACCATCATTTTAAGAATGTTTAAATTTTGAAAAGAATAATATTATTGGCTATGAAATTAGTTTTTGAGCTACAACGGAGATTTTTATTGTAAAAAATGAGTAAAACTTCGACAACATGCTTAAATTTTAAATATTGTTGAATAAAAAAAATTACAATTTTCATTTCAGGAAAAATTTATGTAGCAAATTTGACTTTTTTTTATTTTCTATTTCAAACGTTTGACTTGGTCACCTTGATACTATTTCGTTTTTTTTAGTTTATAATTGTTTTTTTTTCATTCGTGCTTGTTTTGTAAGGGTTTTGGTCCGTAAATTATTATGAAAATTTTATTTTGATTTTTGAACTTTTATAAGTTCAATTTTAGTTCTTGAATTATTATATTTTCGTTTCATTTCTGTTTAATTTTTAAATAAAGTTGATGTACACATTTTGGTAAAGAAAGGGGAGAGAGGTTGATGAAGATGATTAAATTTATTTTTTTATTGCCACCTCAACCATATTTAAACTTAGTTAAGTGTTTTCTTAACTCAATAATTATTTTTTAAACTTCTTAAAAGGTTCTAAGACTAAAATTAGATTTTTGAAAGTTTAGGGACTAAAATAAAACAAAAATGATAATTCAGGGATTAAAATTAGACTTCGAAAGTTCATACACCAAAATAAAATTTTCATGATAGTTCATGGATCAAAGTGGTATTTTACCCTTTTTTTATTTTTCTTATTAAAACGTCAGTTCGTAAGTTTTTTTTAAAAATAAAGTTTATGTTATTAGATTTCTACAGTTTTGTATTTTGAAATTGTTTGTCAAAAATAGGAAGCAAAACAATCAAAAGTCATAGGTGGAAACAGTATTTACAAACTTAGTTTTCAAGGAAAAATGAGTGTTTAAATGGGACCTTGAATTTGAATGAAACAAATTTCTGAGTTGAAAAAAGACAATTGATCAACCTAAAATTTTGATAGTGTGATTGTAACCCTCATAATCAGTTTTTGCAATATTTCTTTCTTTCTTTTTTTTTTTTTTTTTTTTTTTGCAATATTTTGATAGTGGGATTGTAACCCTCATAATGAATTTTTATATTTGGTTAAATTTGTTAGATTTTGTGTAACTCTTTCTCTCCCCTTTAAATATCAATAATAACCTTTTAATATTATGAACTAATATGAGGTGTTTTCATATCATATAACCAACACGACCAATATCAAACAAGCAATTACAAAATGTCGTGTGCATATTTAGTGTTTTATCTTAAATTTTTCAATGCTATGTTGTAATTTATAAATTTTATTGATCTAATTATAATAACAAAACATCCGGATTCATTTTTTTAATTCTATAAAATGTACTTTATTATCATTATTTTTATTTGTTTTGAAAACGGCTAAACAATTTTCTTTCGTTTAAGTGATACATGTTCTAACATGCTTAAATACATTATTAAAAAATAATAAAAAATTTAATGAAAAATTATATTTTTAATACAATTGGGAGAGTGAAACCACAAGCCCTACATTGAGAGTATGAGAGCTAAATATGATTTTCAGAATCGAACCGGTAACATGGTGTTGAACTAAATTACTATCAAAATTGTTATATATGATATAATCATCTTAATTTTTTTTTAATTACATTAAGCAAAAATAATTTGAGGTAAACATAATTTAGTGGATAAAGACATGAATTACTATTTAAAGGTCAATGGTTTAAGCTCCTATATTGAGTTTTAAAAAACAACTTAAAATATTAATTTAAAAAATGAAAAATTATTAAGAAATGATCTTAAACAGTTTTTGCCCCCATAAGAAAAGATATTGATTTATGTAACAATACCTTTTTTACAACCATAGTTTGTCTTATTACTACAACAATTGTGTTTTACATTAATAAAAGGAAATCCAAAACACATTAATAAAAGGAGAAAAAATAATAATAAATAAATAAATAAGAGTAGTTAGGTGTATGGAAGATAAAATAACTTCATATACCAAAAAAAGTATGAAAAAAGATGGCTATTTTTGGAAACTGGTCCAACTCCACTAAAATGAAAGCATCTAATATGCATATTTAATTAATCATGGGAATTACAAACTTTTTGGTCGGTCTATGACGTGTGTAATTGTTTGGTTTTTTTCATTTTAATTATAATTACAAGAACTTAAGCCGCAATTAGATCTAATAATTAAGTATGTAAAAAAAAAAAATTAGACGCCGAGTCATTTTCATTTATAATATTATTTCTTTATAGTCACTTTCTTTTCATAACTATTTTCAATTTTTTATACTCACATTTTATTTTTACCATGTTAAACACAATGATTCTCTACTAAATATGATTGGATATGAGTGTTTTCATTCTTTTCTATATCCTCTTTAAAAATTTCATTTTTATCATAATAATTTTTATTCTTTTTACTCCAAATACTTCTAAATGAGTTCGAGAAAGAAAAATCTCAACAAAAAAAAAAAAAAAAAAAAATCAAGAAAGAAGCAAATATTATACGAATATAAAAGATTAGAAAGTTCAAGTGATTGATCTAATTATAAGTTAAACTATTTTAAAACAGATAATTTAATTTCAAAAATTCAAAAAAAAAAAATCAATCTATTAATAAAATCTTTTTTTTTAAGTTCAAATCAGGATGGAGACTATAAATCTTTTATAAAAGGGTACTATTGTTTTGATATAAGATAATGTTTGTTGATTTTAAAGATTAAATTTATAAGAGTATAATTGAATTATATTATAATTAATGAATCAAACTAGCATGTTATTAACCATTTTTAATTCCAAACAATTTTATTGTCGTTGTTATAAAATATCTTTTTTAAATTTCTTTAAAATTTCATTTTAATTTTTGCCTGTTTTTTTTAATAATTGTATTTTCAATTATTAAAATAAAACAACATAAACAATTAAAATGATACTTTTGTCCAATCAACAACTTAACTCACATAATAAAAAATATAGAAGTAATATTTTATATAAATTTAAATAATTGTAATATACTTAATCCGTCATTCATTATAAACTACATAAATTGCTTGGGACATTTTATTAAGTCATAGAGAGAAAAAATTATCATTTGTAAAAAATTATATATAAAACTACACCATGGAAGAAAATTCACATTTTAATTTCCTTTACATTACAACTATAAGTGATTCTACAATATTGATGGAAAAATTGAAAATATATATATTTTTTAAACAAGTGAGCAACATTATTTATTTTTCTTTTTTTTTTTGAACAAGTACTCAACTATTAACATAATTCATAAAAAAATTGATGGCTTGTGTCTTATTTGATTAATTGTAATCTAATAAAATGTTATTATTTTGGATTTAATTTTAAAAGTTGATATTTGGTTCTCATTACAGAATCTTCTACATATAGTATTTGTGGTTTTCCTCCCCCAATTTAATTTAAAATATTAATAATAATAATTAAAGTTGCCAAATTTTGAAATGTAAGGAATAATTAAAATCACAAACCTCCTGGATTGATGGATAAAATGGGTTTTAGCCAGACTTGGATTGATAAAATCAAACGGTGCATTTCTTCGGTGAAATACGTTGTTATGATTAATGGCACCCCATATGGAAATTTCACTCCTCATAGAGGTTTGAGGCAGGGAGACCCGCTATCACCGTATCTGTTTCTTATTTTTGCCGAGGGTCTTTCTGTCCTCCTTAGAAAGGAAGAAGAGTTGAAGTCTTTTAAGAGCCTCACTGTTAACAATCGTTGTCTTTCTATTTCTCATTTATTTTTTGCTGACGATAGTTTGCTGTTTTTCAGGGCCAAAGAGGAAGACTGCTTAAAAATTAAGGAGATCCTTAATTGTTACGAAAAGGCTTCAGGCCAAACTATTAACTTTGATAAATCTGCTGTATTGTTTAGCGGCAATGTTCGGTCCTATGATCGAAGTTTGATGAGCAGGTTATTGGGAGTCAGAATCAATGAGAATTTAGGAGTCCACCTTGGAATGCCTTCTCAAAATAGTAAAAATAAGAGGGCCCTCTTCAATTCCATAAAAAGCAGATTAGAGAACTGTTTGCAAGCGTGGAAAGGGAAGTTGTTATCTAGAGGCGAGGCGGGAAGGAAGTGATGATTAAAGCTATTGGCCAAGTCATCCCTACCTATATTATGAGTTGCTTCCAATTAACCAAGTCTTTTAATGAGGATCTCCAAAAGATGTGCGCAAATTTTTGGTGGGGTGAGAACCACTTCAAAAATTAAATGCATTGGGCTAGCTGGCAGAAAATGGGCAAGAGTAAGGAGCTTGGTGGGTTAGGATTTAGGAACCTTAATATTTTTAACCAAGCTTTACTAGCCAAACATAGTTGGAGAATTATTAGGAATCCAGAGACTTTGCTGAGTAGGCTGTTGAGAGGAAAATATTTTAAAGATGGTGATTTCTTATCTGCCCCTCTTGGTAATAGGCCCTCCCTAGCTTGGAAAAGTATTTGTTGGGGTAGAGAGTTGTTCAAAAAAGGGTACATATTGAAGGTGGGAAATGGTCTTAGAATTACCATAGGTAGGGATCCTTGGCTCAGAAGAGAAGGTAACCCTTATGCTCATGGAGTTAGAGAAGATTGGAAAGATAGATGTGTGGCAGAGCTGATAAGTGAAAATAGATCGTGGAATGAGGATTTGATCCATGATATTTTCTGCAAGGAAGATGCCAATATTATTGTTAATACTCCCTTGAGTAGGGTGGACTCAAAGGATGTGGCGATTTGGAATTTCGATGTGAAGGGGAATTTTTCTGTTAAAAGTGCTTACCAGGTTGGGTTTAATTTGGCTTATAGTGACAAAGACCATGTGAAGGGGAATTTTTCTGTTAAAAGTGCTTACCAGGTTGTGGAAGGTTAACTTGCCTCCCAAAATATTTTAACAGAAAAATTCAAATTAAAAATGAGAAAGGGATTGATTAATATTGAAATTCCACAACTTTATTTTGGGAGGCAAGTTAACCTTCCACATCCTTTAATTTGACTTCCTTGGCGTGGAAAAAGTTGTGGAAGGTTAACTTGCCTCCCAAAATAAAGATGGGGGCTTGGAGTGTGCTCGCAAATGCATTACCGACAAAACATAACATCTATCGTAGAGGAGTGGATATTAATATGTTGTGTCCGCTATGTAGTAAGAAACATGAAACAAATATGCATATTTTACATGAATGCAAGGTTTCTATTCGGGCTTGGAATCTTTTTTTTCCTTGGTTTACTAACTTTAATCTTTCTTGCAGAAATCTGGAAAAAGGGATTGATTTTTGGAGAGGGTTGTGTGATAGAATTCCCAAGGAGGACAGATTCAAAGGGATAATTATTATCTGGAGTTTATGGAATTTTAGAAACCAAAAAATTAATGTCAATAGGTCTTTTGAGTTCCAAATTCTTCAGAACATTATTGAAAAAGCTATTAATTCTTATTATTCTCTTGGTGCAGAATCTGTTAGAAAGCCTATAAAGACTTGTGCTGCTGATTATAAGTGGAAGGCCCCCCCTCATGGCATGTGGAAGTTGAACGTAGATGCTTCTGTTAATCCTACTTCGGGGGTTGGAGGGATTGGGTGGATTATCCGTGACTGGAAGGGGCAAGCTAAGTTGGCAGGATGGAATCACAATTTTATGAATTTATCTGCTAAGTTCTTAGAAGGAATTGCGTTGAGAGACAACCTATCTCGATTTTCGAGATGAAAGTTCTGTTTCTTCCCCCAATTTTGGTGGAGTCCGATGCGTCAGAAGTTATAAAAGCTATTGAAGATGGCTCCTCTGAGTTTTCTAAATTCAACAATATTATTGTTGATATTAGACATCTTATTGCCACCTTAGGGATTGTGAGTATTGCTCATTGTAACAGGCTATGTAATAGTGTAGCTGACATTTTAGCTAAACATTATGACGTTGGCTCTTTTTGCTGGAAAGATCCATCCCTCCCCATTGAGGATGGTCTTATTTTTTGGAGGGGGAATCTCCCCCCTTATTCTTGGCTCTGCTTTGGAGATAGATTGTAATGGGTTGCCTTTGTGTTGAATATATTGGGTTTTTTTCAAAAAAAAAAAAAAAAGGAATAATTAAAATCAGGAAACAATGTGGTCGGGGAAAAAACAAAAGAAATGGACAGTGACTGGAGGATGTGGGCCCCACCACAATAACATTGTTGGCTCTTCGGAACATGTAAAGTCAAAGTTGTTTGTGGTTCCTATCTAAGCAGCGGCCCACAAATTTTAAAAAAAAATAAAACCCGGTCTGGTCTATCCTAGACCGAACCTGATACTTACGCCCTCGCTCGGTTCTCCTGACTCCATGTCTTTGGTTTTAAGAAATTAAATCTAATTATAATTACTTTCAACAATCAACCAAAAACAAAAGCATTATTAGAATTAAATGACTATTATGGATTAAATCGATTTTTTTTTTCAACGCTGTTCTTAACTCATAATCCAGCCTATCATAATTATGTTTATATTATATTAAATTCTAAACTTGTAACAAATATATTGAATACTTCATTTAAGTTAAACCAAGAATTTGAAGAAAATTTCAAGAAAAATGTATCATGAAATTTGTAGTCAGTTTTATGTGACCTTATTTCTTCCATAAAAGAAAAGAAAAAAAAAAATCAAATATCTATCGATCACAATAATTGTTCAATAACAATTATGTATTATAATAACCTAAAAGATAGGAGTTCAAATCTTCCCTAAACCCCAAAACAAAACAAAAAATCAAATATCTTCTTCCCATTTACTATATACCTTTCAATTATCACATCCTCTTCACCACATTGTCATTCCATGTGTCAAAATCTCTTCTTTTTTTTTTACAATATTTTGCTTTGATTGTTAGCATACATAAGGGGTCGGATAATTTGGCCAATGTCGTGTATAGTGAATACAACATAGACACTAATCTATTATTAGATTAATATAAATGCTTATGTCGAGATGTCCATACTTATATTATATACCTTCAAAACAAACCTTGATGCTGAGTGTCATCACAAGCCAGCAGCAAATAGGGTTAGGGGCATGTCGTGGAGTTTCAGCATAATATGTAGTGCACTAAGTTTGTTGCCATTTCCTACCTTTTTTTTTTAATATATCCATCTGTTTGGGTCAGTTTGCACGTCCTTGGATTAATGTCACGAGATATAATTAAGAAATTAATTTTTAAGGTGTCTACTATAAATTGAACACACCACCTTTACAAATATCAATTCTAAGGATCGAATTCGTAACCGTGAAGCGAAAATGTATTAACATTAAACCAGATAACCAATCGTGCAATCTATTTTTAGAAAAATGCACAAACCACCCTTAAACTATGGTGTTTGTAACATTTAACCCCATAAACTTTTAATTTGAGAAATTACCTCCCTTAAAGTTTAATAAGTGTTGCAATTAATCTCTTAAACTTTCAATTTGAGTAATCGTCTCCCTTAAAATTTAATAAATGTTACAATTAACCTCATAAATTTTCCATTTTTCATATAATTTTTTTTTTCTTTTGAGTTAATAAAATTGTTGCTTTTTAATATTTTTTTAAACAACGATCACTTTTTAGTACTTTTTTTAAACAAGAGAAACCACGCTCGTCCTACGCCAAACATCATTTACTTTTTAATACTTAGAAACATACTAGATTGTCACTTCAAACCTAGCAAACAAAAATAAAACTTTTTTCCAATTATATAATTTTTTCCAAATTATTTTAGTATAAATACTACCAACACGTTTCATTAATTAACTCCAAACTTTATCATAGTAGACATTGAGTTGTTGAGATTCAACTTTCTTAGAATTGTTCTTTGAGAAAGCTCTGATGAAGTTGAATCTGAACAACCTCAACGTCTACTATGATAAACCTTGAAGTTAATTAATAAAAGATGTTGAATATGTTACGATTATATCTTTACAGTTGAATAGACTTTAAACTTTTTTTGTTCCTATATTTATTTTAGATAAGAGTCAGAGGAAAGGAAAATAAATCTGGTGCGAATTATAGACGAGTAATAACAAAAAAGTCATCTCTCTACAAAACTCATACGACAAACACTCTAGTCAACAAACTTTCTATTCATAAAAAATAATCAGAGAAACCAAATTCTCCAAAATTAAATCTTAGTTTAAAATCATCAGACTTCATGTTCATCACAAATCAACAATTAGGTTTTAAACCAAACAACTTGCTTTAAAATAAATTACAAAATAGTTGGTAGTATTATACCAAAATAGTTTGGAGAAAGTTTTGTTTTTGTTTGCTAGGTTTGAAGTGATAATATAGTATGTTTTTTAAGTATTAAAAAGTAATTATTGTTAATAAAAAAAACAACAACAATTTATTAATTTAAAAGAAGAAAATTTATATGACAAATTGAAAGTTTATGAGGTTAATTATAACCTTTTATTAAATTATAGGCAAGGTAATTGCTCAAAATTGAAAATCTAAAGATTAATTGTAACATTTTTAAAACTTTAGGAGAGATGGTTGCTCAAACAGAAAATTTAGGGATTAATTGAAATAGGAAAGGTAATTACTCAAATTAAAAATTTATGTATTTAATTGTTATAAACATTCATAGGTGGTTGTGCATTTTCCTCCTTTCTTTTAATCGTTAATACTATATTACTATTAATACTATTAACTATAATTGTCAAATGTTTTCTAAAAAAAAAATATAATTGTTTTTTTTTAGCATCTATAATTGTTAAATTAACTATATTTATAATTATCTTAAATTTGGTGAAGTGAAATTTAGTTGGCGTTGGGCCAAGCAAATAAGTAAAATGAGATCATTCATTGCGTGTAAATTTAGTTGGACGAGAATACCCCTCGGGTATGGCATTGGAGTTTGTGGCCACAATTTTGAAGAAAGTCCCAATCAGCATGCCACGTGTCGCACACCAACCGGGTCAGCAAACCGCGTCGTATTTATTGATACTCATTATAATCTCAAGCTCTGGGGCATTTTCGTCACTTCCCTTCACCTCTATATCGCTCTCAAATTAACCTACAAATTACATAAAGCAAACTTAGCGTTTAATTAAATTTAAAAAATAATTATAAATATAGTTACTTAAAAAAATTAGTAACAATAGTTATTAGTATTCATGATAATATTATATATTAATGAGTGTTTATAATATAATATTAAAACGTATTAATGTTTAAGGTATAAATACTTTTATTGAATTATGTTTTCTTTAGATTGTATTGGAGTTTTAAGATTAGATTAGGTTTAGTTGGTTAAATGTAAGCCCAATTACTTTGAGTTAGGTTACATGTTCTTATATACTCTAACATTAAAAGTTGTTATGAGAGTATGACATATAATGTAGCTTCTTTCATCAATCAATAAATTTTCGTTTTACCTTTACCCATTAAAAACTTCTTGTTCAACAATATTAGTCTATATCTAATGATTAAGAAGTTTTAGAGATCGAATCCTTCCGCATTCAATTATTGTAATCTCAAATATATATATATATATATATAATAGTATAACTTGCTGCATTTTTTCAAATATATGTGGGAATGTTAAATGGACTAATTGTATCAGTCTTAAATTATTTACGAGAAGAAAAAAAACTATACAACATTCTTAACGAATATAATTTCAGTGTTTACTAAATCAATTCAAATATTTCTCAAAAAAAAAGGAAAAAAAAGAAGATCAATTCAAATATATGTCCCATTAAATTCTAATTAATAGTGTAATTTTAATATGCGTATATTTTATAATGAGGAGGCAAGTAATTTCTTTTCCTTTACTTTTAAATTTTAGAGATAGTTCTTACATACAGAGAGTAATGGTTTAATTTATAAAATTAAACCACATTTTAAAGATGTGAGTAACCATTCTAAATTTTGATCGCAGTTAAAATAATCTTAGAAAACTACATAATTTTGAATTAGATTTATGATAACCACATAATTAATAATTAATAAGTAATAAAAAACTTATGAAACTAGTTAAATAAATATAGTCACTTTTAAAAAAAAATTAGCAAATATAGTCAATGATATTAATTAATATTGTGACATACTTTCTCATAATAATGTATTAATGAATATATTTTTTACAATTATATGAATGAGTATTCAATACAATATTAAAACGTATTAGTATCTATGGAGACAAATATTTTTAAATTTACTTATAATTATTTTGTGTAAATAACTCATTCAATATAATTTATCATGATAATTAATTTATACAAATTTCCTTTAACAACAAAATGCAATAGATTAGGGGACACTTATTTCAAAATAAATTATTTTGAACAAAGTTAATTTATGTAGGGTTATTTATATTTTATACGTGAGAGTTTGGGCCCTTTTAATTAAGAGATAAAAAGTAATGGACCAACCCCTACAAAGCGGTTGACTTGTGTAGGTTTGTTTCGTCGCTTTCTGTTTGCCTTTCGCTAAAAGTCGAAAATGACTTCTACAATCAATATCCCCCATACCAATCATCAAGGGCATTTTCGTCTTCCAACCATATTTCTTAAATTACCATTTATTTTATACTATCTATCAAGTAAACATGTATTTAATTGGCTTGTTTTAGGTTTTTAATAGTGTATTTTGTTACTATCAATTGCAACTTGGTCTTTCAGTTAGACCATTATTCAATTAGTCATTATTTTACCTTCTTTGATAATTTGACTCTTGAGATCATGAAAATCACTCATTCTCCCATTTACTTTAGAATTAGATAACATGCATAAATCTTTATCTTTCTAACGTACGACAAAAGTCACAAGGTGTATCTCTAAAACTTTGTAATATACTATTAAAGAAACATGAGCATAATCATGTGTTCATTGGATCTTTTTTCTATGTCTTCATTAAAGTGGATCTCTTTCTTCTTCTGGAGATGAAGTATTCGAATTTATAATCTCTTGATCATTGAATATATATTAATGTTGTTGAGCTATCACTTTTGTTAGCTTCCTTTTAGAGTTCTTCGTGCTTTTCTCGCTTCCTCAATGCCAATATTCTGGTTCCTAGCTTTTATTCTTCGTTTTCTCTTTCAAAATCAGTGCAACTTTTTTTTCCTTGGTCTTTTTTGTTTTTCCTTTGTTTGACTTTATTATAGACGGTTTATTCGTAGAATCGACTTATTTTTATCATTAATCAATTATTACCGTGAAGATTTTAAAAATAAAAAGTCTATATTAAACAATAAAATTACCCATTTGCAACACATTTCGTTGCTTCTACAGTAATCCGCTTTGTTTTTTTTTTTTTTTTGTATTAGTTTATTTTTAACTCAACAAGTAATAATATAGGTGGACGGATTGGAACCTATCACTTAGTTGAAGAGTAAAAATTTATTGATGAATGGTGCATCTTGGTGAAGAGAATTAAAATTGGATACATGAATGGAGAAGAAAAGGAAAACAATTCAAACCCAAGAAGACTTTTTTCTTCTTATTAGTGACTATCTATATCAGTTTGCACGTATCTCGATTAATGTTACATGACATACTACCTAAATTTACAACATTTTAAGGTCAAGAAAATCTGTAGAAAATTAATTCATAAATGCATTACCTTAGTTTCCCAAAGGCCCTATTGACTATTAGATGACTCCATGAAAGTTGAATATAACCAAGCACACAATGAGCATCTGCCACAGTTTTTTGAATGCCAGACTGAATAATTTGTTCTAAGACATAGGTCAAGTTATACCATGCAGTTTTCTTTTGTTAAAAAAGCATGACGATATTTTACATTTCAGTTGATATAATATCAAACTGTTTGTCTTTAAAATTTAGAGAATTATCATGTCCATTAATACCGTTAATGGACATGATAGCTGAGCTTAACTAAACTTGAACTAGTTAAAGCATATGCCCACGTTCAAAAGGGAAAATCCTAACCAAGAAATGATAATAATAATAATAATAATAATGATATTGATAATAAATAACTTTACTCATTAAAATATAACTCAAAGTTCCAGTCTCTCAGTATATGGAATAATTACAGGTACTTAACATCAAGAATTATGCAGGGAAATCACAGAAAGAAAGGAAAAATGTGTATATGGTATAAGATGTTTTAAAGACCATGCAAACCACTCATCCCAATTTTGAGATTGCATCTTATAAAACAAAGTTATCAATCATGTGGAAAACCACATCTGCACCATCAGAATTCAGCCAATAGCTCTTTACCTGAAGGCATCAATCAAATGTTTGTTAAAATGACAGGATTTGTTCACAATAACTAAAATGGGAAAAAAAAAAATTGAAACAAGGGTAAACATGCCCATCCCTGAGCCAGGCAACATGCATTAGGAAATATTTAAGGAGTAATATCACGAGTCTCGAACCTGAGACCTTGAAGGGAACATACCTTCAAAGTTCAAGTCTTTAATGACTGTGCCACTCCTTCGGGACAACTAAAATGGGAAATGATCTACTAATATCAGAACAGTGGTTCCGAGAGTCGATGCTTGACTAATAGTGCTGATCAGAAGCTAACTACATACATATACGGCAGGTCTGAGAGATAAACTAAGGTTTAAATTTCATTGTGGTCCTTAAGTTTTAAGTTTATTCTATCTTGCCCTGAACTTCAGAATGTTTATTGATCCCAAGACTTGATAATAAAGAAAACACCATTTTAGTTCTTGTTGTATGTTTGTCATGAATTGCTTCAGTACATGAATAAGATAAATATTTACAAAGTTCCCATAAATATTTTGAAAGTTCCCACCAAAATAGAAAAAAGAAAGGAAAAACTTAAGTCTTCGCCAAGTTTAAAAAAGTTTGTGAAAACTTGTTTTGCAAGTGACCAACAAAATTTTAAAAAACAAAATGGTTATCAAACTACCCAAAATCGAGTTGAAACAGTATAGAATTGAGTAAGGTACAATTTTAACAAAGTTATTCTCAGAAATCACTTCATATATATACATTTTTTTTTAAACTATGAACAATACTTGCCTGAATGGTACTATGAGCAATGTATCTCTGTCTGCTTTTCTGAAAGCTAACATCCACTCGTGTCCAAGGAACTTGATTAAGACCTATAATCATCTCCTCTAAATATTCAAAAACAATAAAAAAACTATTTCAACCACAAGTAAGGATAAACAGAAATTCAGAAATAGGCACAAGAGAACTTGTAAAGATGATCAAGTTCAGGTACATAATTTATCGTAGCCGATGGCAAGACGGAGAATATACATGGTCAGAAACAGCTGCCTGCCATTGAGTTGTCACCTAATTTGGCTAATTTTTAATCTGCTCATAAAGCAACTCTTCTCAAAACTTAGATCACTAAGGTAGGGGCCATATCCAATAAAGCAAAATATATGCTTCGATCTTTAATGTTTATGTGTGTGCTTTTTTTAATTTAATCTCTATTGTTCATCATGACTTAAATTTTTTTTTTTGTTGGATAAGAAACATCATGACTTAAATATAGTAGTTAAAAGGGCTTATTTCTATCAAACGAAATTCGAGAGTGGGGAGTTCGAACCTGTAACCTCTTGGTTACTAGGTTGTACAAGGATTTATGAATGTTCTGTTCTTGTTAGCGGTTAGAAGGGCTTTTTAGAGAGAATTGGTTTAACTCATGGTATTCACCTACCTAAGATTTAATATTCTACTAAGTTCTCTGAAAAAATAAAATGGTGTAATTTCTTAACTTTTTACCAAAGAGATAAATTTCAAATATAGTTCAACTACAAAATATAGGATAGCTATCAGAAATACATGAGATATTAGAGAAAGGGGAAGGCATCTTAGAGCAGGAGCTGGGAGAAAGTAAACCTTCTAAGTCGAGATTTTGATCTATAATCCGCAATGCTTTATTGCAGACGTCATCCGGACTTGATTGCTCCACATATACAATATGGGGGTATTTGTCATTTGTCATAAGCACATTTGACTGGTCACAGAATAAGAAGAAAATAAGTCTTTAGTCTTCCTCTAGAAAGGCTTAAGAAATATAGCAATTGATACACAAACCTTACATTTGGGAGCTCATGTTGGCGACGAATGGATGATGTTCTCCACCCAACCATATCTAATGATAAGTGAAGGTTCACGTAATACAGTATCGGATATAATTCTTATTAACTCACTATCTACATTTAGTAACTATCAGGCCTCTGAATTTTTGTTAGGTTCACAATCACAATTATTGTCTGAGCTGACAACAATTTGTAATCAGGAAGCTTATGATATATTAAAATCTCAAGCTTATACCACTACGTCAACAAGTGATGTGATCTCTTGAGTGTAAAAGGATATGATCACAACTCACATTTGCATATGTGACCCGACGTTTAAACGCACGTAACGCTGAGCTAATCAACAAAAAGTCCAAAGAGGATATACATAGTCAAACACCAGTAACATACGAACTACAGGCAACTTACTATTATTATATAAAAGTCAATACTGACATGAACTTCAGATCTCCAGAGTCGGTAACCATTCGAAGGAGAAGAGGAGGTTTCCCACAATCATCATCATCAGTGAGGAATAGATGCTTTCCAGACCTTCCAGCAACTAAGTGTGCTGTTTGAGAGGCTCTTCTCTCCAAGAATGGAAGACCACAAAGAACTGGAAACTAAACAAACAAAAGGAAGAATAGCCATATAAAGGAGAGGTTTCAATTGATATATCCAACCTCAACCTACCCCATTCTCTCTGCCCCCACCCCAATGCTATGGATAAATGAATGCACACATTGTGAACTAATTTTTAAATTTTCTATTTGACCACTGGTTTGCTGTAGTGCTAAAGTTTATTTAACAACTACCTTATGAACATTGTGAGATATTGAAAGTTACGGTCATCAGGCAATAGTCATATCTCTATGGAAAGGAAAATGCACACTTCTTTATATGTATATCTATCTTTATATATATACACATATAATCAACAAAATTTAGGGGTAGGGCATTCGGACTCCTTATCATTTGGTTTTGATCATAAACTCATACTTCATGTTAGTTGAGCTATGCTCTTGTTAGCAAGGAAAATGCACATTCATAAACAACTCTTTCAACTTCATGATTGAGGAACTAATTGTTGTAGTGTTAAGTATATATAATAAATTGTAATCACCTGATTGTTTCCACGTGAACCTAAATGTGGAGTTGCAACTGTTATGAAGTTCACAGGCTCCAATCCAGCAATTCTAGCATGACTAAATTTCTCAATATGCTGCTTCTGATCTACGGCGGAAAAACTGCCAGAGGACTCCAACTTAGGGATATGATCGAAAAGCCTGCCAATGGCATACCTTGCGACAAGACCACCTAAAGAATGAGCCACAAAGGAGATTTTCTGCACCTCTGGCCTATGTGTTATGACAGCTAATACCTGAAGGTCCTCAAAAGCTTTAAAAATTATACAATAATACCAACTTTCTAGAGAGGACACAAATATTTATGAGGATGCTATTGTCGAAATTTTCTACAGATTGATCATATGTATACATAACCAAGATACCTCTTCAGCCAATCTTTCTCCCATCGTATCAACGCCATCAAAAGTTAATCTTGAAGAGTTACATTCACTGCCTGCTCAAGAAATTTATTTTAGGAGAAAGAAAGTAATTTGGCATGTACATATAATAGGTCGATATAAAGGAGTTTCAACTCAATGCACTAGCCAATAAATCCAACGTTAAAAACGTAAAAGGTTCAACTATGAATCTCCCAAAGACTATTTTTGACATCAGGGTATCCAAGAAAAAGATAAACCATTAGAAGTTTGAACCAGCTACAAACATCTTTAAGAGAAATCACAAATAAAAAGGACTTACTAAATCATCATTTAAAATGCATCTATAATTCACAATCTGAATTTTTTTCATGGAATGGGTGAGTTCAATGTTTTCTAAAACTGCAGCTAAGGTTAATTGATGTATTATTCACCACTCTACTGATACTAGTTCAGCCTCCTCATCCACTCCCTATTTCTCGAAGGAAATAAGAGCTTCACTACACTATATCAAGGGCACCAGCATCCATCCCAATACTAGACCCGAAAAACAACAAGGGGCTTTATTTAAGCTTACTCGTGGGGCTCAAACCTAAGATTAAAAAAAAAAAAAAAAAAAAACATGCCTTAAAAGTCCCAAGCCTCGAGGTTGCCCTAGGAGACTCATCCTGGTCATAGGTTACAATATTGAAATCAGAAAAACCGGATCAAGATTCATAACCCAGATATTACCCGGCCTGAGCTGCTTCATCCAATAATGAGATGTGAATTTTTCCCACATTCAAAGTAATTTTTTTAAAAAAATTATTAAAGGTGAACTAAATTCAAACATTCCAAATTGAGGATAAACTATCTGCTAGATAGATCATTGGGAAACTATCAGTCTCCAGGGCTGTTTGTTTGACATATATAGGTAGGATTTAGTTTTAGGATTTATTTACTCCTCGAAAACCCATGTCCAAACGAGTTTTTATTAACTCCTTCTCATTTTTACTTATAAAAATAACTCTCATTTCTAACCATTCATTTTTAATCATTCATTTATAACTACTCAATCATTTCTAACCACTCATTTGTAATCATTCCTTTCAAATTAATCAAAATAACTCATTTTTAACCATTGATTTTTAATAATTTCTTTTTTAACTACTCATTTTAAATCTACATCCAAATAAGGTTTTGACTCTAACTCCTTTATACAAAAACTACCTCCAAACGAGTTTTTGACACAATTCTCAATTTTTAACTACTCAACATAACTCCTCAACCTAAATCCTACTTAAATATGTCAAACAAACAGCCCCTCCCAGTTCAAAAAAGTAATCCCACGATGCGGCTAATCTTGGTATTGACTAAACGTAACCCAGTTTGGTCAAAAACTTTGGACACTATATAATTGTAAATACATTAAAAAAAAAAAAAAAGAACAAAAAAGATCATCACATCAAATGCACAGCATACAGACAAACTCCATTGAACATATGAAGAAGCACTTACGATGTACAATAAGCTTATGAGGATGCTTCTCCACAAATTGCTCTGCCGCGTATCTCCAATCTGCAGAACTGAACAAATGAAGAAACAGAAGAAGGATCGATATATACCCAAATCCACAAATCCAAATCCAAATCCGATCGTAAATCAAATGACCAACATCTGGAGAGGTAACAATAACATTGCAGAAGCATCGGTAAGATTAGATTAGAATGAAAGCGCATTGAAAGAGAAGAGTACCTCCCAATTAGACCATTAACCATGATGAGGAGGTGCTGGGCCGGCGATTTGACATCGGAGTAAAAGATTTCATCGCCGCCGAAATCAGCGTTGTCTCCGTTGAGATCTGTGCGGCGGGGGAGGAAGAAAGTGCCGGCGAGTCGCCGGGCGAAGTCCATCTTAGGGTTTGACGGACAATGGCTAGTGGTTGAAGGAGCGGCTCCAATGGCCGCAACCCACCATGGCTGCCCTGGTTGGCGCCTTTTCCAACACAAACCTCCACAACGAATCAGTACACCACATTCCAGCCTGTATTCCCCCACGCGCTTTCTTAAACGCAACCTCACCCAATATTTTCGAGTTGAGTTGGGTTTGATTAAATTAATCGACCCAAAAGATATTTATGTTTAATCGAATTTTTACGCTCTGTCCGTACAATATTTGAATGTTAAGAAGAAATAAATTATTTAATAAGTGGTCACCTCGAATTGAATTCGTCTAATGTTTCAAAGTCCTCTTTGATCGCTTGAACTACTCCATGATAGTTGAATTTAACGTTATATAAATTAGTTTTTTTTTTATTTGAGAAATTTTATAAACTAGTTAGTTGTTTTAAGAAGGTTATGATTTTATGACACAATGTCCTAGATGTTAAACACTATTTTCATGCACTTAGAGTTTAGAACTTAGATTTGGACTCTAGTTTTGATCGGGTTCTTACAAGACCAAACTTTAGGACAGTTGTAACTGTGTGTTAAAGATGTAGTGGAGTAAAATATAAAATCAAGCAGTAAAGTAAGCCGCTTTGATTTTCCTATCATGACAAATTCCTATAACTTTAGGTTAAACCATTACTTTATTCTATACACATTGTGTGTTTGATTTATTTTCGCCGGTATACTTTAAATGTTTACTTTTAAATTTTTTTTCTAAAAAAAGGTTGGTCTTTCTTGTGTGGGCGAGTAGTTGTTATTTTTTGTTAAAATGCTAGTTAGCAAATGTTTATAATTATGTTCATATATTGTTTTAATTCACGGCTATATTTGAATAAAGTACATATTGACTAGATAAATGAATATGGTACATGTAAAATGTGAATTATTTATATTTTAACCCTTTGATGAGGTTTTCTTTTACGTGGGTTAAGTTAGGTGGTTAATTCTTAACCACACGTAGTTTGTATAATTGAGCCAGAGTATATAAAACTTCTTTGGATTCATTTTCAACATTTGAGAAAAACTCTAGTCACCATTTGAGCTTCTTAGAAATTTTCATGACAATTGTGAATGAGAAAAACTAACTCATAGTTCTGATAGTGGAGGTAGAGGTAGTCTCAGACCACTTAAATCCGGTGTGTTATTTTATTCTTCATTTTCTTCTATTTATTTAATTCATCTCAATTGATTCCAATTTTGTATTGATTTGGTAGAAATCTCCATAGATTTCTCGACAGTATCAAAGTTAGAATTAACTCCCGCTAATCAATGTGCAGTCTACTATTGTTCTAGTGGAATAATAGTGTTGAGATATGATGGAATAATTGGAGTGTTTATGATTTTCTGCCATGCCTAATATAATAATGCATGCTCACATGGGTTACCTTTATGAAATAGTTAATTAAATGACATATTGTTGAACATTATAAATCCAAGAAGGTAAAAACAAAAAGAGCCAGTTGGATTAGGTAAACCAAAATTCTAATCTATATAATTCATTCAATCATGAATCAATTCAAGAAGGGATGACTTAGTTAAGCAAACATTTATTAAGGACCCTACAATTATTTAAATATGAACTTTTACTAATGTCTCACTTTTCAAAGTAACTATAATTGCAACACTCATTAATGACTGAGTAACAATAATGGGTAAAAAAAAAACAGTTACATTCCCAAACTTGAAAATTGATATTTTGTAATGATTTTTTTTTGTTTGACTTACTGGTAAAAGAAGATAAGGGAACGTTGTAGAAAATTAGAAATAGCGTTTGTACTCAAGCATGTTTTTTTTGTTGAATATATATTGGGGGAGGGGACAAATATCGGTTATCAGAATCCAACTTGTGACGCTGGTATTGAACTAGTTTAAAACCAAACAATGAAATTTTTGTTTTACTTACCATTCGGTATTTTTACTCGGTATTTTTACTCAGCATGCTATGTTTAACGATTTGAATTATTCCATAATTTTGTAAGTAATTATCTCGTAAAAGAAGTAATTAGTAAATTATTTAAAGGTAATTAATGTATTCATCAATATTAATGAGTAGTGTATTTGTTACATACTTTCTCATAATATTTATGATATATAAAATTGAAGTGAATGAGTGTTTAATACAATACTAAAATGTATTAATAATTATAAAAACAAATACTTTAAAATTTACTTATATTTATATTTGGGACAATAAAAAATATGTCTAAACTTGGTATAAAAATTAAGGGAATGTTTATACATAACAGATATGAATTACTTCTTTTATTATTAATTGGTTGAGGTGAAATTATTTAATATGTTATCAAAATTTATAAGCTCAAACGAAAATTCGTCTAATAAAAATGAAAATAACAAGATACATTAAGAATCTTACATGAAAAAGAGTGGGATCAGTTTGGACTAGTGAAACTCTATCGTAAAAAGAATCAAAATGGGTTATGGAGCCCACAGTTCAGAGCATAGGCCTAAAGTAGTTAGGAATTTAAATTCAAATTCTACCTTTGTTTCCTTAATCAACAAATGTAGAAGTTTACTTTAAATCAATTGAACCCGTATATAAAAGGATGATATGGTTGGTGTTTCAAACCCTTTAAAAGGTCTTTGATTTACAACTTTTCGTCTCTTAATTGGTCTTGATTTGAATTGTGTGTCAGGATCAAGATACTTTTTTAGGATTTTTGTTCAGTTTTGGTATACCTCTCATAGAAAGATCGATGTAAACTTTATTTTATGATTTAATGAAGTTTATTTTATTTCCAAAAAAAAATAAAATTGAATCAGTATATATAGGCATATCATAATTAATACTCACAATTATTGGCTATGAAGCAAATTTATAATAAGATTACAATTGATTTGTTGCTTATGATGGAGACGGTCATGTGAGCATCTAGATTTAATAGAATATATCTCACAATCATTTGAAAGTATTGAATCTAATAAGTGGATTAGAAACTTAAAGTAGTAGCAACCTAACTATCTTTAGTTGTAGTTTGTTGAGTTCATGACTATTGAATTAGGACATTCACAATTTCCACACTAAAATAAAGATATAAATGAACTACTATACTTTTTAGCACTTTTGTGTCCACAATAAATATGTGTATATAAATTTTAAAAAATTAATCACAACCACAAAAATTTGGAGACGACAAAAAAATATCCTTAAGCAGCATTTGAATTAGAGTGGTACATAGTCAGGTTAGGTTGGGGGTTAAGGACAACTCAAAGGTGGGTTCATCTAACCGAACTTATATAATTTCAAGTTTTTTTTTTTTTTTTGATGTATTTATATAATTTCAAGTTACGTTCCACTAAATCCTTTCTTTCCCTTTAAAAGTCAAATTCATAATAATAATGATAACAACAACTATACTTCGAATCTCTAGATTACTTTTTTTATTTGTGCATGTTTTTTTTATCAATATGTTAAGAAATTATGTTATTAGTCTATGTTTTTACCAAAATATTAAAAGAACATCTTATCTATTAAATCTTATATGCATATATATGTACAATTAGAGATGTTCATTATTTTCGTGGGTAGAGTCCACGTGGGGACCCGCCCCATTTATAATTATTTTGTTTATTATTTTTTAAAATTAGTTTTTCTTCCATTATACACTTTAATTTGTAGATAAAGAAAATATTAGTTGGCAAGATTATTTTTTTAAATGAATATTTTTCCTTAATAATTAAGGATATAGTTGAGAGTTGATAGATATTTTAAAAAAAATTCAATTATTTAGGATGATTATTTAAAAAGTAACAAGTAACAAAATTGGTCAATGCTAGAATCAAAACTAACTTAACAAAAGTTACAATTTCATAACTCAATTCAAAAAAAAAAATTAAACTCAACTCTTATAGGTGGAATAGTTGGCGATGATAAATTATGAATTTTTATGTACACACCTAATTTAAATACAAGGACAAAAAGAGTAAATATTTAATACAAAATACTTAATTTTATTAGATTACAACAATTGTGGGACTCCAACCCAAGACCTCGCTCATGTTGGCTGCAAAATATTTTATTTGTACCGGTAACAGTACACCATTTACTTTTAAAAGACGGGAAAAAATAAAGATTATATATAATAGGAATACAGTTATGGCGGGTAAAACCAATCAAATTACATGTGAATTTGACTATGACATGAACATAAAGTTTTACAACAATTTTAAATTTCACTCCAAATATACAGACTGTCCGAAACTCCAAAAAGTATACATAATTAAATCCTTTTATTCAAAGAGATTAATGATTTTAATAAGGTCTCTCTCCAATGTAATTACCAGGAGGGTCATAATTGCAAGTAATGAAAACGCCTCTCCCATTGTTACATGTGACTTTAGCGCAGCCAATCCGGCTAGTGGTGCGCCACACAATCTGTGTGTAATGGCCACAAAGTTCACCCTCGAGGCAAGAATTAGACCAATAGCTGTACCATTTACGCTCGGATACCCAATCGGCTACCGCCTGAGCCGGGGTCCACTCGCTCCCGCTCCCCCAGAAGATGTTTTCCCCGTAGGGCCCGTTGGAGTGGCGGAGGGCGCAATCGCCCCGCCGCTGGTTCGCGTACGACTGGGCGTAGCGAGCCAATTTGGCGTCCCATACCAATGGAGCCAATCGGAGGGCGAACCGGGCTGCATTGTGAGGGCGGAGGAATTGGGCTCGGTCCGACCTCGCCGAAATTCTCGCGGCGTGGCCGGTTGAGCTAAGGAGGATGAAAATGGAGATGGGAATGAGAAGATATGCATGCATTTTTAGTCTCCTACTCCAATTGAGCTATTAAGGGGAAGATTTTATAAAAGGAATGGGGTTTGGATTTGAGTGGTTGGATAAAGGAGACTTATGGGGTGGCATCCATGTTCGATAATGATCACCACTTTTTTTTTTGTTTTCCTATTATATATTATTCTTTTTTTCCTTATTCATCTTCAAATTATTGAACAAAAATTTAAGGTGTACGATCATTTCGGCCCCTCCATTTTAAAGTTTGTTATATCACATCAAAACTTTTCAATTTTGTATTTTGGTTCCATGGCTTATAATTTTACATTATATAAGTTGAACTATATTATCAAAAAAAAAAAAAAAAAATTGAACTACATTTTTGTTAACCATCATTTTACTTTTATTTTAATAAAAAAACATCCATTGTTTTACTTTTAGTTATATCTCTTTTTTGTTTCTAAATTAGTTTCAATGTGTATTTTATTCTCTAAATTTAAGAGAGAGAAAAAATTTAATTTGCATTTTGTCAATAAACTTTATAAGTATTAAAAAAAAAAATTAAAAACTCCATCTTTATTTTGAATGTGAGTAATAACGTGAGTATGTAGTGTAATACCAAATTGTTTAGAATGCATATTCATGTGAATTGTCTTATGTTTTTTTTTTTTCTATGAGGTGCATTGACTTTGTTGGCATGTAAGGATGTCTTTCGACCCCATTTATGTAAATGATCGAGTTTGTTATAATAATTCAACCGATGTTTGCCCGTTTATTATAAAAGGTGGTTACTTAAACCTGCCTGTCTGTTTATCTAAATCTTATATGTATTATTTTTTGTTACATAAAGAGTCCCTCAAACACTGTTTAACATAATACCATTTATAATAACTTGCCCCTCGAATACCATTTACAATAACTTGCTGTTTATCATAATTCATCGTGTATCATAACCAAACCAATGTCTCAAACACACCCTAAGGAGTCGTTCATTTCGTGGTAATCCAAGATTCCCACGAGATGGGTATATGGATTACCACGTTTCTTTTACAGGAATGAAAAGAAATTCGGGCATCATAGGATGCCCATCTAAGTGTGATTTTGATACCTCATGCATCGTCAGTTTTTAGGATGCCCATGAAAATGGCATCCTTAAAATACACTTTTGCCCTTTTTTTTTTGATAAAATTTTATATTCTTATCAATTTTTCTCTATATTTTGTGTGTATCTTGTACCTTAAAAATAATAATATTTTTTTAGTACATAATTATTATGCATTAACAACTAAGCATACATAATTATTTATATTTATATTTTACATTTTGTTTTAAATGCATTAAATTTAATAATATTTTGATTTTTTTCAAATGTAAAGTGCACCAAATTTTGTTATATGTTTTTAAATATAATTATCCTTGCTTTCTATATTTAACAAATTTGTACTTGTTCAACTAATAGATGAATTTTAGTTTTTTTTTCTAGGTAAATTTATTTTAAAATATAATATTCAAATTAATAAAAAAAAACTACGATATATAGATTTTAATTATACAAATTAATGTATACATTAAGTTATGAGGACATTTAAGACATTTCAATGAACAAAACTTATAAAATAAATACAGTTTTCAAAATTTCCATAAAAATATTACTACAAACTAAACGTGGTGATCTAAGAATGTCGGACATTTAAAATTTCGGGCATTTAAAGATTCCACTTATCCTAATTATCACATAGTAAACGACCCCTAAAAGTTTGAAGGCATGTGGACATGATGATTCAATCACAAGTTTAAAATAGTCTTCATAACATGTCCATAGACTGTCTAAACAAATTCCATAAAATAAAAATCTTTTCTAACTTTTCAAAATTTTAAATTTAAACACCTAACTTTTTAATTCAAATAATTTTTTTCTTCCATCTCTGATACCAAATAATATTTTATGGTATCCAGATAGATATTCATGTCTACTTGCTCTCCTCCCCAAACCTTCATATCCAAACACAACCCTTAAATTAACTTTGAATTTTACATAGAAAATGACAGATTTAGTTTTAGCAAAAAAAAAAAAAAAAACGAAAATTCAAAAAATTAGAGATTAATTCGAGATATGATGTGGACCAATGAAGCTTTAGAAAGTAATTGCAGCGTGTGTCATAGATTGAACATAAAGAAACCATATCGGGTGTAAAAAGGGAGGCCATCAAATCATAATTATTAAAATAAAAACTCTTTTATCTTTCAATCATTTATTCATTAATAATATTAAAATCAGATGCTCCATCTTTCAAAAGTCTACCAATAATTAATCTTCTCGTGTTAAAAATACCAAACTCAATCTGTCTGATACATCATTGTAGAGAAGTCAATACCTCTCACTGCCGACTAGAACATTTAAGAGTTTTTCATGTATACGTCGTTGGATCCGCTTTAGAGGTTGATTGTAATGGTTTAGTTCGTGTTTTTTGAAGTTGAAGATTTTTTTAACGTATATTTACTATCATTAAAATATAGTCACTTTGGATTATCCATAGGTAACTACCATATCTTTGATATTTTCATTTACAATTTTTTTTTTAAATACTTTTACATTAGTATAGAAAGAAACCGTCAATTTTTTGTTTCAAAATTGCCACAAGTTTTAGAAGTGTTTTAAAAATATATTTAACCTAAAAACTATCAAAATATATATAAATTGTTAAATTAGGTACAACATGTTAATGTTTTGTCCAAAACTTGAGTTTTTTTTTTTCCGGTGAATTCAACCCCTAGACAAGTAGACATTTAATTAAAAAAATTATGTCTTTGCATTTTTAATTTATAAATTAATTTTATGTCAAAATTAAAACCAACTCAACTCAATTCAATTCGTATACACTCATAGTTAAAATTAATTAGCCAATGTGTGTGTTTCTTTTTTTGAAATGATCAATGTATGCAAAGAGATAAATATTTATTTGAAAATAAAAAGGAACAAATATATTTCAAAACAATTCTATCTTGGAAGCCTAAAATTTTAAAACAATTATATATAGATTGAGGATGAGAACTATGCTATAAACTTTCGCATAGTACATTTATTTATTGTTAGATTTAAACATGTTCTTAAAAAATACAGGTTACAGTCAATATCAAATTCTTGTTTATTATTATTTTCCTCGTAGCAGATGGGGAAAAGTATTTAAACATGTATATGAAGAAGCTTTTTGAAATTTACCAGCAACAAACAAACTTTAGCAAATTTGTTTAAAAAAAGTATTTTTAAATAAAAAGTGTCTGACAGCTTTAAAGAATGTTTTATTTTATCCCAAATGAGTGGATGAGATTAGGGGTGTACAAAAAAACCGGTAACCCGAGCAACCCGGACTACCCAACCCAAACCGTAAGGGTTGGGTTGGGTTAAAAAAATTTTGGGTTGGGTTGGGTTATGATTTTATAGTTTTTGTTGGGTTGGGTTGGTTCTTGGGTTTGACTCGTTCAACCCAACCCAACCCGAACAAATAATATTATATGCATTTTATGTGTGTGCATGCAAGATATAATAATAAGATAATTTTTTAGAATACTTGTAAGTCTTCTAAAAATAAAGAATTGCATTAATTAGATAGGTAATGAGTTGTAGTATAGTATCAACATTTTTTAACCTATTTGTGAGCTTATGAGTTGAATTTTTGAGAGAAAAAAAAGGAGAGTAACATAACTCGAACTCCAACCCAACCCAACCCAAAATCTAGGGTTAGGTTGGGTTGGGTTGAGTTTATGCATAAGGTCGGATGGGTTGGCGAATTTTCCAACCCGAAAATTTGGGTTGGTCCAAAAAAATCATTCAACCCTACCCAACCCGGACCATGTACACCCCTAGATGAGATCATTAAAATAAGCAAACATTGATTACTATAACTGCAGTACTGATTTGAATTTAAAAGAACAATGATCATAAGCTTTTATTTTTAAATAAATAAATAAATATATATATATATATATATATAATGAGTCGGTAATATGTTGACTTTAATAATACGAGCATGGATTTACTCTTAAAAATTAGTATTGACTCTCATTAATGATAATGACCATGTAGTGTTTTGTAGTCTTCCTAGCCAATTCAACTACAAAATGGAAAGCAAAAGTACTTATGTATGAATGTGTTTTCAATATTTGATTAAATTGATCCGTTTAAAATTATAGACTATTTTGATGCATTTGAGAGTTTCTCAAACTTTAAAAAAAAATTTGTATGTTTTTTTTTCTTAAGAAGAATTATCTAGCAACAGTTTATTAGCCTAAAGAAGGAAACATTTTTTTTTCTTCGAAAAAGATACTCATATTACGTCATTCCACGGGCATACAAAAAGTCTGCAAGAAAGGTTACAAAAACGCTCTCCACTTTAAAGCAATTGAGACAATGTCGTAATCATAATATTCTTTAGATTTTGAACACCAAAAAACAAATAGAATGATGGCGTCTTTCCACACAAAGTTCGGGCAAGAAGAAAACACATCTTGTATAATTCATCTTACTCCCTCCTTCAAAAGAACTTAATTTATATGTATTAATACAATGTGAGAACAATAACATGTTACATAGGTAATATAAATTACTTAAGTCATCATTTCTTATAAATATATTTTTCATACACCTGATGTGGCACATCATTGACTTCACATATGTTGGTATATGAACTAATTCTTACTTGGAAGTGGACAAGTTTTGCTCAGTTCAATCACTTAACTCTAATTGTTATTGAGTTTTTTTTTTTTTTAAGTTAATAAAAGTGTGGGTCAATAAAATTATTATGATTAATTATCACCGCTCAATTGGTCGTCCTTGAGGTACTTAAAGTGATGAACTCAATTCATGATAATCACTTACCTATGAATTAATTTTTCATGAATTTTCTTAACACCTAAATGTTTTAAGGTCAGATGATATGTCAAAGTACGCGCAAGAGAGTCACGAATATAAATATATATATATTATAATTGTCACATATGAGGTGATAATGACGAGAAATTGAGGTTGGAGTCCATGTTCATTAAAAAAGAAAAAAAAGGTGAAGGTAGTGATTTGAAAATGTGAAGCATAAAATTGTAAGATTGTCAAAAACAAAATTGTGAAGAAGCAGTCAAATGTGGTGCTCACCATTAATGGCGAAAACCACGCTGCTCTTATACGTCAACATCTATTGACAGCCAGATATTTTTCCCTTAATTAGTGGAGATGCATTCTCAACTACTCCTTCTTTTTTTTCTCAAAATAATAATTTTTTTTTGAGAAAAATAATTAATTGAAAGGTGTGTTTGGAACCTCGATTTGGTTATAATAGACGAAAGATTATGATAAATGATGAGTTATGATAGACGGTGAGTTATTATAAATAGTGTTTGAGGGGCAAATTATTATAACATGAGTTATGATAAACGATGTTTGAGGAGCTAATTATGTAGCAAAAGTAATACAAGTGACGTTTCGATAAATTGGTACGTAAGTTTAGATAAACGGACTCGCAAGTAGAGGTGTTCACATTTTATCCGAAAACCGAATCAAGGCCGGTCGGTCGGTTTTTTGATAAGGTCGGTCGGAGTCGGTTAAATTAAATAATTAACCGACGGTCGATCGGTCGGAAAATTTTCTAAAAAAATTAAGTTATAAGAGTAAATCCATGGTTTCTAAATGAAAAATATTTAGATTTTTTTAAAAAAAGCCTTAACCGACCGACTTGACCAACCGACCGACCGTCGGTCGGAATTCTCGATTCAAATTTTTTTTCGGTTTTTATTACTAGAAAACCGATATGTCATTTATCAATGTCGGTTTTCTCCAAAAAACGACTCCGACCGACCGACGAACACCCCTACTCGCAAGTGTAGGTAACTACCATTTATAATAAACGATAGAACAAACATCAGTTGAGTTATTATAACCAACCAAACCGTTTACATAAACTGGGGCCCATACACACCTAGTGGGTTTGAAATGAAGCATCTTCAAAAGCTTTCATAATAATATTTTTTCCATATATTCTTTGATGTGATGTCATTTATATCATAAATGGATTTTTCTGCCGCAACTAGTTTAAGTTTATTAATTTATAATGAAAATTTTATGCCATAACCATATATAACCCTCTCTATTTAAACGATAATTTTTTTTTGTTACAACCCTTAACAATCTCTTTATTTAAATTCTATAACAATTATTCATAACTTATATATTCAAACTAAGACTTAGCTTCACTTTAATTTGTTATAATCTTTCAAAACTCATCATAACTACGACCTTTCATTTTCAAATTAAAACCTATCTGCCATACTCAAAGTGTAAAAGTGGGGTTGAATTGTAGTTTTATTTGAATTGAGTCAAAGAAAATATGTGCAGTGAATTTAGTTGGTTTTTTAATTAGCCAATTTTGTACTCAATTCAATACAACTCAAATTGAACTAATAATATTATTATTATTACATTTATGTAAAATTAATTTAACAAGGCACGTACTTAACATGTTACTATGAAGCTTGCACTAACAAAATAGATATTCCTGTAAAAAGAATTATATTTTTTAGTACAATAAAAATTAAACTTACTTTTTTTTACTGAAAATTATAACATTTATATTAGACTTTGCACCAATTATTCATTTATTTTTTTGTTAATTATGTCAAAAGAGAGACTGCACGAACCAATAAGGTTTTGTTTTTTTTTTTTTTTAGAAACGAACCAATGAGGTATATAATACCCTTGACCTCATAGAGGGTTTGAATATCTTTATGATCCAGCTTTACCCCAACAACATTTACTCAATATATTCAATAAAGTTTTTTTTTTTTTTTTTTTTTTTTTTTGAGGAAATATTCAATAAAGTATATAATGCTATATTGAACCATGTTTTATTTTAAGACAATACTTAAATGACAAACATTTTTCTTTTGAATTTTGTTAGGGAAATGATCGGATCCATTTCATATTAAATTGAGTCCAGCCCATTTTTTCTAGATTGGCCAATGTCACAGCTTTGTTATGGTTATTAATATTAAAAAATAAATGTGATATGCAAATAATCAATCTTAACAATAGTCCACGAGAGTAGAGTTGAACTGCCTAACATGAACAATAGCTCAAGTGACATTCGTGTACACCGTTGAATTGAATGTATGACCTCACAAAATTTTCAACCCGCATATTATTGAATTGAAAAAAAAACATAAACCTAAACATTTTTTTTCTTTTTTTTCCCAAGAAGCTGATTTATATTCCAGCTTTACGAGTAGAGAGCTTTTAAGCCAAAGAAACAACGAACAAAAGTAAAATAAAATAGAAGGGCAATAATTTGAATTTGACTAAAGTGTTTATTTATTTATTTTTAATGTTATCCTTCCCTGATATTTTTTTCTTCAATTGTAGATTTATTTATTTCGTTTCATCATTGTTTATTTTGTTTTTCTTAGAACAAATTATTTTTCAATCATTTAAGGTGAAAGATTCAACTATGTAACAGATTAGTTACTTAATTATACAAGATGTGATTATAATATTGAATTGGGTTATAATCCAACAATGAAATCATTCTATCACTTCCATTCAATATTTTTAATTTATTTTTATTACTTGAGTATTGAGTTAAAATAATATTTTGACTGAAATTGGCTTGTTTGGAATTGGATAAAAAATTGTTGCAAAAAAAACAAAATATATTTATCTATTTAATGAAATTGGCTTAAATACATGTGTTCTTTTCTCTTTCTTTGTATTTATATATATTTTTTTTCATCCAGGTATATTTTTATAGATAATCTTTGATATGAATCTAAGGTTTTTATTTTTAGTAATAAGAAAGCAACTATCTTTATAAGTAATTAAATTCCATTCATCTAGAAACTATTCAAATTTAATTTAAGCTACTTAATCCATTTGAGTCTTTTTATCCCTCTAAAAAAGAATAATTGTAAGATAATAGTATCCAAATTATAAGTAGGAAAATTGTAGTAGATAGTCTACTTTAAGAAAATATTTGTAAATATAGGCAAATTTTATAATAATTGCAATCTTATTTTTTTATTTATTATCAATTAAAATATAATTATTCTTATCCCCATTTTACCCCTACTAGTTTGGTGGTGGACGGCCATTTATTTTTTTACTAACTCTGAAGCTAAATTAGTTTGATTGCAACTAATGCTCCACATTATTTTGATTCTTTGACACCTCTCTTCCCAGTTTTTTTATTTTCTTTTATTTTTCATTGATGAAAAAATAGAAAATTAGTTATTTTATCTTGAAAATAGGAAGGATAATTATCTTTTACATTTTTCACAATTATACACTTACTTGAGCTTACTTTTATTTTGATAAACACATTTTTTGTATTTTATCTTTTCTATTTTTCAATCATCTTTATTTATTTTAATTAATTAATATTTATTTAAGTACAAATATATCCTCAATATTCTTCTTTCTATCGTAATGTCTTTAAGGTTGCTATTTTGCCTCTTATTGAACATACACATCATCTTTAGTACCACATTGCAAAGTCGTTGCATACTTGTTGGAGAAAATAAAGTAGAAGTCTTCAAACACGAGGGTAGAAAAGCCATAGACGTTAAGTTCTGTTATAGTAGTTATCGTAAATGCAGTTGTAGGAGTAAACATTTAAATGTGAAGACACTCATGTTCGACGGTAGAGATGCTCCATGTTTGCAGTTGGAGAAGAAAAGCTTGTGACACTAGACACACTTCAAATTAGTCGGCGAAGTAATCTCACCCAACAACTCCTTATTAATAATAAGACGGAATATTGAACAAATATTAATATTGTATTAATGACTAGACATAAAATGTTAATACGTATTAATAATGGAATACATACAGTGCATTTAGTATTAATAATAACAATTTATAAATTGAGAAACTTACAATATTAGTCAAATTTAGAAAATAATTATAAATAGTCACTTAAAAAAAAGAAATAGCAATCACTGTCATTGTTATTAATGATACATAATACTGTATTGATGATAATATGATATTAATGATACATAACACTATATTGATGATAATACTGTTTTAATGATAATAGTGTATTAATGATACATAATACTGCATTAATGAGTATTTATAATGGAGTATTAAAACATATTATTGACTGTAGATGCAAATATTTTAAAATTTGTAATAAGGTACTTATACTTGTCTAAGTAAAAAAAAAAAAAAAATTTAGAATTACTAATACATTACATAACTTACCTCATTTCATCACATATTAATTAAATAATAGAAGATTTTAGATTTTTTTAGCAAAATCAAAACAACTATCATTAACAAATAAATAGAGTATCTCACATAAAATCTTTTTCTTTATTTTTATAAAAAATTTATTTAGAGCCTTGTAAAAATTTGTAAGGAGATAACTTTGGGTTGGAAATAGAAATTGAAAAGTGTCCAACATTTTGGGAGATTTTTTTTGTTTTTCAAAATTTAGTATTTTTTTATTTTAATAAAGGTTGTTTTATAATGGAGGATATTTGTGTAATTTCATTATAAAAATAATTTCCTTTATTTAAGCAGTAAATTACTTTTGCAAATTCTTTTTCCTTTTAAACACGCGTGTAATTTGTTTCTTCATTTGTTCTATACCCGTAAAAAGCCCTTATAAGTATGCTTACAATTTGTACTAGTCATGTGAATAGTCCATCTTTAATACTTATGTATAGTTTTAATTTCAAACCAATAAATTAAAGCAAAAAACAACAATATTAACACTTATGAAGCATAAAGTTGTAACTAAAAGATTATGAATTTAAAGATTTATATATTTGTGAAGTGTTTTTCAAAAGTAGTGTAGTGATTGAAAACTTAGGTTTTAAATGCGTGTTTTGGATACTTTATTTTGAGTCTTGAGATTTATTAGTGTCACAAATTAATAAAAAAAATCATAATTTAAAATAAGGCATTGTCTTTTTTTTTTTCCTTTATTATTTTGAAATTTGATCGTTTCATGGACCTTTTTATGCTCTTCCTCGTCCCTTTTTAACTTAATAATGATTTTTTTATTATCCTTTTTTTTCTTACTCAAATTATTATTTTATCTCACCCTCACTTTTCAACTTTATCTCAAACGAGTCTACATATATGAGAATGGCAAATATATCTTGTAGTTTATATATTTCTTTTCCTTTTTTGAATTGATGTTTCAAAAGTATATTTTATTAACAGAAATGTCGTTTATTTTTATTTGATCGATTAAAAATTGAGAGTTTAAAATAACACGAAGCTATTTTAATAATCTTATTCTAACGATGGTCATAATCGATTTATAGTTTTAGTTAAAAAAATATTTATTAATTATCATTTTATTCTCTTTTATACTATATAATTTATTTTTTTTGTAATCAACTGAAATTGAAAGTTTAAAAGCAATCGGAGGACTACAATTTTCAACCTAAAATAACATTATTCTTGTTTTTTTGATAAATATTTAGACCTTATGAATTTGTAATTTTAGAATTTTTATTTCTCATGTACCTAATTCCATTAATTTTTTCTTAAAAATAAAATATCAACCACTATTTTTAACGAATCAATTAAAAAATTAAGAGTTTAAATTAATTAAAAGGTAATAATTATTAAAAATATTTGAAGTTGATATTTGATCAGATTTTTTTTTTTTTTTTTTTTGAGTATATTTCATCAGATTTAAACAAGAAAGAAATGTTATTTTTGAATGCATACTTACGCATATTAATCTTTTGTTTTTTAAATAAATGGAAAGATTATCTCAAAAAAAAAAAAAGGAAAGATAAATTAACAGGAAATGAGGGTAGATCCTTTTGCTTTTGTCAGATATTAATTTACATTTACAAGAATATTACTTGTGTTCCCTAAATATCTTTTGAATTTTGTCATTGGAACTCTCACACCATTAACAACCGCTATAGAACCAACAGCAGTGTTTCTTTCGGGTGGTATTTAACTTAAAAGAATTATATTAAGTAGCTAAAAATTAAGAATTATAGCAAAAAATTCGTTTAAAAATAATTTTTGTATAGAGGTATTAGAATCAAAACTTTATTTAGATATAGATTTAAAATGAGTAGTTATTTTTAATAGTTAAAAAAATGATTAAAAATGAATTATTTTGATTGATTTAAAAAGAATAATTAAAAATGGGTAGTTATAAAATAATTGAATATTTATTAATGAATTATTGAGGATGAATGGTTAGAAGTGAGAGTTATTTTTAAAAGTAAAAATGAGGAGTTAATAAAACTCGTTCGAATATAAATTTTTAAAAATAAGTTAATAAATCTTAAAACTAAAGTCTACTTAAATATATCAAATGAGTTAGTAACTCAATGATTTTATTGGATATTATTGTAAACTAGTTAAACATCAGCTTTACACGAGCCGGACAAATACCATAATTGATGTAATTAGATTTGGAAATTCAGTTATAATGATTATACATCCACGTAATATTCAACATTAGTTTTCTGTTTTTTAATGTTCCAAATTACTGTGTGGTTTAGTGACTAATAAATAATTCATGTCTGTCTAGAAATGAGTGTGATTAGTCGTTTTTTTTTTTTTAAAAATGCATGTTATTTTTAGTTTGTTGATAATGCTTTCTGATTGAAATTATTAGATGTTAGTGGTAGGTTCGAAGTTTCCAAAATATAATCAATGTTAGTGGTAGGTTCAAGGTGTCACAAATATAAAAATAAATTGAATAAAAACAAACATAATTAGTAGTTTAAATTATATAAAACATTTCATAACTACCCTACAAAAGATTTGAAGTTAAATATAATAGAAATGTAAATTTATTTTTGGGTTCCCGATTCTCTTCGTGTTTAGAGTTTTGGCAAATGGGAAATCTCACAATATTAAACTAAATTAAAAGTGGACAAAATAATTTCATTTTCGTCACTATATATACACAGAAGCAAGTAAAGTAATCAAACAAGAGAAAAAAAAAAAGAAAAAACAAAGAAGCAAGAGTTATTGAAAATAATGCCGGATGTGGTCGGAGATGTTGTGAAGACGGTGGCTGCTACTGCTCCGGCTGTGCCAACGGCGGCGCCGTTGGTGATGATGGTGGCGCCAGCTGTAACTCCGGTAATTGCTCCTGTTGCGGCTGCTGCGTCGGTGGTGTCCGGTGTTATGGGGATGTTTGGAATTCGTTAAAAACTTGTTCCAAAATTATATTATTTATCTATTTAATGAAATTGGCTTAAATGCATGTCCTCTCATCTCTCCTTTTGTGTTTATATTTTTTTTTTCCTTCTTAACCAGTTATAATTTTATATATTATTTAGGTTTAAAGGACCAAAAACGCTATATTGATGAATCTAAGGTTTTTGTTCTTATTAATGAGAGGATTTATCTTTATGAAGAAAATTAAATTCATCTAGAAATTATTCAAAATTAACTCCATGCGTGTCTTTTTATCCCTCTAAAAAAGAATAAACCGCAAAATATTATTCGAAAATATAAGTATACTTACAACTGCACAATTCAAGTAAATATTAGGGTGAGGAAAAAATATTTTTTTTTAATACTTATCTAAGGTTTTTTTAGTATATATTGGGTTGTTCAACAAATATTGATTCTCACAATTGAATTCGTGTTAAATTAATTAACTATTAAATAATAAAATTATTAGGCCATTTATTTACAAATACCGATTCAAATTCGTTTTTTTTTAAAAATTAACTCCAACTAACTAATTATTATATAATAAATTATGTCACTAGATGATTATTATTATTTATTTTGTGAATTCATACTATTTATAGCCTTAAATGTCTATATTTTAGAAAATAATAAAATAAATGTGTATTTTATTTTTATCTTTAAATTTATGTCTAACTATTTTTGAGGTGAGAGAGATAATAAAATTGTCCCAATTCTACCCATCATTTAACTCCATTTAAAAAAATAAAAAATAAAAATAAAAACATATCACACTTCCTACCCCTCATCTTAAGAATTAAAAATAGAAAAATCAAATCTCCTTTCACGTTTAATTAACAAATTCACATTTAATTAAAAGAAAATCCCACAAAAATAGGGTTCTTCACTTGGGGAAAAGTGTTTAAAACCACTAACTTTAGAAACGTACCAATGTTTGTACACAGATTTTGGGCGGGACACTACTGACGACGCTGGAACTGAGGGAGTGAGTTTGATCGGAGGCGGGGTGGAAGAATTTTCAACGGGAATCAAATCGTTAGCACGTAAGTGTAGAATGAGGAGTTGATTTTTTTTTTCTTGATCAAGTTTGTTAGAATTTAATAACACTCACACCTTTCAAAATTGCGTTTTCAGCAAATTAGATTTAAAATTGCATTTGTTCTGGTGTTTTGGATGCGTTTAGCCAATCTGCGCTTTACAATTGGTGTCGCAAGCAACATTTGATATTCAACATAAAATCATTTAAAAAACTAACTTGAGTTTTTACTATGTAAAGCAATTTGATTTCAATATTTTGATTCCATTTAGGCTTTCCATCAATTAGGACTTTAGAAATTGATTTTTTAATTCAAATTAAAATCAAAATAAGTGTTGTACAGATTTGACTTTGGAATTGCAAGTGAATATTGTAGTCATTTTCAATTGGCAGAAGGTTTTGAATCTTAACATAATTACTTTCAATTTTTTAGGCGTAGATTATTATTATTAGTATTAGTATTTCGAGTTTTATGGAATTTAATGGTACTCATACAACACAAAAATCATCATGAATACATAAAGTGTGTATTCATATATATATATATATATTATATTATATTTACTCACAAAAATCTTCTTTATTAGAGTACATATACTCTTAGTAAAAACGTAAGAATTTAAAATAATAACAGATTTTAATTATCAAAATAATATTTTCAATTTTTGACCGATAGATTATTATTATTTTAAGTTTGCCTCTTGTTTAATGATACTCACACCTCCAAAAAAAATCATCATGAATTCATGAAGTGTGTACTCATTTTTTGAACATATATTTTATATTCATTCACAATTTTTTTTTATAATGCTAAAAACTTAAAAGTTTGTTGTGATTTAATGGTACTCACATCTTCAAAAAAATTATCATGATTTTTTTCAATTTTTAAGGGATTTATTGATACTTACAAGTCACACATTCAAATTTCATTATGAATGTATAAGGTGTGTACTCCTTGCTTTTTTTATATCACAAAATCTTTTTATAAGAGTACCTATTGTATATAGTTGCTAAAGAAATTAAAAGTTTAAAATAATATTAGATTCTAATTGTCAAATTAATATTTTCAATTTTTGATGGATAGATTATTATTATGAGTTTGCTGGAATTTAAAAGCTTCAAAAATCATCGTGAATACATGAGGTGTGTACTCCTTGCTCATTTATTTTTTTTTAGAAACATTTTTTTTAGAAACATTTTTTTTATTCATACACACAATTTTTTTAAATTTAAAATAATATTTACAGATAAATTAGATATTAGATTTTGAATAGGTCAAAATAATATTAAATTTTAATAGTCAACATATTTGAAAAGTTGTTGAATAGTTTGTTACAAAATATATATTTAGTTTTTATATTTAATTGGAAAATTCTATAATAGAGATAAGGCTAGAATTGTCAAGTTAATTTTATATAATTAATAATTATAATTCTAAAATAAAATTTAAACAACAATTAAAATTTAAAATAAAGTAGATATTCCCTGGATTAAGTTTCTAAATTTAGACATTTTCCAAGTTTTCCCATTAATTTATATTATTTATATGATAAAAGTATTAAGATTCTTCTCGTGGGTCAAGCTCGAGTATATGTGGGAATAGCAGATGTTTTGTTCATTTTGTTATACTTTAGTATCACAAATTAAGAAGGCTTTGTTTTTTTTTAAAAAAATCACAAATTTAAAAAGAAATATTGTGTTTCTCTAGCATAATTGGGTAGAGACTTGAGATCTTTAAAATATGTTTATTCTTGTCTTAATAAATTCGAAACTCAGGAGTATAATTTTCATTGGGAATTTACCCTTACTCACATATTCTATATTATATTTGCAAAACAATTTTTAAAATAATTTATCTATAGTACATGATTTTTATCGGTAATATAACACAATTTCGATTTCGTGCTACAAATGAATTAATTTTAATTTTGTGTTATAGTTAAAAATACTTTTGCAATTTTTTTTATTACATATGTAAAATCCACATTCTCATTTAATTTCATCATTAGTTTTTTGAACTTTATATATTTTTTAATCATATTTGAGGTGAAAGATTAGAGTAATTCACTTTAATTTGATTTTTTACTTCTAATTTAATTTTCTTAATTACATAATTAAGTTAAAATAATACTTTCATTTGAAATGTATTTATAACAATTATTTTTCTTTTATCAAAATACCAATTAATTAAAGTAATATGATTATAATTTGTAATTAATATGGACTGAAAAGAGTCTTAAAAAATTGAGAAATGAAAGATTCAAGTCAAAATGATTACTTATCTTCTTTTTTTTTTTTTTATAGATTTCTTTTAACATGTCATGTGACAACAAATAATTACAAATATCAAAAAGAAAAAAAAACCAAATATAATTAGTAGTTTAAATTATATAAAACATTTCATAACTACCCTACAAAATAGAGATAAAAGCAAACATTTCGAAATCAAAATTAATTCAAACTACTAGCAGAAAATCGATGATCCAGTTTTCTATCATCCATGAATGAAACTTCCTGGAAATGATTTCGTACTAGCTCTGAAGTTTCTCAACTATTTCATCTAAATTATCCCGATTAAACGGGAAAATAGATCATAGTAAAATGATACAACAATCGTAAAAGGCAATAGAGAAGCCATTTTTGAAGTTCAATCCGAATAAATCACCTGCTACGCCCTCCATTATGATCTTCTTCCACAGCTTTAAAATTACGCCTTCCTAAGAACCTACTGCTAATTATCTATCATTTATTTCATCTTCCATACAATTGAATGCTTACAAAATTAACCAGTTTCTTCTATTTATATACTTAATTTAACCAGTGTAAAATTCCAATATAATCATACAATTAAGTGTTCCAATCTTTTATCTCTAATTATAGTTTAATAATATAAAAAAAAAAAAAGACAAAAGTTCAAACAACATATCAATTAGTTCAATATTTGAAAAATATTTGTGCAGAATTAATCTCATATTGAATAAAGATTGAATAAGTTGTTCACAGCCCATGAAAGAATAACCCACTAACAAATTAACATTTATCATTTAATTTCATATTATGTCAATTAATTATAGCAACTTTTATTATTTGTTGGAGATCGACACTTTTTTTTTTTTTGAAACAGTTGGTGATCGACACTTATTTGTTAAAATTACACTACTACAAAAAAGACATTACTTGACATCTGGTGAATGTCAACTAGAACATTACTTGACGGTTTTTCAAACGTCAACTATACTGCTGTCAAGTAATGTATCTTTACTTGACGGTTGATTAACCGTCAACTATATATATAGTTGACATTCAATACCTATCAAATACATAAGTAAGTTGACAGTCGTAAAGCGTCAAGCTTAGTTTGATCATTGACACTGTACATCGTCAAGTATTGTGCGTGGTTTGACAGTTTCTAACCGTCAAGTAATAGAAACCTAATAACATTTAATAAACGTCAAGAATGTATTCTTTTTTTTTAAAAAAATGAAAATATTCATTCCATAATTTTCCTGCAAACCCGAAAGTATTCCTCAAACTCAAGTATTTAACATAATTTCAGGAACCAGAATAACATATATTTTTCATCAATCAATTGTTCCATGTACACAAAAAAGAATATAAGGATAAAGTGAACCTTTTGTTCCATGTACAAAAACAAAAAACAAATAACTAACCAACCGACTAGAATATACGAAGTAATCGTGTTTCATGTATACAAAAAAGAACCTATTGTTGTATATAACTAACAAAAATCAAAACCTATATATACCCATCCTTCCCAAAAAAAGAAAAAAATGGATACCTATAAGTTCAATGCATAGAATAATAAAGTGATCCAAAAAAATTCTTTAACTACAAAACGGTCACTATCGTCTAACAAAGTTCGCTCATTCGACTTGCACTTCATCTAACTTGATTTTTGTGTATGAGCTCCTCGTATCAACCTAAGAATAAAAAACAAAAAAAATAGTCTTGCTTATGTTAAATACGAAAATATAGTTTTAGCGTCAAAGGAACTCCACCATTCTACTCATACTTCATTTAACTTTGTTTGCATGTATGAGCTCATCCTATCAACCTATAACGAATAAGACACAAAATTTGACCTTATTAAAAATAAGAAAATATTATGTATTATAAATGTAAAATAGATGTAACATACCACATCTATGACGAGGATGTCGTCTTCGAAACAAAGTCAACAAATGGATTTACTAGTTGTAATGAGAATCCATGTTTAATGAACTTTCCCACACCCAACTCAAAATCTTTTGATAACCTACTATTGTTCACATCCATGATTTACATCCATTATTTGAAAATCTGTTAAATAAAGCACATAGTAATTAGTAGTAGGCCTCAATTCTAATATCAATTGACAATGATAGAAATCGAAATAACTTGGGTATTAGCATTCATTAACTTCATAAAATTATTGGCCAACAAAAACAATAACTTAGTGGCATAAGTGTGTACCTATAGCCAAAAGAATGTCTCGTGTCAGCTTAATGAAACTGAAAATGAGTGGTTGTATTAACCAAATAATTATAACCCCAATCAAAATTTTTCCACGGTAGATTTTCGATTTGATTCACACTAGTGCTTGAGTGAATGAGAAAAGTTGTTGAACATAGTGGATGCCTTGAGACGAAGAAAAGTCACTTTAAAATAAAATATCATAGTATTAAGAATTTTCTCAAGTAAAGAGACATTATAAGCTAAGCAAGTCAAGGAAAAAAAGATAAAGAAGAGTATATTGGTTTCATTTGGAGTAACATTATTGTAGCCTATTACTTTATTAAATGCACAAAAAATTCGTGATACAATCTAAGTCCAATCTTGCTCTCGACCAACTTTCTTCACAACCAATGAGTAAAAACCTCAAAGAAAGCTCTGTTAATGTAGAAGAGGATAAGAATAAATGCAAGTAGAATTGATTCCATTCCTAATAGTTAAAGAGGTGTTTTGAACATATAAACATAGTAATCTAAGAAACTCAACTCAATATAAAGACACAATTACTTGAAAGTAAGAGAACTAGCCTCAAATAAAGCACAATTTACAAACACAATTGACAAAAATTCATAAACTTTTCAACTGTTACCACAAACCAACTACTTGAATCCTATAATCTAATCTAAAATTTTGGCCAAAAGATTAAGGGTAGCAATATAAGTAGTATACAGAGGACATAGGAACTTTGTGTACAATGAGTTGAATGATGTGCGTAAGCATAACAACTAAATCATATATAACTTCCATTCATTCAAGTGCCCTACATAAATACTTAACATATGTAAAAAGAAAAAAAATAAAACATCCAAAATGAAGCGACAACATATTCAAAATGAAAACATAACTTACGTGCTTGTTATGGACTTGATATCTACTTTTCATGAAGTTGTACGTAATGCATCTAAGTGATAAACAAATATTACTTGTGAAATCATAACAATAAATTTTGTTGTTTTTATAATTATCATAGTGTTGAATGTAAAAAAACACGTACCTAATGGGTACAACCAACAAGCTTTTAACTCCTTTTTGTCCAAGCTCTATTATTGTGTCATCTGTATAAGGTTTTAACCACTCCATATAACAAACTCTACTCTGTAGAACAAGTTAGAAAACTAAGAAATCAACTAACAAGAAAATCAAATATTCATGAAGGGAAAGAACACAACCTAATGAGAAATTGATGAAAGGTCTCCGATCTAGATTGACGAACATACACTTGTATTACAAAAAGATTTGTGTAAAGCGCTCCATTTGGCATTATTAAGGGGATGATGTAGAATCTTTTATAATTTAACCTCATTTGTGAGTTCATAGGTTGATTTGAACTTTGAAGTTGAATATGTAAACTATTAAAAGCTTAAACTTAAGCTAATACAATAGTTATTCTTAACAATAACTAATTTTTTAAAAGACAACCAAGAATATATAGCATTGACTCAAGGGAAAATAAGCTATGATGTCCAGTTCCAAAATCTAGAATTGAAAGGGAAAAAACTAAAATATAACAACAAGTAGCAAAGCTTGCACAAGACTAGCTTTCAATGGTTAACTAATCTAAAAAAAAATAGCAACACAACCAATAAACTAGACCATAACACTCAATGATTGAGCAAGACAACACAAGAAGGACAAGATTAGTATAAAGTATTTTTAGTGCAGTCACCTAATAAAATAACAGAAGAACATAGGAGAGATTAAAGGGAAACAGTAAACAAAACAGTAACAAAGCAATTTGTATTTGAATGGAAAAACCCAAATAAAAGCATAAAACATAAGAAAACAAGATGTCACAAACCCAACAATCAGAGCATAAAAAACAATCAAATCAACCCATAAGCAAGTAAACAAAAAACCTCATATTCAAAAGAGTACCAAGAATAAACTTAGACAAACTATTAAACTCTTACTTAAAAATAAAATAAAAAAGTATCGAAAACAAAAGTTAGCAAAAAATGGAAGTATGACAAAACAAAATGATAATTGTGGAAGAAAAAGACAAATGAATTTAGTTTCTCTTTAGCTTAGTTAAAGTTTGGTTGCAAATGGAGGTAAGTTTGTTCAAATAATGGATTTACTCTAGAAATCTTCAAATTTTCAGTTCAAAATCAAAATTAACCGTGCAAATCCCAATTTTTATTGAAAAGTGTCTAATTAGAAAATTTCAGCCAGCATTCGCAAGAGTTGTGGCGGTTGTTTCAAATATTTTACCCTTAACATTGAGTTTAATCCTAGATTTTGAATTCCTCAAAATGGGATAAACTGGATGAGTTTTTTAAAATGATGAGTAAAGAACAAAAAAACATGGTAGTTCAAACAAAAAAATATTGGATAATTCAAGTCATGACTGTGTCCTTCAACAGAATATTAACGGAGCAAAGAAAAACACACTTGAAGTGAAAAATAATTATTCAATGACGCAAATGTAAGCCTAGATGGGCTGGTTCTAAAGGGTTTAAAGTAGGTATCAACTTCAAGATGGATGGAACCCAAACCCCTTTTTTCTCTTGTTTGCAATAATGTTATTCATTTAGGTTATGAGTTGAAGAATTTCTACAAGAGAATAAAAACAGAAAAAGAGATGAGGTTACATACATGGACTTCAGGCTTCGAAGCTCGATTTGAGTAGGCGGAGGGTTGAAGAATCGATGGAAGCAGAGAGTGCGTGGGAGGGTTTCGAGCGAATCGACAAAGGCACAGATTTTAGGCGGAGGTAGAGGAGGAGGGTGACTGCGAGGGTTCGAGAAAATAGGAGGAGGCGGAGGGTTTAGTCGGAGGGAATCGACGAAGGGTTTAGGCGGAGGCGGAGGCAGCAGTGGAATTGCTCGATTCCGATGGCAACGGGCTGCTGTGCGTGGGAGATTTGGAGTGGATGCAGAGAAGTCGTGTGAAATGGAGGCGAGGGTTTTCTGTGCGATGAATGCTTAATTCTTTGTGAAATAACGTTTTATATTTTGTTTAATATATATATTTTTTTAATTTAACGCTTTCATTTGCTAACTCATTTGACTTTTAATAAATGTCAAGCAATGTCATACCATACTTGACACTTTATGAATGTCAACTATTAAAAACACGGGATTCTAGCAAAAACTTGAGCGTGATTTAAACTATATTTGACATTTTCATTACAAATTTATTGATTATTTGACATTTTTAAGAACAAACGTCAAGTATTTCAATGCAGGTGGTGTCAAGTAATGTAGTTTTTGTAGTAGTGTTAGGGTCAATTTTTTGGTATGTTTCTTTAACATACTCCACGAATAAAATATCTCTTCTAAAAAAATCAATGTATCTAAATTCATAAAATTATATGCCTAATCTCTAGACTCTTCATAAAAAATTCCATATTCATCGCTACTTTCAAACTCTCTCAACACTATTTCAAACCAACCATCTTATCTCTCCACCAACTCTATATTTATATCTTCTTGATATATCTCAACACATACGACTTCGCTACACTTCCGACTCTACTTCGCGATTGTATATAAATATAAACTAAGGGAATGTAACTCTGTCCGTCGTGGCCACTCTAGAGCCATATACGGGTCCAAACGATCCCTCCTTGGAAACCTACCAAGAACTTGGGAAAGGCAAACATCGTTTGCGGTGTATTCATATTTCTTTAAGTTGAACACAAAATAAGCTCCCTAAATTGTTTTAGGAGACAATGTTGCACAATTTATCCTTTCACGAATTCGATTCCAGTCATGGACATCGATAAGTACACAATCACGTCTCCAAACCTAACATGTTTATAAATAAAGGAATAGTACTCAAATTAAATAATATTATATTAAAATAATAATTTTTTTTTTTTTGAGATTACAACAATTGGGGATGGGGGAGTTTCGAACCTAAGACCTTTTGGTCGTTAGGTATACACTGGTACCGTTTGAGCTACAGCTCGATTGGCATATTAAAATAATATTACATGCATGATATTATATTGGTATTAAAATATAAGATCTAATAATAATAAATATTATTTTAATACTAATATAAATATGAAAATAATATTATCCAAAGGGTTGATGATCGAGTGGTTTCATAGTTTCAACGCTATGTCACAAGTTTCGTATTATTTTGTTTTTTTTACGCTTATTTTTATCTTTTTAGAAAAAAAATATATAATTAAAAGTTTCTTCCTCATTAATCAAAGGAATCTAAAACAAGTAAACACTCGTATGAAATGGTCAAAGCCATCTACATAGGTTCTCGGTTTTTTAAGGTGCAAGGTTCCATACATTTCCTCTTTCTTATCTTGGCAGTTAGGAGCATCCTAAAAGTCCTAATTTATTGGATCGTATAACAGAAATATATATATATATATATATATATATATATATATATATATATATAAGCCTTGGTTTATTTTATTTATTTATTTTCTAAATTTGATTTCCTTTTGAGTTGTTATAAGGATTTTGACAAACAAGATCATGTGTGAAGAAATTGTTGATTTTAATCGTTTCCTAAGGGGATTTGAATCCCACCTACAATCATTTTGCCATTACGCCAAGTGAATATCAACGGCTAATTAACATCAAATTTATACAATCTCTAAATTGAACAACTCTATTTTTTTCTTCTTCTTCTAATGCTTGGCCAATTATTAGGGTTTTGGCGAACAAGATGCGCGAAGAAATGAAAATCGCGGGAAGAGAAGGCGAAAAGAATGGAGATTTGTTGTCGTTGCCGACGGATGTAATAGGTAGCATCTTGTCTCTTACAACTCCAATGGAGGCAGGCAGGTCATCGGCCGTTTGCCCGAGTTTCAACGCCGCCGCAGAGTTAGATATCGTTTGGAACAACTTCCTTCCTTCCGATATCGACTTTATAATTTCTCTTGCAAAACCTAATGATCTGCATTTTGATCCTGTTTCGAGTTCTAAGAAACATATCTTCGTCTCTCTTTGCAATGCCCCGCTGCTCTTTGATCATGGTACTAAGGTACGTCCAGATTTTGGCAACATATTAATAAATGATGGTGAATATACAAGGAGATTCGACTCATAATCTATAAATATGTAAAAAAAAGAAATTAAAAATATAAAATACATAATACCATACTTAATACTTAAAAATATTAAGAATTTATCTTATTAATTAATCTTAAGCAGGTATGTAATATTATTTTTAATTTGAGTGGTATAAAGTGAAATATAAAAATAAACTATAAAACATTGCTAAAAATGAGCATTATTGAATATCAAGAGTAAAAATGTTAAATTTTGAAATATAAAAACCAAGCTGAAATCAGATTCCAAACTTAGGGGTCAAAAGTGAACATTATTAATATAACAGAGGTTAAAATATTTAATTTTGAAATATACGTACCAAAAGTGAAGTTTATTAAAATGTCAAATGTAAAATTGTTCATTTTATAAATGCGTGGACCAAATTAAAACTAAAACTCAAACATAAGCACTAAAAAATAATTATTCCTAAATTAATTTATTGAAAAGAATGAGGTGGCATGCTGGTGCAGAGCTTTTCATTGGAAAAAAGGGGCGGAAAGAAATGCATTATGATTGGAGCAAGGTGCATGTCAATTAATATCTATGATTATCCTAATATGATTTGGGATTGGGAATATCATCCTAATTCGAGGTTGGATTTGTTCAGAATTAAATGTAACAGTTAACTCTCTCTCTATATATATTATATATCTTTTTAATTCGTGAAGTGTTTCTTCCTTTATGAACATGCTAGGTTTGGAGAAGTGATTGTACTTATCAATAGCCCTGACTATAATCGAATTCGTGGAAGAATAAATTGTGCAACATTGTCTCCTAAAACAATTTATGGAGCTTACTTTGTGTTCAACTTAAAGAAATGTGAATACACCGCGAACGATATTTGCCTTTCCCAAGTTCTTGGTAGGTTTCCAAGGAGGGATCGTTTGGACCCGTATATGGTTCCGGAGCGGCCACGACGGACAGAGTTACACTCCCCTTGGTTTATATTTATATACAATCGCGAAGTAGAGTCGCAAGTGCAACGAAGTCGGATCCGTTGGGATATATACCAAGACTCTATAAATATAGAGTTGGTGGAGAGACAAGATGGTTGGTTTGAAATAGTGTTGGGAGAGTTTGAAAGTGGTGATGGATATGGAATTTTTGATGAGGAGTCTGAAAGTGATGATGGATATGAAATTTTTGATGTGATTATTTTTAGTAGCAACGACAAACAACCCGGGAGGGACATTATTATTGAGGGGATTGAGGTTAGGCCTATAATTTTATGAATTTAGATACATTCATTTTTTCACAAGAGATATTTTATTCATGGAGTATGTTAAGAAACATACCAAAAAAGTCAAGCAAATTGTGTGAAAGATTCCCAATTTAGAGGTATAGTAGACATTTTCACCAATTATCCTATATAGATTGAAAGCTTATATGATGTAAAAAATGGGTGTACATAGGCATGGATTGAGTTGGTAAGAGATTTTTACCTCTATCCAAATTTTTGGATCGATCATTTTTTCAGTATAATCCAATTAAATAGACAACCAACCCAATTTTTATATTTTCGGTTAGATCATTGGGTTGATCAATAAATTCCAAATATAATTATCTTTTATCAAATTAAAAAACATAATTTGACTATATACTTTTAAAAGTTATCCACCATTAGTCTTAGATAATTAAAAAACATAATTTGACTATATACTTTTATGATGATATGTAGATTATAAAAACTTAAAAAATATTAATATTGGAAAATATAAAGTCTAATATAATTATCTTATGGGTAAAAAAAAAAACTAAATATTAACTCTAGAGGCAAATCAGCATAATAATTTCATAACTTTGAAATGCATTTTAAACCAGCTAGTCATGAGATATACCGCTTGATCTTATGACTGACTGCAAAAAAAATTGATCAGTCTTTTTCATTACTAACTACTGTACAAAATATCATTAAAGTTATGCTCCTTTAGACTAACTAAATTAAGCACACTCTGATTTCAACAAAGAAAAAGAAAAAAAAGAGTACACTCTTTGAAAAAAAAAAAATTAAATTAAGTACATAAATAGTACACAGTTAATTTTCTTATTTTTGGTAACCACAATTGTATTCAAGATGAAATTAATGATAGATGATTAGTAGAAAATCAGCAAAATAATTAATAGTTTTAACATAGATATTTTATTTAAAAAAAATTAACAATACAAAATCCTTGTTCCTTTCTCAAACACATCAGTGGACTGAAGAAGAAGATCATAATGGAGCGCGCAGCAGGTGATTTCTTCTGATCTCGATTGCCTTTTACGATTGCTCTATGTTACTGTAATTTATTTTCCCGTTTAATTTTGATGAAATAGTCGAGAAACTTCATAGCAAGAACAATATGATTTCCAGGAAGTTTCATGGATGATGGAGAACTAGATTATCGATTTTGTACTAGTAGTTTGAATTTTAGGGTTTGTAAGAATCTTTCTGGTACGGTTAGGGTTAGGGTTTGATTGTTGGTGGCGGCGGCGGCGGCGGCTCTGTGATTTCACTCAATCGTGTTGATCAGGCTTGTTGGAAGTTGGGAGAAACTCCATGAGGGAGAAAAGGGGTTTGGCGAATGGAGAAGATGAGCTACCGGAGCCGAAGCGACCAGCTCTAGCTAGGTATATAGATGTATATATTTATTTATCATTTATTTTTGGATTTTGTTTACATTCTTGCTTCTTTTATTGCATTCTGATAAATTCAAACATTATATTACTCGTGTCCTAATGAAGAAAACATAGTTAGCCATTTGTGAGGATTGGAATGAAAACTTTACTTGATTTAGACAGGTTGGGTGGGGGAGGTGAAAGCATAACTCTGCATACCCCTTTGCTTGGAGTTTTTTTTTTTTTTTTTTTAAATATTTTTTTTTTGAAAACAAGGGTAACCTCACCCGTGCCTAGGCCAAGCACCGGAGACATAAAGAAAAGTAGAGGAGCGAAGTGTAGCAAAGGAAGGAAAAAGTGCGAGGAAGCGAAGCCTATCTTTATAATTTAATACTCTATTACAAGCTTAATAAATAAGCGAAGCAAAAAAAAAAAAAACAAGCGAAGCGAATCAAGCCAAGCAAGCTACTTTCCCCTATTGACCTTGTTTCTCATAGATATCAGGTTCCGAAATAAGGTTTTGGAGCGAAACGAAGCTGTTTTGTTTTCCTTGTTTAAAACGAGCATTGCTTATTTCAAGAAAAGAAAAAGGTGTGGAGCAGCTTGATTGTAAAGGATAGGAAATGGATCAATTTAATAGTTAAATTCAGGTACATGGAGCCTCCACTATATAGTTAAAACTCGGAGATGTATGTTTGAATGAGCAACTTGAACAAAAATTAAATTAATAATCTCTTAATGGCTGTTAATTTATTTTCTTTTAGGTTGCCCATTCAATATGAACCATCATGGATTGACGTAGTGGTAAAAAAAAAGTTGAGAAGTAAGAAGAATGAATTCATTTCATTGTGTTCGCCTAACTAGGAATTAGTTATCTACTAATTTTCTTGACAACTCAATGTATTAATTGTTAGATTAGTTAAGGTAAGTGTAACCCGACCCATACACTCATGGATGTAAAAAAAAAACTATAACAATGTCAATGTGCATAATTTGTGTTACATCATCTATCTTCGATTAGTTGAGTTCATTAACATTACTTTCTTGGACTTTATATTCTCTAATGTTCTGACTAAGGTTCATCAAGTGCTGATTCTGTTTATTAGGTGGTAGTAATTATTATTGCGCTTATAAGGCACTGTATTGTGTTTGTTTCTTTTGCTGTCAAGCTTCATCTTCCGACTACTAGAATAAGAATGTATCTGTTTTCTTGCGACCTAGTTAGCTTGATGAGAGTTGAGACAACGGTTTCTTATAAAGAACCTTGACTTGTGCTTTATGCTACGATTATTTCTCTAATTATTCTGATTATGTTTTTTTTTTTTTTTGGTATTTGTATGATTTAATTCACACTATTATATCTAATCATTCTCAATAAAAGGTTGTGCAATATAAATGATTGATCCTTTTAGTTTTATGGTTCTCTTTTTCTGTGTAGTGTGATTGTAGAAGCCCTGAAGGTAGATAGCTTACAAAAGCTCTGCTCTTCATTGGAACCAATACTCCGTAGAGTGGTAAGATACACAATTTCTATATTCTGTTATGGCTACATAGTAAATGTGCTTGAATGAGAGTACCATTTCGTTGGAGTCATAGACAATAGCCTTTTTGTTACTATAATTTATCATTCTTGTTCTCTCACTGGCAACATATTTTGTAATCTCTATTGATAGATGTTATTTTGTAATTTTTCATTCATCGATGAAAGTTACTCTTTCCTATAAAAAAAAGAGTAACATTTAGTTGGGTGTCTGCTTGTGAAGTGGTTTGTTTGCTTAGTTTTTGAAAACACTTGGTTAGCTGTTATCACATCACAAGTTATCTAGTTCACTTGCACTGATGCTTAGAAATTTACTGATTCATGACTCCCTCCCAAAATGTATTTTTAGTCTTTTCCATAGACATGCTGCTTTTGTTTTTATGATGTCAGTGTGACGATGATCTGTCTATCATTGGCTAATTCTTAACGACGTAATTGATGTTTGTTCGTTCGTTTTCATTAAAGCTTATATCACTTTCTTTTTTGTAAAAATTTGTTGATTATTAGTTTTTATTTTATTATCTTGTTTTCTCATTTAATAATATCTTGTCTTTATCCTTAGTTTCTTCATGGGTTGTTGCTCTATTTTTTCATTCTTCTTCAAGTTGTTTTGTTCATATGGTATCTGATTGTTGCTTGCTGCTGGTATCAAACAGGTTAGTGAGGACCTGGAGCGTGCTTTGTCTAAGATAGGTCCTGCTAGAATTGGTGGAAGGTCAATTATGAATCCTTTAGTTTTCTGTCATTTCCAATACTTCATTTTTTATTTGGCTGGTAGATATTGTAATATCTATAATTTATTCCTTCACCTACCATTTATTTTCAGTTGAGATATTTCTCAAATCCTAATATAATTTTACAAGATTTTGAATGTTTATTGTTCTTTCTTGATGCACCAGCTACAAGATTGTCTCTTCCCTTGTTCACTGGAGGAAAAGTGGAAGGTGAACAAGGTGCAACAATTCATGTTGTTCTTGTTGATGCTAACACAGGCCATGCAGTAACGTCTGGACCCGAAGACTTGACTAAATTGGACATTGTGGTACTTGAAGGAGACTTTAACAACGAAGACGATGAAGATTGAAGCAAAAAATAGCTGGTTTTGTCTGATCAAGATCAACCTTACCTTCTTGAATGAAGAATGAAAAAGGAAGACCTGCCTTCTTATTGGTTAAGAGCTGGTAGTATTATTCTATAAATTTGCCTCTTCTGTCTAAGAGAGGCTAGCTTTCAGGAAGTATCATGCCAGTGGATCTTTCCCTCTGAATTACCACCTCCTATAGCAACTTAGAGTTATTGTATTATATCTGTTAAGGTTGGCTGCGATTGCAAAAGAAAGAAGTTAAAAATCCCTATAGAGAGCACCGTGGCCCAAAGAAACTAACTGAACCTTTCTGATAAGATCCAAAATCTAGATTGATATCAAAAGATAAAGAACTATAACATAACCCAAGTTTTATTAGGACTTGGAACCTCCCATTCTCTGGAGAATACTCTTTTGAGCCCACTAAGATTCCACTCAATATTTTTGAACGCCCTCTTCCATACACGCCCTCCTATTTATAACTAAATGGCTAAGTTGCTAACAAACTAGTCTAATCTAACTAACTCTAACAAATTGCCCACATAACCCTCTTCCAAACATATCACATTCATGATTGAAGGTAGGTGTTTTTGTCCTTTTGTGATTCATTTATGATTTATTTGTTGATATTTTAGACCCCGTTTGATAACCATTTCGTTTTTGGTTTTCTGTTTTTATTTTTAACTTTTTAAAAACAGGGGTGTTTGATAACCAATTTTAGTTTTTGTTTTTTAAATTTTAAAAACATTTTCAAAATATTAAAGAAATTATAAAAACTAAAAAAAGTAGCTTTTAAAAACAAGTTTTTGTTTTTAAAAAAGTATGAAAAACTAAAAAAAATCCAAACAAAAAACAATTATCAAACACGTTTTTTGGTTTTTAGTTTTTGAAAACATAAAATTGAAATTAGTTATCAAACATATACGGTTTTTATTTTTTAAAACAAAAAACAAAATGGTTATCAAACGAGGCCTTAGAGATTGACTTTTATACGTGGATTATGGTGTTTCAAGATTTTAGGTTTTAGCAATTATAACCATTTTTATGAGAAAATAGTTGAAGAAACTATTTCCGCATTGCAGGTATATGTAGATACACTAGTGAATAAAGCGTTTGAAAATTGGAATCAAGTTGTAGAGTACGATGGAAATTCACTTTTGAGCTCTGAGCAGCAGAAGCCAAATGCATCTCGAAATGACTTTCAAGGAGGTCATCTTGGTCTTTCTAATACTCTAGATCATGGGTCACTGTCCAGCATGCCAGTATCAGTTCAACCTCACCAGCCTGTAGTGGGCTCAGGACTTCCAATTGCAGGTAACCACGCTTGTAGGGTCAGCTTGCGCGCATCTCGACCATGCTTATAACATTAAAATAAAGTTTTTCTTTTTATTTTAATTCATCTTTTGGATGGTAGCTATTAGTAATTACTGATTTCAAGTGAAGACGAAATAATGAAAACATAAAACTTTTCAATTTTATGAACAAGTGAAGGCAGTCTGTTAACGTCCACGACGAGCGTTTCTCATTGCCACCATTCATGCCTTCACCAATGCCAAATTTTGATGATCGCAACCGCTCCGGGAAAGCCGTAGTAGGTTGGTTGAAGATCAAAGCTGCAATGAGGTGGGGGTTCTTCTTCAGGAAGAAAGCAGCTGAGAAACGCGCACAGATTGTCGAGTTGGATGAGGAATACAGCTTGGTTAGTCAGTAATGGAGGTTCATGCTGTTATTCGAGCTTTCCCCTCACTTACTCCATCATTTTTCTGTAGATCTTGGGAACCTCCACTCGCTGGATCAACTCCAAAGAATATCTTCTTTTGTATCTGTATAACATATAAACAGAAGGAAGCTACCTTTGTATAGATTCCTGTACAGTGAATTGTTTCTGTTTGCCAGTGACTTTTATTTAAGGATGTGTTTGGAACACCGGTTTGGTTATGAAAAAATAAACAATGGGTTATTATAAATGGTGTTTGAGGGGCAAGTTACTATAACGAGGATTATGATAAACGGTATTTGAGGAGCTAGTTATATAATAAAAAATAATATATGTAAGGTTTAGATAAACGGGTACGTATGTTTAAGTAACTACCGTTTATAATAAACGGTAGGACAAACATCGATTGAGTTATTATAACCAATCCGACCATTTACATAAACGGGCCCAAATACACCCTAAGATATTTTCATATACCACTAATTAGTATTGAGGGTTCCCTTTTGTTTTCTGTTTTTAAATATTTCAAATTACTGTATGAGAGTTGGTTCGATGACTGATTGAATAATCCCAGTTAGGAATAAATACCTGCTTTGGTTTGATTCGAATTTATGGATCAAATATTCACTCGATCAGATTAACGCACAGTCGCACATATATCAGAATTTTACTTTTCCAACTGAGTACATTGAAGAAATAGAAAATGGCAGTAGGGGATTTTGAGCAAAAGATTACATGTTAGTGTTTCTATACAATTTTTGTCCTCCAATTAATATTTAGGGTTTTTTTAGATATGTCAAAATGGAAAAATATTTACAATACTAGGTATAAAAGAAAAAAAAAATTAGCATATAAAAATTATATGGTATAATTAATACATAATATTGTGCTAATAACATATAATATTATATTAATAAAGCATAATACTTTATTAATAATACAAAATACTATATTAATACCCTAAATTGATTATCTAGCTCGGCTGTGACATATTTACAACATAATCTCAACCGTAAAATTGATGTTTAATGCGTGAATTGTATTCTTAGTCAAGCTATATATGAGTATATATTATTCCATTTTCTGTTAGTGAGGAAGTTAAAATCCTACCTAGAAAAAATGAAAATTCAGCTGAATCTGTTAATAAAATCCCACTAGTTACGATCCAATTCAAGTGAATATCAAGGCTTCCATATAATTATTAATTAGGATTTTGATCACAAACAAGAAATTGTTGAAATGGATGAAAGAAACGGCGATTTGTTCTCGCTGCCAGAAGATGTAATAGGCAGCATCTTATCTCTCACAACTCCGTCGGAGGCCGCCCGGTCATCCACGGTTTGCCGGAGTTTCAATGCCGCGGCGCAGTCCGATGTCGCTTGGAACTCCTTCCTTCCTTCTGATACCGACTTCATTATCTCTCTCGCCGAAACTAATGATCTGCATTTTGATCCCGTTTCGAGTTCCAAGAAACACATCTTCCTCTCCCTCTGCCGTACCCCGCTGCTCTTTCATGACCGCACTTAGGTACGTCGAGATTTTGGCAAAATATTAACAAGTTATCGTCAAGGTTGAAAAGGTACAAGAAATTAATATATTATAATTTTTTTCAGTTTTACCTACTCTAGTAGTTCAAAATGAACAATATCATATGATATATTGTTGTATTATGCTTTGAACGCATTAATACCCCGCATTCCGCATTCTATTTAATGCTTACGGATTCTGTAATAGAGTTTAATGAGAGTGTCTATATAAACTCGTATTAAACTCTTGCCGTATTAACTAACACAACGTTAGTGAACTGCGTAAATTCTGCGTTGTTTCTTTTTCGTCTTTCAGTTATCTGTTTTCATAACATATATGAATATAAATGAATGAATTGATTAATTAAAGAGTGGGGGTGGTGCAGAGCTTTTCATTGGAAAAATGGAGTGGAAAGAAATTAATAATGTTTGGAGCAAAGGGCATACAAATGAAGATCACCGATGGTGCCGGGAACAATTGGCGCTGGGAGTATCATCCAAAATGGAGGCTCAAATTAATTATATATGAATGTGTTATTATTATTATTTATTAAATATATTATTAAATTTTGATGATATATGAGGTTTGGGGTGGTGGCTGCATTAATGGACATCCCTGAGTTGAGTGTAATCCGTGGAAGAATAGAGTGTACAACGCTGGATCCTACAACATATTATGCAGCCTACATTGTGTGTTCAAGTTGGTGGGAAATGAATACACAGGCCACGACATTAATGTCCATCAATTTTTGAAGAATCTGTGTCTCAGAAGGGCTGACGATCATTTGCTTGAATACGAACGGCCCCGGCACACCCCCGGGTGCCCGTGTACCTGCACGCATTGAGGATGTCGGGGTAGGGAAGAGACAAGATGGTTGGTTTGAAATCGGCATTGTTCCAAGGTGGGAATGGATATGACATATTAATGAGTATTCTTAAGGTAAACAACAATTCACACAGCTTTCTTATCGAGGGGGTATAGGCAACCAACCATGTTAGAATACGGGGTCCCCACTCTTTTTTTTTAATCTGTGACTATTCGGGTCAGCCTGTGTGCACCTCAACTATTGTCATGGGACATACTGTCTGACCCTATAACATTTGGATGTCAAGAAAATTCTTAGGAATTAATTTATAGGTAGATGGCCAACATGTAGATTAAAATGGAGATTGAACTCATTACCTTATGCATCCTAATTGAAGCATCAAGGACCCATATAAAGATCAAATTTTAGGAAATTTGGAGGGGAAATATGCTTTATAACCTCTTTAAAAAAAAAAAAAAAAAGTGTAATTTCCATTTAGTCTGTCTTTCAAGCGTTAATGTAATGGGCTCTCATTCTATAATCAGAAAATGAACTCTCATTACTGTATTTGCTTCCTGATCATTTAAGTACTTTTTTTATAAATGAATAAAAAGGGATTTAAGTCTTGAAATTTGCAGGTTTAAACACAACGGAATTAGTTATTTCTATGAAAGTAAGAATAGAACGATAAATGAATTGAAGATAAAAATAATAAAATAATGATAATATGTTACCAATTTAGTGTTTAACTTTCGAGGAAGAAAAAAAGGTGTTTCAAATTTTGACCTGCCATTTACATTTAATTTATTTAAAATACATACAAACAAGGTTATTTTGCCATTCATTTGTATAACTTATATTATTAAAATATATTTATCTTTCAACTGCGTTTTTTCAATTCATCATTTTAAAATTAATTTTCAATTTTTTAGATCGAATATTGTTTGAGTTTTATAACTCTAATAGCCTATAGATATATATAATAATCTATTCAAAATTATTTAACAATAAAAAATAGTTTACGCATCATCATTTTTTTCTTAAAACATACAATATAGAACACATGTGAAAACATCAACTCTCTTTTCTCCAATATGTACTAAAAAAACATTTATAATCACTTCTAACAAAAAAGAGTTTTTAGATTCTCAAGAGTTTTGCATTTACTGTAGGCGGTAATTTTTTTTTCTTTTTATAAGATTAAAATTAAACTCATATATGTTATAAGATCTTTCCTATTTTCAAGGTGAACTCTTCGATAGTTAAAGATAAATATTTTCATTTTTCACCCTTAAAAAAATTGGAGAACACAATAAAAAAAAAGAAGAGAGACTACCAATTTTTTTTTAATTCAAATTAGGAGGAGTACGACAAACCCTATACAGAGACAAATTTTGAAGATTGAAAGTATGATAGTGAAGTTAAATTGGATTACAACCAATCAATCAAATCGACATATTACCAATGCTTTTGGTGATTTTGTAATCTTGTTAAGATAGATAAATTTGCTTTTTTTTATTGTCTATTAATTTTAAGTTGGAACCTCATACAATCTTAATCTAGTACGTAAGAGAGCTCGTTAAACTCAGGCTACTACTCTTATTACAACTTAATTTTACTTCATCTATCTAATAGAAGTAAAAGAGAGAAAAACACATTTAAAAGAATACATAGAGATGAAAAAAAAAGAAAAAAGAAAAATGAAAAATGATGAAACCCACAATGGCACAATGAAATTAAATTCAGAGGCTCAAAGACAAGTCAAGGTGAGAAATATCATCTTGAATGTGATGATAATAACTTTGAGGTGGAGTTGTTGAAACTGAAATGGTACTCTGATGATCAGCTAATTTCCAGAAATGGGTTGAATTATTCATCAACACAAAATTATTGCTAATCTTGGCCAAAGTTCTTTCTAGTTTGTGAGCATTTTGGTGCCCTCCCAAAGCCTGTGAGCTATAAAACTCTCTCTTGCAATAGTTGCATGAGAAAACCCTTCGCGACGACGAGGAAGAAGAAGAAGAAGGTTCTAGAACCAGCTCGAGGTTCAGTTGGCGGCGGCGGTTAAACTCCATGGAGAAGGAAAGAATTGAAGAATTAAGAAGATGGGTTTGGAGAGAAATGAAGAATTTGAGATGGGTTATGAGAATAAATAAAGGGTTCTTTTTTTAAAAAAAAAAAATTATTTACATGTTGATTATTAAATTACACAAAATACCGTTATATTCTATTTGATATATAAAAGATTTGACTGTTGGGTGCAACTAAAAATGGATCGGCTTTGGAATCAGAGAGAGACAGACCTGTCGGATCCGGTAATAGCAGCACTCAAATTGGTTATTGTCGGTTTACAAAACACCATTTAAAAATTCAAATTTAATTTGTTGAACATGGCAAGGAGGCTTCACCACCTCTTATGAAAATGAATTAGTATCAAACTAGATAATCAATTGCGTCGCCGACCCATTCGGTTGAACAACTTTGTAATTAAGATTATCAACTGATCAAGATTTTCTTAAACATAACTAATCAAAATTACACAATGTTTGTTGAGATGTCTTGAAATTATTATACCCTACCAAATATATAATTGAGTTCATGTTTTTGTATTGGCTTGTTTTTTTTTACTTGTTATATTTTAAAATAGGAATTTTAAAGAGTGTACCACATGAACTATTTTAAAATCTTAGTTTTAATTAAATTTTATTTTTGAAATTTAAGTCTTCAATAACTACCAAATGTTTATCAACTTACAATGTGCACTCCTTCTAACTTTTGAATGTGAGACAAAAATAAAAATTCTCAACATCTAGCCTTTTCGGATTTATTAATCTTAGGTTGAATTAAAAATTATATATCAAATACGCACTTGAATTAAAAATGAACTCTCATGTTATCTAATAGTACGATATTCTACTTGAAAATCAATTAAAAATAAGAAAAGTAATTTGGTGTAATTTATTATATTGGTGATCATAACATATTTGATTGATTTAATAAAAAAAAAATAGAAAGTGTTTATGGGATCTTCAAAAGTTTATGAATCGCCTAAAACCAAGCACATGGGTGTTACTCAAAATTCTATAAACTAATGAATATGTCTGTCGGATTCAAAAACTAACTCTAATATTTCAAACACAAAACAGAGTAATTTGATCTATCGCCGACAGCCAGAAATAATAAAATGTGTTTTTAGACAATGATTGAGGGATCATAATCTCGTAGTTTTGGCGATGTTTGCGGTAATATTGTCTATAAATCAGAAATCACTGTGTTTAATTTTGTTTAATTCCAAGCCAGTTTTGGTCTCTAAATCATTCAATGGAACACTAATTCCTTTCCCTTCAATCTCCTAATTAATTCACTGAAATTTGCTTCATATTGTACCCTGAAAATCCCACAATTATACACAAATCAAATTTGAAAGATATGGTGTAATTATATATATGTACAATGGTACTTTTATTTTATTAATTTGATTCATATAATAAATTCAAGGAATGTGTCCTTAGTCAAAGTACAATGATCCCGGTCGCTCATTTTCAATTCTCAGTCTAAAGATTCAATTTTTAGATGCCTTTTGATCATCAATAATTAGTATTATAATTTGATCATTATAAATAAAGGAGTGTTTCTTTAGCTTGCTTCTAAAACTTTTCTTTTGATGAAAGTGAAATGAAGCTTCTTGATTTCTAGTTCATTTAATCTACCCATATATTCAGTACCTATTTGTATGGTTTTGTTTTTAATAGAAAATTTCAACAAAACCTGAGTTTCCTTTTTCTTCAGAAAAAAAAAAAAAGAGTGTCGATTTTTTCTTCTTCAACTTTCAAACGTTTCTAAAAAATTACAAATGTGTAGCACATGAAATTGAAATTTTAGAAATTCACTAAGCATAAAAATAACTTCATACTTAATAAATAGACTGAGTTTATCCCTCTTTTTGGTTTAAAGATTAAATAGAAAACATAAAAATTTAGATGCTAACCTTATTATTTAACCAATATTTTAACCTTACTCAATATGATGTGTCTTTGCACTTAGAAGTCAAAAATTGTTCTGCAGTTGTAATGATCTGGAGGTTTTCACTGTATTGTTTGTTCAACTAAAAACTGTATGCCACTAAAATATACTTTTCCTCAACTAACATGGAGTATAGTGGATCAAAGGGCTTCAGAAATTTATATGGAATGCATTCAATGTATAGTGATCATCTATTAAAAAATTAATTCTTACGAATCTACTTAACATTCAAATATTATAGAGTAAAGTCGTATGTGATATGAGAATAGTTTAGATACGTGTAAACTTGGACATTTACCTATTTATAGAGATCTATTTAAAACCCATCTCTCTCTCTTTCTAGTAGGATATTTGTAATGGCTTTATGATTGAAAAATTGGAGTTTCGCTCCACCATACCCAGGATAACCATGTCCATCTCCAGGCCAAACACTGAAAGACATCTAAGGAATGAAAGTATGAGAAGTGTCTACAAACTAATGTCACAAGTGAGCTTCACCTTCAAAAGCCAAATTTTCAATCACCGTGTCATTCCTTATGTTTGGAAGGAAAATGAGTGTTGAAAATTGAAAAGCTTGAACTGGGCTTGGATATGAAGTGTCATGTCATCTCAAAGTTTTTCCTTCTCTTGTAGCACTTTCTTCAACCTTTTGAGGTTGTAAGGTCAAATTGGGATCCATTACCGGAAGTGAGTGGATTGGATGGTTTGGCTTCATTATAACCAAAACCAAAACCAAAATGTTGCTCTTTTTGTATGAAACAAGGAAAGCACAATTCATTATGGCCCAATACAAAGAGCGATTTTTCCCTAGTGTGCTCACCATATCCTAAGATTCAACTTTCTAAAAAGTACTTCCCATATCTATCTATCTCTCCATTCAATTAATTATTCATTTGAGAATTAGTATTGGCAGTGATTGAGGTACTTAACTACTCGTTTGAGAATTAGTGTTAGTAGAAGTTGAGTAATTAACTATTCGTTTGGAGATTGATATTAGTAATGATTGAGTAATAAGTTTAATCTAAAATTTATTGGAAGGTTTAATATAGAGTTTGATAAGTGATTAAGGATAGTTGTTTACCATCAAATACAAACAAGGAGTTTAGAAAAGTAATCTTTTCTACCCAAAACAACACACAGCCTTACAAGTTTGTGAAAATATTTCGGTAGAATGCAGATTGATAAAAGCGGCTATGAAAGTAAAGAAAAAAGGATGGAGGAAAGGCAATGTGTTAAGGGGATATTCTAGAATCATTTTTTCTATAATCACATTTCCTTTAAATCATATTTTTTATTCTTTTCTTAACTATTTTTTATTCTTCTCGTAATATCTTTTTATTCTCCTCATAACTATTTTTAATTCTCATCATATTCGTTTTATTATTTTTTCCATAATCATATTTCCTTTACTCCAAATACAAATAATCATTCTTCTTCTTACTCTCTAATTCTTATTCCTCTCTAAATCGTAGTTTCATAAACCAATGAATGGAGTTGCGAGAGAGTCACTATTTTTTCTATTTAATTTCAACAAAAGAAAGAATAAAGCAGGCAACGACAAAACAAATGGTATCAGAAATGGACATGTTGGCTTTTGGATGCTGAGTCTTCACCACTAAAGCTGAGTTCATGTTAAGTGGGCTTTTAAAAGGATAAAATGTAATGCAGCTCTCTTCTCATACACACAAATTCCCCCACAAGAGAGCAAGGCCATAATAAATAAGGTACCAAAGCCATGTATGTGTAATTAATGGGTACAGAGACTCCCATTTCTGACTCTCCCAAAATGGGAAACACTATCACACTTATCCTAAAACAAAAGCAAAAGCAATCTATGGAAGCTCAATACATCATTCATTCCCAATCATCATGGAGTGGCTGAAGTGGTCAATGAAGGCCTTAAAGTGTTTAAGATGACGAGTTCAATTCATGGTGATCACTTCCGTATAAACTAATTTCATACGAATTTCCTTGACATCCAAATATTGTATGGTAAGGTGATATGACCCATGATATTACTCGAAATGTGCGGAAGTTGACGCGGACAGTCATGAATCCAGGAATCATCTAGGTAGGTTTAAATACTCTAAACTCTACTCTCCCACTACATGAAAAGTCGTCCTTTACTTTATTGATAAGTTGTGATGATCCCCTAAAAATTTTAATGGCTCCATTTAACACTTGGGTTTCTATCAAACAAATGAAGGGAGGTGGGTGGGTGGGTGAGACGTGGAAAGAAAAAGAACGGTGAACTAGAGCCCTAACTTGCATAAACTTTTTATCTTCTTTTGTTGATGTTTGCAAGTATCCTAAATTAAAAAAGTTGTGAGTCTTCCCAATCTTTATAAGATATAGTTCTACCACTCATTTCATTATCAATTAGTTTTGAGATAGATATCCACACTTACTTATATGGTACCAGAGTCTATTAAATCTAAACACGTATTTGGTCCGATAATTGAAATCTGATTCAAGATTGGTGAACTCAAAAGAGACATTATCTTGAGAAGACATGTCAAAGATCTACATTGAAAAAGTGGGAAGTCATCCAAATATTTATAAAATAGATGGACTACTCCTCTCATCACCACTTAATTTTGAAATGGATTACTGTCTCATATACTTATACGTGTTGGCCTCACATTTAGGAATGTGACGTAGGGAGTCTAAAACTTCTTAAATGTTTCTTTTCTTAGTGGCTTATTAGAGTGTATCTCAGTTTCGATCGGAGTTTGTACCCTTCTATTTGGTTGTGTTGATGAAACTTAATTTTCAAAAAAAAAAAAATATATTGTTTGAGTTCTCTTTCTTTAGTGTCTGAACAAGTTTATGTGAAACTTGTTTGAAGATGTAAATGTCAATTATGCACGAAAGTGTTGTATGATATTCTCAAAATAGTATCTAAATTTTTATATTTGTTAGTATTTAATATAATTTACGTATAACTCAACTATTTTCATTAGATAAATTGTTTGATCTTCTAACATTTAAATATAAGGAAAATCTAAAATAAATAAATTTATGAGTTGGTGGCCATTATGAATCCAACTCAAAATAGTACTGTGTTCTGATATGATTGGATGTCACCATTTCAGCCATTGGGCAATCAGAGAAAAGAAGGGGGTGGATGATCTAAAGAAATGAAGTGCTTTCAATCCAAAACCAAAACTGGGCACCATATGAGACATGCAACGATTATCTTTCAGTATTTTGCTGAATTGAAGGCACTGGAAAATGAACCTTACGATGAACACTTTACGCACCAAATCCACTATTCTAATCTGATCTTAGAATATTTAGTTGTCAAAAAATATATATATATAAAATAATTTTTCAGTACGCGACATCAATAATTGATCTCATAACCGTTTATTTTCCTCAACCCTTCTTGACCATAAACTTTAAACCTCAAAGTTTCTCAAAGCTTCTTAGTTACTATTACTAAGTGGATGATGATTTATATTTTAGATATCTTAACAACAAAAATCATCAAATAGCAGATACAACTTTTCAATAAACTGCTGTTATAATTACACACATAAAGTTCAAGAACCAGCTGTCTTTTTTTACTACAGAGCGGTTGCCTTACAGCCTCTAAACATAACTTTTTTTTTTAAATAAGGATAATTACGCCCGTACCTAGCCCAAGCACCGGAGATATCGAAATGTCATAGGTGAGTCTTGAACCCGGACCTTGAGGGAAACATACCTTCAAAACCCAAGTTTTCAAATGTTGCATCACCCCTTAAAAGACACCTCTAAACATAACTTTAGATAAACATAATCCATAAAGTACATCCTTCCCAATATATTGCATACACACATTTGAGAGAGACAAAGAGAGAAAGTTAAACTATTTGGTGTCTAATTTGGAATAGTGGCTTCAAGCATAGCTCTAAGTTGTCTCCTCAAGATTTTGCCAGAAGGACTTTTAGGGATGGAATCCACGAAGAACACACGATTAATCCTCTTATAAAACACAACCTGCATTCCACGTCTTCAGAAATTACAATCCATGCATTAATTCTCCCAGATTTCGATTAAGATTAAATAAGTTTGGTTTAATAGGATTTTAGCCCATTTGATAATCATTTAATTTTTTCAAAAGCCAAAACAATTTATTGGATGTTACTATTTGTTATTTTCAAATTTTGGTTGAGTTTTTAAAAATATAGGTAAGATAGTAGATTTTAAAGTAAGAAAAATCATAGCTTAAATTTCAAAAACTCAAAACAAAAAAATTGTTATTTTAGAAATGTAGGTAAAATGTAGATTTTAAAGTAGAAAAACCATATGATGAAATTGTTATACAATACTTGACTTTCAAAAACTAAAAATTAAAAACGAAATTGTTATCTAGCTGGACTTAATTTGAATTTTTGGTTTGACTTTTAAAAATATAAGTAATAAGTAGATATCATATCAAATTAATGAAAACTATATATTGGCATAATACTTAAAAAAAATGATCAAACTCGACCTAAATTATCTTGAGAACTTGATTATTAAACTTCAAAAGGTTCTTTAATAGATTTCTTAACCTTCGATTATGTGCCTAAAAGTATCGACAAACTCTAATTTATCACAATATCAAATAGACACAACTACTTAAGTTATGCACAGACAGAGTTCCAGATTTGGAAATGATCGGAGTCCAACGAAGAGTAAGATCAGAACAAGGTCACCTAATTTTCTTTGATGAAATCGATGCTCAAATCTCTACCAATCAGCAAACCTAATAAGAAATTCAACTAGAAAGCTTTAAATTAACGATCAAATAGAGGTCATACCTGTTTGGAGATATATTGCTTGATTTCATCCTCGTTGATGTCGCAACCGTCGGATCGGACAATGAACGCAACCGGAACCTCTCCAGCAACTTCATCTTTCATACTGAAACATCGGAAAATCAGTTAACAACGCAGAAATCGAATCGAAGAAAAAAAGAAAGTGAAGAAATCGAATCGAGACGGCTAGCGTACGGCATAACGGCAGCATCGGCGATCTGGCCGTGAGAAATGAGCAGAGCTTCCAACTCCGCCGGCGCAACCTGGTAGCCTTTGTACTTGATCAGTTCCTTGATGCGATCGACGATGAAGACTTCGTCGTCGTCGTCGACGAAACCTATGTCGCCGGTGTGCAGCCATCCGTCTTCGTCGATTATGCCCTTTGTGGCTTCTTCGTCGTTGAGGTATCCTGGATAGGTTGACGAATCAAAATTTGATGAATGAATACACCGATGAAATGGACTGTCTTAATTTTATTGGGCTTTGTTTGGGCTTCTATAATGAAGCAAGGAGGCCCAATAACTTTTTGCCCAGCCCAAATTGATGGTTCCATATCCAAACAAATGAAATATGACGGCTCTGCGTTTGTGTAATTTTGGAATAGCAAGGCAGCATTTATTTATGACATTAATTATCTCCAAATTCCACCTTAAATTACAATTTTTTTTGCTTCGCTTTCTATTTGTTTGTTTTAGTAGGCATAATTAGAATAGATTCGATATTTTATACGACTTAATAACTAAGTTATTGGAACTTTAAAATCTTTTATCTCCAAATTTATAAGTGGTTGAATATTTTTTATAAAAATAGTAATAATGATTCAAATGCTCGAATTGAACCCCTAACATTATTTATGGATCGAGGGTCAGTGGCGCAGTGGTTATCTTGTCTGGGCTCTCATATTACGTGAGAGTAGCTACGTAGGATTTGTTGGTCTCCTTCCCCCACTATGTACTAAAAAAACATATTAATTTATGGGTACATGTTATTTTTATTGGCTTATATTTCATTCAATTCCTTATTTCTTTTTAAATTCAACAATATTTAAGAAATTGAAGATTTTAACCTGTAATTTTTTTTCAACTATTTAGATTTATTCTTTCTTTACATATTTTCCACTATTATCCTTCAATGTCTTCGGTGTGTGGTCTAGGAATGGGGTGATTACCCTTATTTAAAAAAAAACATATTTTCCACTATTCAAACATTATTCTTTTTCTTTAAATTAAAATAATAATAATAATAATCATTCAACCAACTCCGTCAATCTCCACAAAGGAGTCTATATTAGTGGGGGATTCTCCGTCAATCTCCACAAAGTCAATATTAGTGGGGGGGATTCTCCACCGAAAAAGAGTGACTCTCCTCCACAAAAGAGGAAACCTAGACCCTACCAAAGAATAAAAGCACAAACAATCTCATTATTTCTTCAAATAAATATTTTAATTTATATATTTTCAATAAAATTTATTATGTTTGGTCTATTTGTTTATTATTAACCTTTTATTTAAAAAGTCTAGCATAATTATCTTTCTAAAATTTGAAAATCTATTCACGCATTGTGTTTCTTTTTAATGAAAATGATTATCATTATTTAACAAAATTAATATAAATATAACTTCATGCTATTAGTACGGACTTATTATTTTTTTGAAGATTTAATTGATATCTAACTTTGGACATATTACATCATAGGAAATTCTACTTTAAATTCAATTGGTTGGTTGCAAAGGAAGTAACTCATATATATTATAAAGATTTTAAAGAATTTTATTATTCTAATCTGGGACAAAGTAAATATCTTTGATATGCTCATCAATATGGTGTTATAGAGGAAATATCATGTTGGATATTTGAATTTGCATTGGGACCAAAATACCCCTTACGCTTATTCACTTGGGTTTGATCTAAATATTTTAGATCAAATATCTGTTTAAGTTCAAACAGCTTTGGGTTTGGGTTGAATCTGAATTTGGAAACTAAATACCTACTTATATTTTACATGGTGAATCATATCGAAATTTAGGGACCAAATATTTAAATATAGAGAGAAACAGAAGTCAAACTGAAGGAAAAAAAATGTAGACTAAACTAAAATGAAATTCAAACTAAAGAACTCTAAAATGATATTTTACCTTAATTATATCATTTGGATGATGTAAAATATATTGTTTTCATCTTTATTTATATTTATTAAGCTATATTTCTCTCTCATATGTATATTTTGTGATTGTGATGTTTTATGATTTTTTTATCCTGGTAAATTTAAACATGTATGCCCTCAATTATTTAGTTGAATTCATAATATTTTGAATGTTGGAATCTTTTTAGACCATAAAGTAATTTATTAAGGTTTTTAAGAATTTATTCTTTAAAATAAATATATAATTTATTTAAATTTGATATATATTCAAGTAAGAACACTCAAATATTCTAATTATTAAAAAAAAAAAGTCAATAAATATGATATCCAAATATTTTATGGTAAAAAAGTTTATACTTATTCTCTTTAATTGTTTGAATATTCATGGATATATCTAAAAAAATTACATGCTATCTTAAATTGTTATTATTATTTTGAGTTCGAAATTAAACCTAGCGTGTGAAGTAGACAAGTTCCAATCATATATGCAAAAAGGAAAATAAATATATGGAAAATAATAATAGGTTACCTTTCATCATCTGAGGGCTTCTAATCCAAATCTCCCCAGGTTGGTTCCTTGGAAGAGAAGCTCCGGTTTGAGGGTTTATGATCTTCATCTCTGAATTTCTCATCACCGTTCCGCAAGCTCCCGATTTTATCTCAAACCTCTCCTTCGCAAATGCCAACGACATCGTCAACACTGACCCCGACTCCGTCATTCCATATCCCTGCATCATTAACCAAATTAAACTCAGCTACGACATACATGGTCGAGTTGGATTAAGTTATAAAGCTTTTCGTGACCTACCCAAATCTATGGCACGATAAATTGGACAATCCACTCATCATATATTAGAATAACTCTGTTTTTATTTCTACAATTGGGGAACGAAGATTCGAACTCATGATATTTTGATCATTAATTATACATTAATGACATTGAGCAATTACTTATCTATTTTTTTTACTTACTTATTCAAGGTCAAAATAATCCTTCTATCAGTAAATTAGAATTTAAAATTAGTATAATTATCTTTCGGGCAATATTATGCTTAAAAATTAAAATGGGGGGATTATTAATGTTTTTTTTTTTAGTTTTTTAAATATGGACCAAATAAAAACCTTAACTCAAATATAGGACTAAAAATGTTTTTTGTTTCTTTATTATTTAAATTAAAAAAAGTAATAATCATAATAAAGTAAAATTATATGAGACTCCACTCCCCATTGATCAAACTCAATTTATTACATATTGAAAAGAAAATTATTATTCAACTCAATTTTTACTTTGTTATTTAGTCGATTGATTGATGTTTTAATATAACTCAACACTATTTAGATCGAATAATCTCATCATCGTTTAACTAAACTACCTTTAGTAATATTTAAACATTTAATTACCTGCCCGAGAATCGCATGCGGAAGCTTGGCTCGAAACGCATCTTCAAGTTCCTTCCCGAGCGGCGCCGCTCCGGACAACACCATCCGTATCGACGACATGTCGGCAGCCTCGACTGCAGGGCTCTTCGCCACGGCGAGGACAATCGGAGGCACGAAGGGCGCAATGGTCACCTTATATTTCCTCACCAACTCCACAAGAGAATCAACATCGAATTTCCGCACGATCAAAATCGCGGCTCCCACTCGCAACGAACACATCATGATGGAATTCAGCGAATAAATGTGAAACAAAGGGAGCAGGCACAGAACGACGTCGTCGCTTCGGATATGCAGATGTGGATTTTCACCGTCCACCTGTTGCGCCACGCTGGTAACAAGTCCCTTGTGAGTCAGCATAACTCCCTTTGGTAGGCCCGTCGTGCCCGACGAAAACGGCAGCGCCACGACGTCGTTTGGACTTATTTTCACATCTGGCATTTCCACGTCAGCGCTCAACAACGCTGAGAAATTGCTTGACTCTCCTTCGGTTACTATGACCTGTGTGGTGAGATTCTTCACTTTCTCGGCGAATTCGGGCTGGGTTATGATCAGCTTCGGGGCGGCCGAGGCAGCGTGTTTCGCAATCTCAGCCGGGGTGAAGAACGGGTTCGCCATGGTGGTGGCGGCGCCGATGTGGGAGGCGCCGAGGAATGAGAATATGAACTGTGGGCTGTTTTGGAGGAGGAGCATGATGACGTCCCCTTTTTCGATGCCGAGCTTGCTGAGCCCGGCAGCGACTCGGCGGGCTGTCGCGTCGACTTCACCGTAGGTGTAGACGTCGCCCGTGGGGGCGTTGATTAGGCATGGACGGTGTTTGAATTGGGAGAGCTTTTCGAAGCAGTATGTGTGTATGGGGACGTGGTTGGGGATTGGGATGTCCGGGAGTTTTGACCGGAATATGAATTCCGGCGATGGATCCGCCGCCATGGGTGGTGGTTGGTTTGTGTTGAAATGAATTGCAAGGAATTATTTGAATAAATAATCAGGGAAGGTGAGAGGTGGGTTTGATTTTGGTGTGGTTGGAGTGAAGTAATTTGAGATGAGAGAAGAAATTAGATAGCAGATTGTTGTGGAGTTGGTGAAGTGTTCTACTTATATAAATAGCAACTATGCATTGGCAATAAACATATTAAGTGACCTAAAAAATATTTTGAAAAAATAAAGTGACCTAAAAATAAAAATAATGGTAATAAACATATTCAGTAATGGATTTTGATTTTGACACAATATCTTTTCTTTTTCTTTTTTTTCCATAGTGGCTTTTATAATTATTTGAAAAATAAAGGAGAATTTGCACAACTTTTTTACCTCAATTTACAATTATAGCAACTTTTTAAAAATAATTCGTTTTGCTTTTTTTTTAATCTCTATATACTTTTTTATCGAAGACTTTGTTCGATTCTACCATTCTTTAGTGATGAAAGTCTATCAATTTTATCATAATTGATCATTTTCTATCACCCTTATTGATAAAATTTAATGAAAGCCTATCAATTTACTTTATTTATTTGTAATTGATTCTATCTGATAGAATCTATCAATATGGAAATCTATCCATTTATATTTTTTGTTTTGTGTGCAAATATTTTCATTATGTACTACCGTATAACATTTTAACCATTTTGTAATATACATGCAAAAGCCTAAAAATATAAATGAAAATAGGAATTAAGTTTGTTTTCCCGCACAATTATAACCGAAACCACTAATTAGGGGTGGGCCAAGGGATTGGGGGCTATGGTCCCCAAAAATTCCGAATTTAATAGTACAGTATACTTTGGATATTTTTTAATTGTATAAAAAATAATAAATTTATACGTTAGGCATAAATTTTGATATTACGTGTTGGCGCAGTGGATTTGGGCCTCCTAATATTTCAAATTTAATTATATTTTAAAAGGAATTTGTTGTAGATACAAAATCAAGAATGCTAAATTATTTGAATTTTTATTGTTTTTAATCGGTATTACTTTTGTTTTTTAATTAATTGACTTAAATCGGTATATTTTGATTAAAGCATTAATTTATTAGTTGTAATGTCAAAAGTGAGTGAAATGTCGTTTCTAATTTTTGTTATATTTAAATTGGTTTTTGTTAAGTTTGATTTTCTTTTTTTTTCTAAAATGTTACCTACACAAAATTATTTTAAATGTTATCAAAAAAAAAATCATAGTTGAAAATTTAGAGTTCATTAATTTAGGAGCATGGAGTCATATTAGAAAATAATTTTTTATTATATTTTTAGAATATAATTTTCGACCTACAATTATTATGATTTATGAGTTCAATTCATGGTCGTCATCTATCTCACAATTAATTTTTTACAATTTATTTTGATAATCAAATATTATAAGATAGAAGATTTGTTTGAAGATTTGTTTCATTAGAATAGTCAAAGGTACTCATATATTCATGAATATATTTATATTTATAACAAAAAAAAAAACTGGCCCCTCAAAACTTTGAACGTGGATCCACCCCTAGCACTAATGGTTTTTTAAATTCAAATAATTAAAGGTATGACACAAATTTTACTAAACAAATTAATGATATCAAATATGAGAGTCAAATATCAATTTTTATATCAAATAATAATAATAATATAATTGAATTAAATTGCAACTAATCGAGTCAATAGGTTACCAAACTTGTCATTATAAGTACTAGTCTTATTTTTCAATATTTTTTAAAGTTTTTATAGTTTATATATGATGATAAAAATATAGTAAGATTATGTCATTTATTTTTGTTGTTTTTAATTATCTATTTGTTTTAAGAAAGTTGAATTATATCATCCACTTTTGTTGTTTAATGATCTATTTGTTTTATATTATATAGTTGAAATCTTCTAATCGTGAGGGTAGAACTAATAGTGAGTGAGAATATTTTGCATATTTAATATTTATATTTATTTAATTAACATGATTTTGTTTATGTAGAGGGTATGACTAATTTTATAAAAACATATTTATATTTACAATTTAACAACGGATGACCCAACCCAACCCAGCAAAAAAATATAGAATTAAGTTAAGTTGTCTCATTAATTGGGTTGAATTAGATTGATTACTTTTCTAACTCAAGCCATATTAACTCCTATAAGAATCGATCGGTGGAAAATTAAAATTTTCGTTTGTATTGAAAATTTATACACATAGATACGTAGCTTTATTTTATATAAATAAAAGAAGAGTGGGCATTATTGCATGTTTGTCTTTCATAGAAAAATAAATTTTGTTAGTTTCAATCTGACAATATCAATTATTAATTCTTTTGTCTTCGGATGAAGCTCTCATGCATGGAGTTTTGTTTTTTATGGCCGATTTTCAATCTCTCGAGTAGGAATGAGATTGGGTAGTTTTGTTCGATTTTAAGCCAAATTAATAATCAAATCGATTTAACAAAAAAAAAAAAAAAAAAATCGAACAAATGTTTAAAATCACAAAATCATTAATTTTTCATTTTCCTCATTTTTAAGATCAAACCGAGATCTAATCAATTTGAAGAAACTAAATCAATATCTAATAAATGATCAAATTACTTACTCGATTTTTCTTTATTAGTTTTTCCTATTATACCATTTTTTTTTAATTATTATTTTACTTGTTATTTAACTTTCAACCTCTATTTGAAAAAAAAAATCAACATTTATAATTCAATTAAAACAAAAAATAGACAAAAAAGTAAACTAATATATAAAAAATAGTGAGATAAATAAATCAATATTGATTGATTTTTATAAATAGAAACTTAACCAAACTGATAACAGTTTTCTTTCAAATAAAAATCAATAAATCTAATATTATAATAAAAATTTGAACTATCCATTCGTCGATTTTGTCGATTAAATTGAACATGTATTACCCCTACCTAAAAGTATTTGCAGACGACTACACCTTTAAGAAATTAGGTTAGTTCCTATCATTAGCATAAAATTGCCTGTGTCATTGTGACAATTAATTAGAAAGAATTTATGACCCTAGTCAAATTTAGAAAATAATTATAAATACGGCTACTTAAAAAAATGAGAAAATATATTCATTAATATTAATAACTATTATCAAATGCTTTCTTATAATATTATTATTAACTATTTTTTATAGTACGGAATTGAAACATATTAATAATTAATATTGAGACTAATGAGTATTTAAAATTTCTATTTAAAAGATTGAGTATTTAAAATATAGGGGTTTTTGCATGTATATTAAAAAACAAAATAATTCCATGTATAGCACAATTCCCAAACTTATTCATTTGTGGCACAAAAGTGATAGACTTCTATTAGTTGACTGATAGAAGTTTTTCAATTGACGGATAGAAGTCTAAAGTCTATCAGTTGAACTGAGAGAAATCTAAAATCTATCAATTGAATTGATAGAAGTCTAAATAGGAATTTTGGGCAAAATGTACTATGAATAAAATTATTTTTAAAAAATGGGCTACAATTGTAATGAAGATTAAAAAAAAATATGCTATGGAGAATAAATTCCCAAAGTATTATTATAAGAGAATTTTGCATGTATATTAAAAAAACAAAATAATTATCCATGTATAGCACAATTTCCAAAATTATTCATTTGTGGCACAAAAATGATTGAAATCTATCAATTTGCATTGTTCAATCACTCAAAATCGATTTAAATCTATCTGTTGAACTGATAGAAGTCTAAAGTCTATCGTTTGAACTGATACAAGTATATTAGTTGAAGCGATAAAAGTCTATCAATTGAACTGATAGAAGTTTAAAGTCTATCAGTTGAACTGATAGAAGTCTGATGATGTTAGAATAGCAATTTTCGTCAAAATGTATTATGGATGAAATTATTTTAAAAAATGTGTTATAGATGAAATTATTTTTAAAAATGTGCTATAATTATAATGAGGAGCAAAAAATATGCTATGGAAGATAAATTTCCTAAAATATAATATTAAAATGTATTAATGAATATTGATGCAAATACTTTATACTTTACCTAAATGACTAATATAATTTCTCATAATTAAGGCCCCTTTTGATAACCATTTTGTTTTTCGTTTTTTGTTTATGAAATTTAAGGCTACAACAACTACCTTACTATACCTTTTTCCTTATTTGGATATCTACATTTTACCTATATTTTGATAAACAAAACCAAAATTTGAAAACAAAAAAAAGTAGTTTCCAAAAATTTGTTTTTGTTTACAAATTTTAGTTAGTAATTACCTACTACTTCTTAAGGAAATATTGATACATTGTAGGAAAGATGAAGCACATGATAGAAAATTTTAGTAAAACTAAGCTTAAATTTCATAAACCAAAAACAAAATATTAAATGGTTATCAAACGAGATCTAAATAATTAGCATACTTAAGGTTTTTATAAAATACTAAAAAGCAGTTTGCCGCATTGAAAAGATACGAATAATAGGAAAGGTCTACGAGATTGAAAAATTAAAATAAAATAGTGTGCTTCATACACTAAAATATATATATAATTTTGGTTTCAAAACATTTTAATTAAATACTTTAAATTTAGTGTATCGAGTTAAATTTCTTGTCAACATATATTAGATTCAAATGCACGCTCAAGTATCAAAAGTGTGTAAAACTAAAATGTATAATTGTGTACTGTAAAAAAAAATGTATAATTGTGTAATTAAGGTCCGTTTGATTATAACCAATTCATTTTTTGTTTTTTGCTTATGAAATTTAAGTCTATTTCTATTCAAATTTATTACATGTGCTCCATCTTTCTTACAATATGTCTATCTTTTCTTTAAGAAAGTAGGTGCATACTAATCAAATTTAAAAAACAAAAACAAATTTTTGGAAGTTATTTTTTCTCTAACTCAAATATTATTGAATCTGCAATATGAGATGCCAATAGAACATGGCATTTCCGTACAATATGTTAGCCACGAAATTTATATTCAATCTCGAATTAAAAACCACAATCTAAGATTCTAATTTGCAAGTCCATCGAGGACCATCACTTATTTAAAATAAGTAGATGTGCTCAAAATAATAATAATAATAATAATAATAATAATAATAATAATACATGATCACCCCTTCCATTTTAGTTTTTTAATATTCTTTTGACCTACTCATTAGTGATTATGTACAGTGATATTTTTCTTCAAGATACTTTATATAATTAAATGAATATTAACTTCTACATGGGTTATGGTTGACCAAACTGATCACAAATAAACATCGAAAAATAAATTTTATTGTTTTATTTCATACTAATTGTTTTTCAGTGGTTCGGATTTCTAGTGGAGATCTCGAAACCGTTAAAAATAAGTATTTTCCTTTGTCATAGTGCTATTTCAGGTGCATCATTTAGAAATGATCTATATTTTCTTGAACTCATGAATGACTTCGATACCTTTTTAATTTAAATTATAGATTGATGTGACAAATTATAAAATAAAAAAAAATTAGAGGCAAGGAATTCGAATTCGTGAATACTTTAATGTAACTGTATTCTATTACTATTATTCACGAATAATGTCACTGCATTACTGTTAGTGTTGACCGTTGACAAAACATATGCAATGTTGAGTAAACTTTTCACAATTATAAATTCAATTAACAAGTCAACATTTGAGTTCTATCATTATATGGGCCTATAAATATGGGATGTGGGCCCGATTTAATGTTATTGGGTCGATTGGAATTCAATTGGGTCGGTGAGATGAGAGTTGGTTACTTCAACCAATAACGGTTATAGCTAAATCATGATTTATGATTATACTATCCAAAGAAAGAGACAACTAGACGAATGTCTATTTTTTAGATAATTATTTAGTAAATGTCTATCATTTAAAAAAAAATTATAAATAATTAAATTGCAATTAACTATTATGTCCTTATTAATACTTTTAATTGATGTGAATTATTAAAATAGATTTTAGATTCATTCCTAACCACAAAAAAAAAATTAAATATTTAAATAACATAAATCTAAATTTATAACCACCCAAAAATAAATTTGATAATTAAAAAAATATTTGATCATTTTGTTTTTAAATAAAAAGTTATAAAGATTAGTTTGTTATGAAATATGGAAAATAAAACAACATAAATTTGACGGTACAGATGGTATGCATATTTATACACATTGTAATAAATGAATACTAAATTCTTAAACGAAAATTTAGCAAGCAAAAAAAAATTACATAGTACTTGACAATACCGTGGTTAAAATTGTAAATTTTGCTAGAATTCACTATGTATCCATATGTATACCATGGGATGCATGTTAAACGTGCTTACAGTTGTGTGCGTACTCTCTCCACTTAAAACTATATGAAATCAGATAGATTGTAGGTTGGAGTACACGATGGTGGGGTTACTCTCCTTGTTACATCAAATCATGTGTGACCATTTGAACGTTGATGATGATCAATATGCAAAAAAAAAAAAAAATCAAATTTTGCTAGAATTAACTGTGGATTTATTTGTACACTAAAGGATGCATGTTAAATATGCTTACACTTGTGTGTATACTTGTGGATAGCAGTTGCTCTACCCAAAACTGTATAAAATTAGAGAGATTGTAGGCTAGAGCGGTACACAAAAGTGAAAATACTCTTCTTGTTACATAAAATCATGTGTGCCCATTGGAACGTTGATAATGAGCAATCTGCAAAACAAAAATTAAATTTTACTAGAATTGTGTACTCATGTGTACACCAAGAGATGCATGTTTAACGTGCTTATCATTTGTGTGCGTACTCGTGGACAACGTTTGCTCCACCTGGAATTGTATGAAATAAGAAATATTGCAGGCCGGAGGAGTACACACCAGGGGAGATACTCTCATTGTTACATCAAATCATGTGTGCGCCCAATGGAACGTTAATGTCGACCAATCTGGAAAACAAAAGTCGTTAATAATTATTTGGAAGTGTAATGTGGTAAAGATTAAATTGCATAGAAGTTGAAAAAAAAATGGTCGTATGTAGGAGATGACGTGTGAGTTGGAATACGAAGAAATTGAAAATAAAAATATTGAAAAAAAAAAAAACTTACACCCCTTATTTGGAAGAGAAAAAGTTGGAAGAAGAAAGAAACTCCAAGAAAAACGAAAATAATTTAAATTTTCTTAAGAACGGATGACCAATCTTATAATCTAAATATAAAGTTTCGTCATTTCAATCTCCATTAAATGCAATTGTAATTGAAAATAATGAGGAGAATCAAGGGATATGAAATGTGGAAAATAAATAAGATAATTGAGATTGGAGAAGGAGCAAAGAACTAGTAGAATGAGATTTGAAGATTTTCAAAATTTTGGCGATCATGGTATTTGTAAATGATTTGATAAAATGTTTTATAACAAATGATAGATATTTTGTACAGATCTTGTTAAAATATATGTTTAGTTAAAATGGGTTATTTTCTCCTTATTTTATGGAGGTTGGATTTGACGTATTTTAATGGAGATTTAATTATATGTTTTAAAATTATTTAATAGGTTAAATAATCCAATTAAAGCAAGGGAATTTTGGAGGCCATATAATTATCTCTCATTCCAGAGTTTTAAATTAGACACTCATGTAAAGTGAAAAACAAAAAAAAACATTCTTAATAAGTATATGAAATGCAGACATTATGTATAATTTCCCTCGAAAGAACTTCAATTGAGATGGTCCATCGGTTCTAATGAATTCATTTGGTTCATTAATTGGGTGGGTTCTTATTTTGGTATTCAGTTATGTTCGTCGGTTCTATCTTCTTTTAAATATGCTTCTATTTAGTTTAAGCTTATTTTTATATGTTAGTTTTGGAGATTCTATTGTTGTAGTCTTTTGATTCTACTACTTCGATTCATTTGTGTCATTTCATGTTAAACATAGTGAAAATTTTGGAAAAAATGATCTTTAACCAGAACATTTCCCTTTCTAATTATGGCGAAATCATGTACCTGAGTACAGTAGTTATATTCCACGAATTATCCATCAAAGTTCATTGAAAATCAATCAAGGTGGTGAAGATTATATTAATTTGGCCTTCTAAATTAAAATTTTCGTATTTTATTTGTAGTTAGGGTTATGATTCGAATTAGATCATCATTGATAAATGTATTTTTTAATCGATTCTCTTTACTTTGATTGGTCACCTTCCAATCTATTGTTCGAGGCCAATGTCAGCATTAGGGATGCCATGGTTTTCTTCTTCTTAGAGGCTATATTTTAATGTTATTTATGATTTAATTTTATCTTCATTTCTCTCTTTTCTCCTAAACTTCATACACCATTTTTCTTAAATCTATTTTCATATTCTATCAAATATCTCCTTATTTTATTCTACCAAAATCCTTTTTAAAAAATCTCATGAAATTTCAAATCATCTTTCTCTCTATTACAACTCGTCCCCACACACGCGTATCTATATATATATTCTATTTGGCTAACAACAGCAGTAGATCAATGATATCAGTGTAGATTTAATGACAAAGAGGTCTTAAGTTCGAGATCTCTCATCCCAATTATTGTAATCTCAAAATATATATATTCTCTTCTTATTTTTCTTCTTATTTCACTTTATATAACTCCTATTTTCCAACATTTTTTCTCAACAACACTATGCTAAATGTTATAGTTTTCATATCTACTTTTCAAGTTTCAAATCAAATTTCAAATCCTTTATGAAACATTCACTTGCAGGGTGCTAGAGTATTTAGTATCACATATTTACTTACTGTCGAAAAAATATCATCTATTTACTTCATGTTCATCTATGTAAAGTACATTGTATCTTAGGCTTAAGTTTTTTTTTTTTTTTTTTTTTTTTAGAAGGGTTTAAGTTTTGTTTATTTGCTACTCCTTAATGTTTTTTTCACTTTCAATTTATTGTGACATAATGTTACTAGCCTTCACAGTTTTCTTCCATATCAATTTTATCTACCTCCTCTCTTCAATGTCTCCACCTCTCTCTTATATTATTTCCTCTTTTTTATTTTAATTCTATATATTTTTTTTTTTTTAAGTCTTCATTTATTTCCTTCCATGTGTAAAATGTGAACCATCTTTAATTATTATAATAAAAAAATTGAAATTCAAACAATAAAAAAAGAAAAGAAAATTTTTTATATAGAGAGAGAGAGATAATTAGATATAGATATCAAGACAAAGAAAATCCACGGTGGATAGAGTCCCATAAATGGACTCGCATCACGGCGGCCCATTGACTTCGTCGCACTGTTTCGCCTACCAAATATCTGCAATGTTTTTTTAGTTATTAATTAGCACCAATTAAATCGAATCTGGATTATGAATAAAATGTTCTTGGATTATGTTAATAGTTTTTAAAATTATATACAAGAACAAGGCTCATTGTTTGACGTTTTTAGCTAAGACTAGGAGTTAAGATTATAATTTATTAACTAATATTCAAAAACTTACGTCTCAACGAGTTTTTATAACTTCTTCTCAATTTTACTTTTGAAAATAAATTTCATTTTTAATCATTTATTTTTAATCATTCATTTATAACTACTCAATCATTTATAATCATTAGTTTCAAATCAATCAAAATAATTTATTTTTAACCATTCATTTTTAATTATTTCTTTTTTAACTACTAAAAATAACTACTCGTTTAAAATCTATATCTAAACAAGATTTTAACTATAACTCTTCTACACAAAAATTACATCCAAATAATTTTTTGCACAACTCTCAATTTTTAACTACTTAATATAACTCATCAATATAACTCTTAACCTAAAAGCTACCTAAATATGTCAAACAAACACTCCCACATAGTTTTATTATTAAAAAAAAACAACAAAACAAAACAAATATATAAGTTAATCGACCACAAGGTCGGTAATTCAACAACATTCATGTATTTTCAAGAGTCATGGATTTAATTTTCCCTCTCCTAATTAATGAGAATATCCAAAATTAGAAGATCATGAGAACATTTTTTTTAAAGAAACTTTACAAACAAACGAACTAAAACAAAATTAAGTTTTTTTTTCAATGATATTCGTTTTTGGGATTCAAATCAATGGCTTTCAAAAAAAAAAAAAAAGGTCTTGAGTTGGGTTGTGAAAATTTTTTGGACCAATTTAATTTTCGGATTGATCATTTGTCCAACTAGTCCGATTAACATTATAGCAACTAAACTCTATAATTTTTTTTATTTATTCAAAATTTATTTTTCACCGTCTCTTGATTTATTTGTTACAATAATTGAAATTCATTTGTATCTTTTATGAAATTGATTAAAAATTATATATTATACTGATGGAAGCTATTCACATGAACTCTTTTATCTTTTCATTTGATATAGAATTAAAATAAAATTTAAAAATAATTAGAAAAATGACTATCTATACATTCAGAATATAATCTATCATCTGCATTTTATTTATTTGTTTGTTTATTCTATAAACCTTTTCAAGTCACAATAAATACACGACAACTGTCACCTTGCCCCTTAAGCAAAACGACAGTCTATGTCTTGCTAGGAAAAAATATTTCTTTCCCCGGCAATTTTTAATCATATTTATTTTCAGTTGATTATTTTAAAAGGTAAATACTTTTTACAATATTTTTACTTAAAAAGAAAAGAAAAAAAAAAAAGAATACTTTTACAATATATTAACAGCATAGTTATATTTACTTTTCAACTTGTGGGTTTAATTTAACTTACTTTTCAAACAAAAGTATAGATGCTTTGACAAAGAAGCGGAAAAAACTTGTTGATAGTTCAAAACTTTTTAAATAAAATATTTCAAATCGTTCCTAACTAATGAAATTTTTCACAAACCCTACCTATAGGTGTTATTTGGTATTGAATTAAATTTTCATAAACAACAAAATAAACATGTCTCTAACTTTTTTGGTACATCTACTTTCATTTTAAAAATGTTTGTTCGAATATAAACTTTTAATAATCCTCTGGACAATTTTTTTTTCTCGCTAATAAACCTTAATTTTCTTAATATTTTTGTATCATTGTTTTTAAACTAAAATTGGGACTATTTTTTTAAAAAAAGAACATTTTTGCAATTTCAGTTAATTAATTAATTATATATATTTTTTTTTTTTTTTGTTCCTTCTTAAGGATTGTTAATTTTCTTTTTAGATTTAGTTTTTTATTGAAACAATTTTTTTTGTATTTGATTCATTTTTATTGTACTAATGTTTTTATTTTGATTGAAGCATATTTTTTGCTTGATTTGTTTTCATTTTTAACGTATTTTAATTATTTATCCATTTAAAATTGGTTATATAAAAATATATATTCATCAATCTTCTTTTATCACGTGAGTTGGCAAACTACAAAAGAAAAAAGGAAAAAATATATAAATAATATTATTATAATATTCTCAACTAATTGAGTATTAAGGATTTTAACAAAAACTATAAATTCAAGAATAAAGTTAATATAGATTAAAAGAAACTGGTATAAGACGTAAAGAAAAATAATATAACCCCTAAAAAGAAGGAAAAACTATAACAAAAAATATATTAAATTTTCTTTATTAAAATAAATACATGACATCTCGTAATGTGTCACCTGTCATCAGACTTAGGGAGGAACTACCTGCTCTTACTGCACACCCATAGTAATATTTTTACAAACTATCGTGTATATATATATATATATATTTTTTTTTTTTTTTTTAGGCTACAACAATACGTGGAGGGAGATTCGAACCCATGATTTTTAAATCACTAGGTAGACATTGATGTCAACCAATAAATGAGACATGTCACAAAAATAGCAAAGATTGCCCTTTAGATAATTGAGACTTTGTCGTGTTCAGAAAGTACAGAAATGGTAGGTTTCAAATCAATTTCATTAAATCATAAATGAGACGATATATAACAATAAGAAACTGATTAATAAATTATATATTAAAAAACTGATTAATAAATATATAAACCAATAACCATTACCAAACCCGATTCTATGATTGTGAAAAAAAGAACTATAAAAAAGCCGCCTTTTACTTAAACAATTCAAATGTAATAGGAGAAAGAGTACAGAAGTTTCTTTAAAACAAAATTTGTACGCCTATAACGAAATCGCATCTTGAGTAAGAATCTTCGGTAAATAATCTTTTCTTTTCTTTTTTGAAAGGTTCATAAAATTTTAATATATATTTGAGGAGAATTTCGTGGATAATTAAAAAACACCATTTTTTTTTAATTCAACAACAAGCTTATCTCTATACAACTTTGAATGTAATTTTCAGCTAAAATATATGGAACTATGACTCTCAAATAAGTTACGAGTAAAATATTGATTTTTATAATTGAATTGATGACAACATAATTGAATTGGATTACAATCGATTAACCAAGACAAAACACCACTATAATTTAGAGATGAAATAATAACATTTTAAAATTTATCCAATAAACAAAAATCAAACTTTTTTTCTTAAAAAAAATTGAAACCCCATGAATTAAAATATAACATTTTTTAAACTTAAAAATCAAATAAAAATTCTACTAAAAACTTAAGAGCTATTTTTTTTTATAAAAAAACTATGATTAATTATTGAGTTTGATAGATCCCAAGGAATGTCACAATGGTTAAAAACTTGGGCTTCGAGGATATGCTCCCTTCAAGGTCTTAGGTTCGAGACTCAGCTATAACCAGTCTCTAACCTAGGGACGGGCGTGGTTACCTTTGTTTAAAAAAAAAATTATTGAATTTGATAAAAGTTTAAAAAAATAATCATTATTTGTTGTTGGATTGAATTAAACAGGTAAAAGTTGACTATTCATATGTCAATGATGATAATAT